>OX375869.1:22939686-23154815 GCA_947359475.1 Heligmosomoides polygyrus bakeri | reverse complement strand
GCTGGTAGAAAGGCTATATGTTGTTACAGGATGTTTTGTTGCGATCAAAACTCTTCCGCCAGGCGGGACTCGAACCCGCATCTTCTGCTTTCCGGGCAGCGATGTTCGCCTTACACTGCCTGTTTTGTTGCGAGTTTTGATCGCAACAAAACATCCTGCAACAACATAAGCTTATGTTATTATTAAGGTTTACACTAAATACTAAATGCTGGACTACTCTTCGGCAAAGCCAATACTAGTGCTTTCAAGATGGTGACGAACTTTTTACGGAACCCTTTATTGCTGGTTCTAAAAAAAATCATGTCGTAATCCTAGCTTTTTTCTTCTGTTTCTTCTCTTTGCTAGTATTATACACACCTCACAAAGCCCAAAAATTCTTCTAAACACAACGCAGATGTCAACCAGTTTCCACGCCTTTCTAGGGTGTAAATACGAAGAGATGTGTTTCTTATTCTAGATGTATATTACTATAAGAATACGACAGCCCGAAAAATCAGCCGCATTTAGTCATACGTTTTCTAGATCTTCTTCTATATAACGTTTTTCTAGTCCTTCCTTCTAAACTATTTCAAAATCTTTCAGTCACTTCAATATCCTTATGAAAGAAGACCGTGGTACTACATTTTAGAATGGGATTTCTAGATTGTTGCGAAAATTCGTTCTGGACTATTGCACTACTACATAAAGTCGATACTCAGTGTTCTGGAATACGTTTCGCTAAATGGTCTTCCCCGAATGTAATAAAAATTTTGCATATTTATTGGGCACAATGCTGAACTTTGTTCCTAGAGTGCCCTAATAAGATCAGAAAACTCTTGAATGCCAAGAATACGTATCTTCCATATATTACAATGAATATTAGAAGGTAAACGCGCTTGGAGCGCAGTCGGAAGAGCTGTCAGCTATGGCGTGTACCCGATTCTAAATTCCTCGTTCGGTTTCCCGCTCGGGCCAACCAAGCTTTTCATCCCTTCGGGGTCGGTGCCAATTTGTCTGATGGTGAGAAGGATAAAGCGCTGACTTGTCCACCGACTAGCCACCGAAGGTCACTGTATAGGTCAGATGCGCATTCAAATTACCTCCAAGACGTCGCCTAGAACTAGAATGCGTGTTGTTTCCCAAAAGGGATTGAGTAACGCCATCCATCACCGTTATGCTTTTAATGCTTAATTTTCTAATTTATTTGCTAACTATTAGTGTTCATCACATTTTCCTTAAAATTTTCAAAAATAGCCTTTCGGAAATACTTTAGCTACTTTTGGATGCGTATACATAAAAATCTAACGATGCAGTCTGGCTAAAAAAATTATTCGTTGTCGGTTACTGCGTACTGTAAGACATGAGGTTTTCAGATGGATCTTCATCCAACAACATCTGACGTTTCGATCCACCGTAAGTACTGATTCGTCCACGTCAAATAACCAGTACTGGCGAAGTTACACCATGCGCCTCTATAGCAAAGAACTGCTTTTCAGCGTTCAGCCTATGCATCTGGAAGTTGCATTAGCCACGCATGGAAAGCCTCCTAATGTGGTCAACGGCGTTTGCCCCTTAGAGCACAGCAGCCAGAACAAGGTTTCCTGAGCAGCGGACGGTTTTTAGGTCTGCGCCACGTATCCCATTTAAGCTCCTATGCAAGCCAAGTCGAAGGCACCCTGCGTGCTCTTGGTGACAGAATGCTCACCACCTCTCATCGTGGATGCCGGTTGATTCAAAGCAGCATTCAGTATGTATAATCGCTACAGAAAAATATACTGACTTGCCTGCGGAATTACAAGGATTCTTGGCATTACAAGGCATTACGGACACTAGAAACTCCCTAGCATTCGAACAGTTCTAAGTGGAAATAAAGCGTCCGGAATCTTTTTATTTTTTAGTGTATTTTAGGGTAGAAGTGAGACGAACCCTGATAAAGAGAAAAAACCGTTATGAGAGAAGTGCTAAGGCTAGGTTCTTCCAACAGTGAAGGTAGTAACGTGAGTGATGAACTGTTTATTAAATGGAAGACAGGCCTACTTCTCGAGTTCATTTCGAAAAGTGAAGGAAGTGAGGTTACGGTTAAACCAAAAGGCTTGTTCGAGGGAATGACAGCGGTTTCTTTTTGACTACCTTTTTACCCGGCTCCATCACTAGCACTTACGTATTCATTACTTATTAAACATTAGCATTTTTCATTTTTTAATTATTAAACACTTTGTATGAAACTTTATTTTATTTAAAACATCGTTTCCGATCACAAGTATACATCAAACATGCACCGAAATAATTGATATATTCACCTTGTTTACATCCATCTCCCTCCATATTATTAATGAGCTTGATCTGCTACGATTTTTTCCGTTTAATTGAAAAAAATCAATAATAAGACGAATAGGATCGAGAACCATTATACTGCATGTGTGTTACTGTAGTAAGTTTTGTTTCGTTCAGTTAGAACGCACCAATAAGTGCAATAATAATAATACACAATAATATATTAGGTTGCCCCGAAAGTTCTCAACGTTTTGTGTTACTATTTTTCATTCGTCTATTATTAGGGAAACATTCAACTTGCATTGAACATTAATGCCACCTTCGGTACAGATTTTTCGATCTGACTAAATAGTTTATGTTTGAATGTTGCTTTATATTTCTGTTCTTGAAGGGCTTATTGAAGTGTGTCGAAGGAGCAGTTCCGAACGATATTTTATTTTAACATCAAATTGGGGCAATCCGTAGCAGAGACAGCTCGACAATTCAATCAAATGTGGGGCCCAATAATGTTGGAGAAAGCACTGTGCGCAAGTGGCTCAGCAAATTTCGGACCGGAGATTTCAGCCTCGAAGATGACCCCGGTAGCGGTCGACCTAGAGCAATGCTGGACGACGAGTTGAAGGAATTGGTGGGGACTGAACCATCGTCGAAGAGGTAGATGTCGGTAAATCTGATGTTGCGAATGCTTCGAAACGCCTTGGAAGGGTGAAAAAGCTCGAAAAGTGGGTGCCCTACGAGTTGAGTGAGTGGCAAAATTTGTCACGTTTCGAGAGGCACTTCTCTACTTTTACGCAACAAAACTGACCCGTTTTGGATCGAATAATCACTTGTGATGAAAAATGGATTCTCAGTGATAACAGTAAACGTTCCGTACAGTGGTAGGACGCCGACGAACTCCTAGGCGTCTTCCAAAGCCGACCCTCCACCGAAAAAGGTAATGGCCACTGTGTGGTGGACGGCGGCTGAGGTGATCCATTACAACTTTTTGGCACCAGGCCAAACGATCACAGCAGAGTCTTACTGTGAGGAAGACGACGAAATGCTCCGAAAATTGCGACAAGTTCAGCCAGCATCGATCAATGAAGAGGCCCGATTCCTTTACCACAAATACCCGCCCGCCCACACGTTCCACAAATCACTTGTATCACCTGTCGTCCCGTTGATCATCGACCTGCTTGAGCGGACGCCAGCAGCGTCTCCATTCGTCCCTGTCGCGTGCCAGAGTGGTCCAATGGATCCTCCTCGCTCGAGGGACACGAAGAGTGTCATTTCGGTCGTTCAGGGCTTTCACGAAGAAGTCCGACCAACGCGTTGGTGGGCGTCCTGGTGTTCTCTTGACATCCTGCGGAATCCAGTCGGGGACTGCTCTCGTCCAGCGGGTGTCTACGAAGCGCATTACGAGGCCGGGCCACCTAATTTTCAACGACTTGGTCCATGCGACAGCGTCTCTGATCTTCGAACGTCGGCGAAGCTCGGAACTCCGGGGGCCTTCTCTCACTTACGTGAGTCGTGTCACTCCGAGCATCGTTCTCTCGATTCCACGCTGAGCGACACTGATCGTGTGTTCACCCTTTCGTTAGCCCAGGGTCACACAAATCAGTACTCGAAAATTGAACGAGTAAGGGTTGAAGTTCTGCCTCACCCGCCATATTCTACAGACCTCTCACCAACCAACTACCACCTTTTCAAACACTTTCAGAGCCTTCTCGCTGGCAAAACCTTCGCCAATCAGCACCGAGCCAAAGCAGCTTTCATGGATGGATTTTGTCGAATCTTGACCACTCACCGGACAACCTAATACACCGCAAAGATACAAATTTCGACGATAGCGTCTCAATAATCATAAATTACACGAAAAACAGAACGGTTATTCGATTCAATCTTTGCCTTCACCACCTTCATTAGATGCTACGGCTCCAATCTCTTTCGTGGCTTTTTCTCGTGAAAGCATGTCTTAGCAGCACATAAATCGTTCGAGCTGTCGCCAAAGAAGTGCTGCACTGCAGCCAAAAAAGTCGGGTGGCGACCTTCGAACAGAAGCGCCCAGCGTTTACAGCAGCATCAGCAACAGGGTTTGACCGGTGTCCTAGTGGAGAACTGGTTTTTACTTCTGTTTTTTCACACGTTCTTTTTCACCGTTGCCATTCGTCATTGTCACCTGCACTCGTTACTGTCTGCAACTCGATGGTGGCGTCTGACAACGGTATCATGTCGATCTCGTTGGAAACCGCTTCTCTGCTCAGTTTTTTGCCGTTCGACACTACGTCCGATTACAAGGTAACCAGCGATTCTACACCTGTTCTACCTGAACAGCTGAGAAACCGAAGGGTTCCTCTGCTTTCTTTTTATTTTCCGCTTTTTTCATTTTTTTCAATTTTTGAGCATCTTGCTTGTTCCACTATAAAAATGTTGGTAGCTAGGGCTACCTTCAGTTTTTTCCACAACTGAACCTAGATCACCGTTCGTCGATTCCACTCAGCAAAACAGATCGATACCGATCAATACTGGAGAGCAGTTATAGCTTGATTGCTGAAAAAGCTAGAAGCTAAACTCTCCCACACCTATTTGTGTGTTAGAAAGGCTCCCATATTTTCTTTCCATCTTCGTTAGTTGTTTACGAATCCCACCCTCTTCTACTTTCATATTCCTCCTTCTTTTTCTTTCATTGTTTCGCTTCAATAGCCACTTTAATTTGTTCCCCTTGCGAATTCCTCTCCTTGCAAAGCGTGGGTTGAACTGGCAACGTACCATTTTCAAGTCGAGCTGGGCTCTTCAAATCAAATTGGGCACCCTTCAAAACAGCTCTAAAATTAACGCCGGTGGTGTATTGGCGTAGAGCATTCCCGCCCGGTCGGCAGGAGTAGCCGGTTCGAGTCCCGCTGGGTGCTAGAAGTTTTGACCGCAACCCTCGGTCCTATCCACTTGAGATTTAGAGAAACTGTCCTAAAACTTTTAAAACCAAGCCGAACATTTTCCCAATCAAAACGAGCTTGTTCCTCATTAAACGAAAAACTCTCTAAAAAGGTTAGAATAATTATTTACTCAAGGCAAATTTTAGAATGACTTTCTTTGAAGTTTAATTCATCTGTCCATTAAATCAGCACATTGTTTGCAATTTTTTAAAATTTTCATTTTTCGAGGAACAATAATGGTGTAAAGCCTGATTTAAAGAGCAAGAAGGAGGCCATTTTTTAGTTCTGAAAAGAATGCGCCACGCCCTCTTCCAAGACGTCGCGATATTTATTCGATCGGTAGCAGAATTTCTGTTGCCATAGAGTTTGACACCTGTTACCGCTGCAACAAAACAAGAACTGTAAATAACAATCGAATTGTCACTTTAATCGTTCGCGTAAGTGGCATTTGCACTATTAAAGGTTTTCAAATATGTGAGTTTTAGGCGAATTATACCCAAAAGAGGCAAAAGCCGCTAAATCGCTGTTTTCCCGGCGTCTATTCAAAAGACGCGTCCGGTACTGTAAGTGGAAGTTGACATTGTCAATCATATAAAAGTTGCGGCGAATTTTTGAGAACATGGCGCAATCTGATTTTTTGAAACGCTATATGCCTGCCTCTTTGTTGTGCTTTAAGGCAAATTCTAATTTATCATCCTTTCTCTAAAAATAAAAATTTTATAGGATTATTACACTTATTGGGTAGGTAAACTTAAAATTAAAAAAAAACATTAAAAACCAATCTTGGTAAACTAAAATTTAAACTAAAAAACGAATGTTGCACCACATTTTCCTTGAACAATTTTTTTTCTAACCATCTTATTGAGTCTATAGTTTAACGTGCCTGAAGTTCTTTTAGATTTCAAAGAGTTTGCTGTGATTTCAAAAGCCCTAAAGCTAGCTTAGAACAGTGTCCAGTTTGATTTGAAAAGTGTCCAGTGTATCGAAAAGATGGTACAAATAAATAAATAAATAAATATCAAAAGATTTTCCGAATTCCACAAGTTATACGCTTCTATTGTAGAAAAAACCCCCCGTTTTCATTCCTTCAAAATAATCTGTTCTATAAATTTTAAAAATACAGGCAGAATAAAGGATATATTTCCTGAAAAAATCCTCTCATGCCCTTCAACTTTTTTGTCACTGATTTTTTTCTTTAAATTTTTCAGATGCAGTTTTGCTTTTAAAGAATTTTCGCACCTTTCGTTTCATGCTTAAGACTGGTTTTCGATGGTTATCAGGATTACGAACAGTGAACAATACCACAACCGTCGAAGATCAAACAGTGCTGATTCCCTCACGATAACGTCCAAAAACACGTTGTAAGGATCAGTCTGTTACACACTTCCTAAAATTTGACGAAAACCAAAGAGCTGTTTCCGATCATGTTTGATGTGTTACTGTGTTAGTTTGAGGGCTTCACAAAATCCGACATTGAAACTTTTTTCGCACGCAGAAGCTCAGCATTCATACAAGAAAATTGAGCAAGGCACAAGACAAAGCTTTTTGTACTTAGTGAGTTTAAGGAGTAGAATTTATTTATTTATTTATTTATTTATTTATTTATTTATTTATTTATTTATTTCATGCGCTCAAAGGTGCGTCACAGTGGAAAAACAGTCTATAGAGAAAGATCGTAAATTACGTCAAGAACAAGAAACAAGCATGAATCTAGATGCATCTAATAGACGACTAAGGGGTCTTAATTATTCCATTAATATTTCTGATCCTGAATTATCTCAACGAAATCCATAAGTAGATGAATATATTCCTTTTGAGAGTAAAAATCCAACTCTATTAAAAATGTAGAAAAGAACGGGGCTTTACTTGAGTAGCGCCGAATATTAGAAGAAAAATATAGCTGAGGGCACAAAACGTCGGGAGCCTCCTACCTAGCTCCATTACGGACGATTCAAGCAATAGGGTTCACCGAGAGGGTGTTCATCTGCGTTGCATTCAGCACTACTTCGTGGAGGCCCATCTTATGAGGATCGGTCATTCATCTGGTACGCACCTAGAAAGTGCGGAACTCCTACGGGCAATCGCGAATCACTATTCAAGGATGGGAGAGCGTCACCAGGATAGATCTTGTTCTGCTCGAACCTAGGGCGATAACGTCTATTGGATGAGACACCAGCAGCTGTAGAGAACAACGGATTCTCCTGGCTTTGTCAGTCAGTGCTTTGTCTTCAATCAGGTCCTCAGCGACTTCGAAGGAATGGAGGGTTTGGCTGCATTGCACGGGATCCGAACCAAGAACAACGATTCGAATCGCATGCGACAGTCAGGGCCTTCTCCGACTGTGCTACCACTCACCTTGGGATAATAATAAAAATAGAGAAGCACGGCGTTAGTTAATCCATTAGTCTGATGTGTCATGCCCTCTACTTCTACGGGACATCGCGGAGGCAATCTGAGTTCGTATTTGGTCTAAAAAATGACTTACGGTGGTCAACTGATGGGCAAGTCAGCGTTTTACCATTTCCAGTCGAGTCAGGTACTAATTCACCGACCCCAGAGGGACGAAAGGGTTGGTTTGTCAAAAAAAATCTTGTCAACAACCCGGAGTTCGATTCACGCGACAGCCAACGCCTCCCACGATTACTAAAAGGGCGAAAAGCTTGTAGACCTTCCTGATAGGAAAACGTCATGGTGTTCTTCATGCGGCATTCCGTTCCGCTTTTAATTCTTCCATTCTAGGCTAGGGTTTGTTTCTTTAACTTTTGTAAATGTCGTATCTGCCATGCCTAAGTCTAGAGTCTTGTCCCACCAAGGAACATACATATTATGAGGGGTTGCAATCGCCTAGTGTACCAAGCGGCATTTGTTCTGTCCCCGGAGTCTCTGTGCCGATTTTTCGAGGTATTTTTGCGGCGCTGCCCGAAATGCAAATTTCTAATCGGCTCCGCATGTTTTGCAGGGGATTGAGAAGTGGTGGAAACCATCGGGCCCGAATCCCGTCACAGCGAACGGATCCCTTTGTTTATTATTGCGCACGCAGAATGGTTTATACGGGTTGTCGGCCGACGGCAGCAAGCTCTGTCTGCTCGCTGACAACATGACTCGGCGACTCTGTTCTAAGGTAACTAGCACTGTAGAAATATAACCCATTTTGCTTGATTTTTCTTCTTCGTGAATCTTTCGATTCGTCGCGTTAACTGCGAATTAGATAGATTCACAATCCCGCTTTTCCATACAAGATATCCAGATTGTCCACTAATAGCGCCTACCCCACCTACTATGATATTAGGTCTGGCTCAAGCGGAAGTACAGTCTATTTTAACTGGAGGTTAAACAAGAAAAAGCCATCTGACGAAGAGAAGAAATGCAACAGTCACAGCCAGCCTCACCACTGTCTGACCGTTATCACGAACTGAATCCAATCAGACACATTCTTTCTCTTCGGTTTCTGTCCAGTGGAGTAGAATGCTTTTATACTGAGTCCAGCGGTTACTTCTCATGCAAATCCATGCATAGAACTAGTACGTGAACAGGACCTTACGCTAAGTTCAGTGCGTAGCGATCAGCGAGCTGTGCTTGAAAGGAATTGCGTGATTCTTGAAAGACTCTTTTCAGCGCAAAAAACAACGACCAGTTGCTTCTTATGTTCTTCACCTCCAATTTTCTCCGTATATCTCAGGAGCACGTGGTAGCGCAGTCAGCGAAGGCGCCGGCTGCCACCTGCACTCGATTCCAGGCTCCTGGCTCTGATTTCCCGCCAAGACCAACTAAGATTTTAATCCGTCGGTAAATTCCTAGCAAGCTTACCTGAGAAGGACAAAACAATGACTTGTTCATCGTCGGGGAATCGCAGTTCATAGTATGCGCCAAATAGACATTCGAACTGAACCGTTGAGTATCCTACGAAGGACTATCCAACACCGCCACTACTCATTTTTACTTATTCTTATCAGGGAAGCCGTTTGAATGCACACGTTAACCTATATATTCAATTGTAAGGACGCATGATAGCATAGTCGGCGAAGGCGCAGGCTGCCGCGATTCCAGCTTCTGGTTCAGATTCTCCCCCACCTCCCCCCCCCCCCCCCCCCTAAGGCCAACCAACCTTCCATCCCTCTGGAATGAGCGAGCTGACACCATACTTCTAAAGGAAATGATAAACGCTGACTTGTTAATCGACTAGCGGCCGCATATCGCATACGTACGTTAGTCAATTACCCAATCGATTTACCTTCTATGGAAGTAGGATGCGTGGCGCATTCCCAATAATGATTTTTCATCCGCCCTTTATTCTTTCTTTTTGTACTGGGTTAGCTCTCTGTTCGTTTACAAGTGAGTGATGAGTAGTCTTCTCCAGAGAGTCAGTTAGCTTTTCGCTGACGCAGTAGCGATGTACACCATAGCAGGCCTGGACGCGAGACGGACCTAAAATCGATTCATGATTAGCGCGACATATACCTTACCTGCCCGCCGCACCACATGCATGAAGACAGAAGAACACCTAGTTAACTTCAGAGTGAATTTCAATGAAGAATTAAGTTAGCCGCCTTTACGAAGTTTTCACTTAAATTTCTGTTTTATGCAAGATTTTTGTTTCAAAGCACTCAGCCCGCCTTCATGAACAGCGTTGCTGAACTTCTTGAATTCCGCAAATCCTTAATAAAGCAGACGATTTGTAGAGGTGTCCAGGTTTTGCAACGAATCAGGTGGAGCCTCTCAACACTGTGTTGACATTAAAACACGCTTCGTTTATCGCCTCGCCTGAGAAGCACTTAGAGATAGAGGCGACCAAGGAATAGATGTCTTCCGTCCGAATTGCCGTGAGAACTCACCACAATTTGGACTCACAGGGTAGGGCACATGCTTTTAGCCACAAAGTTGTTGGTATTTTTTGCATAGTTATTAATTCTTTCTACGTCATTTTTCAGTAAAAAATTTTGTTGTCGCCTGTTGAATGTTCTCTTACACCCAGTAAATTATACCCATTTTTTAGGGGTCTTTGTGATGCAGTGCGTTTCTTTTGGAACTCCTTTATTTTCGACCCACTTTCAATTTGTCGTTGTCACAGTCTGTCATGTGTTGTTTGACGAAGAGAAATTAAATCATGATTAAAACTTTGTTCCCGAGCCCGTGTCCGAAACAAAGATGTCTTGTCATTTGCCGTTTTGCTTATCCCATGTATATGATATTTCAAATTAATAAATTAAAATGAGTGGTGTAGCAGGAATATGCAAAGTGTGCCGCGAAGATCTCAGCCGATCCATGGCTCGAGTACCGCGTAAGGCACTCAAGCCTTCAATATCTTCGATGTGGGCGAGTGGTTGCCAAACTTGCTCCAGAAGTACAAAGCACTGACATTTCATCTATCGGCTGATCACCGCATGTCACTGTATTGGCCAAATACGAATTCAAGTCGCCTCCACGACATCCCGTAGAAGTAGAATGCGTGGCGCATCCCAAGCAGGAATTGATTAGCGCTCACTTTTATCCCTTAAGCCTAATGCATCCTCTGGCTTCCTTTTCCTTCCTCTATTATGCTTCAAATGAACTTTCCTATGGGACAGTTTTTAGCTTCTTTAGCACTAAATTAAATTACACGTTTTCTCAAAAGGACCGGTTTTTTAAGCAATTTTTGATTTTCCTCGGCACACCGTTGGAGATAAATCCCAGTAATTTCGATTTTTTATGTGAGAGAAAACTTAGTCTTTAGAAACACTGAGATTTGTTTATACAAACCATTTTATTTCTAGTCTTTAGAAACACTGAGATTTGTTTATACAAACCATTTTTATTTCTATTGCGACCGCATATGTGAAGAAGCACTTGATATATGTAGTACTTACTGTTTGTTTTTGAACCTGCTTCTGGACGTATGATTGCGTAACTCCAGAAATTTGTAACTGAAGGATAAAAGTCGGTGTTAATCAATCATTTGTGGGATGCGCCACGCATCCTACTTAAACTGGGTTTGATTGGGATAGTATGAATGCTTATGCGACTTATACAATGACTTGTCGTTGCCAGCAAATGAAGGGGCTTCTACTTTAACCTTCTAAGACAAGTCCGGTACCAATTCGCAGACCCCGGAGGGATGGTTGGTCTAGCTGGTCTGCGTAGAACCCGAACCATGGATCTCAATTCGAAGAGCATGCTAAAGGTGGCGCCTCCTACAAATGCACTACTCATTTAGCTAATAGAAATTTATCCAATACGATTACTACTGCTAATACTAGATGCACAAGCTACTGCCACCATTCTTTTATTAGCTGGAATCAGGAGTATGCCCTGATGTTAGGATGGATTATCAGTTCCTACCACCAAAGGTCGAACCGACTTCAGCCATTTTGTAGATGATCCTGATAATGGTCCTCTAGTGATGTACATATGTACAATAGAACGGTCAGGAGGAACTAATGGTCCCTGTGGGCTTCAAGGAACTGAAATACCTTCTCTGTCAATCTACTAGGCTCCCTTTTTGCGATGCGCTTTTCTGACCTAAAATCGCGCTCCACTTCTTGCAGTTGAATATGATTAGGCACGCCATTCAGCTCCCCCAGACTTTCTGAATCTTTTTGAAGACCACTCCTTATTCTGTTTCTTTCAATGACACTCGAACGGACGTCGAAATGGAACAGACTGAAGAACTTCCACACATTTGAATAGGCCATTTTGCATTTCTGCATCCCTTTCGGGAAAATTGAAAAGCTTCTGCGAGACACGTAGAAGCCATACTGTTGGCAACTCTGATCATTTGTCGTCTTCTCGTTTCTAGCTGATCGCTGAAGGTTTCGTAGGCGAACATGTTCAAGCCACAAATCGCTCGACGGATAAGGCTGGTCAGTGTACGGTTGAGATTATATTATAGACGGCGAAGACAACTTGTTACATTGGGTTAATAATCTTAGGAAGGTAAGAGTCATTATTATATATTTTTTTACAATTAATTTATTAACCTTTATCAATTAAATTGATGAAATAAAAAATTAGAAGGTTATTTATTTATTTATTTATTTATTTATTTATTTATTTATTTATTTATTTATTTATTTATTTATTTATTTATTTATTTATTTATTTCATGCACCCGTGTAGCAGTGCGCACAAAAGATTGAAGTAGCATAATCCAAGCGCTGGCAAGACTCAGCGATCTATACAACACTTTACTCTTTGTAAGAACTGTGTTCCAGGAATCTTGGAATCATTTATGGATTTCCTCATTGTTACCGTTACTCCTAACTTTGCTACGTTGCTCCCGATCAAGTTGTTTGGGTGGTTAGAGGTAAAACTAATGCAACATGGAGGCAGTGAAAAATTGCACAAATTCAAGGGAGGCCTGTGATGCTCAGAATGTAGGGGAGCTTTGGCAGCAGCTTATAGAAGCGGGTCCCTAAGAAGTTGTTGCGTCTCATCACGACAACAGCCTCCCTTTGGTACACCTATAGGGCAGTTATGTTATCTATTCAGATTATTACTAGGTTCTTCGGAAAGTTTTTTTAGACTAATGTCAGAGAACATTGTATAGTTAATAACTTTATTAATAACCACTATCATTCAACAAAATATTCACCATTATGATCTATCACATATTGCCATCTTTCCGGTAGAGAGCGAATACCACGAGCGAAGAACTCCGGTGACATGGACAGCAAGAAGTTGTTGACACCATTTTTGACTTACTCCGGATTTGAGAACGTTTTTCCAGCTAAGGAAGACTGCAGCGCCCGAAAACGTTTTAGACAGTGTGGTCAAGGTCAGATGAGTACGGATACTAGTTTAATCCCGAGTTAATCCAATTTCTCTTTCGTATTCTTTGCTGTGTATGGTCTGGCGTTGTCCACGAGAAGAAGAATTTTTCCTCTTCTGGGATCGAGATTACGTAGGATTTCGTTCATTTTCTCCAGCTGAGCGCAGAACACGTTCGAGTCTACCATGGGACCGGTAGGAGCCAATTCCCAGGATACTGGGTCATTGATGTCCCATCAGAAGGGAAGCAATTCCTCTTTGTCGTGATTAATACGTTGCGGGTGTGGTTGGGGCAACTCATCGAAGTCCACCCAGTGCTTGCGAGGCACCAAATTGTCGCAGACGCAATACTTTTCATCCATCGTGACGATCGAGTCGATCCAAGCAAATGAACGGCGACTTGAGGGGAGGAGTGCAGATATCAACACGCTTCCGTCTCTCCTGAGAAGTCAAAGCATGTGGTACGACTCGGCAACTTCGCAACCTTGCCTGATGACCGAAGGGCATCTTGTACTGTGGACCTAGGAGTATTTTTAAGGTCTGAAAGTTCGTGTGCAGAAAAATCAGGTCGAGCACTGTAGATGGCGAGTAGGAGCTGTCTGTTCTGCGTATGTGATCGACCTGTGCGTCGGGAGTCCTCGAGCGATGCGTCACCGTTGCCAAACTTGCGGTACCAATGTACCAATTGAAGCACGTCGCACGAGAGGGGCTTCCTCCTTCATTGTCTCCTGTAGAAAGCGATGGGCCTCGTTCGCGAATCGGCCGGAGCAGTACTGTAGAAGGAGTGCTGGTCGGTAGAGCATCTTCTTGTCTTCCATTGCGAAGGCAATACTGGTAACAGAAGACGATATGCCGCACATGTTGCTGACAGTTACATATGCAGGACATGAAACACAAAGCTCCTTAGGCCTTTGTCATACCATCGCTCACCCCGAGCGACGCCTAATGATATGCACCCATATCGATCCCATCGCGCCTCCCGATCGATACGGGAGCTGTCATTTGGCGTCGCTCGGGGTGAGCGATGGTATGACAAAGGCCTAAGGGCTTGTTCATACTTTGCGACAGCACCGACAAGAGCTACGAGAGCGTAGCGCGCACGGAAGTATGAACAGGTGACAGCAGCGACTGAAGCGACAGCGGTGGCGCTCGAGTATAAACACTTTTCGGCGGCGCGCGATCGATTTGCATGTTTTGCACGGCCGACGGGAGCCACGAGAGCACAGCGCGCGTGGCGTGCGCGGCGCGCGGAAGTATGAACAGACGACAATAGCGACAGCAGCGACTAGAGCGACAAGAGCGATTGGAGCGAGAGCGCCGGTGCTCGGACATGAACACTTTTCGGCGGCGCGCTCTGGGTTTTAATCGATATGCATGTTTTGCACGCGCGACGAGTCGTTCTTGTCGCGAAGTATGAACAGGCTCTAAGCCCGGCCGGCTCACAGCTTCAGCTGGCAAAGATACGTTGTTTTGAATCTTTCCGTGCAATTAGACTAAAAACTTTCCTGACAACCGAATACTACATATATTATACAGTTAGTGCCATCACGGGAGAAAATCAACGCCTTGTTCCAGTTTTTTAGTTTTTGTTAAGTAACTTGTTCAATATTTTACGTTGCTTCTTCTGCTATTTCCTCAACATTCGAAATCGGCGGCTGTATTCGATTTTTCGACATTACCTTGCTCGATATGTCTGAAGAATAGAGACGCAGTTTCTTGAAGCAAGTCGTCAAAGACTATGTGGGCTGCAGGTACCCTAAGTGCTCCTGATGTGGGTCCTGCGCGCGCCAACTAAGGCCACCAGCCAACCAGAGGCAGTGGATTGGTACAAGACTTGTATGATAGAGATGATACGTTGATTTAATCGTCGGCTCGCCACAGGAACTCATTGTTGTTTAGGCCGAATACGCATTCAAATTGTCTTTAGGACACTCTGCGGAGGTAGATCTGGCAGCGCATACGGCGAAGGAGTTCAACAACGTCGACCTTTGTCATTCATGCACTCCTCGAAACTGATTTTCAACCCAACGAATGTGATTCTCTTCTCGAAAATGCTTTGATGTGCCAAACTATTGACCTCCAAATCTACGATGAACCAGCATTCACCCTGGCAAAGCAGCATAGAGAAGTGCTAACGTTTAATTCGAATTAAGCGTTTCAGTCCTAAGAAGAGTATCTGCGTCAGACATCTACCACCACTTCCTGGTAAGTTACTCCTCCTCTCCGTCTTGGGGCACAGTGGAGTAACCAGTCCTGGACTCCCACGTCACTGAGAACCAGATTTCTTCGACGCGAGCAAGAGGAAAGCGAACTCCATAACAGAAGCGCTCGAGTCTTCAGCGACCGCGTGGGGCACGGTCTGTTTATGGCCGGCCAGTTTCCTGCTCTCGTAGTGGTGACAGACGGGGAGAAGGTATCTGCTCCATCGCACCCGAGGAGGAAAACACTCCTCCCGCGACATGTGTGGAACATAAATCGTCGCCAGACGAACCGTCTCCTTGCAAACCCGACAAAGACCCGCCAACGACCATGCTGCTGGGCCCTTTGTGACAACCCCCAATTGCGACCGCGGGAATGAGTCTACTGTAGTCAACACGGCGCACCTAGCAAGGAACTTTCTGTCTCGAAATTTACAGTGGATGAAATCCAGGATAGCTGTTTTTTGCCACCTGATATTCAGGCAATTTCAGAACTAAAAAGGGCGGCATAAACTGTCGCTAATTTTGTGTGCGTTATGTACTTATTTTACTAACAGACTTGTAGCCATAAAAATTATGCAGAAATTATGAGAGGACTCGATCCTAGTCATTAGTTCCCCCATATAACTATGCCCTTTTTCAATAAAACTGCGTATTTTATTAATATCAGCTTTTCTATAATTCAAATTTGTATTGCGGTTGTTGATAGGTTTTTCGGACCGTTGCTCAGAAATCGTTCTGTTGCGTCTTCCACTACGAAGCTCAGTTGAACAACCTTCAGCACTGTTGTTGCATTTCCGCTCGATTTTTCATGTCTTTAAAGTCTTTCTTCAAATTCCGTAAAAAGACGTTTTTTCTTTAAAATTTCTTGCAGTTGCATTCATATTATACTGGTTGTCTCAAAAAATGTATACACGGTTTGAAAAGTGATAACTTTTCTCACAATAAAGGCACGGAGGAAGTTAAGAGCTCATATGAGAGCCTAAAAAAATAGAAATTTTCTGACATATGAGCGGCATGGAACGCGCCGTGCACTCGTCTGAAATTTTGCATTTTACACTCGATTAATTGTGTTTCGCTTGAATAGTCGTTACATTTTCTTCACAAAAGTGGCAGTTTCGATTGATTTCTACTTTTTTAGGGTTTAAAGCTTAAAAACGCTCTACGGCTTGCGAATAATCCAGGGTACTCTAGATGCAGGAGCTGTTTGAAAGGTTCTAACATTGCTGCTAGTGAAGCTCTTGAAGAAGTTCGAGACTCATATGAAGGCGCATGGTAAGGAGACTTCTGTGGCGTTTAGGTAGTCAAGATTGCGCCATGTACCCGCTGAAACCTTGCATTTCAGGCTCGACTGATTGTGCATGGGCTGAATGCTTGTCAAAGTCTTGATACTATGTACTTGGCCTGATTAACCTGTGCTGTGCTTCTTTTAACATTTAGAACTTGAAAATCACGTGAAAGACACGTGATATGCGACTTTACTGTCTGCATAATTTGGATGTGAGCGGGAGCCCCATTTTCCAAGACGGATTCGGTGGACTGATGAAGCAACAATCAAGCTATATGGAGAGGTTAATCGGCATAACTGCAGCCACTGAGCGACGGAAAACGCTAAAAGAAGCACAGAACAGGTTAGTGTGGCCAAGTACTAACAAGACTGTAACAAGCATTCAGCCCATACACAATCAATCAAGTCTGAGATGCCAGATTTGAGTCGCGGGCATGGCGCAATCTTGACTATCTACACGCTACAAAAGTTTTTATCATGCGCTTCTATATGAGTCTCAAACATCTTCAAGAGCTTAACTAGCATCAATGTTAGAACCTTTTAAATAACACCTGCATTCTTTGGGATGCGCTGGATTATTCGCAAACCGTGGTGTGTTTTTAGCTCTAAACACTAAAAAATACGAATCAATCGATACGGCGACTTTGTGAGGAAATTATAACAAGTATTCAAGCAAACACAATCAATCGAATGTAAAATGCAAAATTTCAGACGAGTGCATGGCGCATTGTGCGCCGCTCGTATGTCAAAAGTTTTCTATTTTTTAAAGCTCTGGTATGGGCTCTTAACCTGTTCCGTGCCTTTACTGTGAGCAAAGTTATCACTTTTCAAACGGTATATACATTTTTGAGACACACTGTGCATAGACTTAGAGGGAGGTGCGGGTTCGAGTCCCGCCTGGCGCTAGAAGTTTTGATCGCAACAAAACATCGTTGTGACAGCTTACAACCTCGATACCAGCAACTGAGGCTTAAAGAAACTGATTTCAATCGTTTCTATCAAGACCACCAGCTTAACTGGTTTCATGCTGATATCAGCGGCCAGCTCATCCCGGATACGGGTGGGTGCTGATTGGTCCCACGAGGTGTGGATGTTGCGTTCGATCAAACGGCGCCGGTGGTGTAATGGCGTAGAGCATTCCCGCCCGGTCAGAGGGAGGTGCGGGTTCGAGTCCCGCCTGGCGCTAGAAGTTTTGATAGCAACAAAACATCGTTGTGACAGCTTACAACCTGTATAGACTTAGTCATTCTATGAGTTTGCCGAAAATCAGGATCAAGGACTTTTGGACTTGGCAAATTTTTGTTCAGAGGTCTCTCTCTGGTCTAAAGAGGTTCATTATTCATTTAGTAACATTCTTTTTGTGCGAAATGTGTGACTGGAAGTTGAAATTATTACGTCGTTTTATGTTTGCGCTTTTCATTTATATTCCCGTTTCATCAGTTGTATTAGGTTGTCCCATACATAAGTCCTTGCAGTTTTTTTTTTCAACGATTCACTGCAAGTCTTTCGCCGGCGGTCTCTTGCATAGCGCTGCATAGCTTTCGAAAGAGAATGATTTGCTCTATCAGAACTTGTACCTCATTTCTTTTTTCATCACGAATTCTGTCAATTTTCAGGACGTTGAAGTGAAAAGTGAAAAACTGAAAAAGTAGCCATTTGCGCACTTGTTCTCTCCGCTTAGGTTTGTAATTTTTTGCGCAGTTTTTATAGCATTTGGAAGGGAATGTTCTGTACTATAAGAATATGTGTTGGTCCTATTTGTTCACTTGTCCTGTATTGATTTTTAGGTCATCAAATTGGGACGTCCGAAGGAGGATGGTTATTTTTGCCGACAGCTCTTGCTCTGTGTTTGGACTTTTTTGCTCGGTGTAATATTCGATCGAAAGAGAATGTCTTGCTTTATAAGAGTTTGTGTCGCGTTTATTGGCTCATGCTGACTCTGCTCTTTCGGATATCAACAAAATTCTGGACTTTTTGGGTTGGTGTTATATGTCATTCGAAAGATAATGGCTTGCACTATAAGAATATTTGTCGCTTTTATTGATTTCTATTGAATATCAACAAAATGCCAGAAAGAGAAAAATCGGCTTCACCAACAACTCCTTCTCCTTATTCAGTCTGTCTTGCTCAGTTTTATATGACACTTGAAAGTGGGTGTCTTGCTCTACCTCAGCATATGATTTGTTCTTCGGTCATTTAAATTTTTGCTAATTCAGGTCATCAAAATGGAGTGCGAAGTCGACAAGGATGAGCACTTCTGGCACCTTCTTCTCTTTGCTTTCAACCAGAGTTCTAGTGCTGCTAAGGCTGTCAGAGAGACGATGCTTCATGATGACATACAAACACCATTTTTCATCGCCAGTAAAGCAAAGAGAAGAAAAAAGAAGATGCCAGAAGTGCTCATCCTTGTCGACTTGGCACCCCATTTTTATGACCTGAAAATTAGCAGAAATTTAAATGACCGAAGAACGAATCATATGCTGTGGTAGAGCAAGACACCCACTTTCAAGTGTCATATAAAACTGAGCAAGACAGACTGAATAAGGAGAAGGAGTTGTTGGTGAAGCCGATTTTTCTCTTTTTGGCGTTTTGTTGATATTCAATAGAAATCAATAAAAGCGACATATATATCCTTATAGAGCAAGCCATTATCTTTCGAATGACATATAACACCAACCCAAAAAGTCCAACCGGAGCAGGAGCTGTCAGCAAAAATAACCCTCCTCCTTCGGACGTCCCAATTTGATGGCCTAAAATCAATAAAGGACCAGTGAGAAAATAGGATCAACACATATTCTTGTAGTACAGAACATTGTCTTCCAAGTGCTATAAAAACTAAAAATTACAAACCTAAGCGGAGAGAACAAGTGCGCAATTGGCTACTTTTTCACTTTTTCACTTTTCACTTCAACGACCTAAAAATTTACAAAATTCATTATGAAAAAAGAAATTCAATATATGTTGTGATAGAGCAAATCATTCTCTTTCGAAAGCTATGCAGCGCTATGCAAGAGACTGCCGGCGAAATCTGCAGTGAAACGTTGAAAACCACGACAAGGACTTATGGGACAACCAAATATTTAGCCACACTCTTGACCATAAGAAACTGTTAGTTCCAATGCGTGAAGTGTCTGACTGCGTCGCGCGGTGCATGAGAGGTAACCTTGGAAAGGAGTTCGACTCTAGATGGATTGGCGACAGCAGTAGTAATAACAACAGTAACAGTAAAGACAATTCTTCACCAAAAAACTGTAGTCAGGCATTGGCAATCCGATCAGGGGCCAGGTTCATCAATGACTCACCGCCTTCTAGCGGAGAAGGTGCCGCCCAACCCCCTACTGTGACATTCGTTAGCATAAAGTTTGGCGGTATTTTCACCGTTGGAGGGCAGTAAGCGGTTAATGAATCCGGCCCCTGAACTGTTAAGCTAACCATAAGTATTTTTTGACTATTTCTTCATAGTAATGCTGCGGGAAGAGGTGCTGGCTCTCGCTGCAACTTCTACCGGTTTAATAAGGTTCCGCCGTCCGGAATCGGTAATCTAGCAGAAGGGGTTTCTGAGGATTTCAAAGCACTGTCTTTTTCACCAGGTGTCTGGTTGTTGCGTTGACCAGGTCTTCAACCTTCCACGTAGAAGAATGAATAAATGACGCGTCCCACAAAGAGGTTTGATTGGCGTTGACTTGAATCCTTCAGGTTGTTTGGCTGCGCGCGTGGTAGCACAGTCAGAGGAGGGGCCCGCTGTGGCGTGCAACCGATACCGTGTTCCTGGCTCGATTTCTCGTCTAGGCCAACCAAGCCTTCCTCAATCCGGGGTCGTCGAATTAGTGCCGGGCTCGTCTGGGAACGGCAAAACGCTGACCTGTTCACCGGCTGGCCACCGCAAGTCATTAGACTAGCCTAATTTCTCAACTCTGTAGGCCAACTACGCATTCAAATTGACTCCACGGCATTCCGCTGAAGAGTACATGGCGCATCCCAAAGGTATTTGATCAACTACGCCACCACTGTCTTATTTAGTAGCCACACCCTCACACACATTTGTGCTTCAGATTCGCATCCGATTTCTCCGTGTCCTCTCTATTCTCGATTAAATCACAAGTGGATTAGATATTTGTTTTTTTTTTGTTCTGTAATTTTATTTAAGCCTGCAGGCGCTTCCATAAAGGTTATAAGCTGTCGTAAGGGTGTTTTTTTTGCAATCTAGCTCTTGCCCTGCGTGGAACTCGAACCCGCACCCTCTGCTTTCCGTCCAGGATGATACGCCATTACACCTCTGGCACTGTTTGACCGCGCGAAACGTACACCACATCCTCGTTGAAGTGATTTATAATAGCTCACATTAGGGGTGATAATGTGAGCTAGTAACATGCTAGTAACGGTGTAACATCCTGTCCGGAAAGCAGAGGGGGGGGGGGGGTAGTTTCGAGGCGCAGCAGAATATGCTTGCGTCAGCTTCAACGGCTTTTGTTAAGCAGAATCCTAAAAATTTGAAGGCATTTGAAAACTACGCTTTTGCTTTCAGTTTCCTGTACACGATTAAAAATTTGAAATGAGCAAAAAAATCTACTAGACTATGCTATTGAATTTTTTCGCTGGCCTAATACAACAAGACTTCAAACGGATGATTGGAGAGCAACACTAATATCACCTTCTATGAAGACGCCTTCGTGGTACCCTGTCCTGCTTATGTAGAATGTTAATCCAATCATATGAAAGCTCAAGGATGAAAAAAGAAAAGGCGAAGGCGAAGCAGGAAAAGCAAAATTCCCGCCGACGAATATCACTAAATGTTGCCGCTTCACTTTAAGCACAAAAGAGAAGATCAGAAACTTACGGCGGTGGTTCGTTCCATTCGATGAGATTGACTGGTTATGAGAAGACTGAAGGCCGATGCTAATCAGCCGGCTTTGGCATGAGCCAAGCATCCTACGTCAACGGAATATGGTGAAGGGAGGGTGAATACTGTTTGAAGGGCAATGTTGTGGGTAGCTGATGTACGAGCCAGCGTTCTATCCCTTTCAGACAGGACTGATGCATTGTCACCATTCTGTAGGGATAGAACGTTCCGACTACGTGGGCAGAGCCCGAACTTTCAATAGACTTGTGGTGCGCGTGGCGGCCAGGGTCTAATTCAGCTACGCTACTCTCGTCCATACGCTTAATACTGTCAACGAGGAAATACGCAGAGAATTTACTACGCTGAAGTGTCGGCTATTTTTTAAAAGCACGATTCCGAAATTACAATAAATCCAGCTGGAAACTAAATTTTCAGTCAGGCTGAAAGAAAACGTCAGTAAAATCGACTCCTTACAGCACACACTTTATGACTTTTCTTCTTATAGGAAAGTTTCCAAATATTTAACTAAACCGAACTTAATTCCTCGTTTGAACAACTTTTTTCCCTTTAGTCAACATTGCTAAAATAGTTAGCATTTCTAAGATTTGGCGCGGGGTGGCGCAATCGGAAGAGGTGCGGCTGTCGCGTGCACCTGTCAATTGGTTTTCGCTCGAGTTTCACTTCCCGGCCAACCAAGCCTTCCCTAGTGGCCGATGAATTGGTATCAAATTCGCCTGCTTAGGAAAAAGCAGTGGCTTCTTCATCGTCTGGCCACCGCAAATCGCTATGTAAGCCAAATACGCATTCAATTTGCCTCCACATCTCGTAGAAGTAGAATGCGTGGCACATCCCGAAAAGGGATTGGTTAACGCCGTCCTTTATCCTCTATCCTATTATGATCACACATTTATAGTACCATTCAAGTAGATCAAAGTAGGGACACCAGAAATCGCAGAAATCTTGTAGGTCAAGTGCGTGGCGTTATCTCAGCGTCTTGCCAATCACAGGATTATTGCTTGGCTGCCCGTATTGATCAAGCTGGGGTGCGTGTAGCGCACTCGGAGGAGGCGCCGACTGACGCGTGCACCCGATACCAGGTTCCTGGTTCAGATTTCCCGCCCAATCCAACCAAGCCTTCCATTCCTCCCGGTTCGGTGAACTGGAACCAGACGTGTCTCGGAAGGATAAAGCACTGACATTTTCATAGGCTGGCCTCCGCAAGTCATTGTATGGCCAAATACGCATTCAATTTGCCTCCAGATCTCATAGAGGTAGAATGCGTGGCGCATCCCAAAAGGGATTGAGGTCCTTTATTCTTCTCCTTTATTGATCCAGCTAAATCATTACTATCGATATCGTATAAAGCTTTATGTAGCTGAAGAGGTAGGAACTTGTTGCTCATGGAAAGGGCGATCACCCTTGTACACCCTACTTATGTTTGCTGCCATGTTTTCATTTATCAGGTATAAAAACTTAAGTACATACAGGACAGGCTGACCTTTTCGAATATCATACGCCAGCTCATAGCACTTCTTTTCGCAAAGCAGCACGCACCAGTCTTCAAAGTATTCTTCACGATAATTTGACTTCAAAAATAGCTCAACCACTATTCAAATTTAGAAGTTCGTCAAGCAGCTGTGGTTTGCTGCATTACATGGGGAGCACACTATTGTCGTTAACAGAAGTACTCGCTTGGAATTTTAAAGAAATTGCATTCACCGTAAGCTCATGTATCCTAGGAACCTGTTAGTAACGGAGTTCGAAGAAGCGGTTAATGTCGAAACCGGTTTGCGAGAAAATCCCGATCCGTTTTTTTTTTCGAGCACCATTTTATAGTAGCAGCTTTTTGTGGTTAACGATTCTCTCGTTTACCTCTTACAGTGGGCACATCAGGTTTAGTAGTTAGAACTTTGAAAAACGCCATATATTTAACCGTTTAGCTAAATCTGACTTTGATCAGGCAGATCACCACTGGAGCGTATCTTTACTTGCAGCCTCAGAGCGCGGATGTCAATTTCGACTGCTCCACTTCTGAACGAATTTTAGGGCTACATCGCCGTTGTTGGTGTTGTAGGTTCTTGGTCAGGTCTCCGCCAACCCAACCAATCTTTCCTTCTCGTAGGGTTCGGTCAATTATCTAGTATTGGACTTACCTGCGAAGGATAGAACACTGACTCAGCCGGCCACCGCAAATCATTTCATTGGCCAAATGCGCATTCAAATTGCCTCCATAATATCGCGGAGGATTACATATGTAGCTTGGCGCGCCCCCAAAAACGGCTCCTCTCCGCCGTCGATTAGCCTTCTACCCTTTAATCACATACCTATAATTTTCAAGTCGAACTAGGCACTCTTCAAATCAAATTCGACACTTTTCAAATCGAAGCGAACACTTCCAAATTGAAATGAGCTTCCTCTACATTAAACTAGATACTCTTCAATAACGTTGGAATAATTTTTTGTTCAAGGAAAATTTTTGTATAACTTTCTTCGAAGTTTTAATATACTTCCCAGTAAGAGAACACATAGTTTGAAATTTTATAAAATTTTTAGGATCTATCCTACTTCAGGGGGGGGGGGCACATAATTAAAAAGTAGGTGACAAAATGGATTGAGACTTACCGAGCGGCTCCTAGAGAACGAGTCAGAACCTAAAAGAAACCAAAAACAAACAAACAAACAAAAATAAAAAATCGCCGCGGTTTACAACCGTCTCGGCGGGCAAAGAGCGACGGAATAGAGGTATGCCGCGTGCTGACCGCAGCTTGACATGTTATAACCAGGATCCAACATGGTGAGGAGGGCACACAACTTTGCCGGCTTACAACCGCAACAAATGTAACTTTTCATCTTTTTCATTCTGAGTTTTTCTCGTTTAGGGTCTGTGTTGTTCTGAAGGAGTCGCTTGGTAAGTCTCATGTGAATTTGTTACATATAATACTTTTCAGTTATGTGCTCCCCGGACTACATAGGATAGATCCAAATTTTATTTTTTGAGGAAAAACAATTAATTAAAACTTGTTTTAAAGAGCAGGAAGGTTTTGCCAAGGCAGGGATTGCGCCATGCTCCCTTCCGAAATTCACGATTTTTATTCGATAGATAGCGAAATTTCTGTTTGCATGCAGTTTCACACTTGATAGCTGCAACACAAGCATGTGTAGAAAACGCACATATCCTAACCTTCTTGCTGCATGTAGGCAGTATTTCCTCTATCAATCAAATAAACGTTGTCTTGAAATTTTAAGTGCATGGCGCGATCCAGTCTTTTGATGCAGGATATGATTGCTGGTTTGCTGCGCCTCAAAACAAAATTTAATTTGTTACAACGATGTTTTGTTGCGATCAAACTTCTAGCGCCAGGCGGGACTCGAACCCGCACCTCCCTCTGACCGGGCGGGAATGCTCTACGCCATTACACCACCGGCGCATCGAACGCAACATCCACATTCTCGCCCGGTCAGAGGGAGGTGCGGGCTCGAGTCCCGCCTGGCGCTAGAAGTTTTTATCGCAACAAAACATCGTTGTAACAGTTTACATCCTCGGTACCAGCCAATCGAGGTTAAAGAAACTGATTTGAAAATTTAGTTTATTATTTTTTTCTAAAAATGTTGTAAACTATTTCACTCATTCGGCAGCTAAAGTAAAAAATTAAAAAAGTTATTCTGAGTTTTCCTTGAAAAAAATATTCCTACCATCTTGAAGAGTCTTCAGATTAACCTGTAAGAAGCTCGTCTCGATTTGGAAGACGTTCAATTTGATTTCAAAGTTTATAGGCCAGCTTAGAAAAGTGTACAATTTATTTATTTATTTATTTGCACAAAATTGTGCGCTAAAACAGTTATTGAAACACAGTGGACACGATGTAAGGAAAATCGAGAATCACCAAATAAAGTAAAATGAAACCTCAACAGATCAACCAAATGCTTCAACCTAACTATCAGATGAGAACAACCCTGAATCAAGAGGAAAAAGCAGTCTCAGAAATCGAATGAAATTAGCTTTCAAATATGCGGGTCTGGGGTAGTGGAACTTGAGGAAGACGAGCAGTGGCCGGCCAACATTGCAAGTCGCTAGAAACGGCTCCGGATACCAGCTTAGTAGGTCCGCCGCCTCCATCAGTGCCCATTTGACGGTTGTATGGGAAGGGTAAGGTAACATTAAATTTTTGATGAAATAGAACAAAAACAATGACAATGTGTCAGAAAAAGCAGAGCCGTGCAAAAACGTAATCAGATACAGAGATGTAGGAGACAAGCATTACATAGTAAAACATTACATAGCGAGAGTTACTATAAAATAGCAATAAACACAATAAACACAATTTGACGTGAAAATTGTTCATTTTGATTTGAAAATGGTGTACATATATTGTTTTTCATATGCATAATATCGGAGAAGTCTGTACATTCAGACTTGCTTTATTGCGAATTCGGTTAGGCTGACTCAGTTCTATGGTAGCAGCGTCGAATGGTAGCGCAATGTGGCTCAGGTATGATCGGAATTAAGGCCAAACTCCTAGGCTGCTTGATAGTGATTTCCTCGTACGTTCGAAACCACGCCAAAGCTATACCGATTGTCTAACTGACCTCTTCACCGTTCTATTATAATAAAATTATTTTCTTAAAATATAACTAGTTTAAGCTGACCTATTACTATTATTCTCATTCTACGATCATTCATTGATTCGAGCTGCTTGTACTTGATGGCTTCTGGATGGCTGCAAAGCGCCGGGAAGAAAGAGAAAAAATACAGAATTGCGGTGTGCAGTGATATTATGTTTTATTTTGTTGATACGCGTATGATAGCAGAGGTTGTGCAAGTTCGCCTTGTTGATATTACACTGTTTTATGAGCGCACTTTAGGTGCTGTCATAAGTGTAATAAATAACTGCAGTCTGCGCAAAAAAAATCGCTAGACGTTGCTGTCCTGGTGTCAGCAAGCGTCCGCAATCATAAGGAGGTTTTCATCAAATTTTCCAACATCTTGTCCAGATTTCAACTTCTACAGTCCGTGGTAGCGTAGTGGACGGACCAGGCGACGGCTGTCACCTGCATCCGTTCTAGGTTCCCGGTTCACATTTTCTGCCCACGCCAACCAGGTCTTCCATCCCTCCGGGGTGATTTGGTACCAGCCCTGTCTAGGAAGGATGAAGGTCTGACTTGTCCATCGGCTGGCCCTATATTTGAGAGTGAATGGGTTCAGATGCATGAGCTTGCCTCACTCTTCTCACAAGAACCAAGGCCTTCAATTGTTTTCTCTGGAATCGAAAGGCCAAGGATGCCTGTGTCGTTTTTAAATTCGAAGTGAGTTGTTAAAAACAGACAGCTCAACATTTTATCGAATTGCGTTTTCAAGAACTAGTGGTAGCCGTGAAAATCACCGACACAACTCCAAAAGTAGCTTGAGTTCTAACGTATTTACTTCTAGAGCAGGCTGTTCATTCTTGTCTTTGGAAAGTGCAGTAGATTTAATCCCTCCTTTTGAAGCAAAGCTAGGTGTCGACTTCCACGTTATTAGCAAGCAGTGTTGAGTGATTGTACTTTTCTCTGATGTTTATCTGGTGGGGCGTATTAAACATAAATAAATAAATCCTTCTTCTGGGTGCATTTTCATGGGCAGTTCGGTCTCCTTTAAACCGGAAAGTGGGCAGAAATCCTTCGCAAAACTGTGTCCCTATCACATGAGAGTTTCACACTTTCGCTCTCCGAAAAAACGGAGCACTCGCTGGACTTTCAATGAGGTTTGCTCACTCAAACCGGCGTTTCAATTAAAAAGTGCGTCGATCCGACGAACACCCGTGTTCGCACATGCAAATCGAACCTCAACCTCGAGCAGAACCAGTTTTTCCTCGTGGTGCCCAAGAATCAGTATAAAAAGCCGCGTTAGACGTTCGTGGACATCCGTCCGGCATGACTTACGTCAGAGGCGTTCCAACTCCTGAGGTGGGTCACGTTCTTGAGTGCCGCTGATGCCTCTTGGAATCAACGGTGATTCCTGCTGTACAAAAATTGTACGCCGTGGAGAAATGTGGATCTATCCCAATGGGAGGGGTGGCTTATTCTATCTTTTCGACGAAGGCAAAATTGAAAGTGAACTGTTAGCTCGGATCGAAAGTTTCCGCCGCTTTGGACTAGTAATTTCAAACGATCATCATAACTTTGTAACATAGACCTGCCAATGAAAACCACTAGTAAAAGTTATCGGCTCACGACGGTGGCAGCACTAGGAGGTGGGAGCGCGCCAGCCAATCATAGCCAAGTGAGCACGGAAGCCAACCAGGGTATCGATCATAGACGCCTCTGCGAATAGCACGTCCACTCGATGCGGTGTGGTTGGCTGGCGCGTCCCAACATCCCAATGCTGCCCACCTTCACGACATGGACTATTGTTTATTGTTGTGAACACTTTGGCGGTTGGAGCTAACAAGCTCTTGAAAACCTTTTTTGCACACCGAGGTTCCTCATCTGGAAGCTTTCAAAGAAATCAGGGATGATAACCTTGTGAAGGTGATGCGCCTGAAGATTAATCAGAGTAAAATATGCTTTTCATGTTCTTATTCTTTACAGTGTGTAAATAAATTCAGCGATATTATCATGATCATTACCATTTGATGCTCTTGTGGCGCCTTTCACTGAAACGAATTAAACGAAGGAGATACACAACATATAACAGCTTAAGTGTTTCTCGATTTAGTCATTCTCTGGGATGTGAAATTGGTTAAATCGTAGCGCCGCAGCAAGACAAACTCTGGTGTAAGGCGAACGTCGCTGCCTGGAAAGCAGAAAATGCGGGTTCGAGTCCCGCCTAGTGCAAGAGTTTTGATCGCAACAAAACATCCTCTAACAACAAACAGTCTCTCTACCAGCTGCTCCAGGCAGATGTGTTAAAACAAACTCTTGTTGGTAAATATGGAATGCAATGATTTTGGTGTGGAGGAGATAATTAGGATAAGGGTGAAGAGACGAGAATAATATCGATGGTTTTTGACGTTTTAATGTTCCTGTGCCGACATCATATCTGAAGCGGTGTACTGTCAATGGAATTATAAGCAGACTCAGTAATTCTGGGAATGATTAGATAGATGACAACCAGAAATTGGCTCAGATAGATTTGAAATGGTTAATTTATCGATTTATATAAATTGATTTATTTATATATTTATATTTACCTTTATATTTATATATATATTTACTATAACATTAAGAAATTGATAAGCATTGAAAAGATTGGTGGGACTGCCTCCTATGAATTACGTGACTTAGGCCTGTCATACTTCGGCGACCCTCTTGTCGCCGAGGTATAATATAGGCCTTACTGGGTTACGTAGAGAGACATGTTATCTGGCGTTTCCGCTACCTTCTCGACTTGCTTTCAACGATTTTCCCACTTTTGTTCTTAGATTGTTCTGTGCATGTTTTGCTCTAATCTAATAACTTCCTGCCTGGATTTCTTTGCTGTACCATTAAAAGCTCATAAGCTATATCATCATGAGCAATACCATCAATAGACACCATCTCGTAGAAAAAAAAATGATGCCTTGAAAGTGACTAGAAGATTCGTTATGGTTCAAAGAGAACATTTCTTTCCCAAGTTTTTTACAAACCACCTTATTTTATCGGACGTGATCCTCTCTTTACAATGCGTGCTTACATTTTGCAAAAATTTTCCTACTTTTCCCATTAGAGAAAGAAACCAGATGTTGCCACTGACCTATCCATTGAGGCGCCAGACCGAGATAGAGTACCGACTAAGACTAAGTGAACTTTTTTTATTTTCTCTTATAAGGAAACGTCAAAAAAAGGGTACTTTTTGACCTCAGAACCTGGCTAAACTACGAAGCAATTGTTATGACCTTACTTCTACCTTAATTTTTTTACTTCCTCTGGATGATCACCTATTCTGTGCTTTCCAACAGTTCAAGGTCTCTACCTCTAGTTTGGGCGCGTGTAACGCAGTCGGATAAGCCGCCGGCTGCCGCGTGCACCCGATACCAGGTTCCTCGTTCGGATTTCCCGCCCAAACCAACCAAGCCTTCCTTACCTCCGGGGTCGGTGAATTGGTACCAGACTTGTCTGGGAAGGATAAAGCGCTGACTTCATCGGCTGGCCACCGCAAGTCATTGTATGGCCAAATACGCATTCAACGCGCCTCCACGACATCCCGTAGAAGTAGAATGCGCTGGCGCATTCCAAAAAGGGATTGAGTAACGCAGTCCTTTATCCTTTATCTCTGGTTCAAAATGTAACCTTCTTATTAGTACCTCACCGTTGAATTTTTCGAAAAGCCTATTGTCTAAGTGTTGATCTATAGTATGTAACTGTGACTTGAATTTCTGAGATTCAAAACATGAAGCTTTAAGAAAATCAAGACAAGAAACAAGACAGAAAAATTGGTCTTCCCGCGGTTCTGACGAAAAGTCGGTTAAATTTCTTATTTTTCCTTATGTTCCACCATCGCATCTACTTGCTTATTTAAATGAACGTATTTTACTCGGTGTAGCGATGTGAAAATCTCCTATCAATTCGAGGAGTTTAACATTTTACTAAAGGTGGGAACACTGAGTTCACTAAAACGGCGGAACTTTCGTTGAGACCTATGCACATTGTGCAGATATGGCACACTAGATTAGCTTGTGAGAGGACAACGTATTGGAAATTCTTACATTTCGGTTGGGAGACAGGAGGAGGGGTTTCGTTCTTCCCGTCACCTCTTGGCACGCCCATTCAGAAACTCCTGGGCTTGTATGGCAGTTAGATGTTGCCCAACGAAACGTTGGAGATGTGGACATTTTGGTCCCTTTTCTCAGCGCAAAAACAGGAGAAAACGCCAGTCAACTGTAGCCTTCCAATGGGATAGATCCAAAAATGCAAGGACTTCGAACAAGTGGAATATGAGATGGATTTCTTTTGCAGGCTAATACAATCACAGCCCCGTTCGAATTACCTCGTAAGCTGCTTCATCCATTCGCTACTCTGCGAGTGATGCAGAAGGTGAACTTATGTATGACTTTTTAGTCATGTTGCTTTTAAGCAGTGCTTTAAAATTTTGGCTTTTTTGAGTAGGTCAGTGGGATTTTGAGGTTGTGGGCTACCACATCTAAATTTACTTTAAAAAATTTATGAATTACATTGGGCTACCGCTTCGTGGTCTCAATCAGGGGTGCACACTGAGTTCCGTCCGTTAAATTTTTTAACGAAATTTTTTAACGGAAAATTTTCGTTAAATTTCCGGTAAATCGTTAAATTTCGTTAAAAAATACAATTAGCTGCAAAGCATTGTTTCAAGAGGAAAAAAATCAAGGAAAACCTTATAGGTTTCAATTTCAAGAGGTAAAAAGCTAAAGTTCAAGGAATGGAGTGTAACACTGCAATGAAAATAAACAATTGAACATCAACAAGATGATCACCGGCAAGGCGTCTTACTATACAATGTGCGATCAGACAGAACCCGGAGTTCCCCGCTTTCCTAGCTCTTTGCGAAACAGCTTTGTGTGACTGTTCCACGAGCATATACAATCTCGATACGAGCAATAGCCCATGAAGTACAGAAATTTATAATAAAAATGCAATTAAAAGCCTACCAGTGGAATGTCAACACTTTTTCGAATGCACGATTTTCGAGTGCCTTGTGCGCGGGACCAATCCATTTTTGCAACGTCGGAACCGTGACGCGCCATCATGTCACACGGTCCCACAATGCAGAAAGGTGTGACACGTCGTCAACGTGTTAACGTTCAGGAAAAGTAGCATTCCTAACTTTTGTTGTTAGCCTTTTTCTATAATCGTTTAAAATACGTCTAGCGGCTGAAAACATTCTCTCCGTCTCGACTGTTCCAGGTGGCGAGCAAAAGTATTCTGGGATAACCAACGCCACGTGAGGATAGGCATATCCTACGAGGAGGTTAGACCAGTATCTTTGTGAATTCTTGACGTGCTTGGAGGATCGGCGAAGAAATTTCTAGCTCCAAAACGCATTAAAGGATGAGGATAAAGAACGGCATTACTCAGTCTCTTTTGGGATGCGCCAAGCATTCTACTTCTACGGGATATCATGGAGGCGATCCGAATGCGCATTTGGCCAAATAATGAATTGTGGTGGCCAGCCGATGAAGAAGTCAGCGCTTTATCCTTCCTAGACAAGTCTGATACCAATTCCCCGACCCAGGAGGGATGGAAGGCATGGCTGGCCTGGGCGGGAAATCCGGACCAGGAACCTGGAAACGGGTGCAGGCAACAGCCCACACCTTAGCGCTACACGCGCCCATCTAACTACTATAACTTTCTAGAAATTCTACCGCATACAAGAAAGCTAAACTGTTCTCTATCATTCGCTTCTTGGGTCCGTTTTTCTTGGTTGGCCTAATTTTCAACAATGTTGCAGGCGAACCAGAAGCCTGGTATCGGGTGCACGCGACCCGACACCTCCTCCTACTACGCTACACGCGCCCCAAAATCCAATTAAAATTCCATAATTCAAAACAATTTCATGAAAACGTTAAAATGTTCTTGCTGATTTCAATAGCTTTTTCAGGAACAGTCTTAATTGGGAGGATGACGCCTGCATCATTAGTGAAGAGAAAGGGTAAATGTGATAAACGCACTGAGAAAAACGTCCGTTAAAAATTCCGTTAAATTTCTAAAAATTTCCGTTAAGTCGTTAAGCCAGATTTTAACGAAAAATGCCGTTAATTCGTTAAATTCGTTTAATCGTTAACCGTTAAATGTGCACCCCTGGTCTCAATTCATCAGTTTCTGTTCAACAAAACTTTACCGCTGTTTGAATGTTCACAAAGGCATCGAAAAGCGTTGCATCGCTGTCCGGAAAGCAGAAGGTGCGGGGGTTTGAGTCTCGCCTAGCGCAACAGTTTTGATCGGAACAAAACATCCTCTGACAACATGTGGTCTCTATACAAGGTGATCCGGGCTTCAACAAGTGCTTTAAAACATTCACAAGCTATTTTCTACAGCAAAGTTCGGTACCTATGGGGAAAAGAAGGAACGCCCGTGAGAGCACAGACAGCGCAAGGGACAGAACTCCAGAATGTGGCCAAATTTGGTATGGTGGGAGATATGGTAGGTGGACCACATTCTAGAGTACTTATTATACCTTACAAGTACCTAAAATTCTATAGGCTATTTTGAGTAAAAGGCAAACTAAACCGTTGCGGTGCTTTTTTATGCTTCTATGCTTTTATATGCTTCGCGTAATTCACTTGACTGGCAATGTGGATATAGATTCTATCACCCGTCGTACCCAAGGGCTGGATGCATCAACGACTTACAGCAATTTAACAGAGGAATTCACAGCCGAAATCCCTGATAGCGCGGCTTATCAAGCGATATGCTGAGCGATAAGCCGCGCCATCTGACTTTCCCGCTGTGAATTCTCTGTTAAATTTATGCAAGTCGTTGATGAATCCGACCCCTGCTGGATTACATGGTCATATTTCCGATACGGGGATGGAAGGTACAGTTTCTACGCAAATTTCGAGTTCATGGCATTAGTGGCGCGACTTTTTGTTGCAAAATGACTGTTTTAGTAAGGAAGCCTCACTACTAGTCGAAAATTGACGTCTAATATTTTTTCTTGTGTTAAGATAGTAATTAAGTTGTATTTGTATTATTAGGTTGGCAACTAATTTCGTGGGCTCTCAAGCGCCTTCAACAAAAGTGTTCATAAACAAATAACAAATAACAGTTTTCAACCAAAGTAAGATCTGTTGGAACGCGGGACTGCTTCCCATTTATCAGCTACCTGGCCCATCCCACAGCTGCAGAATTCTTGTGCTTTTGAAGCCAAGAATCCTTGGAGCTGCATTTTGACATGGTCCACACTAATAAATCGTCCTCCAACCAAGAAGTGCTGCAGCGTGCTATAAAGGTGCTAGTCATTTGGCGCACAGCCTGTGCTGTAAGGTGGCTGAGTTAGACGCTCCCAGCTAAGGTCTTCGATTTTTTGAAGCTCCCGATTCGTGACGTGTGGTCTGGCGTTATCTTGCTGATAGATAATTCCGCTCCTGAAAATCTGTCTGAATCGATTCCAGCGGAGTTCAGCCTGTGCGCGGCCAGAATGAGAAGAGCAGATTACAGCATTATGCTGGAAGCGTTCTTGACGAGCTCCCAGAAGTTAATACCTTCTTGACACCACCAAACGGAGGGAACGTAGCGAACAGGACGCCTCAAAAAATAGAAGACCTTGACTGGGAGTGTCAAACTCATCCACCTTACAGCCCAGACCTTGCTCCGAGTACCTACCACATTTTTAGTTCGGTGCAGTACTTCTTGGTTGGAAGACAATTTAATAATGTGGAGCGGGTCAAAATGCACCTCCAAAGATTCTTGGCCTTAAAAGCACAATAATTCTAAGGCCGTGGGATAGACCAGCTACCTGATATATGGGAAGCACTTCTGCGTTCTGAGGGATCTTATTTTAATTAAGGATTGTCATTAGTTATTTGTTAATAAATACTTTTGCTGAAGATTCTTGAGAGTCCACGAAATTAGTTGCCAACCTAATAATTACACGGAATTCCATGCCACAACACTGTTCCATAACAATCACCAGACAAACTATCCAACGCAAAATGGACCAACATCTAGCTAAATGCTGAATAAGAGAAAGAAACATAATGTAACAGAGAGGAAATGGGATCTATCTTAGTCCGGGGGGGGGGGGCACATAACTAAAGCGTATGTAAAAAGCCGATTTGGGACTTATGGAGCGGACTCCTACAGAGCACGATAGAAACTAAACCAGAAAAATTCACGAGCAAAAAAAAAACAAAAAAAAATGTTTTCGTCGCGGTTGTAAGCGGATGAAGTTATGTGCCCTCCTCACCATGTTAGATCCTGGTTATAACATGTCAGGCGGTGGTCAGCACGCGGCACGACTCCATTGCGTAGCTCTTTGCCCGCCGATACGGTTGTCAAACCGCGGCGATTTTATTTTTTTAATAATTCGCTTGTTTTTTTTTTCTTTGATTTAGGTTCTATCGTGTTCTGTAGGAGTCGCTCGGCAAGTCCCAAGCCGATTTTTTACATACTTTTTAGCTATGTGACCCCCCGGAGTAGGATAGATCCAGGAAATGATAAAGGGATAAAGAATAATGGACGGCGTTATTCAATCCCTTTTGGGATGCGCCACGCATTCCACTTCTACAGGATGTCGTGGAGGCGATTTGATTTGCGTACATACAATGACGTGCGGTGGCCAGCCGATGAACAAGTCAGTGCTTTATCCTTCCCAGACAAATCTGGTACCAACTTCACCGACCCCGGAGGGATGGAAGGCCTGGGCGGGAAATCCGAACCTGAAACCTGGTATCGGGTGCAGGCGACAGTCGGCGCCTCCTCCGACTGCGCTGCACTCTTCCAAGGAAATGATACTAGAACAATAGTGAACGTCAGCGGGAACCAAGTGCAACTTTGGAATTACGCTCCCAGATACTTATTCGCTTTTGAATGCATGGAGTTTAAATGGTACAGTTTGCGTTTTGCAAAGTTGAGAGTACTCCAACCCTGCTTTGTTGACAAAGAAGAATTTTCTAATATCATTGCCACCTCTCGGAACCACTAATTTTGTCGAAGGCCCCCTAGTGGCAGGGCTCTGACTTGCGGGAAATCACTAAAATTGAACCCAGCAAGTTCTCCCAGTAAGCTCTTGTCCTCATCTGATCGATTAGGCAGGATATTTTGCTATTTGTTCTTGATATTTACTCATTTTTTTCCTATTTTTATGGCTTATGGTTTGTTAAACACAAGACGACCTCGTCGCGGCAATGCGGCGTCAGTTTACACACCATGTGAGTGTGGGCTTCCCGCTCCCTCCCCCTCCCACTAATAAGGGCTCACATTCTGTCTGAATATTTCTGTAAGTAAAAAAAGATGAGGTGGCGGTGTCCAAGTTAGGTAACCCGCTAACCCGTGTGTTGACCTTGTAGATGAGTTTGCGACTTGCTCGAACCCCGAGGGCTTGATCTCGCTCTTGTATCGTCGTCAGCTGACCCCATTTTACTTTATACAAGCTCGCCTCACCCAAGTTTGCGCTGCCGTCGTAAGATTATATGGTTTCGTAAGTGGAACACGAGCCTTGAATTCTCATATTACCTTACAGGCTTAACCCAGAGCACAGTCGAAGCAAGTGTCGGTTGTGTGGTGCACCCCGAATCCCCGAACCACATCCCCGAGCATGCATGGGAGCAATACGATCGTGGAGTAGAAACTGATCTTTTGGAAAAAAAATCGTGGTAGGAAGAAGGTAAAATTCACTGTGTTCTCCTCCCCCCCCCCCCAGAAGGACTTACTTACTTTGATAATTTGATGGTCCTTTTGTTGGCTGGAGGCCTTCTCAGCGGGGACCACAACTCTTCCAGACCGCTCGATCTCTGGCTGCTTGCATCCAGTGAGGCAGACTCCGCTCTCTGAAAGATCTTGAGAATGAGTCTGGCCATCGCGTTGGCGGTCGTCCCGGTGGTCTCTTATGGTCTCTCGGGAGCCATTCTGTGACACGGAGACTCCATCTATCGTCCTTTCGTCGAAGCAGGTGTTCGGCCCAGCGATATTTGGACTTCTTCATGTACTGCAGCGGGTCTGCTAATTGCGAATTCTCCCGTAGCTCCGAGCTTCGTAGGCCTTCTTGCCATTGCTGACGAAGGCTTGTCCTTAGAAGACATCTCTCCAGTGCACGATGCGTAGTTTGCATCGCTCTGGCGATTGTCTTGTTGTCGGGCCAGGTTTCCATCACGCAACACATCGCAGGCAGTACAGAGGCGTTGAATGTCGAGGCCCTGAGGCCGACATCCTTGACCTGATCGGTGACTTCGCGAATCGAACTGAAGGATGCCCATGCTGCGCGTCTCCTGCGGGCGATTTCAGGAGCGATGTCGTTATCCATGTTCAGCTCTCTTCCTAGATAGACGCAGGAGTCGACCTATTGTATGTAGAGCGACACCATTTAATCTTACCAGTCCCGTGTCACACCACTGGTTGACCATAAATTGCGTTTTGGACATATTCATGTCCAATACAATCTCCATACCTGCCACGTTGAGCTCGTTCAGCATTTCCTCGACTTCTGCCGTGCTGGTAGAGATGAGAACAATATCGTCGGCGAAACGAAGGTTGCTGATCCGTTTATCGTCGACAAGGCAGCCTTTATCGTCACAGTTCAAGTCTTTCATGGCATCCTGGAGTGCCGCTGTGAATAGCTTGGGAGAAATCGTGTCTCCCTGCCGTACTCCTTTCCCGATAGGAATTTTAAGCCTTTGATCGAACAAATGGATGGTGGTCGATGTGCTCGAGAAGCATTCATCGAGAAGTTGGATGTAGGGCGATGGTATACCAGCACGCACAAGCGCGTTCAGAATGGCGTTGATTTCCACAGAGTCGAACGCTTTCCGGTAATCCACGAAGACAAGGACAAGTGGGAGGTGGTATTCGCGGCTCCTTTCGATGAGTTGTAAGACAGTCTGAATATGGTCCATGCAGAGAAATCCTTGCGAAACCCTGCTTGCTCCACTGGCTGATAGTCATCCAAGCAATGCTCCATACGATTGAGCAGTATCTTGGTGAAGATCTTGTGCACAACCGAGAGAAGACTGATGGGTCGATAGTTGTTGATATCCTCCTGCTGACCTTTTTTGAAGATTAGAACTGTTTTCGACTCCTTAAGGACAGATCCGGAAACAGTTTGGACGGCTCGATTGCGCGCCCCGCTGTTCCTGCATGTCGGCAAACACCTCTGCACAGAGTGCACACCCGAAGCGCGAGGCGTGAGCGGGGGTCACTGTTGTGTGCTGAAAGGATCGCCTGTTGCACTCCGACATGCTGTAGCACCCCTGTAGTGGATTCAAAGGGTTCCTGGACGATTTATGGTACCCAGTCCGAAGCAGGGCGGCTCGCTGACTGTCCGGTACCGTCGCAGTCAATAATCGTCGCCGACGTAGTCGAGGCGCTAACGCTGCAAATAGCGTCGACGATTCCATTGTCGCCGCCACTGCTAGCTAAGGCCACGGCCGTTCGACTATGCTTCAACCGCATCTCAACCGAAGACGTGGAGCGGACGAAGCAGAGACGGTAACGTCTTTGGAATCAGTGGTGCACATTTAACGGCTAAACCTCGTTTTTTCGTGAAAATCCGGCTTGACAACTTGACGAAAGCTTTCAGAAATTCATCGGAATTTTTAAACATTTTTCTCAGGTTTTTTTTTCAGGTTCTTCTCTTTTCCAGGTTTCTCATTTGGATTTCCCCTAGGCTAACCGAGCTTTCCACCCCTCCGGGGTCGCTGAAGTGGTACAGACTTGCCTGAGAAGGATAAACACTGACTTGTCCATCGGCTGGCCACCGCTAGTCGTTGTATAAGCTAAATACGCATTCGGCTCCACGACATCATGCAAAAGAAGAATACGTGGCGCTTCATATAAAGGATTTATAAACGCCATACTTTTTTGTAGCTACCTAGCTAAGAATACGTAGAACAGGAGTTTAATTAGGTGGATTCAGTGGGTCAGTAGTTAATTTGGTCAAACATATTGCTGTATTGAAATATTCGTGCGGGCAACAGCAATGTCTCCGATCGTCCCGGTCATGGGCCAGAGTAGCTCAGTGAGTGAGCACGAGGACGAGGTCTTCTCTCTCGTTCTTTTTAAGCGACAGTCCTTTTTATTAAAAAATACCAGGGCAATGTCTTCTGGGAACCATTTCCGCATGGATGTCGATTTCTCTACATTCTATCATGAACTGCCTACTCCATGATCGACTGTCGCTGAATCTTGGCATGACTTCATATCAACAGGACTGTTCGAGCTGCGGAGCCAAAATTGTTATCCACACTTTATTCCGCTGACGTTTCGACGACGTTTTTTTTTCTTCTTCAAAGCCTTATGGCAGCAGTCAAGAGGCTGATAAGTCGCCCTCGGATGGAAGGATCGATCATGGAGTAGGCACTTTCGAATTTACGAATAAAACTGTTTTGCCAATGGTAGACGGTTCCATCCGAGGAAAACTGTTTACTACTTACAGGACTGTTTCGTCATGAATTGAAGGGCGTGATGGAAGATCGTAGATAAATGCATTGTTTAGATTTATATCTGTTTTTATGCGGTTTCGTCATCTCACAAGCAAGGGTCAATGTTTACATCGAACTCTACCCGTAACACCTGTCCTTAGACCATGCCACTCTATATACGCATCTCGAAAGTCGTTCGGTATAGGGCTTTGCAAACTTGCTTTATTTAGTTCGATTTTTGAGCGCTGTTCATAGCATGATTTCTTAGCCGACGATGACAGCCTCAATAAATTCGCCTTCTGGCGGCCGCCACGCTTTCGGCGTTGAGGAAAACAGACGCGCCGGAATACAGATTCACCACTATCGAATCGCCACGCAATCTGAAAATTCGAGAAAAAAATCAATGTTTTGTGTCAGTCTGCTGCATGTAGAATGAAAAGCGACGGTGGACTGGAGCGATTTGAATGGCAGTGAGAGCTTTGTTGCGAGAGCTGCTCCATTCATGGGGACAAGTATGCCCCGAAAGTGCACACCAAGAATGTGAGGAGTTACAGGAAGTGTTACAAAAGGCAGCTTGTTCTCCTTTCCCCTTATTCTTTATGCTTCCTGAAAAAGAAGCAGTCCGCCACGGGCTTTGGATAGTCCTCTTCCAGTGCTTAAGCTGCTTGACTTGCACAGACGCACCATTATGTGCCTTCCGCTAACTACTGCCTAAATCGCCACTTAGATAGTTGAGGGACATCTCCTTATGCACACAGTCTTCCACCAACACATGCAGTTGTAGCAAGCGCATGTGAGCCAATGATATGGATAGCGCTCTGACAAGGAGTCTACGGCAGTCCCCCTCTTCTCTAACAACGGAAGGGTATGAAGCGTGTGTCTGAATGGGGGCGGCGAGTCATATAGGGAGAATCCTCACCCCTCAATTAGTATAAGAATGTGTTTATTTTTTGCCAAGTCGTTAAACCCAAGGAGTAGGGGGTCCTTGAAGTCACGATGGAATGCGGCGCATCACGAGTTTGGGGGTCTTGTACGCCAGCGATTTCTCTACCGGCAAGCGGCTCGATGCGCACTGGAAGTGGCGTTGCTTCGTGCGGAAAAGTCGGAGGTTCGATTCTTCCGCGCTACTGCATTTTTGCATTTCAACTGACTGGTCCAGATTTGGGGGATTCTGATGTCTACTCTCAAGTCTTCTATTCTGACGTCATTTTCAAACGGTTTTTTGGCTAATTCTCCAGCTGCATGCTATGGTATTCAACATGATGATGTATAAATATTCAACATCAGCGATACACAGGTTCAAAGTGCATGAAGCAGCACTGTGCTCAATACGGGTAGCGTACAAAGGCTACAGGCTTCTCAGTCTGTTTCCATACATGGAGTAATGACCTCAGAAAAAACTATCCTGCTCGAATTTTCAAAAGAGACCCATGTGTGACATCGGAGGTGGTTAAAATGAGAAACGAATGTGAAGACATACGCTTCAGACCCCTCCCTTGTAAGTCTGCACCACTACCCACCCGGTCACCCCATCGCTGACGAAGGCTGTGAATGACTCATCCGAATTTACCCTTGGGTCTTTTTGAGAAGACCAAGGAACTTACCAGTTTGCCTCAAGTTCATTGACCCCCCCCCCCTTGTAAGAATCGATTTTGGGCGAAGTACGTGCCTGGGTCTACCAATCCTTCAACAGTGCGGGAGATGATTCTTCAACTGGCCAAGCGTGTTACTCTGTATAGGACACATGAGGAAGTAGAATGCATGTCACATCCCTGGGATTTAGAGCACAATGAGAGCTCATCTGCATCTTTTCCTCCATCAGTTGGGTTTGCCGGAAGACTTGCCAACATTTGTTCGGTTGAGTTCATACCGGTAGTGCCATTCTTCTCCCACAAAAGACTCTGTGTGGACGAGCGTGGTGATAATACCGCAGAACGACTGCTAACTTTTGCTTTGAGAAGAACCTTCACTTTGCGTTGCATTCCACCTCTGGATGCAATTGGAGTGGGGGTGTTTACCTGTTTGGGCTTCCTGACGGCTATCAGCATTTAGCCAAGGTAAAAGAATGAGTCTCTCCGTTTCCGTCCTCTTTGGGAACAAAGTCGGTACGAAAACATTGCTTCCTACCGTCACAGAAAGGAATTTTTACAATGGCATGCTTAATTAAAATCTGGCACCAATCAAGTCTTTGGAGCGTTTGTCTGGGCATTTGAATATCAAAAAGGGTTTTAATGATCGTAAGATGGCACGCTTATATGACTCTCCAGCGCCTTGGGACTAGGATAAAAGGGATAAACGATGGCGCTACTCGATTCCTCCTGGGATCCGCCACGCATTCTACTTTTACGGGATGTCGTCGAGGCAGCTTGAGTGCGTATTTGGCCATACAATGACTTGTGGTGGTTAGCCAGTAAGCAAGCCAGCGCTTTATCCTTCACAGACAAGTCTATTACCAATTAACCAACCTTTGAGGGGTATGAGGCTTGGTTGCTTGGAAATCCGAACCAGGAACCCTGTCTCGAAGGCACGCGGCAGTCTGCACCTTCTCCGACTGCGCTACACGCGCCCGTGCATTTGCATACGCCGGAGCCACCGAATCCGAGCTGGAGGGGTTGGTGGTTCTACGGCAAAATCTTAGGGCTTCGCGGAGGGAACATCTTCAGCTGATGGCTCGGGAGCGACCGTTGCGGCAGTTGGCAAAATGTGGGTTTCCAACACGTCTCCGCAGCCTTCTCGTAGAGGACGTACTTGACGGTCGTCGTCGGCACATTTTGCTCCAGTTCTTTGAGTTGTTTGTACGGCAAAGGCTCCTTCGAAACTTCTGGTAGCGATGGCGGTGGTGGCGGTGAAGCAGCAGCTTTACGTGGCTTTCCTTTCTCAACTCCTCACCTAGGTGTGCGATTTCTTCAGCTGCCTTCACCTCGTCAACAGACTCTCCCTTCGAGGAATGTAGTCGAGTAGGAAGCCGCTCTGGCAGTAGTTAGTCGTTGATGCTAGGCTTTATATACCCAGAAGGACAGGAACAAACGTTAATATTTGCATCTCCCCGATCAACTTGGGTAGTGCAAATAGTATATGTAAGTAAACATGAATACGAGTAATTGAGCACGACCCATAACTTCGCCTTCAAACAACAGACGAATTAACTGCTGGTTCAACTCCAAGTTTGAGATTATGCGCCTATTCCCCGGAGAGCACATCTACGACGACGACCTTGAAACACTGCGCGGTGTCACCAGGCTGCTCACGCAAACCGCCTTCAGCACTAATTTTGCGAAGAGAGTTGGGATTGCTTGAAACAGTTCCTGATTCGGAGTTCAGCACTCATTCACCAGACGTTGTTGCAGGCGCTGCAACGTAGACTGCGCCCCTTTGCTCTTCTTTTTCCACTCTTTCAGTTTTTCTACGCTAAGAAGATTTCGGATCGTTTTTGTGGTTCTTTTTCTGTAATCGCGTTGCCACTTAATGCGATTTTTCAACTGCAAACCATGGAATGCGCGTCTGAGTCGCCAGTCAGTATTCTGACACAATGGCCTGAAATTTTTTAAGTCCTTACTATGTCAGCAGTTGACCCCAGAATACGTCATCTATGTGATCATCATCAAAGTTGCAGGATTTATCCACGCGAGACGTCTTGTGGTGCCTAACTTTGCGAACATATCTAGAGGGGCCAGTTCCCAAGAGCCTCCTCTTGACCTCTTCCTTTTCCGTTTCACTCAGACCTCTATCTGATCCACTTATTTTCAAAAGTTCCACGAACTTGTAAAAGGCGCGTGGGTGTTGATTGTAACCGATACCAGTGGAGATTGCAGACACCATGTATATATGGATTATGATACGATACCACGAAGTTGAGTGCATGGCGCATCCACAGGAGGGCTCAGTGCTTGGGGCCGCTATCAAGACCCCTGCTCGTTTTCACTCTTCCCTATCCATTTCTTTGTGAATCAGTTCTTTCACCGTTTAAGCATTCAAGTAGGAAAACCTTTGTGTGCAGGAAATTTGTAAAAACAACTCCTCAGCTTCAAAAATAAGGGATAATATAAAAATATAAAAAATCTGGTGAATAACGAATATCTTCACCAACTTTTCAATTATACATATTTAACATAATTTATGTCTATGTTTGACATAATTTATGTTTATGTATGGCCTTTAATTACGGTAAATATTATTAATATTGACAGAGTCATAAATATCTTATTATATCCAACCTTACAAACAAAAATACAGATATTCACATTAATATACACCTTTTTTTTAAGTTTTATAAAAATCCAAATTCAAATGTTAATAAAAAGTAATAATTTAACCAAAATGTCACAAAAACTTAAACAGAACCTGGAATAAGAGAACACATTCCTTATTTTATTGTGCTCAATTTCTTTCTGATTTTCGAGGGCTAGGAAGAGATATGGTTCCATTTCATCTTCATCGAAAAACTAAATGAGGTACATACAACAAAGGTTCTTCTGAATCGAATCTTTTCTCAGTCCTGTTATTTTTAAAAGCCATCGCTTTTCTTTCTTTTTACAGCTTCGGTATAGATTTCCCTGATTTCTCTGCTTCACTCTTATCTTGTCTTTCTTGTGTTCATTTACTTGTGCTTCTTTTCTCTCAGTTTGTTTTTTCTATATTTCGACAACGCCCACTTTTTAACAATACATAAATGTATGGTTGTGATTAGGGTAGTTGAAGAAATGCGCAAGTCCCCTTGTAAAAAAATGACCCAGAGTTTGAGCCGCGTTCTAGCCAACCAAGCGCTCCATGACTTCCGTTATAATGAATCAGTGGATCAGATTTCACTTCTAAAAACAGAGCAACCACCCAAAGTCCACCAAAAGTGATAGTATTGACCAAGTACGCATCTACATAGATGCTTTCACGACATCCCGTAGAAGTAGAATGCGTGACGCATCCAACGCCGAGATGGACCGACTGCGGTCCTTACCATTTGTGTGCTAACCTACATTCAGTTTTCGCCGTCATCACAAACATTTGGAGCAGTAGGCAAAAGGCGGCCACCTCGTGTGCGCCAAAAATTGATTTGTGCTTCGATCAGCGATCATGCCAAGCACGATTTCCTCTCGTTTTGGCTAACCCAAGTTGTACTGCCTATTATTTGCCAACCATAAGCTTAAAGTATTGGCTTGTTTGTTTTCTCGAGTCATACTAGCATCTACATACATTATTTGTTCATTTGTTCAAAAATATACAATGTAGAATGCCAAAACAAACCAGCCAAAAGACGAAAAGTACATAAAACGAGCACATTCCTTATCTATTATTATATTATTCGACTTTATCATTTACAAGTTTTATTGTACTACATGTTTACTATTATTATTTTTTAATATTTACGACTCGAATTTTTGAACATATATTTATCTCGATTTATTTACTTATTTGTTTATCATCCCCTTAGTTTTCGCTGTCGTTATATTCCAAAGACATGCCATTCTAATATCTCAACAGCATCCCGAAAATGAATCCAAGCTTCGTTATGAATAGTTTGGCACCTGTTTAAGTCAGCCGAATGGCCTAATTGTCAGGCCTTCGTCACTATCAGTTGACACTTGCCTCAGAATAAATTTTCGGAATTTTTCAAGGTCTGTGTGTTGTATGCAGGGATTAGAGTTCGGCGTCAAACTACCAGTCATCAGGCTGGTGGTAGGACGTGCTACTAAGACTTATACAACTAGAGTAGTTTTTCAAAACGGCAGTACTTAATGGCTTTCTTTCAGAGGCATATGCAACGGCAGGGCATCAGCCTCTACAAGGTCGTTCTTCTGCTGCTGTACGGATGTTGCTTTTGGCTGCTAATCAAGCACTTTTTATGGAACTATATGTGAGTATAGCCTAAGTAGTTTATGTGGTCTACATTTTAGTTACCCGAGGAGTTTTTATAGGCGCCATATATACAGTAGAAAGAGCATATTAGCAGAGTGGGGGGCGCCGTTTATCTTGAATTGAGGTTGTTTGGTCGGTTTCCGAGCAGATCATCCAAGTCTTCCGTAGCATCGGCACAGTGTATTGCTCTTAGGCTTGTCTGGAGGAGGTAAAGCATTTATCTGTCGACACCTAGCCACCGAAATACATTGCATAAAGCAAACACGCCTTTCAAGTGTCTTCAGGACATCTACCAGAAGTATTAGAATGCGTGGCGCATCCCACACAGCGATTGTCCTGCAAATGTATATAAGCGCTGGGGGAAGGGGGAAGCACTATGAGGGCCACGTCCAGCATGCTGGTCTCGCAGTAGACAATGCATTTTCACTCGGGCAGGTGTTACACTAAATCTTCCATCCTGTATAAGTGGAAGGCTTGTTTGTTCCAAAGATCAGCTACACAGCGTTGGGTGCAACCATAGCGCGATCCTAATGAGGTCCCGATTGTTCTAAGCACAGCTGTTCCTTCGAAAACTGCCGATGTTATCCCTAATTGGAACGTACTTTTCTTGTTAAGCCATGAAGGCCTTCCGCTACGCTTTCCTTGTTGAATGGCCTCAGATTTTTTATGGTTGCCGACCTTGAGCCTTTACGGCTCCAGGTATAGCCTTCTTCACTTCCATATTGAATTATGCCGATCCAAAATGTATGTATATTATACCCAGTACGGGGGAGTTTACCATGGGTTCAAGGGCAAAGGCTAACTGGATTTGTTTCATTATAAAATACTTGTCTTGAGATGCAGTTTCTAGCCAATGTTGAAACCTAAGGGATCACCTTCTACAGGATATTGTGGGTACAGCTTGAACTCGTATTTCGCCTCTGTTTGATTTCCTGGGAGCAAGACAGTGTTTGTTCCTTTCCAGACAGTTTGGCAGCAATTCGCCGACTTCGGTTGGCCTGGGTGAGAACTTCGAACCAAGAACATGATTTCGAGTGCACCCGACAGCTGATGCCTGCGACTGCTCTACCACGAACCCCTAGACTGGAGAACGCTTTGAGAACTAACTCCTAGATCAAGATCAAGATTATGTTAAGTTTAATTGGTACAGGATGGTGTTAGTCGATACTCCTGGGTCACGCCAGGATTCGCGCATCTAACTCATGTACGAACCTCGTATGCATATAGCGCAAACGGAGTAAGCACGAGCTCTCGCCTGCGTCATGAGCCAATTTAAGGTTCGGGCCGGGGCCGAACCCGAACGAAGTTCTTTCGAGATCGGTGAATTGGTATCAGACTTTCTGGCGATAACGAATTTCCTACCCCGTTCGTCGACTAGCCACAGAGAGTCATTGCACAGGCCGAATTGCACCACCTCATAATTTCCTCTACGAGATTCGTGGAAGTAGATTGCATGGCGCATTCCGTAAAGGGTGGTTATTTCTTCCTTTTCATTCAATTGTCCATGCACATAGTTTCAAGCTTTTTTGATCCAATTATGATAATGCGCATCCCACTATTTGTGCCAAGAGCAGAGTTGACCAGATGGAAACACCAGCGTTTTCCTTTCCATTCGTCGGGTAGCCATTTTTCTCCACGGGGATAGAAGGTCCACGTAATTAGGTGCGGAATCGTTTCAAAATTCATAAAAAATCGAAAATTAAGAATTGCGCGTTTCGGTGCGCCTTACTTCCGCCGTACACAACGAAATAGCTATGTGTGTATATGCGTGTATTGTTGACAGATGGTGTTAAGCTATCCGGCAAAGAAGTTAACAGTTACTTATACAGATCCCGAATGATCAAGCCTCCTTATCAACGACCAGTCGAAAAGGAATATCCTGACCTTTTAGACAGAATAGGCAAGTTTGCGGAGCTACATTCGCATTGGCTATTTATTCTTCGCTACTCCAATTGTTAGACGTGTCTCTTCGACGTCGATAAACAACAAGCCTTTTTTCAGATATCAATTGTAACGCGATTGTTTTGGAAAATAAAACTGCCATTCAGAAGGCTAGACTTATGCAATACAACACATATGATGTGGAGAAGCTTCTACTAGATGCCGATGATAGGTGAGTTTTTGGTTAAGACGTAGGACATAGGAAGACATCTTGGATGTTGGATCAAACACCACTGGTATGGTGGTGTAAGGACATTGCTGTCCGAGAAGGAGGAGGAGCAGGCTCGTCTACCGCCTGGGGCAATACTTTCAATCGCAACTAAACATCCTTCTAGCTGCTTCTATCTCCTACATATAACAACTCCGGGCGTAAGCAGAAATGTAAAGCGTGGAATATCTGCAAACACACCACAAATGTCACGTATCAGGACTTCGATCGGTGCGAGCACGGGAGCTATCATGGTCTTCATGCTCTATATTCATCCCTATCGTGTGCCAGAATGGCACATTGGGTTCTTTTCGCTCTAAGTGTTCGTCATACCTGCCGCTGAAGTCTTGCACGAAGGAGTTCGGCCAATTCATTGTGGAGATGTTCCGTTGTGATCCGTCTAGGATCACAGACATTTAGGCTCTTGCTCGTGGCAGCGAAGCGATTACTTGACTGGTTGACCTATTCTTCGAGAAGTTGTCCCAAACGACAGGGTCTCTCATCCTTGAGATTATTTTGATTCATTTTTCATACTCCCCTTTTATTTAGGCTTCCATATGTTGAAATAAGGCAGTCCATAAGCGTTCGGTTAACCTTTTCTTGGTTGACACGCCCTAGCACAGTCGTACGAAGTGCCGGCTGTCATGTGTAGGTCCAATCCAGGTTCTTGGATCGCTCGCGTCGGGGTAACATACTTGTCTGGAGCGGATAACGGATAAGGGTGATTGACCTGTCTATCAGCCGGTCACAGCAATTCCTTGTGTGAGTCAACTATGTACTGAGATTGAAGCCCTTAGAAGCAAAGTGCGTGGCGCATTTCACGAAGAACTAGTGTCGACCTTTGCCTGCTTATCTTTTATTATCCTTCCCAGACCATTTTGGTTTCAATCCATTAACCCTTACGAACAAGGTCGAATTGCTCCAATATAAACTTTCTCTCTCACAAAGAAATCCGCTATTTCCGTTCTTTTTCTGTTCATGCTGTAAAATACCATTTTTACGTCGAATTGGACAGTTTTCAAATCAAATTGGACACTTTTCACGTCAAATTAAACTCTCTTCTAAGCCAGCCTATGAAGATTGATATCAAACTGAACGCCTTCCAAATCGAAACGGGCTTCTTATAGGTTAAAGTACAGACTCCCCAAGATGGTGAAAATAATTTTGTGTCCAAGGAAAATTTAGAATAACTTTTTTGAAATTTTTTTACTTGAGCTGCTAACTGAGTGTAGTAATTTTACACAATTTTTATTTTTTGAGAAAAAATAATAAATTGGGCTTTGTTTTGAAGCACGGCAAGGCAGAAATCATGCAGTGCATTAAAAGGGTGGATCACGCCATTCACTCGGAAAGCAAGTCACAATGCTTATCTGATTGATAGTGTGAATATTGCTTATATGTATAATAGCAAGAAATTCAAGATATACGTTTTTTTTAGGAATTGTTTATGTTGCACCGCTCGCCGGAGTGGAACTGCAAACCTGCATGCAAACAGAAATTTGCTATTAATCGAATAAAAATCGCGAACTTTCGGAAGCGGCGTGGTGCAATCTGTGTTTTGGAAATATAAAATAGCTGCTTTCCTACTCTTTAAAACAAGCTTTAAATCATTGTTTTTCCTCAAAAAGTAAAATTTTTATAAAATTTCAAACTACGTGTTCTCTTACTGGGAAGTAAATTAAAACTTCAAAGCAAGTTATGCTAAAATTTTCGCTCCACAAAAAATTATTCTAACATTTTTGGAGAGTCTCTAGTTCAATGTAGAAGTAGGTCATTTCGATTTGGAAGACTTTGCTCTGATTTCGAAGGCCTTAGGCTAGTTTGGAAGAGTGTCCAGTTCGACGTGAAAATGGTATATTCTGTTGGACAGGGTATTAGAAATGTTTGCAGTTGAGAGCTTCAGATGTTTTGCAATTCGAAGTCTGTTCGGATTCGATCGGAAGCCATCATCGCAGGCAGAGATGGACTACCCGCTCGCTTACGGATTGATAGTTTACAAGAACCTAGTTCAAGTGAGTTTCGCCAGATTTGAGGGTCTGGTTTTATAATACCGTTCAAAACGAAAGTAATAATCATATAACTTGATGGTCTCTTGTATGCAGAGAGTCGCTCGAGCCCACCACTTTTAAATAACCAGCAGCAGCTGACAGTTACTCACTCTTATCCAAACTCCAACCCATCACCTGGAGTTACCTCTTACTAAGAGCCAGTTAGAGGAGAATCCCAAAAAGTTTACAAATTTTTACAATTCACAAAAAAATTACAATTTACAATACAATTCGAATCTAAAATAATCTAACAAGGAAAGGTTCTCGACTCAAGGTGAGCTTTGGCGATGCTATTTTGACAGGATGTAGGGCCCTGTGAGCGGAGTCCAGTTTTTGCTGAACGCTTTTTTGAAGACCCGAGAAGGAGGTCTGAAAGAGTGTGCGCAACTATCATCAATCCCTACGACACCCTACCAATTGTGCTTCGCCAGCGCAGTTGGTAGGAGGGACGCCTCGTAGGAGAACACCGGGGTGTTTTTAAGTTCCAGTCCGAGTGCTACTGAACTTCTTTGCACATATCAGTTTGGTGTTACTACGCTTTCTCATGCTCACAGGAGTCAATTTTAAACTATCAGTGCTTACAACGAACCGAGGCTGCCTATTTGCGCCGTCTTAAAAGTTAGTTTTTCAACAATGCCTATCTGCACCACCACCATGTCATGCCATATCGCCAATAATACCGTAACTGCACACAAATATGCCTACCTTACGGTTGAATATTATGGCCCCGGGTATATTGGTACATAAGTGTGCTACTGAACGTGTTGTCGGCCTACTACTTTCCACCTTCACACTGGATTTCCACTGGATTTCATTCTCCAACAAGCAGAGAGATTGCGGTTGCGGATGCCATTAAGGGACTCATCCTGGATGCCACATATGGAGATATCGACTGTCAGGAAGAAAAGGCTGTTCGAGTTAGAGGTAGTATAATGAAAATGGGACCTTCCTATATCTGTCATACGCGTGGGTGACAGCTGCATCCGTCGATGTTCTTCCCCATACCCACGGATTACGCGATCAACGAAGAAGTGGTCATTCCTTGCCAGGGAGAAGATTTTTCCTCACTTCGCTGTTGGTGTGCAAAGCGCTTGTGTTTTACTTGCTTCATAGATTTGTACCATAGCTGTTGACTAAAAGGGAAGACAAGGCAGGACTTTTTATTTCCAGAGAAATGATATGGTGCAGATAGGCATTGTTAAAAAAAACTAGCATTTATGAAGGCGAAAATAGGCAGCCTTGGTTTATTGTAGGTGATGGTCTAAAATTGCCTCCTGCAGTCATGAGAAAGCGTAATAACAACAAACTATGATATGAAAAAATTCGGCCGTACGCGACTCGAACTTAAAATCCCTCCGGTGTGCTCCTATGAGGCGTCCCTCCTACCAAATGCGCCGCCGAAGCACACTGGTGGGGTGCCAGTAGAGGTTGATGATAATTGCGCGCACGCTTTCAGACCTTCTTTTCAGGTCTTTAAAAAGGCGTTCAGCAAAAACTGACTGCGGTTCTGGACTCCGCTTACAGGGCCTTACACCCTGTCAAAATAGTATCGCAAAAGCTCACCTTGAGTTGGAAATCATAAGTTCCCATTTTCCCAATCCTATTCGAATAGGTTCGTCAGTCGTCCTTAAGTATGAATTTTACTGTTGTTCAAATTCCTACTGAGTATTCGAATCAGCTTTCGAATTCTTTTATAAGTAAATAAATAAATAAATAAACTATAGCCTCCTGGAAATTTTCGAATATTTAAATGTTTTTTGAATATTTATTTCATTTATTTTTCATTTCATGCACACATTGGTGCGCTACAATAGAAAAGAGTCAACAACCATGAAGAGAGGACCGCCATTATTATGCTACAGACATGACTTTAGCAAATAGGATCTGCACAACGTAACTCGCACATCTAACTGAGCTTATGCAACATGGATGAATTTCTGATAACACTTTGAAATAAAGCAATTCCTCCATGTTTTAACTCTTTGCACTGCAGCTTTGGAGTAAAGAGCTATTAGTAGTGCGAAAATACGAAATAGGTTGTGACCGCCTCATGCGGTCCACAACTACAGGTGCCCATCAAGTATGTAGTCGTTCCTTGATGGGCATTCACCTGTTCTAGTGGACGAAAGCACTACAATTTGTCTGTTTGATGACGTGAACAAATTGAAATTAGACTATTTCACAAAGGCAATACGCTGAACTAGACTATGAGCGGACCTTTTTGATCAATTTCCCAGCCGACATAGGCCCCACTGCTTGTGTTTGCTTCGGTTTTCTAGCGGTGATGCCCTTCGATTAGGAGATTTCTTTCTCCACAACAGAACTCAAATAAAACGCAAGCGGTCGATTTCCTTCTTCGTTTCAGATTCTGTACATGCTGAGCGCGTTCTACAGACCTCAGAACGAGTACTGCATAGCTGTTAGTGGAGCGGCTGATTCGGTGACTAAGCTTCTTCTAGCTGAAGTAGGAAACTGTTTCAGCAATGTTATAGTATTGGTGAGTCATTCTGTCCGGAGTCGTCTACTCTATAGGACCACAGCTCCTACGGATACTCTTTAGAACCGGCCGCGCATCGACTGGGGATCGTATGAGGTCATCAACTCGACGTATGCGTGCTTGGAAACGCTGTCGAACAACACAACGCCTTGGAAGTACTTCCAGGTATAGTAAGCTCAGCAACATTATGGACCAAGGGATCACCAGTCCTCGACGATGCTTCCGATGAAAGCGTACGGGCGCTGTAAGTGCAGATTGTCATCCTAGTCCTTCTCATTTTGCGCAGCCTGGTTAGGCCCTGAGGTTCTAGCAGCCTCTCCATACTCGTCCTTCCCATCGCTGCAGAAATGGGAGCCCTTTCGGGGTCAGTGTTTGACTGGAATACACACGGGTGCACGGTCAGGCCCTGAAGTGAGGGCGAGGAACTAAGGGCTGCCAGCCAGACTGCCCGAAGGGAGGGGGCAAGACTTTTAAGGCCGCCTCGAATTGCCAAACAATGTACTTAGATGCTTACCGAGTGCTAGCTTTTGACCGGAGACCGACACGGATACAATCCGCGCAGACGCGAACACGTCCACACACTCTGTGTATGAACCTGCCACGCCCGCACGCAAGGTATTTATTTATTTATTTGCACATAAATGTGCGCACAAATTCTAAAATAGAAGGAACTCAAGGATACAGCATGATAAGTAACACAACATGGTAAAAAAACAAAAACAAAGAAACCTCAGCAAATCAAAGTGCAAGTGTGACGTACTATAATATCTGCAAGAGAGGGAACATCTGAATGAGGAATCAAGGACTAAAATACTGTGGGGCTGATTAGTGGAGCTTTTGATGGAGAAGAGCAGTGGCCCGCCAAACACTGCAAGTCGCTATCGAAGCACGGTTCCGGATACCAGCTTAGTAGGTCCGTCAACTCCATCACTCCATCAGCACCCGCATAACTCCTGCTGTTGGAAGGGGAAGAAATCGAAGGTTAGGAGTGCTAGATAGGGTACTAAACATAACTGCTAGGAAAAAACTAAGGTAAGAGCAACAATGGAGAGCAAAAACAAAAGGAGATACGGCAAAATCGATGGTTATGAACATAAAACAAACAAAAAAACAATTACATAGAAGCACGAATTAGGAAACGAAAGCGTAAGAACACAATTACACTCTAACAACATGTACGCTTATATGAAACAAGACGAAGAAGAGAACGTAAGACTGGGATGCTGCCTCCAGGTGATGTCTGCGAGGTGTAATGTTGCAATTAGGTCTAATTTCTTCAACCTTTTTCGAAAAGCGAAAACATTTGGTGATTCTAATAAACCTGGAGGTAACATTTGTAACCAACGAGCACCTCGGTAAAAAAAGAGAATTAAAAACCTTTTTACGATTTTTCCGCTTTATATTTGGGTATTGGAAACGGAAGCTTTTACGGTGACCCAATGTAGGCAAAAAAAACCAGTACTTGGATGGTTTCAGTCGAGACTCTCCTTTAAGGACCTTGAAGCAAAAAACTAAATCGCTGAATATACGTCTGTAGAAAAGACTTTTGAGATTAAAAAGTTTAAGCCTTTCCTGATAATTTGGAATCGCCCTCATGCTAGAAGAACTGGGTATACATCTGCAAAATAAAATTTTAGTGAAAGACTTCTGAACCTTCTCAATTTTGGCTTGGAGTTTTTTTTTTGAAGAAGGACTCCAAACTTGCGAACAGTACTCCAATATAGGCATTACATATGTTTTGTATAAACTAATCAGTATGGAACTGTCATTGCATTTTATGTTTCTACAAATCAAACGCATAACGGAGAAAGCTTTCCGCACTACATTATTGATGTGCTTCTCAAACTTCAATTCATTATCTGGAAGAATGCCAAGATCGCGAACATCAGAGACAGAAAGCAACTCGCAACCGTTGCCTTTATAATCCATGGCAGGGGCATTACCAATGTGGAAAACTTTTGTTTTAGAGAGATTGACGGGAATTTGCCAAGCGTCGGCCCACTCCAACATATTTGCGATGGACTGAGTCAGTGCTTGGTGAACAACTGTTTTGTTATTATGGTTGAAGGCTCCATAGATCTTTATATCGTCAGCGTACATCTTTCCCTTAACATATGGGTTTATAGCTAGCTTCGAGGGCAGGCCAGAAGTGTAAGCAAGGAACAGGGTAGGCGATAGTACACCTCTCTGTGGTACTCCACTTTTGCAGTCATAGCACTTCGAAAAACAGTTGCCGACTTTGACACGCATATGCCTTCCACTCAAGTAAGAACGTATCCACTTTAGAAGAGACAAATGAATTCCGTTTTGGTATAGTTTGCTTAAAAGTTTTTGGTGATTGACCTTATCAAACGCTTTGGACAGATCGAAGTAAACCACGGAATCACCATTGTTCAGTGCAAGGTTCCAATCAAATAAGCAGTCCGAAAGCTGAGTTGCGGTGGAAGCACCTGCCACGAAGCCGTGTTGTTCGTACGGGATCGAATTACATCTCGAAAGACAAGCCAACAATTTATCTCTTACAATACTTTCCATCACTTTTATTGGGGTAGGAATTATACTTATGGGCCGAAAGAAAGAAAGCAATTCAGGTCTAGGAGTTTTTGGAATGGCAGTAATTATTGATTCTTTCCAGATTTCGGGAACTTTACTGGGAAGATTAAGGAAATATTGAAGATTATCGCCAAAGGCTTATAGAGAGTCTGAGCACATTTTTTTGAAAACTATTTGTTGAATTCCATCAAAAGGTACTGATATAGAAGCTTTCAAACGCTTCATTACTTTTAATACATCACTAGCCTGTACCACAAATTTACCGGCCTCCTCTTCAGGCCACACAGAAGTACGTTCTTGATCAAATATGTCGTTAGGCAAAGCGCTACCAGGGCTCCCCACCTCAGTGAAAACTGACGCGAAAAACCCAGCCAGTGCTTCAGCTTTTCGACTATCGTTAATATAAACCGTACCGTCATCATCCTTTAGAACAGGAAGATCCACGTGAGCTTTCAGCTTAGACCGCATTATTGAGAACAATACTTTCTTATTACGTGTTCTCGATGCCAGCTTTTCCCTGTAAGCCAGGAACCTTTTCAAGTGGTGGTCCAATTCTTCACATACTTTTTTTATACTTGCTGGAAGAGTGGATCCGAAAGTGAGTTAAAAAGACGCAATTTTTGCGATATAAGATTCAAAATGTGTTTCGGATAATTTTGAACTGGAATTCTCATGGTATCAAAGGGTACATGAATTGATAATCCAGTATAGACAACTCGACAGAATCTTTTATATAAGTCATCAGTATTTTGGTAACCCTGGAAAATCTTCCACCAATCTATACAGCTGAAGTATTGCTGTAAACCAGTATAATTCGCCTTGTTGAAATTTGGGAGGGGCAATTCACGCTGACTAACTGGCGACATTAAAACCTCGAAGCCGACCACATTGTGATCAGATGAAGCAAAAGGCGGGAGAATCGAAATATTTTTCAGGATAGGTGCTGAAGTGAGAACTATGTCAAGAATTGAACCACCACGAGTAGGCTTCGTGACATGCTGTGTTAGATTGCAGCACTCGAAGAATTCCTTAAATTTTACTAGATGCTGACTGTTAGGCCTTTCACAACAAGACCAATCGATATTGAAGTCTCCGAGTACTATTAACGGATTTTCTGAGGTAAACAACTGAAGAATTGCATCAATGAGGGAATCATCTTCATCAACATTTGAATTTGGTGGACGATATACCAGAACTATTCTAAATGCGGTGAGGTATGACTCGTCAAAGGCTTCAAGGCAGGTGATGTCAGATTTTAGGCAGGTAGGTGAGCTAAAAGCAGCTAAACTTATCGTGTTTTTGACCAAGCAGCAAACTCCTCCACCTTTTTTGTCTAAGCGGTCACTTCTAAAGACTTTGTAAGGAAAATTTGCAAGAAGTTCGCAGTCAAATATCTTATCTGAAAGCCACGTTTCAGTAATGAACAAGAAATCAAGGTTCATAGTACTCAAAAGTAGATGCAGCTGATGAATTTTGTTCACAAGGCTACGAGAGTTAAACAGAATGCACTTGATCGCTTTGGGTTGCACACCGTGTCCATTCAGACGTTTCCCGAAAGCCTACGTTTTGGGAGGTCTTCGACTCGCCTCAATTCGCCACGGTATACAACCCAGACACGACTGTTTAGCTGTTTATTACGCTCCCTGCATTCCTGCCGCAATTCATATTCGTGTTGCCGCTCCTCAGAGGTCATGCTGCGGCGAATACGAACTTTCGAAAAGGTAGTGGTGCCACGAAGTCTCCACGAGTTGGAGAGAGCAATTGCCCAGTGCGACTTCGAAGGCAACACTACCTTCACCTTGCGCACACGACCAGGTTCGTATTTGCCCATGCGGTAGACTTCTAAGGGGCGGCACTTCAGATGAAGCTCATCAAATATTTCACTTACCTTTTCTTCGAGGTCGCGTTGCTTCGCAGAGGGCGTAAGTTCAGCGGCTGGCTCTGGAAGCCATTCCACAACAATGCTCCTCTCTTTTTTCGGTTTGAATTCGTTCCGACATCTCTTGCGGCAACTTCGATATCAGAGCATACATCATTTGTTCTATAATCTTATCATTATTTCTTACAAGCACGGCATTAATGAGTTCATTTATAGAAAACTTGGAATAGTCCTCAGGAACGGAAGAGCTCGCCGTAATATTTGTGATTTCCTGGCTCTTACTAGCAACTTTGCCCGAGGTCTCCGAAGTTTTCTTCGCTGCCTTTGCTCTCTGTGACATGACGATCCGAGGAGATAATCGATTGGATGCAGCGAAACGAAGTTAGGCAAGAACAAGAAACGTCGAAACAAGGATGTTAAGGAAGGTGTAACAAGAAGAAAGCGATTAGATGAAATTCAGAAAGCGAAAGTTAATGGAAAAAACGATAGAGAAAAGACACTGATAGAGAAAACGAAAACTTCACTGAGAGCGCTATAAAAGATCAGCCGCATAAAGGATAAAGGATAAAGGACGGCGTTAGTCAATCCCTTCTGGGATGCGCCATCGCATTCTACTTCTACGGGATGTCGTGGAGGCGACATGAATGCGTATTTGGCCCTACAATGACTTGCGGTGGCCAGTCGATGAACAAGTCAGCGCTCTATCCTTCCCAGACAAGTCTGGTACCAATTCACCGACCCCGGAGGGATGGAAGGCTTGGTTGGCCTGGGCGGGAAATCAGAAACAAGAACCTCGTGTCAGGTGCCCAATCAGACGGGCGCGTGTAGCGCAGTCGGAGGAGGCGCGACTGTCGCGTGCACCCGATACCAGGTTCCTAGTTCGGATTTCCCGCACAGGCCAACCAAGCCTTCCATTCCTCCGGAGTCGGTGAATTAGTACCAGAACCGTCTGGGAAGGAGAAATCGCTGACTTGTTCATCGGCTGGTCACCGCAAGTCATTGTATGGCCAAATACGCATTCATGTCGCCTCCACGACATCCCGTAGAAGTAGAATGCGCTGGCGCATCCCAGAAGGGATTGAGTAACGCCGTCCTTTATCCTTTATCCTTATCAGCCGCATACGGGCAAGGAATGCCGAGGAATCAAAAGTATGAGCCGATCCGACACAAAGGAGCAGGGAGTCTATTTCCTGCATCCCACCTGCATCTGTGGGCAGTTCACGGCTGTATGTAGTTCACCGTTGATTCCACTACGCTCTACCCAAGGGCTAGCACATGGCATGGAGATCGAAGCAGATTCATAAGGGAAGGTGTACAGTTCGCCATTTCACCCTTTAACACGTCGTCGAGAATATTAGGGGGGGGGGGGGCAAAAGTAATGAGACAAAATGAAAAAAATATTTATCTCTCCATAACTCAATTACAACTCAACGATGCTGAGGAATGTATTTGCCGTTAAGGGTAAGGACCTTGCTGCCATCGCTCAGCCAACTTCCTGATCCCATCGTTCCAGAACTACTTGGGCCTGGTGTTGATCAACTGCTCGATATGGTTGTCAAGGACTGCTTGGGTTCTTGTGTCCCTTCCGACTAGGAAGTCCTGTAGGCTCAAGTAGTAGTGGTAGTCGCATGGAGAGATGTCCAGCGAATACGGTGGGTGAAGCATGTCAACGTAGCCCAGCTGGCCAAGCTTATCCATGGTTACTTGTTCCCGATGGGGTGCGGCGTTGTCGAAAAACAGAACCTTCTTGAAGCGCTGCGAATGAATAAGAGCGAGTCTCCGGCCCATCTCCTCTATTTCGTTCACCATGGCCTTGGAGTCCATCGTCGTGCTCTTGGGAAGCAGCTTCCGATAAACCGATCCATGGGCGCAAACCCAAAAGCTCCAAAGATGCTTCTCGCCGTGAACATCTCGCCGAACAAAGGTCGGTAACAGGTCACCAGGCCTTACCCAGACTCTCTGCTTGGCAGGGTTAAGGTAGAGGACATACTTCTCATCTTGCGTGAATATTGAGCCCAGGCTGCTCGGGGTTGGGAATTGGGGAGATTTGCGCGACACAGGTCGACTCGTCAGACTGGGGTTTCGGCATGAGACAGGCTGGGGTTTTGGCATGCTTCTGGAAAGGGCGGAAGTGGTAACTTCTCAGATGGGCTTCAGTAAGTAGCATACAAACATACAATTACGACAAGCCCCAAACCAGACTCTAGCCACGAGATATATGGACACGGCATGGGGTGTCTCATTACTTTTGCCCCACGCCCCCCCCCCCCCTAATAAGTCCCTGTTCTAGTTGGAGCCGTCGCTGCTAGATATGGCTTATTTCCGATATTGTTATTTATTCTGTAAGAGCAGGGTACATGTTTATAAGTGTGCATTGAAGTAAAACCTATGACTTTAAACTTGGCAGTAAAAATCGCATTTCAGTAGTCATTTCTGAATGCCAAAGTTGTCATTTTATTTGAAGTTTTTCCCTTACATATATCTTGAATTAAAATGTCTGAATCCAAAAACGATAGCTCCGTACTTATTCACCTGCATCACCTTTATCGCCTGTCGTCCCGTTGATCATCGACTTGCCCGAGCTGGCGCCAGAAGCGTCTCCATTCGTCCCTGTCGCGTGTCAGAGTGCTCCAATGGATCTTCCTCGCTCGAGGGACACGAAGAGCGTCATATCGGTCGTTCAGGGCTTTCACGAAGAAGTCCGACCAACGCGTTGGTGGGCGTCCTGGTGTTCTCTTGACATCCCGCGGAATCCAGTCGTGACGGCCCTCGCCCAGCCGGTGTCTGGGAAGCGCATCAAGTGGCCGGCCCACCTAATTTTCGACAACTTGGCCCACGCGACAGCGTCTCTGATCTTCGAAGTTGACGAAGCTCGGAACTCCGGAGGCCTTCTCTCACTTGCGTGAGTCGTGACACTCCGAGCATCGTCCTCTCAATTCCACGTTGCGCGACGCTGATCGCGTGTTCATCCTGCTTTTGTATGGCCCAGGTCTCTGAGGCGTACGTTAGGGTAGAGTCGAATAGGTGGGCACGGAGTCGGACGTTCTTCGTCTTCTTCGACGCTCTTGAATGTTCCCCAAGCCGTTTCCTCGTGCTCAGCTCTGGCGCTATGTCGTTGACCATATTGACCTAGCGACCCTGATACACGTAGCCAGAGCATTCGGAGATGTTCGTTCCGTCGAGCGAGACTAAAGGGCCGTACTTATGCTCTCTAAAGCATCTGAAAGATGAACTGTAGTATAACTTCCACTTTTCAGTACCTTTCCGGAGTTGACATACCATTGAAGACGAATCTAGAAATGGTCGAGATATTCAAGCAATGGAATAATACTGTGAACACAGAAATCACACTATTCCAACCAAAACGAGTTAGGAGCAAAAGGGTGAGTAGGGGCTCTCTTGACCCGCTTGTCCATTCTTCATGTCCTTCATTTGCTTTTCAGATAGAGGCAGCACCTCTGCCACTCTTCAAGTCTTCCCTCTCGGCAACCCTGCCGAGGGCAGCTGTCGATTACATAGTGAAGGTGAGTTCAGCGTCTGCACATGGGCTGTCGTATCATGCATAATGCTCCCATTTAGAGTTCAGAGGTACGCAAACTGCTGAAATTTCTGCAAAACACCTCGATACCAGACGAGAGCTTCTGGGCGACGTTGACAGGAAATACGGAAAGTTAGTCTCCCTACATCAAAGTTGGTAAAAGCCATATTATAGCCGAGCAACACCCTCGTTTCCTTCAACACATTAGACCCTTCTTCTTCTTCTTCATCTTCTTCTTCTTCTTCTTCTTCTTCTTCTTCTTCCTCTTCTTCTTCTTCTTCTTCTTCTTCAGCGTCTGTCCTGCCTCGTAGCGGGGTCCGCTATTCTGGTGTCATGACACCACCTCTCCCGATCCAGCGCTAGATTAGGGTGGACACCAGCAATTTTCAAGTCCATATGTAACGTGTCAGACCAGCGTTGCTTCGGACGCCCTCTAGGCCGCTTCCCTTCACCACATTAGACACTGATCTCAGGGAAGATGAAGTAGTATGTACATGGGTCAGAGAGACGAGCGTGTAATTCTACCGCACACCATAAGTTTTGGGGAGGCTGTTGATCTCTCCAAGCGACCGGGCAGAAAATACTTGGACGATTTGAATGATGTCGTCGCCTTTGCCAAAGCATGGAAGAGTAGAAGGAAGAATTAGAAACTGTTAGATGGACCTTTTAACTGCGAAAAAGTATTGCTCCAGGCTTGACTAGCACCCTGTCCTTTATGGACAGGATTCTATGCCTCAGGAACTTTGTAGCAACTTCAGCCACTCTCACCAGGTCCTATGTACTTGCCCTTCGTAGGCAACGGTGACGCTAATAGCATGACTTACCATAGGTCGGGTGTAGATATGGAGATGGAAGACTAATTTTTATTCCGACATTGAATGCTCCAAGATTTTCAGCACTTCAAGAAGAAGTAAGTTGTGAGAAATTGACGGCTGTATGTGTGGATTTTTTCGAGCGACTGGTAGCGCAGTTGGACGAGGCGGCTGTTTTGTAAATTTCGATCCAAGTTTCTTGGGTCTCATTCCTCACCCAGGCCAGCCAAGCCTTCCATCCCACTGAGGTCGGGGAATGAGTACCAGACTTGTCGGAAGGATAAAGCGCTGGCTTGTTCATCGGCTGGCCACCACAAGTCGTAGTAGGGGCCAATAAAAAATAGCCACCCACCATATAGCGTGGAAATATTAGGGGGGGGAGGCCAAAAGTAATGAGACACCCCATGCCGTGTCCATACATCTCGTGGCTGGAGTCTGGTTTCGTGCTTGTCGTATTTGTATGTTTGTATGCTACTTACTGAACCCTATCTGAGAAGTTACCACTTCCGCCCTTTCCAGAAGCATGCCAAAAACCCCATGGTGTCTGACGCCGAAACCCCAGTCTGACGAGTCGACCTGTGTCGCGCAAATCTCGCCCAATTCCCAACCCCAAGCAGCCTGGGCTCAATATTCACGCAAGATGAGAAGTACGTCTTCTACCTTAACCCTGCCAAGCAGCGAGTCTGGGTGAGGCCTGGTGACCTGTTACCGACCTTCGTTCGGCGAGATGTTCACGGCGAGAGGCACCTTTGGAGCTTTTGGGTCTGCGCCCATGGACAGGTTTACCGGAAGCTGTTTCCCAAGAGCACTACGATGAACTCCAAGGCCATGGTGAACGAAATAAAAGAGATGGGCCGGCGACTCGCTCTTATTCATTCGCTGCGCTTCAAGAAGGTTCTCCTCTTCGACAACGCAGCACCCCATCGGGAACAAGTAACCACGGATAAGCTTGGCCAGCTGGGCTACGCTCACATGCCTCATCCACCGTATTTGCTGGACATCTCTCCATGCGACTACCACTACTACTTGAGTCTACAGGACTTCCTAGTCGGAAGGGACACAAGAACCCAAGCAGTCCTTGACAACCATATCGAGCAGTTGATCAACACCAGGCCCAAGCAGTTCTGCAAGGATGGGATCAGGAAGTTGGCTGAGCGATGGCAGCAAGGTCCTTGCCCTTAATGGCAAATACATTCCTCAGCATCGTTGAGTTGTAATTGAGTTATAAAGAGATAAAGATTTTTTTCATTTTGTCTCATTACTTTTGCCCCCCCCCCTAATAGAATGCGTGGCGCATCCTGCAAAGAGGTTTTTTCGAGTGCAGGCCTTTATCCTTTTCCAAAAGTTGTGCTTTTTAGCCTTTCCAGTGCCTGGCGGTGTAGACGCTGCCAGGTGGGTGGAGTATCGCGAGCAGTACCGACGCGATCACAAAAAAGAATTCGCTCAATACCAAGCCGAGAGAAATCCGATGCGATACTACCTTTCGCGGTATCAGCTTTGGGATCATAGACGATGTCGTGGTGAGTCTACTTTTCCTTTTCCTGTGTTTAGTACTCATTGGGTAGGGCAAGCCGGCGTAGGTTATTGCCTTTTCGGAGCGTCCTCTGACTTCTTTATACGTATACTCTTTGCAGGCAAGATGTCCTCCGGATCGTGCGTCTTCGGCGTCGCTGATATCAGCCATCTTATAGATAAACCGCACCTCGTCGCTCATAAGCTTTACATCGATTTCGAGCCTGCCGCCTATTTTTGTGGGCTGAAAGTAAGAGTTAAACTTCAACAACTGTTTTTGAAAATGTATTTCTGGAGTCAAACTGTTCGAAATACACGAAGTTGGGAAAGTCTGAGGGCACTATTTTATCAACGCTCTCCCGACTTCCAGTGTAAAAGTATTGTAAAAGATGTACAAATTCCAATTTTGAACCATTTAGACGTTAGAACAATTTTGGAGTCTTATGCAACAGGATTCAATCTGCGCAAAAGGAAACACGTGCTCACTACAGAAAGATGACAAAATAATTTTACGAACAAGATTTATTCCATTTTTGCATAAAATTTGGACACTATTCAATCTGACTCAACACGCTTCTAACTAACCAGGAAGATTTCAGGCGCGGAATGGGGGAAATGGATAGTACTGCGAGAATTTCCACCCTTCATATAGTAAAAAACTTGTTTCGTTTTTGCTGAGTCCTTGAACCCAAAGAGCTACGTTCCCTCGAAGGTGGGGTACAGTACTGCACCGTCACCCTTACCAACCGTAACCTACCGTAATCGGCCGAAACTTGAAAAACGGATGTCAGATTCGTTACCCCGAATAACATCCCTGGGCGAGGTTTGAGCAAAAAAATTTTCGGCCCCTCCTCGATTTCTGGAGTCGTGAAAGTACAATAGTGCATTAATTGTAGTTTAAACGAGCTTATTTCCTACACATCTCCTAAACATTTATTTCACTGTAAATTGCCAATTAACGATTTACTGCGAGCTGTGATTCACTGACTTTTCTCACTTTCTGTATTTTACAATGTTTTGTGTTTTTAAGCGAATGTTAAACAGTGACCTTTCAGAATATGGGTTACAGCAGGTATGGGTGACTAACGCTTCCGAGGTTATAATCACCGATTTCACAGGGGGGTTATTTGGGGTGCTGAGCACGAATCTGACATCCGTTTTTCAAATCTCGGCCGACTACGGTAGGCTAGGGTAGGTACGGGTGACTAAGGCCGTCGAAGTTATAATCACCGATTTCGTCCAAACCTCTCCCAGGGGAGTTATTTGGGATGGTGATCACGAATCTGACATCCGTTTTTCCGCATTGCGCTGAAGTACTTTAATTTACAGTAGGTAGAGGTGATTAATGGTAAGGCAATGATCACCGTTTTTGCCCAAACTTCGTGTTGAGCACGAATCGGACCCTTATTTGACAATTTAGAGAAGATGCAAGAATAGTGCATAGCACGAGAGTAGAACATCTGACCTAGCACCTGTGAAACAGCCTCCCAACCTGCTGAGCCACCGATCCGCTCGCCACAGAGCCTTTCACCACGCCCCTACATCAGCACGCACGTACGTATGCACGCGGGCACGCGCTGACGGTGCGATACTGTACCTGCAGCTCTTTGGATTCAAGGACTCAGCAAAAACGGAACATGTTTTTCTGCTGTATGAAGGTGGAGATTCCCGCAGTAATATCCAATTCCCCCATTCAGACCTACGCCTGAGACCCTTCCCTGGTAAGATTCATGCTTTTAAATCAGTTTGAACACCTACCAAATCAAAAGGGTGCCTTTCAAAATGAATTCGAGACCTTTCGAGAAGGCTGGAATGCATTTTTGTTCAAGGAAAATTGGATATGCCTTTCTTTGAAATTTTATAAATCACTGGGCCCAATAAGTGAGCATAATGAGGAAAGAGTTTTTACAAAATGTCTTATTTTAAAGAAAAGTAATGGTATAAAGTTTATTCTAAAGTGCAAAAAAATCAGCGCACTGGCGCATCAAAAGAAGAGACCGTGTCATGCGTCCGTCCTCGACGTTGCGATTTCCGTTTCATCGACAGCAAATATTCACTCAATTCACTGCAGCTAAACACTCCGACTGAAAGCTTTCGAACTATTTTTTATTTACACTTTTCATAATAAGCTGGACATTGGCTACCTAACGGATTGCACAGTTCATTCTACAGAGCTAGTTGAGGTTCCCAATACATCTACAAAGTTGCTAGAAAAATTTTAAATTAAGAGGATATAATTTTGGAATTGGGGCGTGTAGCGCAGTCGGAGGAGACGCCGACTGTCGCCTGCACAATACCAGGTTCCTGGTTCGGATTTCCCCCCCAGGCCAACCAAGCCTTTCATCCCTCCGGGGTCGGTGAATCGGTACCAGACTTGTCTGGGAAGGATAGAGCGCTGATTTGCTCATCGGCTGGCCACCGCATGTCATTGTATGGCCAAATACGCGTTCAAATTGCCTCCACGATATCCCGTAGAAGTAGAATGCGTGGCGCATCTCAAAAGGGATTGAGTAACGCCGTCATTTATCATTTTTTATAAACACTTGTGAATGGTCCAATGAAACAAAAATTTATGAGCATCCCAGTGGTGAATTTTAAAGGAACAATATGGAAAAAGTACGAAAATTTTTAGATTGCCCCCACCCTTGCAACCGCTGGATACCGCTAGATAAGTGAACCGAACGCATCCAGTAAAGTGTATCCCGCATACAAGATTCAAAAACCGTGTGTAATAGTCTGCAGTAATCTCTCTGTGTTTTATTTTGCGGCGAGGGTACGTCCGATCAAAACAAATGAAAAAGACATGCAAAGTATACGAAATGATAAGTACAAGGAAAAAGGTCTGCATTAAATCTCGGCACTGCACTAATACCAACGGAGTGCAGTTGCCTCTTCCACATAGGACAGATCCCAATTTTCTTTTACTTGGATGCGTGTAGCGCGGTCGGAGGAGGTGCCGGCCATCGCATGCACCTGACACGAGGTTCCTGTTTCTGATTTCCCGCCCAGGCCAACCAAGCCTTCCATTCTTCCTGGGTCGGTGAATTGGTACCAGACTTGTCTGGGAAGGATAAAGCGCTGATTTGTTTGTCGGCTGGCCAACGCAAGTCATCGTATGCCCAAATACGCATTCGAACCACCTGTATGACATACTGTAGAAGTAGAATGCGTGGCACATCCCAAAAGGGATTGAGCAACGTTTATAATTGTCTTTTTGTTACTTCCTCAGAGGGCTCCAAATTGCCCAGTCCAAACTAAACGGTGTTGAGTTTAATCTGAAAAGCGCCCTGTTCAGAAGGAAAGTGGTATGCACACCCTATAACGTACTCTATATTTTAGAGGGGCGCGTGTAGCGCAGTCGGAGGAGGCTTCGGCTTTCGCGTGCACTCGATACCAGGTTCCTGGTTCGGATTTCCCGCCCAGGCCAACCAAGCCTTTCATCCCTCCGGGGTCGGTGAATTGGTACCAGACTTGTCTGGGAAGCATAAGGCGCTAACGTGTTCATCGGCTGGCCACCGCAAGTCATTGTATGGCCATATACGCATTCAAATCGCCTCGACATCCCTAGAAGTAGAATGCGTGGCGCATCCCAAAAGAGATTGAGTAACGCCGTCCTTTACCCTTTGCCCCTATCCTTTATATTTTGGACACCACTGTGTTAATCCGCGTGCTAAAGGAATTCTGGCTCACGTTATTGTTTAAATTGAGAAGCTGACACGAAGTTGGTTTAAAGTGAGTGTGGCAAAACGAGCAGAACTAGGTGCATGGGGGAGGATTCGCACCCCCAACCTCCCGTCCATATACTACTAGGCAACAATTTTTTTGCCATTTTTGGACTACCCAATGGTCAGCAGCAAAAACGAATTTCAACGCCATGCTCCTTAGGTATAGATGGCACAATTGAGACTCTTCCGATATTCTTTACTGGAAAGCTTTCACTGCTTAGCAGCTTCCTCAGGCCTTTAACAACATTACATATAGAAAGTACCATCATCACAACATAGAATAACAGCGGTAAATACTAACTAAGCAGCAGGTCTCGCTAACAGAGCCTCACCACAGCGATGCTTCTTACAAATAAAGTTACTGTAAACAACACTTCCGCTGGTCTTCTTAATCACTACATGATAAGCTTCAGCGCATCGGTCTGTTCATCCCTACTGTTAATTTCGGTGTTCCGCCTCTTTATTGCAAGGGCCTCGAACAGTTTCTTTTCTAGCGGAGTTACCAGTGAGCGGTGTAATACGATATGCTTAATTGCAGGAGGGTCTTTCTGAGTGCGGTGGAGGGTGCGGTGTCGCGAAAAGCTGTTCGTTGGGTAAGAAGCGGGGTTTCGCAAGCTATGCTCCTTATTAGATGAACTACAAGACGATATAAAACGATATAATTACACTTGAAAGCTCCTAGCACGTATTGGTACTTGGGAATGTGACCGAATTCCAGACGTTGTAGTGAGAAACAGGCTTCTTCAACTTCCTTCCCTAGCTTCTCGACGTAAAGTCGTTGATGCTTGCATGGTTCATAAGGCAGTGCACTTTAGGTGCACTAGCAAAGGGGTAATTACGAAACAGTTATTTTCTTTGTCCAAATCACGTACTAGAGGTGCTCTACAAAAAATCACATTAACCCGCCCAAAAACAGTCTTATATGCAAACTCATTTTCATATAGAGCAGGAAGTGCATACCTCAAGCTTATGAAAAACGAATCAAGGGTCCTATCAGTAAAGCAGTTCAAGCGGTTTGCTAGCAATACATTACTTAGATATGATCTTTCTTGAGACAAGTCGACAAGTGATATCGATTATCAACTCGTTGTATATATTTTGTACTGCATGTTGTGTTTATTTTGGCTTTGTAGTATTGGGCGTTGTTTTTAATGTTTGCCTTCTGCAAATATAATCCTTACTATATATAAAGCAGCAAGCGTGTGCGTGTGCGTGTGTGCGTGTGTCTGTCTGTCCGTCACACTTGAGTTGGGGCGCGGCAGCTGAACACGTCGGCAACCGTGCATGGCGAGCCGCTCACGTGCCGAACACGTCGGCGACCGTGCATGGCGAGCCGTAGACGTGCCGAACACGTCGGCGACCGTGCATGGCGAGCCGCAGACGTGCCGAACACGTCGGCGACCGTGCATGGCGAGCCGTAGACGTGCCGAACACGTCAGCGACCGTGCATGGCGAGCCGTAGACGTGCCGAACACGTCGGCGACCGTGCATGGCGTGCCGCAAACGTGCCGAACACGTCGGCGACCGTGCATGGCGAGCCGCAGACGTGCCGAACACGTTAGCGACCGTGCATGGCGAGCCGCAGACGTGCCGAACACGTCGGCGACCGTGCATGGCGAGCCGTAGACGTGCCGAACACGTCAGCGACCGTGCATGGCGAGCCGTAGACGTGCCGAACACGTCGGCGACCGTGCATGGCGTGCCGCAAACGTGCCGAACACGTCGGCGACCGTGCATGGCGAGCCGCAGACGTGCCGAACACGTCGGCGACCGTGCATGGCGAGCCGCAGACGTGCCGAACACGTCGGCGACCGTGCATGGCGAGCCGTAGACGTGCCGAACACGTCGGCAACCGTGCCTGGCGAGCCGCTCACGTGCCGAACACGTCGGCAACCGTGCATGGCGAGCCGCAGACGTGCCGAACACGTCGGCGACCGTGCATGGCGAGCCGCAGACGTGCCGAACACGTCGGCGACCGTGCATGGCGAGCCGCAGACGTGCCGAACACGTCGGCGACCGTGCATGGCGAGCCGTAGACGTGCCGAACACGTCGGCGACCGTGCATGGCGAGCCGCTCACGTGCCGAACACGTCGGCAACCGTGCATGGCGAGCCGCTCACGTGCCGAACACGTCGGCGACCGTGCATGGCGAGCCGCAGACGTGCCGAACACGTCGGCGACCGTGCATGGCGAGCCGTAGACGTGCCGAACACGTCGGCGACCGTGCATGGCGAGAGCCGCTCACGTGCCGAACACGTCGGCGACCGTGCATGGCGAGCCGCAGACGTGCCGAACACGTCGGCGACCGTGCATGGCGAGCCGTAGACGTGCCGAACACGTCGGCGACCGTGCATGGCGAGCCGCAGACGTGCCGAACACGTCGGCGACCGTGCATGGCGAGCCGCTCACATGCCGAACACGTCGGCAACCGTGCCTGGCGAGCCATAGACGTGCCGAACACGTCGGCGACCGTGCATGGCGAGCCGCAGACGTGCCGAACACGTCAGCGACCGTGCATGGCGAGCCGTAGACGTGCCGAACACGTCGGCAACCGTGCCTGGCGAGCCATAGACGTGCTGAACACGTCGGCGACCGTGCATGGCGAGCCGCTCACGTGCCGAACACGTCGGCAACCGTGCCTGGCGAGCCATAGATGTGCCGAACACGTCGGCGACCGTGCATGGCGAGCCGTAGACGTGCCGAACACGTCGGCGACCGTGCATGGCGAGAGCCGCTCACGTGCCGAACACGTCGGCGACCGTGCATGGCGAGCCGCAGACGTGCCGAACACGTCGGCGACCGTGCATGGCGAGCCGTAGACGTGCCGAACACGTCGGCGACCGTGCATGGCGAGCCGCTCACGTGCCGAACACGTCGGCAACCGTGCATGGCGAGCCGCTCACGTGCCGAACACGTCGGCGACCGTGCATGGCGAGCCGCAGACGTGCCGAACACGTCGGCGACCGTGCATGGCGAGCCGTAGACGTGCCGAACACGTCGGCGACCGTGCATGGCGAGAGCCGCTCACGTGCCGAACACGTCGGCGACCGTGCATGGCGAGCCGCAGACGTGCCGAACACGTCGGCGACCGTGCATGGCGAGCCGTAGACGTGCCGAACACGTCGGCGACCGTGCATGGCGAGCCGCAGACGTGCCGAACACGTCGGCGACCGTGCATGGCGAGCCGCTCACATGCCGAACACGTCGGCAACCGTGCCTGGCGAGCCATAGACGTGCCGAACACGTCGGCGACCGTGCATGGCGAGCCGCAGACGTGCCGAACACGTCAGCGACCGTGCATGGCGAGCCGTAGACGTGCCGAACACGTCGGCAACCGTGCCTGGCGAGCCATAGACGTGCTGAACACGTCGGCGACCGTGCATGGCGAGCCGCTCACGTGCCGAACACGTCGGCAACCGTGCCTGGCGAGCCATAGATGTGCCGAACACGTCGGCGACCGTGCATGGCGAGCCGTAGACGTGCCGAACACGTCGGCGACCGTGCATGGCGAGAGCCGCTCACGTGCCGAACACGTCGGCGACCGTGCATGGCGAGCCGCAGACGTGCCGAACACGTCGGCGACCGTGCATGGCGAGCCGTAGACGTGCCGAACACGTCGGCGACCGTGCATGGCGAGAGCCGCTCACGTGCCGAACACGTCGGCGACCGTGCATGGCGAGCCGCAGACGTGCCGAACACGTCGGCGACCGTGCATGGCGAGCCGTAGACGTGCCGAACACGTCAGCGACCGTGCATGGCGAGCCGCAGACGTGCCGAACACGTCGGCGACCGTGCATGGCGAGCCGCTCACATGCCGAACACGTCGGCGACCGTGCATGGCGAGCCGTAGACGTGCCGAACACGTCGGCGACCGTGCATGGCGAGCCGCTCACGTGCCGAACACGTCGGCAACCGTGCATGGCGAGCCGCAGACGTGCCGAACTCGTCGGCGACCGTGCATGGCGAGCCGTAGACGTGCCGAACACGTCGGCGACCGTGCATGGCGAGCCGCAGACGTGCCAAACACGTCGGCGACCGTGCATGGCGAGCCGTAGACGTGCCGAACACGTCGGCGACCGTGCATGGCGAGCCGCAGACGTGCCGAACACGTCGGCGACCGTGCATGGCGAGCCGCAGACGTGCCGAACACGTCGGCGACCGTGCATGGCGAGCCGTAGACGTGCCGAACACGTCGGCGACCGTGCATGGCGAGCCGTAGACGTGCCGAACACGTCGGCAACCGTGCATGGCGAGCCGTAGACGTGCCGAACACGTCGGCGACCGTGCATGGCGAGCCGTAGACGTGCCGAACACGTCAGCGACCGTGCATGGCGAGCCGTAGACGTGCCGAACACGTCGGCGACCGTGCATGGCGAGCCGCAGACGTGCCGAACACGTCGGCGGCACGAAACTTCGGCCCTGGGGGTAATCGAGGTCGCTGAACACGAATCTGACGTCGGATCAATCGATATCGATCGATATTATCGATTTTTTGAGGATTTCGTTCAACTGTCTGAAACTTTAGCCCTGAGGGTAATCAAGGTCGCTGAACACGAATCTGACGTCGGATCAATCGATATCGATCGATATTATCGATTTTTTGTGGATTTCATTTAAACGGTCTGAAACTTCGGCCCTGGGGGTAATCAAGGTCGCTGAACACGAATCTACAGTCGACCAATCGATATCGATCGATATTATCGATTTTTTGAGGATGGCGTTCAAGTGGCGCGAAACTTCGGCCTTGGGGGTAATCGAGGTCGCTGAACACGAATCTGAAGTCGGATCAATCAATATCGATCGATATTATCGATTTTTTGAGGATGGCGTTCAAGTGGCGCGAAACTTCGGCCTTGGGGGTAATCGAGGTCGCTGGACACGAATCTGAAGTCGGATCAGTCAATATCGATCGATATTATCGATTTTTTGAGGATGACGTTCAAGCGGCACGAAACTGCGGCCCTGGGGGTAACCGAGGTCGCTGAACACGAATCTGAAGTCGACCAATCGATATCGATCGATATTATCAATTTTTTGAGGATGGCGTTCAAGTGGCGCGAAACTTCGGCCTTGGGGGTAATCGAGGTCGCTTAACACGAATCTGAAGTCGACTAATCGGTATCGATCGATATTATCGATTTTTTGAGGATCACGTTGAGGGAAGATCAGCCGATCCATCTCGATTAACATAATGGTCAGAAGGCCTAGGAAAGAATAGGAAACCCGTAGCGGCCATTGCGTCCTATTCTCGGGGTTTGGGGGCGAAGCCCCCAACCAGTCGTAGGCGGCCGTTAGGCCGCCGAACGACTGGTAAATAAATAATTAAATAAATATAGGCCTTGTTGGGAATCGTTTAGGTAACTTCACAGTAACTTCACAACTTCACAGTTTCGATCTTTCAGGCCATTCGCTACCGAGAGCATCGACCTCTTCAGTTCGACGTCACTCCCTATCGGAAAATCCCACAAGTGGAGCTCAGTGCCGGCGTCGCCTACGAGAACCTCACGAATCCTCTCTGGATGTTCTAGATCCTCTAGGCTGCCGACGATCAGCCTCTCATAGGTGTCGAGTAGTGAGGCGCCGCCGCGCCTTTGTGGCTAGCTCTGCGACATAATCCATTCCTGCAGTCTGAAGCAGTTAGCTGAGTAGCCTATGCTTTCCTTTCTTTCGTTTCACTGAGCACTATCACAGCCACTCTCCGCCTCATATTTTAGTTCGATGAATAGAGGTGTATTGCTATTGCCACGGTGATCTTTCTGTGTGTAACACATTTCTCAGATACGGGTCTCCTTCTCATTCTAGTTATATGGCAAGAAGGTGGATGGTTGAACACCTGAATTCTTTCAACGTTGTTATCCGAATATTTGTTAATGAAGTCTTTGGAATAAATCCTCCTTAATACAGTTGGGATACAGTTCTAGTGTTATAGTTTATCGCGATTTAAAAGATTTATCCTCAATTCAAGAAACAGTGAACTACATATTAGTTTGTCGTAAAATTAGTCTCCGTTTCGAGGTATGTATAAATAAATAAGTTTTTTACCCTAAATCCTTCCTCCTCAGGGAACGCCACACATACCGTTTGGTAGGCTTTTTCTTGCTCTTTCAAAAAAGCATATGATGTCGCTCTAATTTTTCTAGCCGACCTTTTCCAGGGCTCCGTAAAATCATGAACCGACGCGACTATCGAGTCACCATGCTTTACGAATTTAAATTGGAACATTCTGCGGTAGAGGCATCCCGTAATCTTACTAGCGGCTTTGGGACGGACTGTCCTCGCGAACAAACGGTGAGGCTCTGCTTCGAAAATTTCGCTTCTCGCGATTTTGATCTGGACGAAAAACCGGGTCACGGGCGCAGGTCGTCACTTGACGATGAAGTTTTGGGGCGAAGCAAATCTGGAGACGAGTACACACACGTTAGCAGAGGATCTTGGCGTACACCGCAGTACGGTAGCAAGACATTTGGCAAGAATCGGCACGGTGAAGAAGATGTCGAAGTGGGTACCTCATGAGCTGACCGATGAGCAGCGTCCGGCACGTCTTAATACTTGCTCCAACCGCTAGTTTGCTTTGAAAATAGCCTTTTGTAAGCCTTATTACAACTGCAGACGAAAAATGGGTCCCTTACGGTAACAGGAAGCGGGGATTTGCCTGGGTAGATAAGGATGCCCCCAACATTATTTTCTAACCCGACCTTCACCCTAAAAAAGTTATGCTTTCTTTGTGGTGGTGTTGTAAAGGTGTAATCCATTACAGCTTTTTGCAACCTGGTCAGGCAGTCACAGCTGAGTCTTTCTACTGTGATTTAAACCAAATGAGATTTTTCAAAAATTCTGGCCGATAGTACTGAATAGAGAAGGGCCGCTCCTGTTGCCGGAGAACGAAAGGCCACACGCAGGGCCACCGATGTTGAATGTGTCCTCCTTGATTCCGTCAATTCCTGTGATCTCAGCTTTATTGTAGAGGATTAAATTCATTACCTGTTCATTGGCAAAAATGCATAGATTCTGGTGGTTTTTACTTCGATAAATAAAGATGTGCTTAAGCTGAGCTATAGCACTTTGAAGAATGCGGTCCGTTTCGGCGATTAATTTTGCGACAGCCTAATAGATTCCGCAGTTGGTAAGTGGGGACTGCATCCAGCAGCAGAAAAATCTAAATGCTTTGTCGCTGGAACTAGGCGCACTGTGGAAAACGGTCCTACAAGCTAAGCGGTGTCGCATTGGAAACAGCTGCTGACGGTCGTGATCTTGGCTTCCTAATATTTAAGGGGCTGAGTTTTGATTTTCATTATAAACCATTCGTCAAAGAAGCTGACTACCGCATCACAACCTTTTTAAAGCGCTGAAGAGCAAACATCCTCACACCCTTCTTCCGGCATTTAAGACATGTCGGACCCACGGTAGAGGGCGGGGCAACAATTTTCAATCCTTCGAAGAGAAAATACATTCCCCTCTCAGACAATGCTCAGAACAGTTTCACTCGTAAGCTGCTTGACGTGCTTCGAAAATAACTATCATCAGATGCCGTATGGTGTTGAGAGAGCTGAAATATTAGACTTACCAAGTCTTTTCAATGGAATGAAAAGATCTGACCTCTTTATGATTTTTACACTCCCAAGTAAAGCTCCTATAAACCCCGCTCAACTTTTTGGCTCGACATTGGCAAGGAACATAAGAGAAAAGCTCAGACTATGTTTCGGTGGCAGAATCGGAGCCCAAGCGAACTTCTTCACCCACAGAAATTTAAGGGAGTTCAACCAAATTTTGAGTGCAAATCAAGACGTCATGGGTCTACCTTTGCAAGGTTTCAAAGAACTACTTTTACGTGTAGCGTAGAGTGCCTTTAGTTGTATTTATTTTTATTTTTGACTGAGTTCTTTGGTATTTTATTCCAACATTGTATTTTCACCTGTGGCCTTGGTGCACGTCATGAAAAAATGAATAAATAGATAAATAAATAGTTTGAGCAACTTCGTGTTTCTGTGTAGCTAAAAAGTGCGCATTTCCTTGGCCGGGGTTAAGCTTTTCTCGCAAAGGTTTGAAAACAATTGATTAGTTTTTACCATAGCGTGCGTAATGAGGAGGATAAACAAAGTCTAGGTGAATTTCGAGATCCTGAACCGAACCTGCTTACTCACCATAACCTACCGTAATCGGCCCCACGCACCGTACCGCACTTGATAAACGGAACATATTCGTGGTCAGCACCTCGAATAACACTAAAAACTTAGGCAAAATTGGTAATCGTGATCTTGTCACCCTCACTCAACATAGCTACTGTAAGGTTAGCTCCGCGAATATTCCCCTTTGCGAAGTTCGGGAAAATTAAAATTTCTGACCTCCCCTCGCCTCCTGGAGTCGTAAAAGTACGGTGCGTTTCGGAATAATCAACTCATCGTAAGCTCGTATTTGGCAGCTTAAAAGGATAAAGGATAAAGGACGGCGTTACTCAATCCCTTCTGGGATGCGCCAGCGCATTCTATTTCTACGGGATGTCGTGGAGGCGACATGAATGCGTATTTGGCCATACAATGACTTGCGGTGGCCAGCCGATGAACAAGTCAGCGCTCTATCCTTCCCAGACAAGTCTGGTACCAATTCACCGACCCCGGAGGGATGGAAGGCTTGGTTGGCCTGGGCGGGAAATCCGAACCAGGAACCTGGTATCGGGTGCACACGACAGTCGCGCCTCCTCCGACTGCGCTACAGGCGCCCTTTGGCAGCTTACAGAGTGGTAAACACTGAAAGCTGTGTAGAAGTCAGACACAGTCATGTATAAGTGAGAATGCAAAAACGATGTAGGAGGAGAGAATCGAACCCGCGACGTCGTTTTCGTTGAGCTGTGCCTGTAAATTCTTCCTGTGTGATTCCTTTCTCCGTTCGCACATCTCTACGGCCCTTGCCAGGTCAATAATACATGGATGCTGTGATGGATACTGCTAAACAAGAAAACGCCCTGTGGGTACATAGAAGAGCGAGGTACTGCTGTAAGAAGGGACTATCTCATCTTGGGCGCATGAAAAAGCTACTGTTCCGGAACCAATTGTAAGCAAAGGACAGAAGGATATCGTAAATTCAAAGCTCTTCAGCTCTTTCGTTAACGTTATGCGCAGTTTAGAGCGGAAAACACTGAAGTTTGGCCGGCAACTGCAACCATCTTCGCTTAACTGATTTGCACGCTACGTCATGCACACGTTGGTAAGCGCTCGGAACTGAAAAATTTTCAAGATCTAACAGAAACTTCCAAGGACTGTTTGGTGCCACGTAGTTGTAGCACAAACATTCTAGAGTTTTTCGCATACGTGGCGATTTGCTTCTGAGGGCATATAAATATTACGATTGCAGAGAAGGCTGACGGACTCCGTGACTCGGACAAGGCTTCGCGACTGACTATCGCCCAGTCGCTCCATGTTCGTTTTCGTAATAAGGACTTTCTCGAGAATGTCGTCACGGGAGATGAATCCTGGGCCTTTCTCGTTAACCGTACTCGGAAGGCCCAGTAGCTTCCTCAAGGAGAACCACTACCTCAAGGCGGACATCCACCAGAGGGAGGTAATGCTGTGCTGTTGATGGGATTCTTGAGGGACACTCTATCGTTAGCTTCTTGACGACGACACCGCAGTCACAGCGAACATTTACGATACACAGCTGTGCAAGCTGAGCGAGACCATGATGCGCAAACGGCGGGGGCGGAGAGATGTCTACCCTCTACACGACAATGCTTGCCCCTACATTGCAAGGTCGTCTCGCCAGAAGTTGCAAGAGCTTAGGTAGGAAGTGCTACCCCACCCACCGCGTTCGCTAGATCTTGTGCCATCGGACTACCACCTCTTTCGAGCTCTCAATCAAAATCTGAGGGATAGGTGCTTCAACAACCGAACCAAACTGGAATCCGAGGTGGAGCATTTCTTCGAGTCACAGCTGCCTTCATTCTGGAAGAAAGGATTTCGTGATCTCCCCATCAGATGGCAGAAGGTTGTAGATGTAAACGGTATTTACTTGTATTAGGTTGTAACGAATTAAATGGCACTGGCTCGCGCCATTTTTTGGCGCGTCTTTACGCGTTTGATCAAGAACAAACCGTAACCAGTGGCATATCATTTAGAAGCGCAAACTTTGCTCTACCGGTGAGTACCAAATTTTCTATGTAAAAGTGGCAAAACTTTAGAGTTTTATTGACTTCTTTGCAGATGGACAAAAGGGTAATCCGAGGCATTTACTTGTATGAATTCAAGCTGGGCACTACAGCTAAGGAGGCGGACCAGAAGATCAACGCCGCATTCGGTCAAGGATGTTCCACAATTCGGACGGCGTATCGTTGGCATCAGAAGTTCCGGAATGGAGATGAGAGCTTGGAAGAACATGAAGGTCGTGGGAGGCATAGTGATGTTGATGAGGACAAGCTGAGAGATGTGGTAGAGGAGGATCCACACAAAGGTACCAGGGAGATAGCGAAGGTTCTTGGCGTCAGTCACAACACAGCTGCCCGGCATCTGAAGGAAATTGAAAAGACCAAAAAGCTGGAAGATGGGTGCCTCACGAGCTGTCTGAGGAGCAAAGAAACCGACGATATGAGATCTCGTCCGCACTGCTTCTACGGAACGAAACGGACCCATTCCTTGATCGCATCGTAACCTGTGACGAGAAATGGATAATGTACGACAACAGGCGACGATCGGCACAGTGGGTGGACAGCGATGAGAGCCCCAAGGTTTTTGCGAAGCCGGAATTGCACCAAAAGAAAGTAATGGTGACAGTATGGTGGTGTTCGCTGGGAATTATTCACCACAGCTTCCTCCCTCCCAGTGAATCCATCACGGCAGAGAAGTACTGCATTGAAATTGAAGAAATGATGAAAAAGTTGAAGGATATCCGGCCGGCCTTGGTAGACCGAAGGCGAGTTCTCCTTCTGCACGACAATGCTCGCCCCATGTAGCACGAATGACGTTGCAGAAATTGAATGAGCTGAGCATTGAAACTCTACCACATCCTCCGTTTTCTCCCGACCTCTCCCCAACAGACTACCATTTCTTCAAGCATCTTGGCGACTTCTTGGTGGGGAAAATATTCAAATACCAACAGGATGCCGAAAGTGTCTTCGAAGATTTCGTCAATTCCAGAACTTCCGATTTTTATGCTACTGGGATAAAAAAGCTTGTGTCACGTTGGCAAAGATGTGTAGAATCAGAAGGTTTTTATTTCGATTAATAAACTTGCCTACAAGTCGAGATATTAACTGTTTAAATTTACAGTGGTTCAGTGCCATTTATTTCGTTACAACCTAATAGATTGAAGTCGCTCACAGAAGCAATAAAATTTTGAAGAAAAAAAAACCTTTTGGTGCAAGACTTTTTCACCAACCTAATATGTCATGCACCACGACGTCTTGTTTCGATCAAAAGCGGCCGGTCATCAGCAGGTGCGGGTTCGAGCCCCAGGCGGACTTGAACCCGCACTTCCTGCTGACCGGGTGAGAATGCTCTGCGCCATTACACCACCGGCGTTGATTGACCGAACGCAACATCCACGCCTCGCGGGACCCGTTAGCACTCACCCGTATATTGGGATGAGTCGGCCGCTGATATCAGCATGGAACCAGTCAAGCTGAGTGTCCTGATAAAAATGATTCAGTTAAATTTTTTCAAGCCTCAAGTGGCTGGTACAGAGGTTGTAAGTGGCTAAACAACAGAACTTCCGTAGCCTTGTTTTTGAACGGTAGTAAAAATATTGATGTCTTGCTTACCTACAGGTCAAGATTGACGACAGCTTTAATGAAGCTAAAGTTTCAACCTTTACGCCCTCGACAATAAAATGATATAGGATGAAGGACGGCGACGCTCAATCCCTTTTAGGACGCGCCATGCACTACACTTCTACGGGATGCTGCGTAGGCGACTTGAATGCGTTGATGACATTTGACTTATACACTGACTTCCGGTGGCCAGCAGACTAACAAGTCAGTGCTCTATCCTGCAGATTTGGTACCAATTCACGGACCCGAATGATTAGTGCTTGGCTGACCTGGGCGGAAATCTCGAAATACCTGGAATGGTGCAGGCGACAGTCGGTGTCTCCTTCGACTGCGCTATCACGAGTCTCCACAATATCAAAGACAGAAAGCGTCGCGTGTTACGCACGGGCATTCTGGTCCTGATTTCTACGCCTCCTCTTTTAAATCCGCAGAAATACCACCCTCGCTTCTTTGCCAAAACCGGGTTTACTGCGATTATCCCCAATCCACAGAACCGATCAATTTTGTAAGTCAGCAAATGTCTGAAGTTGCGTGCCTCAAACGCCTGCTTAATAGTCTATCTCGGTATGGCAAACTCACCATCAGATCAGAAGACACCACATTTTCACTGTGTTGACCATCGTTTTGCTTGCGGTGCCTCGGCATCGTCTTAATCTGTTCGACTCTTATGCCAAAGTAGCCCAGCGAACCTTCCCAGACTTTAGCATGGACATCGTCGCACTGGCTGTTCTCTCTTCTTATCTAATTACGCGATTATTTCGCCTTGGTTATACTCTCTGGATCACCAGACTGACTGCGACGTCACAGAGACGCATCCGTCTTCAACTTCTCCCTTCCTCGACGATTCTGAACACTTTACCAATCTTCGACCTTCCCAGCAATTAATTTCGGCATTCATTTCTCGACTTCATATGTGTTTTATTACGAAAACTTTTGCACCAGACGAGACTCGAACTCGTACCCTCTGCAATCGGAACAGGATACTATACCATCTCTCCGACAGTGCTTCCTAATCGAACATGACATCCACAACTCTCTTTATAATCACCTGTCAGCATTACAATGATTCACATGATCTGAGGAAGCCCCTGCATGACCGATTTTCCAACAAAGTCACGGGAAGGCGGACATAAAGGCCTTTATATAGCATCGTTTTGTATAGCATCTGGGAAACGTCGTTCGGAACCACTGTCTTCAAAGGCGCTGGTCAAACTTCTCAAGTACAAACATTTCTTTGGAATCAGAACAGCCACAACATTCAAAGAAATGGTCTTTATTAATTAAATGAACGTCTCTATTTGAGCTACGATCAAGTAACATGCAGACGGAATGAATGAGGAAGTCAGTGCAAACGAGCATTCATATGACGAGTAGGTCCTATAACAGAACTCAATATGGCGTGGACACTTCCATGACTAGTTTATCCTTTCATTTATGAACTTCTTCAGATCACGCAGTTCCTGAAAAAAGCATCAGCCTGCGAATCGATTCAAAACATCTAAAAATAAATTTTATAAATTCAAAAAACACTTCCGAGAGCCTAGAGCCGGCTACTGTGGAACTGATTTTGCCCTGGAGACAAACAACATACCACGCCCAAGACAACGCGACTACATCACCCAGCATTGGCCGGGCCAACAACGGAGAAGCGATTTGGAAAGCAGCACACATCTCAAGCAAGCAATACTAACCTCTGCACAACTGCTATGCGCCATACCATTGTACACATGCAGCTTCACATTCGGATTAAACGTCTTCAGAAGCGTTTCGGTCAGCTGACCGAACGTCAGTGGCACCAAAAAGTCGTTGGAGCCATGACCGAGGAATATGGGAGTCTCCTTATTGGCCGTATGGTTCTGAAATACGTTCTCTTGAAGGTACACCATTTCCAGTTGAAGCTTATGGCCGGAACATACTTACACCTGGCAGCTTGTCCCGTTGAACGAGGAACGAGCTCAGTCCAACGATTCCACCCAATCTGTGTGGATAGGTGAGACCGGCGTAGAGCGCCAAAGCGCCTCCCATTGAAAACCCTCCTATTATAATCTTCTGCGACGGTATTCCATTAGCCACCTGGAAACACACCGCACACTGGGAAGGCCGCTTTCAAAGCTCCCACCTCATGAGGGCGATTTAAGCTTCAATCAACCGTTAAAATACTGTTGAGCTATCGAATAATGCGCTCGAGCTATGGCTACTTCAATGGTAGCAAACGTTTTTGAAAGCTTTAACATGAAAAGGACCTTTTCGCAGAACCAGAAAGATGGACTCTACACCTGACATAGCTTGATCTAGAGTTAATATGAGTGGAGAAGGAAACAAAATCCATGTATTCTTTACCTCTGCGTCTATCATTCCGTGAACTAGTCGCGTTGCTTGAGCGATTCCCTCCGCGTCTTCGCGAGAACTCGCATCCAATCCATATAAATCGAACCAGGCCGGCATTCTCATGCCCATATTCAGCGTTACCGGCCGCGAAGCACTGAAGCGTAGCCCTTATTCTCAAATCAAATAACCTCACCATATTTATTGATCTAACGTCATGCTGGCTTGGAATTAGAATAAAAATACTGCCGCTGAATCGATGGGATCTTCGGAAGCAATAGTGGGTTTCAGCTCACACTGAGTGATCGCATACTAGAATTTATTTTCAGTTCTTTTTATGAAAGTGCACAACAACTACTGCTCAAACAACAGTTGTTCAAAACCTTTGGGTCAGGCGGAACTCCAACTAGAATTGTTTGCTTTAGGCTAGCATACAGTTTAAAACAAAAAGGGCGGTGTGAATTAATCCGCCTTAAGATGCGCCACGCATTCTACTTCTATGGGATGTCGTGGAGGCAATTTGAATGTGTATTTCGCCATATACTGACATACGGTGGCCAGCCGATGAACATGTCAGCGTTCTTCCCTTTCCAGACACGTTCGGTACCAATTCACTGAGGCAAGGAAGTTTTGGAAGGCCAGAGCAGGTTCCGAAGCAAAACCATCCATTTGTGTTTGAACGTTGTGGCGCGTCCTCTGACTGCACAACTGCGCCTCACTCCTTTTCCTCTCACTCACTCTGGAGAGCGGAGAACCCAACTACAACCGCTTTTGTCCGTCCATTGCCCACATCCCAATAACTACCGTACAAACTTCTTTCGTAATTATTCCGCCCTTAGCGAAATAGCCTGTAGCAGAAGCGTATCCGCAACGTTGAGAATACCGACGTCCGTAATCAAGCTAGCAATGTTGGTCTCCAGTTTTGTCAATGTTGTCTCACTTCTTTCGTTTCCCTTCATAATTCCACCCAATTCCACTTCAATTCCTAATTCATTCAATTAGGTCCCACTACGTTTCATAGAACGTGCTATGCCCCTGCTTCCTTTGACCAGCTGGTGTGGCTTAAAATTGAATTGTTATAATTGCTTGTCTATGGCATTCTTTACCATGATTGAGTCTTTTTTCTCTCAGCGGTGTTCAGCGTACCTCTATGACCGCACATGAAATAAATAGTGAATAGTAAATATTCCATCTCAGCTAAATGCGGCATCTCGGTGCTGCGTAAATCTTTCTTTAGGTGCGCGTTCTTACCTGACTAAGCTTTACTTCAAATTAAACGGATATTAACGTCGTTGACTTCAATGCAATGCCCATCAGAGGGCTGCCAGACAAAGTACAACCCTATTCTTATGATGAACTGATTGGTGATAACAGACAGGCGCATTAAGGATCAAACGATAAATCGCAAAAGGTATGTTACAGCCGCTTACCTACTAGGACAAATGTATTTTGTGTTATCATGGCGAATCTCGTGGGCGAACACATCTGACCAGCCGTCTCCGGAATCACCGAGCCCGTGTAGGAAAATTACCTGAAATCAATGCCCTTCAGTAATGTATCGGTAGCATAAAGAACATAACGTTGCCTTGGGCACCTCGGTTGAAAAGAAGCAACTCTGCATGATGATAATACATCTAACAACAAGGTGCATATGTCTTAGATAAGGAAGGAAACACAATGCCTGCATTGACTGGAGTCTAACAATGCAGGCTACCTCTATGCGCCAACAGATTTAAGACCGGTACCATTCAGAAGATAACCAGGCAAAGATTGAAATCTTGGCATTCAAAGGACGACCTTGGAGTAAACAATTCAAATCAGTTTCTTTAAGCCTCAGTTGGCTGGTAACGAGGTTGTAAGCTGTCACAACGATGTCTCGTTGCGATCAAAGCTTCTAGCGCCAGGCGGGACTCGAACCCGCACCTCCCTCTGACCGGGCGGGAATGCTCTACGCCATTACACCACCGGCGCCGTTTGATCGAACGCAACATCCACACCTCGTGGGACCGATCAGCACCCACCCGTATCCGGGATGAGCTGGTCGCTGATATCAGCATGGGACCAGTTAAGCTGATGACCTTGGAGTAATATTGTGGACCATACAACCGATGCTAGGCGGTTGCTAGCGCAGAAAAAGGAAGTGCCGGCTGTCGCTTGCACTCGGTTCCAGCTACTTGGTAATGGATTCGCCTCCTCCCCCCCCCCCCCCCCAGGTCCATCAAGTCTTCCATCCGTTCGAGGACTGTGAATTAGTAGCAGATTGTCTTAAGGATAAAACAAAAACGCAGTACACATTCCAATTGCCTCCAGAACATCCCGCAGAAGTAGAATGCGTGACGCATCCTAAGAGGGCTGATTAACGTCATCCTTTATTAGTATTCTTTACGAGTGTTGTTCCTCTACTACTCGGGTCTAGTAGCCCTATGTCTGGCCAGTTGCCGCGTGGTTGACTCGAGTATAATCTCACTCTACCGCTAATCACGTTCGGACTAGTCGGACATCTTACTAACTCCTAGACGCAGTCATTGGCCCCTATGTACCTTCTCCACACCTAGTCTACCTCACCTCTAAAACGGCCTTATCGTCGAACGTTAGATTTGAATTAGTTTCCACCGAAGTTTTCAGGCATCTCTACTTGCTTCGGGCTTCCTCCCTCGTTTGAAATCTACAGATTAGACAAAACTGTACATCACTGTGTGCGAAATCTACCAAAATCTGGTGACGATGTTGCCTTACCTTCATGAGCTGCTCCCAACCATTTAAAGGATATTCATTACCTCTTTTTACCAAAAATCTGGGATTTTATTGACGTCGAGTTGGCTGCCTATCATGCACATCACTCTTTTTCAACATGCTCAGGCACGCAACCGAATCTCAAGTCTTGATAATTATGAGCTATTCAACACTACAATCTCCCAACAAACAAAAAAAGAAGACTGCTCTGCTGCAGCCACAGCCTGTCAATCATTTAGAACATTAATGGCAGCTGGTTGCGGTCAACAAATCATGCTTGAGCAGCACTACAAAGGAAGGGAAAACTAAAGTTCTAGAAGGTTCTAAAGACCCACCGTTGATGTGTGGTTCTTCTTCGCATTGATGATCACCGACGGAAGCGACTGACTCATTGCTGAAGTATGTATTGCTCTTGCGATGTATGGCGCGAAAGGTTGACGCTTCACACAGGACAACGGTTGAGAGACGACCGAGTAGGCTGAGAGGCCTGACAGTAGAAGACGACTCAGTGCAACACAACGCCTTCCCATGCACACAGAGGCAAACGCTAGAAATGATCAGATGTGGGGCTCGATAACTATAAGGCAAATACAATGCTGGGAGCAAGTATAGAGCGGGGATTCCACCTTGAAAGTTTCCTCCAGCCGAAACAGGTTAGACGACTTTTATCGACCACATGTATATTTGTTCAAGCCTACTCTTTCTAATTTAAGAGTTCTTGAATAAATTCTTAGAAATTTATGGAGGAAAATAAAGGTAAACCTCGCTTTCTAGAAATACACCCAATGCTGTTCTAATTGGTTGAGCAAGTCGAAGCATCTCTCATAGCTAGCATGATAAACTAAACATCATGTTATATCAGCAAATCACGGAAGCATACATGGCCTATTTATTGATAACATTAGGTAAAAAAGCCTCATGACGCTCGCTTTAAAAAGTTTCAAGGAAAAACCTTTTAAGACACAGGTAGAGCATGGAAATTGGTACTATATCTAAACTCGTACAACGAAGAAATTGACAGCTTTAAATAATCATATCACAAAGGTTGAAGGTTGTTACTGCAAAAGCAATATTCACTTCCAGCGTTTATTTCTCAACAAAAAAAAAAAGCCTTAATAAATCTATATAGAACACATCCTTCCTCAACTAACCAGATTCACGTCAAGCCTTCATTGTACGGGCGTGTACAACGCCCAACTTGTTACTAACTTTGTGGGCTTTTATTTGTTTACTGTTATTTTAGGTGTCTACTGAGCCGTGCTGTAATTGCTGTTTTCCCCGCTAACATGCTGAAGCATGTAATAAATATTAAACGTTAAATGATGTGCCTTGCTCACAGAAATCAGATACCATTCATCGATCCCGCAAAGATGAAAAATCGGCTCTATTAACATCTAAAGCAGCACTAACGCATATAAACCATGGTCATAGCCGTCAATGGAATAGAAAGTTAACCGCTTCAAAAATAGAATATGAGCACCATTTAAATAATAGAAAAGGAGTACATATGCCAAAATGGCGTGCAACGTCATTAATTCTGCCAGTAAAGAAGTTATACCTGCGAGATGTACGAGCAGAAGTCGGTCACTCATTCACGAAGAGAAAAAAATCCGACAAATCCCTTGGAAACGAATGATGTATGTAAAAAAAGAGTCGTGCAGCCTTTGGTGACGTAACCTTTTTGCAAGTGACTAATTTATTTTCGAAAATAGAACAAAAATAAAACAAAAGAGGCTGCACCCCATGGCTCAAGCTGAAGAATCGAAGCAGAAGAAATAACTACCGTCTACATTTGGCCATGATGCCTTCATCCTGGACCGCAATCAGTGGTCAGCGTCGCAACAGCGGCACACGGGTGCACCAATTCCCAGTGAACCAACATCGCCACGTTGAAGTTTTAGTTGGGGAAGGCACTCTTTCAATTAAAAAAAAGAATTCGTTCCTTGACAGAAAGAAACAGGTAATTCCCACTGCATCTTCTGCAGGAATCCTTCTATAAACTTCTCTAGGCTAGAAAAATCGCTTGAAACTATCTCCACTACCTAACTCGTGCGAAAATCGACAGATTGACAAAAATGCAAGTGAGGCGCTTTAGTTGTTCAAAAACAAATTATTCTAATTTGAAAACCGCTAGGCCTCAAAGGCTTAATTCGCAAGTGTGGGCAAGCATGAGTAGAAGTCGGGTTCAACAGAATGGCTGTGTTCTAGGAAAATCGATGTAAATGCTAGCGTAATGATATTTCAAAAAAAATACAATCAGACAGTTGTCAATATGTCAAGTCTTCAAGACATTCCATTCAAAGAGGTTTTCACCTGCTCTTAGCAATTACAAAGTCTCACATTTTTACTACAAAAACTTCCTTAAGAACCCATTTAAATAGATTTAACATTTCTTAATAAGACTTAGCAAAAGGAGTCAGAACGCTTACAAAGTGCTCTCCGACGTGAAACTAACGCATGGAATGGAGAGTTTGAATTCCCTTCAATGCTAGGAATTCGACTACATTTCTGGCTGTTTTCGATAGCATAGTCTGTAGGCATCCGCTGAGTGAATAAAGGTCCGAAAGAGAAAAATACAAAGGTCAAAGACACTTTGAATAAGAGGGAACAATGTTGTTAAGGACTTCAGGAGACCGAGAGCAAAAGTTTAGGTTCTTAACAAAGGTTGCAGACCGCTGGCACTGTGGTAACCGAGGCCAATGTGTGATTTAAGAAGGGCTCTTCAAATGAACCTAAGTGATCTACAAAACACCTGTAAGTATAGTTTTTTAAATCAGGCTGAAAATTTTCAAGCTAATTTTCCGGCATTTTTCAAAACAAGCTGGACGCTATCTAACGCATTGCTCAATTCTACAGAACTAGTCGAAGTTTCCAGTAAATCTACAAAGCTGCTAGAAAATTTTTTTAATTAAATGAATATTGTTTTGGCGCTCAAGCAATATGTCCAGTTGCAGACAACAACTTCGATTTTAAAAGTGATGATTCTATGTGCGAAAACGACTATTTCGATGTAGGAATTGTTATAGTTGGGTTTAAGACTTCAGATCGAAATGGAGAATTAAAGAATACTTTTTGATGCCCTGAAAATGTGGCGGTATACTCCAAGTAGAACTAAGATTTCTGCCGTATCCATATCATTTCAATCCATTCGCCCCATAGTTACGACTCAAAAAGCTGATCTTATAAGTCAGATAAAGTCAGCTCGAGCAGAACAAAGCCTTGCTACTCCACTGTCCAACACTCCGTTCGTAACGCAACTCACCACCACTTGAAAAGGAAAACGAAGCATAGACGAACAAGAAAGTGATAATTTGAGGAGCACCAGTACTCATATAGGAGCATGATCGATGGAAAAAAAGAAAACAACAATTATTTCCGCGACAATTCAGCTCACAAAGGGAGTGTAATTATGCTAGACAGCTAAAACTACAGCTCGATGAGGCACTCTACTCGTTCTAATCCACTTTTTCAAACTGCCAGTACACTGAGACTAGAGGATTGTTTACTCAAGAGCCACGTATCTGTAATTAAATTTGATGAAATCCAATAAAGATGAGTCCAATCCCTCGTCCAAAACAACTACCCAGCTCTTTTCAAACTACATATTTGCATTATAGAACTATATTCTTCCCAAACTATATTTTGATAGCATACAAATCATATGTTCGCCCCATATTATAGTATGGCACCACAGTCTAGTCTTCCCTTGAAGAGCAGTGTACAAAAGCTTGAAGTAGTTCAACGACGGTTTTACTAGAAAGCTCTTATATGGTTACAATTACACCATCGTACCTTCGGCCTCTTATGGGAACAAAATTTCCAACACCTCCAGCCTTGAGACTCGTAGGGGTAAGAGGTAGCCAGCGGAAAATCTATTTCTCCAAGGTCATATACTCTATCCCTGCTTCCTTTTCACCCAAAGGGCCGGTTCACAATTTTTAAGATACTCAACTCAACAACAACAGAAAAACATGCGCTCCTTAATTAAAGTCAGCAAGCCTCCTAAACTGAGTTAGCGCCCCCTAACTCAGTTTAAAAGGCAGATATCTCCCAGGGTAATTAACTTATGCAGTGTATTGTAATATTCATTCTTTTTTCACTTGTAATTATTTACACTTCAAATAAATGAATATAACAGGAAAGACGAAACTGTGATGAAGAACCGAACCATTTAGTATCCTCGCCACCTTCTACTCGCTAGGTTATATTGGTCGAAAGTTTTGAAAAAAACAGTGAACATGAACCCTGAAGTGCATTCAGCTCATTTAAAAATTCAGAAATCTTACAACTAAACTTCGAGGTGAAATCTAAATTTGGCGACAAAAACAAAATGACCCATTCCTAATGAAAAGTGCAAGCATGCCTAACAGAGGAACTAACCATACATAACGAACAACACAACTAGTTGAGAACGCTCTCAAAGAACGCTGTAGGTGAAGCATCAAATAGTAGTTCCTGGAAAGACCTTCTTTATATCGTGAATACAAACGCAAGCGAACGTTTATTTATCAAGATTGGCTTCATAAATGCAATACGCCCACGACTATAAATAGTCAACATCGTCAATAACTCGAACAGGGACAAGACAACAGAAGAACAATCACAGCCTATTACAGCAACCAGAAATAGCCGCATCAGTGGAGACGAAAAACACCAGTGCAACGTATATGACTGCAATCGATGTCAAGGAAAAGGAGAACTCGATTCGCATCATGGTTTAGCCGAGCCCTTTCAACCAACGTAAGCCTAAGGATTATAGAAAATCAATAACACGATGTTAGGAAGAGGGATTAGAGAGCGTACCCTTAACATGCTTTATCACAATGCGCCTACTCGTACAAGTAATATTCGTAGAGAACCAGCCATCAAAGCTGGAAACGAACTGCCGTCACGTCGACACATTACTTTTATGAGGAAATGTAATACGGCGACACGGGGATGAAAAACAAATCGAAAAACAAGCGGGATTAGTGCGCCTTCTCGCGCCTAAGTCCGATAAACATCGAAGGCGTTTCGTACCGACCAAGGCGACTAGGCTACGATTGCATACGCCCATTCTTTGCAGAAGTTTGATGGGACGGTTGAGTGTCGAAAGGCCTGCTTCCTCGTGCATGTAGCGATACCGGCAAAGCTGCAGCTTCTCTGAAATGCGGACTTAATCTCTCTTCTCGAATGACGATTTAGCGTTGACAACCACACTGATCACATTGAAAACACACTTAAACTGCTCTATTTTGCCCTCCTCTTAGCACTGATCTACCTCTATTACACATTGACGACAATATGAACCACCGGTGGCTCATACGATTTTGTCCACGTGGGACAATATGAGCCACCGGTGGCTCATAACTTTCCACGATATGTTTTGTACTGCTACCGCTGTTTTTATAGAAGTTTTCTCTGTTCCCTAATCACCTGTGATAGGAGAATGTCCAACAGGAAGAAGCAAGAAAAATGTCGTTGCTTTCATTAGATATATCGAACTTAAACATTTTATTATGAGGGAGACCAACTCTACAACCAAATCGATTAAAGTCAAACTCTTTCGTCCATGGGGGTTATTTAGGGTGCTGATCACGAATCTGACATCCAATTTCGAAAGTTCAGTCAATTACGGTAAGCTGTGGTAGGTACGGATGCGGAAAACTGTCATAGTCATGACCACCGATTTCGCCAAAACCTTGTCTTTGGGGGTGACTTGAGGTGCTCATCACGAATCTGACTTCCGTGTTCGAAAATTTTGAATCTTGTCCGACGATTTTTTTTGGCCACACAGTACAGCTCCCAGGAGTGGATCAATGCCGTTTGCGTGAGGTGGGAAAAGGACGGCCATATCATTTGAATGTGCGGCGGATAAAGGTACAGTAGCCGGCCATTTGATCACTAGTTGCCACAAACATCTTGTCCTCACTGTATGCATGGATTATAATTGGCTTGTTCGTCGTTGCTGACCTCGAGTCATCATCATCGTAGACAGTATGAAGACCTCCCTTTTATCTCCAAATTTGATTTTCACCACTCCTTTCTTGTTCGCCTCTACTAGTCTGATCCTATGAAGTCTGTCCATGTTTGTTCTGGTTATTATAACTGACGGATTCATAAAAAGAAACAGAAAAATACAAGAAACAAAAAAGTGATCCGCGAGGGACATTATGAGCCACAGATGGCTCATAGCGCGCGTATGTAAAATCGCGCGCGCGTCCCACGCGGCTTTCTGCCGCAAACCGCGATTGTCGTCAATGTGTCAGCAATAAAGGCACACGCAGTAAACAAGATTCATGGTCCACTGCCTTGCCCTCACTGCTGTTCTGAGTGTTTCTTTTAAATATTATTTTTCGCATTTTATATGACGCTGTCATTCTCATATTTTCAGTTCTTTTCTTTTTACTCGTGTACCGTCCGTGTTGTCTTCTGAAAAATAATGTGGCATGTAATAAATTTGAATTTGAATCTATAGTAGTATGTATACACATCTACAATACCGGACTTGTGGTAGCATAATCGGAGAAGGCGCCAACTCATGTCCACACTCTTCCAAGTTCGTATCTGCTAGGCTAACCAAACCTTCCGTCTCTACGGAGTTGGGGAATGCTGCTGAGTAGAATTGCCGAACTTCTCAGTGGAGGATTAAACGCTGACTGGCCTGTCGTAGAGCGAATTCAAGCACTGTATAGCCAAATACGTAATCAAGTTGTATACGAGAAATGCTGCAGAAGCAGAATTTGAGGTGCATCAAGTCGAAGCAGTGGATATCTAGCGCCATCCCTTATCTATCCTTTTAAAAATATATGGCATTTCTCGAATACATTCCGTAAGTAGAGGGAAATCTATAAATATCTTTAACGAGATCAAAGGACTACAGTCAGTCATGTTTCTTAACGGAAGTATCGTGCCTTGGGATAGGTGCAGAAGCAGCAGATGTACGCTGTCAAAATTAAGATTCCCAGGCGGGCATGGATGAAAAAACCTTAATCCAGCTGAAGCTATGGACCAACGCCGGAAGTGATATAGAATCCACCTAGGAAGACCAGAGAATCTCTCAATGACCACTGTGAGAATTCGCAGGGTGTGCGATGCGACTATGAGGAGCCCATCAATGAGATGGAAGGACATCATCGGTAGAGGTTTCGGCAAAGTCGGGCATTCGGTTGAAGTCCCATAGACGAGAACGATGTCTGCGATGAACTGAACTCTCACAAGAAGATCCAATTGTAAACGGTCTCTATGAGTTTCTACCGTCCAACTCTGACGTCTCAGCTTGACAAGCATGACTACTTCAGGGAACAGCATGCATCTAACAAGAGACTTCTCCGGCGCTCAAATACAACGATGGACAACATCTGTGATTCCTGATAACTCCAACACTAGCAGCGTCCAGGAGAACCGGGAGGCCAACTACGCGTCACGAGAAAATCAACGATACGGTGACGCCGCCCCACATGAGCGGTAATGTTGCACATTACCTTACGCCACAATCCTCACTCCGATTCCTCATTCTCATTTATAGACATGCACTTCAGGTCCCATGTGAAAGGCAGCGAACAGAAAAAGAAAATCTAAGATGAAGCATGGAAGTAGAAAAGAATAAAAACAAAAATCATAACAGAACAAAGGACTAAAGAAAAGGAATTGCTTTACACCAGATCCACCTTACAAATGTGAAGCCAACAGCTTTTTTTCATTGAAAAATGCAATGCATATTTCACGCCGTTTACCAACACGATTGAAATCGGTGATTGCTTCAAACTCATAGTGGTCATTTACCCGCCGCAGGTTTGGTTCTTCGTCATGAGTGCCGCTTCCCCTGCGCTTCCATACCGGCACTCTTTAGAAGGAATCTTTTGGAAACATTTCGCCGCCTCTCTTGACATTTTATGCTACTCTGGCCACTCTTCATCACTTACCGTTAATCCATGTTCTTTAAACGACTTTTCTCCTTGGTTTTTTATTGAATATACTATTAAACTTTTATTGTACATAAGAGGGTGAGTGCAGCTGAGTATGAACAGCAATAGACATGAATGTTACCTCGATATTCCTGCGTTTTTCTCCCCGTCGCTGTCTCTGGCTATAAATAATCCACTCAGCATTGTATCCAACGTCGCCACTATTCATACGTGATATCTTCCGTGTCACGAAAACAGTCACGCCTGCTCGATGCGACAGAGCATGATATTCCCATTGTCACGGAAACAATGACGTCTGGTCTATGTGATAAAGCGTATGCGAGACGTCGCTTGCCCACAATTCGATAATGCTGCGATAGAGGTCCTGGAAGAGCCGTTCTACTAACGACGCTACTTAGAAGGAAATCAAAGGACACGTTGCAGTGAAGAACGATCGATAGCGACATGGTACTCTACCTCAAAGCCTTGGAAACCGAATACAGCAACGATGTTTGTGTATGGGAACCTCTGCACTGCTCGGCTTAGCAGTCGCTTTGTGGATGCATGAACAATTGGAATGCTTCTATTCAGGCACTCTTCACGGACCGAGTGGAATAATGAAGGTCCTGAAATATTTTTTCTCTCAAAAATCACGAAAGAAATTGGAGGATAACGTGATATACCATAGCATCTTTTAGGCTTTACGTCAAGCGTCTCAATACCAAGTTCTTTGGCATGATTACGCATTGTACCTCTCTTGGAGAATTGCTATGACTCCTACAAAGCAAGAAGAAGAATTGTACAATATCGTTGATGAGCTCAAGAAATCATTAACCGCACTAGGGAGAGCTCTTGTACTTACACACTAGTAAGAAAGGGCAGCAACTTAAGTTTTAAAAACTAAAAAGTATAAAGGACAAGGACTTGCAGGGCTGCGACAAAGCAAAACTGTGGCGAAAACGTTGTAACGTCACTGTACGAAACTGAAACTACCTCACCTCACAATCTACACAGACTTGCTCCTACTATTTTGGAAGGTAAACAACACGGTGTGGGGAGCAAATCTGCCTAGAGAGAGGGAGGGAGGGGACCCCATTTTCCTCCATAAGATCTAAAGATTTTCTACAAAAACTTTCGACGCGGAGACGATTGGATTGCACTCCCATAGATTATAGCTGTTGAAGGTCCTTCAAGCATGTTTCGGCTACAGTAAACTTGCCAGGTGTATAAGAGGTACAGGATAAACCCACTCCGCTCTAGACTTGCATCCACAACTCTTTGTCTGAGCCTCACCAGAACTCAATTCAAGTTGCGATAGCTTTCCATATGCCTGTATTCATACCTGCAGTGATTTCTTCATCGAGATTCCGTGCCACGAAAACACACTTTACGTTGTCTGCCCTGATGTGTTTCAGTGACTCGTGCAGCCCACAGACAAAGTTTCGCTTCGCTCTTGCCTAAACAGACACTTTATATAGGCCTTCTAATAAAACGCTAAACATGAAGCAACCCGAGATAAACACAAACAGCTATAGGGAGTGGACATAGTAAATGAAGAAATCAAGAGGCAAACAAAATTAACGGGAAGGTGATTTTGCCCTGGTCACTGCACGTGACATCTTCGGATGAAGCACAATATAGCAGAAAAAACGTGGAGTAACAACTCGTGTCCTGCTTTCTTTTGCTTCAACCTGCAGCGACGTCACACGATCGTGTCCTCGCTGCAATTTATCTATGCCATCATACAAACCATAGAGCGCCACAGGCTGTTACCGAGATGGTTCCCCCTTATTTGCACTATTGTAGATGCAATCCTAGTTTTCGGAGGGATAAAGGCTGCTTTGCCCCACCGTTCTCAAAAAAAAACTACCTTAATTTGTTCTAGGGCCTACAGGCTGCTTCACACTCACAGGTTCACAGTTTCTTTTCAATAAATCTTATCGCCATCCATGCTCCCTTGTCGGCTTCTGCAATCTACTAGCGCATTCTATCCAGCCAGCACCAAAAGAGCGAATGGTGAGACAAGTGTAAAGCAACTGTCCAGGATTGCACCCTATTTCCCATTCTCCTTCTCTTTCCGTAAACATAGGATTCTTAGTGTGGCTACCGATGATACACACCCCATATAGAACACACATATTGAATAGCCACATAGAGACCCTTCTCTCGAGCCACTTTACGCCCTCGATGGCCTGCCCATACATTAAGCTGGAAACTAAGTCCCCGCCGTTTTTGTTTTACACTTTATTGTGAATTTTTCTGAAAGTATTTTACATAATATTGTACACTTTTTGAAAGAAAATGATTTGCCCCATCAGAAATTATGTTTCCCTTGTCTCTACCTTGACTTTTCTCAATTTACTAGGTTAATAAAACAGAACGTCGAAAAAGAAAAATCTTTTTACCTTTTTTGTAGAGTGTAGTATGTTATTTGAAAGAGAATGTTTCGTTCTATTAGAATAAGTATTTTTTTCTTTCGTCATTCTGAATTTTGCTTATTTTTAGATCGTTAAGTTCAGCATTACAAATTTAACCAAGTAGGAACTGTTGGTTAAAAAATGTATTCCTTCTAGACACTCAACTTTAATGTCCTGAAAATAACGAAAATGAAAATGAACGAAAGCAAACGGCACATAGCACTGTAGAGCAAATCATCCTCTTTCGAATGGTGTATAAAATTGTGCAAAAAAGCTCAAACGTAACCAGAGAGGAAGCTGTCGGCGGAGGTTATTTTCTTTTCTTTTCTTTTCTTTTTTGACTTTCCACTTTATTAACTTAAAAACTGAGAAAAGTCAAAATGGAAAAAATAAACTTTTTCATAGAACAAATCATCCTCTTTCAGATGGTATATAAATAACAATGCGCGAAAGACTTTCAGCAAAATTTAGAATAAAATGTAAAAACGGCGGGGACTTAGCTTCAAACCTAATACACCTTGGTTCCACAGAAACACGAACTGTCAGGAATATATATATATATATATATATATATATATATATATTAGGTTGGCAACTAATTTCGTGGACTCTCAAGAATCTTCAGCAAAACTCTTTATTAACAAATAACTAATGACAATCTTTAATTAAAATAAGATCCCTCAGAACGCAGAAGTGCTTCTCATATATCAGGTAGCTGGTCTATCCCACGGCCGTAGAGTTATTGTGCTTTTAAGGCCAAGAACCTTTGGAGGTGCATTTTGACCCGGTCCACATTATTAAATCGTCTTCCAACCAAGAAGTACTGCACCGAACTAAAAATGTGGTAGTCACTCGGCGCATGGTCTGGGCTGTAAGGTGGATGAGTTTGACGCTCCCAGTCAAGGTCTTCTATTTTTTGAGGCGTCCGGTTCGCTACGTTCCCTCCGTTTGGTGGTGTCAAGAAGGTATTAACTTCTGGGAGCTCGTCAAGAACGCTTCCAGCATAATGCTGTAATCTGCTCTTCTCATTCTGGCCGCGCACAGGCTGAACTCCGCTGGAATCGATTCAGACAGATTTTCAGGAGCGGAATTATCTATCAGCAAGATAACGCCAGATCACACGTTACGAATCGGGAGCTTCAAAAAATCGAAGACCTTGGCTGGGAGCGTCTAACTCACCCACCTTACAGCACAGGCCGTGCGCCAAATGACTAGCACCCTTACAGCACGCTGCAGCACTTCTTGGTTGGAGGACGACTTATTAATGTGGACCATGTCAAAATTCACCTCCAAGGATTCTTGGCTGCAAAAGCACAAGAATTCTACAGCTGTGGGAAGGGCCAGGTAGCTGATAAATGGGAAGCACTCCCACGTTCCAACAGATCTTACTTTGGTTGAAAACTGTTATTTGTTATTTGTTTATGAACACTTTTGTTGAAGGCGCTTGAGAGTCCACGAAATTAGTTGCCAACCTTATATATATATATATATATATATATATATATATATATGATAGATAAAGGACAAAAATCGGTTCTAAAGACTAACTTTTTGGAATGACCCACCAACTTCTCATAGCCAGCTACTCTTTCAGAGTGCCAGTTGTCACTGTTTTATCCTTCTTATGCAAGGCTGGTACCATTTTACCTACCCGAAGGGATGGAGGACTCGATTCTCTAAGCACGAACAGAACCTGAAGTCGATTCTGTGTTCCTCGAGAACAGACACCCTTCCCTGCTGCGTCATGCCTCTCGTAAAGGAATGTTTACATTTAAAACATAACAACGCCACTGGTGTTTTTATTAAGCGAAAGCGTTTAGTGTGTCTCAACTCTCTTCAAGTTACGGGACGATAAGGCCCCAACATAGCAAACCCTTTTGTACAACGGCAATAGAGCTAAAGAACACGTAGAGATAAAGTGCGAAAAAAAAGTTCGTTAAGCACAGAGTGAAGACACCACCTTTGTCGGATTAGTTTTGTGGATGGCATCGATTTGCTTCTTTAGCCTCTTGAGAAAATCAATGACCAATTCGTCCAGTGGGCTAAGACGGATGGCTTCGTCAGTTTGCAGCAGTGCCAATGCATCGCAATGCTCACGCGTGTTCAGGATTTGCTGAAAAGATCTCATGTTTCGCTGGCATAGCGCTCTGCTCGCAATAGTTGTCGGACGAAGAGTGCAGCTTGCCTTCTTCGTTTTCGTCGCCTTCTTGTCCTTCCTCACTCCTTTGTGCTCCGGCTTCTCCTTGTTCTCCTCATTTGCTTCGTCGTTTAGATGTGGAACAGCCTGCCGTCTAATCTTCTTCAACCCGGCCTCTTCTCGCAACTTGTTGTCGACTATGAACTCTCTAAGATCAGCCTAAACAGAGGTGTCAAAATTCCACAGCTTTACATGGAAACAGTGTACATACCTCTCCTCCAATAGTAGGCTTCTTCTTTTTCTTCTTCACTTTCCTATCTACAGCCCCTTCTAGTGGCCCCGTACAGACTCCACTGTATTCGCATGGTGGTCTCGCATTTCTACCAGAATGAGTTAACCACATGTCGTCATTATCTTCTGCAGGGCTCTCAAAGGATCTGTTTAAGATCATGGAGGTGTAGACTTGAAAGTTAATAGAAAAAACGATGAACATACCTCTACAATGCGATTTCTTGGCTTCTTTATTCTCTTCTTCTTCCCCATTGTTGGCTCTTTCGGTATCCATCCCACCGCAATTAACACTGCCCTTGGATTCATCGAGTGCCGTCATTTCCCTCAGAGTTTCCACTGAAACCACAAAAACATTTCAACTGTTCGCTCATCTACGACTGCAAAATGGTGGACGAGAACACGAAAAGGTGGCCTTTAATGATTCGGAATTCCATATAGGGGCTGAGGGATCCTATATGATCTGCCGAGCATAAAACATCACACGCAGCCATCCTACTGCACGGTTCAGATAGCAGATTCAAAGGATTATAAAGCAAACATCCACCATTTCATGTCATTTCAGAGCTCTGCCTTATGGCTAAGGCTAAGTTTCACACCACTTTAGTAGCTATTTTTCGACTTCTTCAGAGCTTCAACATATCAGATTATGATATTTCATCAAGCTTATCAAGCTTCCTATCAGACTCTACATTCAAGGAATTCTGCCCGTAAGGCCAATGGAGACCGCAAGCCTGTTATAAAGTTAGGTAGTGGCTGATAAATAAGCCACTGGCTACTGTTTCCCTTGGCTCCGAAGTGTTTCACTAGCCGGCATGGTTCTTGATCTCTGGGCGTGTGGTACCACAGTCGTAGGAGGTGCCTATTGATGCCTGCACTCCGAAGGATCTTGGTGGTATTACCGCGCCCAGCCTAACCAAGTCTTTCATTCCTCCGTTGACGCCGAATTCGGAAGAATTGTGAGGAAAGGATGAACCACTGACTTCTCCATCGAATGACCACAACAAGTCGTTGTATAGGCCAAATACGCACCCAAATTCCTTTCACGATAGTCCCTTGAAGTGGAATGTGTGACGTATCTCACAAAGGAAATTGCTAACGCTGACCTCTATCATTTTATCCCTTACTTTAATCACTACCTTAAATCTTTAAAAAATACTTTAAATATAACCGACAAATGATGAAGGTCGACGTCAGTCAAACCCTTTGTATAGCGCTCCATGTTTGGTTGGCCTGGACGGGAAATTCCAACCAAGAACCTGTAGTCGGGCGAAGTCGACAGCAGATAAATCCTCTGGCTGCTCAACCACGCGCTCTTCCCTTAAATATAGTGTGTAAATTCGACGATATATAGTCGTAATGCGTTCTAACCTTTCCAGGTCCCAAAAAAGGTGACTTCGCCGAAGCCTCACCGATAAAGCACTATTCGGCCGCGTGATAATTACGAACAGAGCAGAAGATATCGAGACTGCACCGAGAGCTGGACAAGAATGAACGCACAAGGACAAGGATGTGGCTGACTCAGCTTAATCGTGTTAAAATGCTTCTTCGCCCCTGCGATGCCGGTAAAAGTATGACATGTTTCATAGTGGAACAAAAGCAGTACCAACCTTCATAATGAGTTATCAAGCGACGCTTGTTCACGTTCCACACTGCTCGCGGAGAATGGCAGAAGCAGTTGCCCATTTTGGTCGGAGTCATAGTTAGGGATACAGGATGTACGAGTTCGTCAGTAGCCTTATGAACAGCATCTCAAAGGCTTGAGAAACAAATGCGCAGGCCTTTAGCGCAACGATGACTCTGATAATGTAGCTAAACACGTCGTTGAACGACTCCGCGAGAGGAGGGTAGGAGGCTTTGCTAGGTCCTTGAAGATGGATGGCTTGAGCAAGAGCATATTGGTCTGCGTCACGCATAAATGCTCCTCGAGGGAGATATCCAGCTAGATGGGATTTCGCTTTCATTTCCATAAGAGAAAGAGAATGAGAGAATGGCAAAGCTAAATGCGTACGACTGCATAAGAACGCGCGTGTAATGTGATCGCAGTGGGTTCTACGTTCTTCTCACACCATTAATAACTCACGCATTCTGTCGTGCCACAAAAACCACTCCGCTGAAGTGAGGGCTTTGAACTTCACCAAAGCCGCTAGTCATCACTCAAGTACCAAACGCACTTTACAACATGTACGAAATTGTAAACCAGTGATTTACACAGAGGAGGAGTGCACCACAGATCGAGTTTACGCAGTGCGCACTATTAAACTTTCCCTCTTGCGGGCTTGATTAATTAGTGCCATACTTTCCCTCCAAAAAGCAGAGCCTGGAGATCAGTTGGTAGCCCAAAAAACACATCACTTAACTTTATAATGAGGAGAAATGATAAAGAACGGAGTTACTCAATCCCATTTGAGATGCACCACACATTCTACTTCTACGGGATGTCGTGGAGGGGATTTGAATATGTATTTGATGCAGTCACCAGCCGATGGACAAGTCAGCGCTTTACCCTTTCCAGACAAGTCTGGTACCAACCCCGGAGGGATGGAAAGCATAGTTAGCCTGGCCGAGAAGTCCGAACTAAGAACCTGGTATCGGTGCACGCGACAGCCTGCACCTTCAACTGTACTACATGCGCTCATCTTTATAACCCTATAATATCCCGTGGGAATAGAATCTTTGGCTCGAAGACTGATATAATACCCATCGGTGCGAACGACAAGCAAATCCAACTACTTTGGTAAGCACTTGCTCGACACAGTGCTGCCTATCATAATCCACTTCCCCATGCGCCGAATTCTAACGCTGCATAGTTCCCTTGAATTCCAGTCCGACGGAATCAAAGTGTTTGTCTCCCACCACCCCTATTTTGAATCTTTGAAGAGCACAGTGGTTGCTTCGCGGTGGTTCAGGGAATTTTAACGGTGGCGAGGGTTAACAGAAGGAAACAATTGCTTCAGTAGCCGTTGGTCCGCCAAACTAAGATAGCATTTACTTCATCACGGAATTAAGATGCGAAATGTTTAGCCATGAAATTGGATTGTGGCAGGAACTGCCTATCCAAAAGCTAAAAGGCGGCTGATGACATACTGTTGACATCATTTCCCTCCAACTAGAGAATGGAAAGAAGCCGCTGAAGCTCGCAGCCAAACTCTCAAGGGTAACGACGAATTGTCGGCCAAAATGGTCGAGCTCTCAGCATATTACCAGGCGACCGTTGTCAGACGACATGTATACTCCGCTGATCTTAATCAAGTGAATGTGGCTCTTCATTTCTTGGGGAATGGTTTCTTCCTGATTTGCATTTCGCGTACTCAACATTGGAGCCCGAGAGTCTGATGGCCGTCTCGAACGATCTCGGGGACATTTCTGATCGCCACGTCGGTAATCTTTCATCGCTTCTCTTTATTTTGCAAACGTTTTGACTACGTGCATCCACATGTATTGGTGGGAAGCAGAAGGGTGGGGGGGGGGGGGTACACACTCCTCCTTGCTCAGAACTTTCTCAGCATTTGCATCACAGCTTCCACATCGAAAACGCTCATCACGGCTTCGTATGCATTACAACTTTAGAAGGACGGCTAGACTTTGTACGATTAAGGTAGAGCTACCAGTTACGGAAAAGATTCAAGATGGTCCCTCTATACACTTGCATCCACGTTTCAAATATATCGCTTGCTTCTCATTTGCTCAAGTTATTAAAGGAAGGAGATGGAAGACATTCACACTCAGCCTCTTTCCACTGATTAACGTGGTAGCACACTTACGTGGTCTCGCAGCAATCGCCTGGAAAACGAAAACTCGCCCATTCTGACGGACAACTCGTCGCTACCTTCGTATGTGGATATGCGTAGTGTCCGGTCATAGCCCGGACGTCACCGTCACTACTGCAAGGCCCCGTTTATACTTCCGACGCCGAGCGACGCGACGGCATGCCTAATGGCCAAATCGATCAATCGCGTCACTCAATCAATATGGGCACTAAACGTGGTGTCGCGTCGCTCGACGTCGAAGTATAAACGAGGCCTAACGGCGTTGAGTGACATAGACGTCGTCTTCCAATAAGTGAAGCCATCTGACCGACGACTCGACCTCACTTCAAGGAATGACAGCGAGAGTTCCAACAGTCGGATGATAACGGAGATGGGTTCGATCCTAGTTGGAGTGGGTCGCATCCTGACGATGTTATAACGAGGAGAAACGCAATAAACAGGCAATAACACATCGAAATAAGAAAACTACTCCAACACGGCTGTGAGTGCTAGCATCTTCCGAATTTTTAGCTGACGATAAGGATAGAGAATAAAAGACAGCATTGATCAATCTCTTCTTGAATGCGCTACGCGTTCCACTTCATTGCCTTCAATTACGTTTCGGTCTGAGGTTCGTAATACGGACAGGACTCTACGGTTCACATCTCAATTACTTTCAAACGTTTCGACGGCAGTACGGCACCGACTCAGGACGTACGCACGAATGAGCTTTCCTACAAAGTCTACTACCCAAGGAATTGGCAAGAGGGCAAGAAATCGAACCACAATTGATACCTCCGGGCATAGTACGTAATGCACACACTGGTCTCTACCGTAACCCTCCGTGAAATTTCTGACCCTGTTCAAAAGGAGGCGAATTTATTTCGGCGATGTTAACTCTCTCCTCAACCGATCGTTTCTCACAGTGCTTCAGCATTGCTATCTCACATATTCACCTTTGCTAAAGGTAGCTTAGCTTCCCTCAATAGGTGGCTTGGAAGGTTCTTGCCACGAAGCACTGGAGAAGAAGAAAAAGTGCAGGCCAACTTTCAGACCGGATTCCAGCAAACTGTCAGTGGTCGTAAACAGAGCTGGATCTGCCATGCCCTTTGAAGCGCATTTCGACTTCGGATTCAGTGACTTGCATAACACACGAACGCAGCATGGAGTTTCCGAAAAGCTCCTTCAGTGGTTGCGTATACTCCACTCCTGCTCAGGGAGTCAGGTGCAGCCCTTATTGATCACCTCGATGGTATTGCCGGGGCACACCAAGTTTTTTTCTGTGCCTTCTCCATTCTCTCCTGAGGTCGTCATGAATGTCATCATACGAGATCTTCAGAGACTAGTCTTATTGACGTGGCCTCATCCTGGAGATGTAAGGCTCCCTTGCGAAGGTATGGAGCTCAAGCCACATCTGCAAGATTGGTGTGACTGCTGAGATGTTCGGACTTAAACTGGAAACCAAGACGACCGAATGGTTAACGAGAGATGTAAGCAAGTCTGGCTCCATTGAGAATGATGACCCTGAGCTTCCGCGCCCTGCGTTATCAAATGCGTGGGTTAGTCAATAACGTCATTAAATAGGAAGAACGTCCGACTACGTGGTCGCCTATTCGACTCCACTGTTCTTCCTGCGCTAACATACCCCTCAGAGACATGGGCTATACGAAAGCAGGATGGACACACGCTCAGCGTGGAATCGAGAGGACGATGCTCGGAGTGACACGACTCACGCAAGTGAAAGAGGGCCTCCGGAGTTTCGAGTTTCGTTCGAAGATCAGAGAGGCTGTCGCATAGTTCAAGTCGTCGAAAACTAGGCGGACTGACCACGTAATGCGCTTTGCAGAACCCGTTGGACGAGAGCCATCGCCGACTGGATTCAACGGGATGTCAAGAGAATTCCAGGACGCCCACCAACAAGTTGTTCGGACTTCTTCGTGAAAGCCTTGAACGAACGATATGACCTCTTCGTGTCCCTCGAGCGAAGAGGATTCATTGGAGCACTCTGGCACGCGGCAGGGACGAATAGAGACGCTGCTGGCGCCAGCTCAGGCAACTCGATGATCAGCGGTATGACAGGTGAACCGAAAGTCTACATGGTCGTCTTTAGGGCGGTAGCGACGATATATTTTACTGAGTGCTTTCCTGCGAGAAACGAAGCCGAAAAGTGGTGTAACGGGGACAAGAGTGCGGGGGCTGTATATATCACGCCGATATCACGCCTTTGGACGAATATGGGCCGTCTACAATCAGCAGAGGTCCAAAGGACAGCTGATAAGGTGCGCGAACGCGCCTGTGTTGGCACGACCACGTTCTAAACATTGGATTCAACGCCGATTCGGATTTTTTTCAAACCTCCGATGAACGGATCGTGCGGATAATGCGAATAATGACATCTTTGAAAGACTCGGATCTTAAGATCGCTCACATAAGGGTGACCTTCACCTGAATAGATTTTCGGAAGAACCAGATATCTGAAGCCTCTTCGGATCGGAGCAGGGATATCCTACTCGGATAGGAACGTATTTACATGATCAAATTTAGTTATCTGAGTCGCCTTCAAATTTGTTTCCTGAAATCCACCCTGATTTGGATAATTCTGACTGGGGAAGGATCTTAATCCTATGTCTAATCGACGAAAATGAACACCAACGCGACAATGTCTACGTCTTAAATACTACAAAAGTATGTTTCATTTTTGGAAAGCCCTTGAACCTACCGCGTTTAGGCCCCGATAGTTTACTATGGAATCGCTCAATCGCACATAACAATACCTTCTAAACATCGAATGCATAGAAAAATACAACAATAGTGCAAAGCAAGGAGTGGATCACCTTATCCCGGACCTACGAGGCAGTTTTTGCATATTCGATGTCTGAAAACTGCTGTGAGACTACCATTTCATTCATTGTAAACGTTCGGCACGATAGCTCGGTAGGTTCAACAGCTTTCCAAAAATGGAACATATTTTGTAGTATTTGAAGGGTGGAGCATCCTGCAGCGGTGTTCATTTTCGCCGATCAGGCATATGCCGAAAGCCTTCCCCTTTGAGATCCGGCATTTTCAAAAATGCCATTATCCGCATGACCCAAATATTCTATGTGCGAAAAAATGCTATTTCGATTATCCGAATCGCTGTCGGGTTCAGTGTAGACTACCCTCTAATGTGACTGCGTTTTCCAGACAAGCTTTGACTTCGAGGGACCTGGCAGACGGTTTCAGAGGCTGTCTGAAACAACGCTGGTTTGACATTCTTCACGTGAGCAAGGTGGGTAGTGTTCATCATGATCTAGCACTCATCGTGAAAGGCATGACACCCGTCCAGTAACGCTGCTACATCATAACTGTGGAAGGCCATCTAGATGTGTTGCGATTAGGGAAAACTTACAGTCATTCGAGGGAGAGATATTAGGCGCAGAGAAAATTCGATTCCGTAAGGAAGCTGCTTTAGCCTATTACATTACATTTATTGCGCCAAGTATTAGGTTGTCCCATAAGTCTTTGCCGTTTTTCTTTCAACGATTCACTGCAGATTTCGCTGGCGGTCTCTTGCATAGCGCTACATAGCTTTCCTAAGAGAATGATCTGCTCTATCAGAAAATGTATTGCATTTCTTCCTTCATCTTGAATTTTGTCAATTTTTAGGTCGTTGAAGTGAAAAGTGAAAAAGTAGCCATTTGCGCACTTGTTCTCTCCGCTTAGGTTTGTAATTTTTTGCGCAGTTTTTTTGAGCATTTGGGAGACAATGTTCTGTACTACAAGAATATGTGTTAGTGCTATTTGCTCATTTGTCCTTTATTGATTTTTAGGTCATCAAATTGGGACGTCCGAAGGAGGGTTATTTTTGCCGATAGCTCCTGCTCTGTGGTTGGAGTTTTTGGGTTGGTGTTATATGTCATTCGAAAGAGAATGTCTTGCTCTATAAGAATATGTGTCGCGTTTATTGGTTTCTATTGAATATCAACAAAATGCCAAAAAGAGAAAAATCGTTTTCACCAACAACTCCTCCTTTTTCAGTTGTTGATATTCGACAGAAATCAGCGTAAGCCAATGAACGCGACACAAATTCTTACTAAGCAAGACATCCTCTTCCAAACGACATATAAACCAAGCAAAAAAGTTCAATCACAGAACCGGAGTTTTGGTAAAAATTCGGACGGATTCGGACGGTCAATTTGATGACCTAAAAATCAATAAAGGACAAGTGAGAAAATAGGACCAACATACATTCTTGTAGTACAAACATTGTCTTCCAAGTGCTATAAAAAACTGCGCAAAAAATTACAAACCTAAGCGGAGAGAACAAGTGCGCAAATGGCTACTTTTTCACTTTTCACTTCAACGACCTAAAAATTGGCAAAATCCATGATGAAAAAAGAAATGCAATACGTGTTCTGATAGAGCAGATCATTTTCTTTCGAAAGCTATGCAGTGCTATGCAAGAGACCGCCGGCGAAATCTGCAGTGAATCGTTGAAAAAAAAACAGGCTCGTAGCCCAATCAGAGGACAACCTAATACATCTGACGGTAGAGACAGTGACGAAGTAAGGCGTAGTTCTTGGCTTGTGATAGGAGATCCACACAATGTAACCATAGTTGTTGAGGAGATATGACGTATAGTTTCTGGCTTGTGATAAGAAATCCATGCAATATAACCATAGTTGATAATGAGACATGTCGAATAGTTCTTGGGTTGTGAGACAAGACATCCAACAGTATACATAAGGTGTGGATCCTCATCCAGTTGAACATGGATATATACATATCAAGCCGCACAGAGAAGCTGTTTTAAAGAGCCTTCAGGTTGTCGACTGAAATCCATACAGTATAACTACAGTTGATAATGAGATAGGCGAATAGTTTATCTCGGATGATCAGATGAACAGATCGTACGCTCACGCAACAAGACAGAATCGTTTTAAGACTAGAAAGGAAAGTTGCCTGAAATTATAGCATAGTTGTTTACGTGAGCCAGAAGATGTTAGAATCAAAAAACACCCCTCTGTTTTAAAAGGCCTTCAATTTGTAGACAGAAGCTAGCAGGAGATGGTGACATAAGTAACGACGCTGGGAGCTTGTTCCATGTACCTATCACTCGGCACCAAAAGGACTCAGCGTGAAGTTGCGTGCGGGCTCTTCCAGGAAGTAGTCGAAAATGGTGACCTCTTGCTCTAATGACGGTCTGCAACATTATTAGTGGGGATTCACAGCTAAAGTCAACATATCCCATAAGCAGCTTAAATAAAAACCCTTGGTCATACAACATCCTTCTCAGTTTCAGCGAACTACCACCGAGACTAGTTAGACGCTCACGATAACCGAGGAGAAATTGGCCGTTTCTTGCGAATATCTCTTTTGTGAATCTTTTTTGAACGTCTTCAATTTTACTAATTTACTGAACTCGAGAAGCAGACCACAATACTCCAGGATTTGCCTCACATAAGTCACGAAGAGTTTAAAAAGTACTTCCTTATTGCGTATTTTGAAAGCTTGCAGCTGCAAAGTTTGACTTTGCATATGCTATGATGCTTCTACCATGTCCAATTACGTGAGTATGTGGGCTTGAGCTTTTAACGTTGTAGGTTGGTACTGCCCAGATTCAACCTTCAACGAGTCTTGACATGACGTTCTTGATTGTCGATGTGGTTCTATTGAGCTGTCCATCAAGATTGCAGCGTTTTTTTTAGGCTGACGTTTCTGTAGATTGGTATTGTGTACCCGACGCGTTTCGTGGTTTCTACCGTGTTTTTTTTTTGCTAGTGGCCTCTGTTCAGATGCCATGGCGCCTAGCATGCGCCGGCGTCTTGATCCACGCCGTACTGATATACTCGATATTCGACATTTACTACACGTCTCCTATCGTTACTGATGTGCCCGCACATGAGTTCACCACCAAGGAAGCGCCAGCCAAACGACTCGTCGTGTTCACTGCAGGTCTGTTCGGAATAGTTCTTGATGTTGTTAGTTGTAGTTTTCTCTAGAAATGAAGTTACTTGAAGTTATTCTCTTTAAGCCATAAGTGGCCGTTACTGAGCTTGTAAGCTGTTATAACGATATTTTGTAGCGATCGGAACTCTAGGGCCCGGCGGGACTCGAACCCGCCCCACCTGTGTCATTATGTCACAGGCGCCGTTTGAAGAGTTCATTTATATTTACACCACCGCAAGCTGGTCCTCCTCCCTCCCGCTCCTCCGCCGGAAAGGGAGTCTTTCTTATAAAGCCAATGGGATGTGCCTGGTGGCATAGGGGCATTTTACTGTTGCTTCGATGAGCTAAATTGGGGTCATTATCTATACATTCATTGTCGACGCTAGCCTGATTAACTTCATTAGGCTATTCGCCGAGAATTGACATTTGTCTCGTAGAGAGCATGTGGCGGTTTCGTCGCCCACTTGTTAAAATTCTTCTTCTTTAGGGGTTCGACTCCGCGCTCGTGTAATCCTAGCGTTCTTCTCCGGGGTCGTTGTCCAGGTTCCGTACTTGTCTGACGGTCTGTTCATAGTTCGCGAGGAGCGAATGGTCACCCTAGTAAAGTATACGCATCGACTGTTGCCGGCGCTATACAAGCCTTTCATACTTCTGGGGTCGATTAATATCTGTCTTACCAGGAGACTATATCAAGGGTATGTCAGAACGGCACAGGTGTTGTACATGGGCAGAATCGCCTCTCTCCGGGAAACAAGCTAGACAAGCTTGTGCACGCTCGGGATTATACAGGCTTGTAGCCCAATCAGAGAACACGGCTGTGGCCTGGCGATGTAGAAGACACAAGACAAGACAAGGTATGGAAACGAACTCCGCGGTGTGGCTGATCTAATTTCCCCACTTAAGACGGTACTAGGCGGACTTGTACTCGCACCACACCGCCTTGCCGGTGTGGTTCGAGTACAAATCCGCCTAGTACCGTAACGGAGTACCTGGCTTATCCCAAGTTCTTCAACTACTTGATTCACTTTCCATTTTGTTAAGTCGCACTGCATACAGTCTTATATCAACTTACCACATTTGGCTATAAATGAGTGAAATTATTTTAAATTATCAGATCTTAAGATGGACTTCGTCTTGACTCATTCTCTCGCCATGCCGAGAAGTCTCCGTTTCTGCATTCCATCATCAGAGAACGAAAGGCAAGCCCCCACTAACGTTTTTTTTTCTCTCAGCTTCTAATTGACCATTTTAAGGGCATCTATGCGATCTCTCAAAGCCATGTGCCAACAGAGTCACGTCCGGGACATGTAGCAATTTTTGCCGGATTTACGGAAGATGTTAGTGCTGTTGCTCGCGGATGGAAGGCCAACCCCGTTGAATTTGACAGTATTTTCAACCGGTAACTTTTGCCACTATTTTGTGCAGTTAACAAGCTTCTGTTGGTAAGCTGTCAAACAGTATTCCTATATCCGTGTCTCGCAACTTAATTTTAGATCGAAGGAGTCTTGGATGTGGGGAAGTCCCGATATTGTGACACTTTTTGACAGTGCTCCTCATGTCCACTCGTTCATGTACTCACCAGATGATGAGGATTTCGGAACCAGTGACGCCTATAAGCTGGATGAATGGGTTTTTAAACGTGTCGAAGTGAGGTTGCCCTGCTTTTGAGTTCAGATTTTTTCTTACCAATTGATTTATGTATTCATTTGATTCTTTTGTTTCAGGAGTTTTTTGAGGAACGCAAAAATGACGCTGCTGAACGGGAAAGACTAAACTCCAGTAGACTGGTTTTCTTCCTCCACTTACTGGGGTTGGACACCAATGGTCATGGAAATAAGCCTCACTCAAAAGAGTACTTGGACAATATCGAAGGTAGCTCCAACAAATATTTCCTTTTGAGATTTGGGGTAGCTTCCCCTATGAAGTCTTTATTCTGATGCTGAATTTTCTCTTCTTTCAGTGGTCGATCGAGGGATAAGGCGCATGCAGCATGTCTTCAACAACTTCTTCAACGATCAGTCGACGTCATGGGTGTTCACCGCCGATCATGGGATGACGGATTGGGGCTCTCATGGTGCTGGAACTGATGACGAGGTGAGTTGAAGAATTTTCCTCTCCACAGAAGAAGCGTGGCGGCCGTACTAAGGACGATATCAAAACAGCAACGAGACATTATGTAGATGTATGCATAACTGGAGGTTTTGTAGCTCATTTTTCGCTTTTGTTGGAGGATTGTTCGCCTCTCAAATGAACGCAATATAAAAGAAGGCTTGGCACATTCGGTAGCGTTGCCGATTGTCGTTCTATGACGCCTTTATCCCTTGGGACCTGCTTCATTTAAAAAAAAAAAACGTAGCATGAGCGCCTTTCGCTGTGACAGTCACTGCCTTTAGTAGCCTAAAATAGAAGTGAATTTGTTATTATTTTAACATTATCTGTTATTATTTTAACATTATCTGTAACACATCATTGTCAATCCTTTTGTAGATGTTAAGATCTACAAAAGGATTGACAATGATGCGGATTCAATGTCTCTCCAGGTAGCGATCGACTTCATTAGTCGCTGGGCAGAAATATGGGAGTTGCCTCTCGCAATTGAGAAAGCACATCTTCTGATGATCGGTCCTAAAAACCGTGCCCAAACTCCGGAATATCGAATTAACGGTCAGGTTTTAACTACAACTGATGAAGTTAGAGATCTCGGTTATATAATAAGAAACGATCTGTGTTTTTCCAGGCATTACAGTCTCTTAGTAAGAAAAGCCAATTATCGCATCTATAACCTCTTTAGGGCTTTGAAATCCGAGCTTCCCGAGGTTTACATACGTGGTTTCGAAACCTACGTAAGACCTATAGTGGAAAGTGGGACATCAGTCTTCAATCCAACGAAAAAGAAAGATATAGACCTTCTAGAAAGCATTCAGAATAGTTTCACTAGGAAGCTTATGATGAGGTGCTTCTCAGTAGATTATAGTTCTTTTCCAAACGGTACTCAACGGGCTGAATGCCAAACACTCAAGAAATGATCCCTGTGGTTTGTTATTTACTTGACTTGTGTTCGAGTGGTCAATTTGTGACGTTTTGTTCGTTTTTTTACACTTTACATGCTAGACAGTTGTCCGTGTCTGTCTATGCCTTGAATAAATAAATAAATAAATAAATCTGGTGTCTCTTTCTTGAAGTAGATTTGAAAGGTATGCAAGATTCCCATAACAAAGCGGATTTTGTTCTAAAAATGTGTCGTTGTCTTCAAATAAACTTGCTGTTACAGGTGCTGACACCATTTGTGGCATGGGGTGCTGGAGTACAGAAAGGAGGAGCCACTAGTAGCATTGCACAGGTTTGAAAGCATACTAGACCTTTCCTGTGTAGTTTTGTCTTTATTCGTATTGGACTGGGGCGACATTGGTAGCCTGGTTAGGTTTTAGTGAAGCTTTTCTAACCTTTACCACGTCTCACTTATTGGGTTCCTTACGTTTCGTTGGGGTAAACCAACCCAACATTGTGGTGTCTACTTAAACTACTACTGTGTCCTTGTTTGAGCCATTGGTCATGATTGATGTCCGCTTTTTTTCGGCCTACATTTTAGCAAACTCGCCTTCTTCCTAACCCTCGAAAGTTCGGAAAGGTCTAAGTACTATAAGTAAAAAAAACCATTTCAGACTACAGAATACTTATCTCATGGAAAATAAGAAACATAAAACAACGATTAATTTTACTGGTGGATGTTGAAGAGTAGCCAAATAGCTCTTGAGTAGACCCAGATGTGGGTGAGTGAGCTTCAATCTTCAAGGCTCCCCGACTTATGTACCTTGTGGATCAAATCGTTTAGATCTAAAGCCGCAGAGCTCTATGAAGGGTGCATGTTCTTGGGTAACCTCCAGACTCTACTCCTGGTTGACCTTAGTACTATAAAATTGATCTAGGTTTCTAATGCTCTACGCTCCGGTGTGTCTATTATACATCGATCGAAATGTCTATATCCTTCCTTGGATGTTTGTTGGACCTCTTCCGCATCCACATGTGAGGCATGTAGTTCTTCAGAATAGGGTTTTGCATTCGTTTTCCTTGAGGCCAGTGCTCTGTAATGTGAAATACTTTTGGACAAATTGTTTTTTAGATGCTTACACCCTTTCCAGTCTCTGAAGAAAGTGAGTTCGCGGAAACATAAGCCGATTAAAGAATGGGTGACAATCTTGGTAAACGGCTCAAACAAGGAGGCTATCTCTATTTAGATGACTTGTCTTTCTCACATGGGGTGAATCGGGTGCACGAATAGGAATTCATGTGACCGTATTGCTTCGAGCCAACTTTTCAGGTAGACATCACTCCACTTCTTGCTTCACTGATCGGGATAGCAGTGCCTGTGAACTCCATGGGTGTGCTTCCAGTTCAAGTACTTGATGTCACTCAGAACTACCTTTTCAAAAGTAGCTTGGCCAACTTTCTTCAGGTGATGCGCTTCTGACTTCAATTCTTAAATTCCCGTTTCGAAGGTATTTTGACGTTTTCCAATATTTTTATGGTGCTGCTTTAGCTCAAGGAACAGTTCTTGGTGCTTAGAGCTGAGAAAGCGAAGCGTCTATGGTTCAAGGATTCGGACACCTTTGGCTTGGTTGCTTTGGAAGCACTCGAAGGCGAGATAATGAAACTTGCAAAATTGAGGTATGTTGGCCAGATGTTGGCCATGGCAAGCGATGTGTTGCTACACGACATGTGTCACTTTTCAGGAGATTCGCAGCGGCTTCATCGCTATTCATCCAGAATGCGCCTCACATAAGGAAGGCAATCTTCCACTACCACCGCTACGATCGCTCCTTTCTTGGTGGGGCAATCAGCTGTTGCTTCATTGCTTGGATCTCGCTTGTCTGGTGCTACCTCACAAGGTGCGCCATCTCATTCAACTTCGCCAAGCTTTTACTTCGAGGACTGCACAATGCTTCAGAGATTTCGCCGTGCCCATGTTCACACGAGCAACGTTAACTCCGAACAGGATATTCGCAGGCCTCATTGCTTCCACGATGGTGTTCTGCTGGTACTGTACACTGCCGCTTACTAATTGGCTGTACTTGCTGCTACCTCTACTTCTTCTGTCGGTCATCGAAAACAGCATGGACCTAACGACCACCGTCTACCGCTTTGTGTGCCACGTCTTCGCGAACTATTCAACAGTGTCCTTCACGTTTCTTCTACAGCCGTTTCTTGCACTGATTGGGACAAGTGGGTAGCTTTAGGGCCCTGTAGTTATCCCTGATTGGTTGAGGTCTTCTTTTCCATTTCAGGTGTACTCCTTTTCGTATTCGTCATCATATTCATGGATCGCAGATTTTTGGCCGCTCTGTTCGTTTTGCTAGCGTTCGGCCCGACTATGTATGAATCGAGAGTGGTTGAGGAGCGGTCAGTCTCTTAACTCGTTTTTAATCTTTTCCTCTTATTGAATAAGTTCCCTACACCTCATCCACTTTGAAACGGCGCATGATAACGTAGTCTGATAAGACGCTGACTGTCATGTGTGCCCTGAATGAAGACCCTTGGTTCGAGCACCGCTAGTCCAACAAAGTCTTCCGTCGCCCGTCTCGGATAGTTGGATTAGTGCTTGAATGCCGACCGTTAGTGAGTGTATAGACCGAATGAAAGGATGAAGGCGCGCCTTACTCAATTCCTGTTCGGATGCGCCGCGCATTCTACTTCCACGGGATGTCATGGAGGCGATTCGGCCATACGACGAGTTGCAGTGGCCAGCCAATGAACATGGCAGCGCTTTATCCCTCCCAGACAAGCCTGGTACCTATTCCCCGATCTCGAAAGGATGGAAGGCTTGGTTGCTCTGTGAGGGAAATCCGGGTCAAGAACCTGGTATCGAGTGCACGCGACAGCGGACACCTCCGACGGAGCTATACGCGCCAATAAACCAAATGCGCATTTCTCTTACCTCCGCGGCATCTCATAGAAGTGCTAAGGCATGGGGCATCCCACATAGGATTTTAGCTAACTTTCTCATCGTTGTTCTTTATACAGTCATCTGAGGGCCGGCCAAGCCATTGCGCAGGCTCTTCTTCCTTTCAGTAAAGTGTGGTGGTAATTCACAGTTCCTACGGTTAGAGGAACACATTTGTTCTAAATTCGAATCGAGCATCTACAGTCGACTTGAAGTACATGTGTGGTCAGAGGCTTTCGTTTCTGTGAGGATGACGAGGTGTCACCAGACTCCTCTAGGAAGAATGAAGCGCTCGAATTGTATATTAGCTGACTGCCATTGAATAGGCCCTAAGGACCTCTGTATGCCACAAGAACGTAGCGTACTTATTAAACCCAATGCGAATGGTTAACGCGTGTTTTTTTCACAAATACTCACTAAAGATGAGAAATGAAGTTTCTGAGTAGATCGTGCTTTTGTTCGTATCTTTTGCAACAATTGGCTGTTTTCATCCGTGTGTTTTAGAAGCGTAGGAACAAAGACATTCTCAAAAGCTACTCGTAGATGTGCTTTATGTCGGCAAATAATGCCAATTTTCAGCGAGATAATGCATGATACATCTGATCCCGAATGACCATGTTTTCTCCATAATGAATGTATTTTTTCTTCAGAAAAAACGCGTGGCGATTGTTCTGCATTGTATTGTTCCCGTTTCCATTCTTCGCGAATGTGGGCACCTTTGAAACTCCATGGCTATGCGTCAGCGCGCCACTGATATTAGCTTTATTGCTTCGAAAGCTATCCGGGCACCCTCTGATGCTGAAGAAGTCAACTGATTTCAATAAACTGTCGGCGCTGCTGTTTATAACAGCGGGACTGATACTAGTTTCCAGCTATGTTTTCCAAAAGGTATGTTCCGTTGTCGGGATCCCTGCTCTATGCTTGCTGTTGATGTGTTACCATTTTGTAGACTCCGGCGCTGTTGCGACTGATTTCATGGTTTTCCTTGCCGATTTCACTGGCACTGCCACTGTTCTCGCCGGCAACTATAGTAGACAGAACCGTATGGTATATCTGTGAGTTTAAACTTGGAGCTTTACACTATCTCACCTGAGTGAATTCTCTAGCAAAGTTTATACCGTTTCAGGTTCTCTTTTCGTCCCATATTCCCTGCTTTCCATAGCCTACGAGTCGATGTTCACCTTGTGCTTCATTCCACTTCTGGCACTCTTCCTTCGATTTGAGTTTGGCCACCTATCCGACGATGAATTTGCTCATCTTCCGGCTAGTCAGACGTTGAACACCAAAAGTTAGTCACCAGTTGTTGCAGCTATAGGCTACATAACTGTCGTTACGTGTCACCCATGCCATGCCTCCAACTGCAGTCTGCACATTGCGCTCGAGTCGAGTTACCGGTGCGGAGCTGCGACGGGCAGTGATTTGTGTGAGCTTCGTGCTTGCTACACTATTTGGGACTGGAAACTTCGCCTCGATGAACTCGTTCAATCCGTCAACGCTCAGCAGATTTATCTCTGTGTTCAGGTGGGTTCCACCGTTCTAACGCAAATCAACGGTACCTCATCCTAATTCTTTTCCTAACTCTTTTTGTTGCAGTCCTTTCACTATGGCAGCTCTGCTGATATTGAAATTATTCATACCGCTGTTGATGATATCGCTCGTATTCGCAGCTGTTCTACGCTTTAATCATGAGGCTATTCAGCGGCTTTCATGCTTGGTGCTAATAATTACGGATCTCATGGCTATGGTGAGTAAGAATTGGGACTTTTATTTATTTATTCACTCATTACATGACTACGTTCATGTGCTAGACCACAACTGAAATACAATACAATGCAATATGCCGTCAACATAATTGATAGCAACTGATTAGAATTGAAAGTGTAACTAGGCTAGTGAGTTCGCAACTAGCTAGGAACGTATATGCTTATGGAGGAATTTTTTGAAAGCGTGTTTGATGGCAAGAAATGATTTTTGCGAAGCTCCTCATATAACGAGAGTGTCCTGTAAGTGAAGAAGAAACGACAGCGGTTGTTTTTCTACTCATAGGTCTTTTTTTCTCTTTTCAACTTTTAAAACGCGATTTGAATGATCAATTAAAATAATTCTTTTAATAAATTTTGTAAGTGACAGTAGCACATTTTTTGAAAATTCCTCAAAATTTGCAACGTCTCCCTCTTCACTGACAACCCACCGGGGAGGTGTTTCAACGGTAGGCCTAGATATGCTGTTAGTTAAACTTGCAATTCAAGTTTTAATTTTTTATTACGCCGAGAGTGGTTCGTGCAGAGGCTGCTAGAAGGGTCTTTAGTTGTGGTGAAAACTTGCGTTTGACGAGACTCAAACTACCACCCTCTGCTTTCTGGGCAGGGTGTCACTCTGTTATACCACCAGCGTTATTGAGTTGAACTCAAAATCTAGGATATTCAACTACGGCGACCTATATCTGCACCACCTATATCTGCATTCAACCGTCCTTAAGGGAAAGTGCGGCTTAACACATTCGCGACAAGAGTGTTCTCGCGCACAATGCGCGCGACGGCCCGCTGCCTTGTTGGCGCGCGCGGATGCCCACACATTTGTGTGGACATCGTCCCTCGCGAGGTGTTACTTTCTGTAAGTAAATTCCAATCGATCTTTGGAAGAAGATCTGGACATTGGTTTGTTACTATAATTTGGGAATTTGAAAGGAAAATCGAACAAAAACATCAAAAAAAGAAGTTCTTCCCAAAAAATTCCCGTCCACACATATGAGTGGACACCGTCCGTCGCGCCCTCTTCGCTGTCCACTCATATGTGTGGACATTGTCGCGAATGTGTTAAGTAGTTGCTGACTTCAACGTCGAGACCAACCCAGTATCATGTCGACATCAGCGCCGAGTTCAACCCAGTATCGCGAATGACAGCTGATAACTCATCGCAACGAGGATATCGTGGATCAAACAACATCACTGACAGTTAATAAACTAGCATCTTGCCAGAGAAGCAGAGGGTGCAGGTTCGAGCATTGCCGGGCGCAAGTTTTGTTCGCAACTAAACATCCTTCTAACAGGCTACAGCAGAGCTTTTTGGACAGCGGTAAAGAATATGAAAATTTTCAGAAGACCTAGTTCTCCGGAGTCGTTGAGGCAAAGTGTTGGAAATGCTCCACTTCACTTCGTGACAGAAAAGAATGGTTGTAGAAGGAAGAGTGACTCATAGGCTGCTCAAAAAGAACAGCGACAGATTAATTTGCGTGGTTTAACACATGCACTTCTTTAAGCATTTCTATATTTAACCTCCGATTGGTAGTCTGAGCGGGAAAGTTCGGTGATACTTATGGGGAGGACCTCAGTAAAGCGGCAGATAAGGAAGAGAGACATAGCGGTACTAATAAAAACAAACAAACAAACAATGCTACAGCTGTGTTTTGCCTCCTAAGGCCTATGTTATACATCGTCGACGCGTCGCGGACGCCGCGACCCGTCACCGACGTTGACGTCGCCGCAGACGTCGTCGGTAGCGTCGGCCACGTCGTCGGCAGGAGAGATCGGAGCGCAGTGCAATAACAGAAGTACGGGGCAGTGTTGAGCATTCAACGACTATTGAATTATCGATTTAACGAATATGCCAGCATTTTCGTTAAATTTCTTCATTGGAGTTTAGCAAAGGCCTTTTTCGTTAAATCACATTGAAATTAAATTTACGTGAAATTTTCGAAATTCATAGGAAAATGTAACTCTTAATAAATGTATTTGGAAAAAGCTCTTTGCAGAGGTTTGCAGTATCATTTCAGAAAGCGAGCAAACACTACTTATTTAAATTAGTTTCTCTACCTTTCTCTTTCATATTTTGGCTACTCCGTATCAGTTTTTTTTTTTGCAATTCTTCACGTTCTCTTCACGTTTTCAGATATCTTCACAGTTTTGTTTTGTGTTACTTGCTCTGCAAGAAAACAGAAAGGCCTAGAAAACGTGAATAAAACGGTAGAGAAGGACAGAAAAGCGAAGAAAGGTGACAAAGCGAAGGAAACGTAAGGATTGGGCTCCCACTGCCTCCCCAAACACTCACGAGGAAGGTCAAAGAAGTCACCGTGGAGTTTCTCAAAGCGACCTATATAGGGTTGTAGGGCGTTGTTTGGGAAGCACCATAGTGGTTTCCAAATTTCCTGCGGATCTTTGGGTAGGTCAAAAATGGCGAAAAACTGTACCGCTTCAGCGCGGGCCGATAACGCAAAACTGACGACTGGAATACCCTTGTCGTGCCCACAAATAGTCCTGCAAAAGGTTTGGAGCTTCAATCATTGCTAGAACCTAGGAATTGATTAATTCCTAATTGAAGCGAGATGGCGCATTCACGGGAGGCGCGCGCCCCTAGGGTCACAGCGGCTGGATGGCGGAGTGGTTCGCGTGGCGGACTTGCGGGAGGGAAGTCCACGGTTCGATTCCGGCGCTGTGGTTTCTGCATTGCTGGGCGCACATCTTGCGTTTTTGCCACCTTAAAGTGCTTTTCTGTCACCACTAGGTGTCATATTCGATTTCCAACCCTGATTTCAACCTTCTGTGATACGATTTGACTTCAAAACACAAGTCACGCTAATGAATATGCAATAAACTGTTCAACAGTTCTGGTAACGTTCTATAAAACACGCGAAGCAAAGCAGCTTCTGACACCAGCAGCAGCGGATAAATGCCAAGGAAGAGCAGCCGGAAGCTTCCTGCCAGAACGTGTCGACAGGCACTTCATCGAAGGCGTAGTCCGCCGGTGTTGGGAAGTGCCCCGGATGCGTGTCCACATATCCAGCTGCCACCCACGCACGCTACATGTAAGCATACGCTGCTCGCCTACTCAAGCTGGCACCTATTGGAATGAAGCAAATGTCTCTTGTTGTGCAATCCCTGTCGTCACTGACCCATTCGTACACTGCTGTTCCAATGCTATACTCCGACGGCGGACTTGGAGACAAGCTCTTTTTGATTTTGCAGGAGGCCAGTGGATCGTTTCCTCAATGCACTGGTCGGCACCAAACCTTCTTATAGTGGCGGGAACGAGCCACATCATGACGAAGCAACAAGTCCCGCGTTTCTTTCGAGAATGCGCGGTTGGCTCTTCGGCAGCACCCCTAACCATTGTCCTCCTTGACAGCTAGCATGGGTTCAGGGATCACGAGAACCTCGTTTCCGAGGTGCCTGCTGGAAAAGATCTCAAGCTGAGGACAATACCGCCAGGAGCGACGAGCCTTTACCAGCCTGTCGATGTATACTTCTTCTGGCTTTTCAAACGGTTCATCCGGCGAATTCATGAACATGTGCTCCACTTCCGTCCGGATTTCAACTGCTTCTCAAGAGACAATATTTTGAAGTTAATCATGAATCGCTTCGGACCAGCTTACTTGATGTTTAAATTTTTAAGGCAATTTTCAAGGCACCCGTCCTTGCAGGTGGTCAGTAAGACGTATAGGCAATTTTGCGCTCCGGTATTTCGAAGGTGCTTTGCGTACGCGTGGGTGGCAGCTGGATATGTGGACACGCATCCGGGGCACTTCTCAACACCGGCGTGGTGACAGAAAAGCACTTTAAGGTGGCAAAAACGTAAGATGTGCGCCCAGCAATGCAGAAACCACACCGCCGGAACCGAACCCTCGACTTCCCTCTCGCAAGTCCGTCACGCTAACCACTCCGCCATCCAGTCGCTGGGACCCTACAGGCGCGCGCCTCCCGTGAATGCGCCGTCTCGCTTCAATTAGGAATTAATCAATTCCTAGGTTTTAGCAATGATTGAAGCTCCAAACCTTTTGCAGGACTATTTGTGGGCACGACAAGGGTATTCCAGTCGTCGGTTTTGCGTTATCGGCCCGCACTGAAGCGGTACAGTTTTTTGCCATTTTTGACCTACGCAGAGGTCCGCAGGAAATTCGGAAACCACTGTGGTGCTTCCCAGACAACGCCCTACAACCCTATATAGGTCGTTTTGAGAAACTCCACGGTGACCTCTTTGACCTTCCTCGTCAGTGTTCCAGCAAGCTGGCCCGTCGCCGTGCACAGCGCATGCTGTCATCGACATCATCGAAGTATAACACATCTGCGGAGCTCTCGGCGACGCGTCGCCGAAGTATAACATAGGCCTAACTGACGCGGAAGAGAGCACAGAAATGGGAAGGGGAAGGGACTTTGGGGTGTAGCCCGACTAGCGCACCCGTGTTGAAATTGCCTACATCCTGGAGTTCCCCTTCCCAATACGGAAGCAAATAAAAGACAGATGTGTAATCGAAAGGAAGAGATAAGTGTTTTAACCACTAGCACCTGGGAGTAGCGGCGCACCATTCGTGCCACGGCATGTACATATATGGTGACTACCACCCCGAAGTAACGTGGTGCCGAAAGATTTCATCCTCCCTATGAGCCGTTTACTTGCTAACTTATCATCGAAGACTCACGGTTCACCACAAGTTCTTGTCCACAAATTTTGATAAAATTGTATATGAATCCTCAACATTAAAATGTGGTACTGCTGTATGCTTCAATGCGTATGATATACTGTGTAAGCATGTGTAATATAATACTTAAGGATAAACCTCTCCAATGTCAAATCGATCGTTGCTTAAAGTGACAACTGCTTTCCGCTGCTTCATTTGTACACTTCCAGTGCTTCTTCCATCACCTCAAGGATGACGGTAGCTGGCTCGACATCGGTCTGAGCATATCTCAGTACCTGATTTCGATGTGCATGTCGGTCGCTGTTCTGCTGTTGTTGCTGTGCGCTCGCCACCTAATGACGGTTTCTTTGTCCAGACATGATATCATTCACGTTAAGAATCTACTGAAGCGTGATAAGCATGACTGCCTTCTGTAACGGGACCATTGTTTTTGCTCACTGCCGTTTTAGCTTTATTTCACTAGTCTTTCATATATGTTTTGAAATGTGCCCTGCAGCATTCCGGTTGGACTTCGATGTAAACACTGCTTAGCGAATAATAAATGTTTATCGTAAACTCGAATCTACCAGGGGTCTGCATAAAGCATTGACAAGCGGTGATATAATGAAAACAAGCGCACTTAAGTGAAATAAATAAGTAACTGCAATAGAGTGGTAGTAAGGTGTAGCTGTTGTTGGGCACTCATAGTCGATTCCTGGCGGAGAACACACGCATTATTGAGCCGAGACCGAAGCGAGCGACCAGCTGAAGAAGGATAGAGATCTGCTTGACTTCAGTAGTAAACAGTATTGAGCACTTAGGTGAAGGAACTGATTTCAAGCAGTTACATTTCCAGTTTCTACCCCATACTCCAAACGCGATGAGTTGGAAATGTTGGCTAGAGCGTAATATACCACCCTTCGGGCACGAACGACTTTAAGAATATTTGAATTTCTATGTGCCTAACAATTACCAGATGAGATCAGAGCTGCACAATACAACACATCTGGCTTCATCAAGGCAATACACCTGTGCGGTACATCACAAAACTTGCTCAACTTAGGAAATGATATTAATGCTGAGCAGGCATGAGCGTTAAACTCCTATGTCCAAGGTTCTTCCCTATTACACCTCTCAAACAGCTTCTTCATCCTGACTATATTGGGGCGCGCGCGTTGAGAAGCACTGCTTGTCGCCGGCACCCTAGATCGGTCCAGGCCTCTTGTTCTGCTCCGTCGGTGAAGTGGTGTCAGACTTCCCAAAAGAACAAAACACCGACTTGTTCTGTGGCTGGCCATAATGGCAGTGTGTAGCGGCTAACCTATGAAGGTTTAAATGCCGCCAAACTTCCTTGAGTTTAAGTTTCTTACTTTTTTTAGTATAAGTTTTAAAGTGCAGATTAGAGGGCACGTGTCTTGAATAGATTAAAGCATTATTCATGTCCACCCTAATGAACGAAGAAGAAGAATGCGCTACTATGTATGCGCAGCTTACACCACTCAACGATGCAGACCTTTATTTTTTTTGCCGAGAGCATTGAAACGAGTGGCTGTAATTTCTGACAGGTCTTCGAGTCCTCATGTGAAGAAGTTGATTGCAGTTGTTAACCAAGACCATTATTTGGCTAACGTTTCGGCGTCAACAGATGGTCCATCGACTTTTAGAGGTTCTGACAAAGACGACGACGCCGAAACCTTTTCCAAATAAAGGTCGGTAGTCAATCCTAGTTAACAGCCGTAATCAACTTCATCACATCAGTGCTGCCGATGCAAAGATTTATGGAAAGTCGGACGTGGACAGTTTTCATGTTTCCGCCTATTGCGAAAAGCGCAAAGGTCAGAGTTACCCATTCAGTTTTGTTCAGATCGATGTTGTCTTGTTGAACTGGTAGCCAAAGTTGTTATCTCATTTATTTACCTTACGTTTCGGCGACCTCGCCTTCGTCAGAGCCTGAAGAAGTCGAAAAAAAAACTTATGAAACTTTCTTCCCAAACGCCATTTCATCCTATAGAGCCTAATCTTAAGGGTCCAACATAACATTTATGAAGGAACGACTGACCTTATAGGTGGATGCCGAGAAGATTCTTCTTAAGATTAGTACTCTGTAGGATGAAATGGCTTTTGGGAGGACAGTTTCATAAGTGTTTTTCGACTTTTTGCGAAGGCAAGGTCGCCGAAACGTAAGCCGAGTTAAATAAATAGACAACAACTTTGGCTACCAGCTCAACAAGACAACATTGATCTGAAGTCAATATGCCAAAGTTTATTGAAAGTCGAACTTGGACAATTCTGTTGTCCTGTGCGAAACGTAATTGAGTTGCAGTAAGCGGCCAACCGACGGAGAAGTCAGTGATCTATGGTTCCCAGACAAGTGTGGTACCAATTCACCGAGCCCGGATAAGAGGCATGAACGACACCCAACTAGTAGCATCGATCGGCTGCATGTGACAGCTCTTCGTGCAAATGGAATTATTAATAATAGTATTGATAGCAGCCTTGTGGAAATCAAAGATCAGGTAGCGATGTAGCGCAGAAGAATTATATTAGAACACTAGTTCTGGACAACACGTGGGCTTAAAGCTGAAAGGTGCTAATAGATGTTCAAGAGACAGTGCCAAGTCCAACACCTATAAATGTCGGTGCATTAGAGGCTATTAGGGAACTCACCATTGAATGCCACGACAGCAGTGTCTGACAGAGCGCATTCTCCGGAGTGATTTCCATAGCTTTGTACACATATTTCATCAAAATATCTCCTTCATCAAGAGACAGTTTCTAAAAAATGGACATCACACCATACAACTGCAAACGAAAGAGGAGGCTGGATAAAAGCTCACCTTTACAACGGCTTCTATTTCGCCGGTCTTAAAAGAGCCCAGAACCTTCGCCACTAACAACGTAGCCTTATCCTTAACTGCCTGAAACGTTCAAAGAAGAAGTACAAGCCACCGGCGGCGGTACTTTTCATCACTGTCTGCCTCAGTTAGTTAAATACCCTAAAGCAGAAGGAAAAGCTGACCTGATTTTTACATTTCAACGGTGGATTCAGCAAAGCAGCATGAAGTGCGTCTTCGAACCGATTGGTCTGCAGACAGGACGTAACCGAGCGCTCATCGGGTCCAAGTCCAGGCGTATCTCCCACTGAAAGATTTCTTAGCGTTGTTAAAGAAACTGATCCTAGCTACAGCTGACACGACCTTACTCTCACTGAGATTTGAGCTAACATTTAATACGGTACGTTGATACGGTACGCCTGCTCAGGGCCACATACTTTCACCACTAGCAGATTTCATCCAATGTGCCCCCCCCCCCCACTGATTAGCTTAACGTATCCATATTGCAACATTAGAGGAACACTGTCGACCGACGATCCTACTGGTATGTTCCCTAATGGTAAGGCTCTTGAACGTGTTCCTGGTAAGAGTGTAAATACAATTACATCAGAAATGTCCAATTACATCAGAAATGGTCTACCTCTGCTCACTGTAGTGGTAGAACACACCAGTGCTGCAAAAAAAATGTAGTTTCGTACAGCACAAAACGTGGCACTAGTTAAAAGTTCCGACTCCACCGAGACGACTTCGGTCGAAAAAAAAATTTTTCGCTGAAACTTCGTCTAGGGGGTTATTTGGGGTGCTGATCACGAATCTGACATCCGTTTTTGAAATTGTAGCTCAGGTAGGTTACGGTAGCTACGGGTAACTAAGGCTGCCGAGGTCATGATCACCAATTTTGCCCAAGCTTCTAGGGGGGGGGGTTATTTGGGGTGCTGATAACGAATCTGACATCCGTTTTCGTTTTACGCTGGAGTTTGAGCGAAATCGGTGACCATTATCTTAGTCACCCACCTTCCGCAACCTACCGTACTCCAGCGTAAAACAAAAAACGGATGTCAGATTCGTGATCAGCACCCCAAATAACCCCCTACCCCTAGACGAAGTTTCAGCGAAATCGGTGACCCTGCCTAGACCACCCTTGTTAACGGTATGGGTGGTCTCCGACCGAATCGTGAAAAACGGATGTCAATTTCGTGATCAGCACCCTAAATAACCCCCTAGACGAAGTTTCGGCGAAAAAATTTTTGCGACCGAAGTCGTGTCGGTGGAGTCGGAACATTTAACTAGCGCCCAAAACGTTGTATAGGGTTGTCCTACATGGTGACAGATAATTATAAACGGCGGATATCAGGACCGGCTCACCGTAACCGCAGTACGGGTCGCGCCAAGACTTTTGCTGTCTGCGCCTCCCAGCTTAGAGATCGCGCGTCGGCGTCCACGTTGCCAGGTCCGATCAATGTCTTGTGCGCCCGCGATGGCATCGTCGGGAAACCGGTCATGGTGCAGTGGGTAGAGGGTTTGCTTCATGCGAGGGATGTCGGGGGTTCGGTTCTCCTGCGTCGTGGCATTCTTGCATTTCAACTGACTATCTGAGGACTGGGAGGTTTCGACGTCTCCACCGCATTGCGAGTTTTTTGCGCATTGTTTCTTTCGCTCGAAGAGCGCAAAACCCAGGCGCGGAGCCCCTGAGCGACGAAAGCAGTCTCCATACGAGCAGCTTGCATGGCACACACCCTGAAATCCCTTCCCTAGCCTGGCTCTGCGATTGCACAAAGGATGTCTCACCCGGCGCCTAAGGTTACGGTGAGCCGGTCCTGATATCCGCCGTTTATAATCCTGTCATGGTGACCCCTCCCACCCTATCCTATTTGCGCCGAACTTTATATCCTTAAAACGGTTATGAGTTCAATACAAAGTCTACCCCTTCGACATCTCTTGGAAAACAAAGAAAGAGAAGTCTAGCTGAATCATAGCATGTACGCTATACGGCGACCCCACCTTATGACGGGCCCGTACAGTTTGTACATTAATCCAGCTTGGGTCAGCTATGTGCTTAATGTCATGCAATAAACAGGACAGAAGAAAACAAAAGAGAACTATTGTGTGAAAGAAGCTGAGTGAAAGAACTGACCGTCCTCACTCTCGTCGTAGTTCTCTGGATCATAAGCATCCACATCGAGCTTTCGATAGCTGGTATTCTCCATATTCTTCGCCATTATGTCGACCTCTCCAAGGAATAGGAAGTCGAAGAAGAAAACTCAGCCAATGAGCAACGATGACGTCACCAGCAATTTAGAACTTTGGGGCAAATGGCGCAGAATGTTTGATTAGAGCGCGATCACGACCACCTTGTGTATAGGTCGTCCCGATTAGATCAAGGCCACTGAATGGAATCCCTCCAGGAAGCGAAGGATGTGCAAGCATCGGATTTCACTGAATCCCTTAAAGACGACGTTCACGATGGACGGAGGAGTCTCTGAAGCTCCAATCTCCCTCAACGCATTACAGCCACTTGCGACCCGAAGTCTGCGTGACCAATGACCTCGTCCCGGAGATGGGCAGAAGGGAGCGAACACCTTGGGAGCTTCGAAGAAATCGTGAAGAAGACGAAGAACGTGCCTACCTATTGGACTCCACTTTTCTTCCTGTACTAACGTATGTCTCGCAAAAAGGGCCCATACCAAACTAGGATTATACCCGTTGTACGGATAGCGGGAGAGGTACAGATAGCGAAATGTTAGAGGAGTAACGCGTTTCTACTTCTGTACACAATTCAGGATGGTTCAGTGGTTAATTATTTATATGGGATGAGCGGGAAAGGGAGATAGGACCATTCGTCACAACCGCATAGGAGCACTGTCGCGTACGCCGCTGTCTTCTGGCCATGGTGACCTGTTCCGCCCAGTGGACGGCTGGTGCCTCTTCTGGTAGAGGCATCGTCGTCGCCGACGATACTGCCGCCGGCGCCGAAACAGAGACATGTCTACATACAAAAATGTGCGGATAGCAGATCATTTAGTAGCAGTCGAACGGCTTTGGTAGTAGAAGCGACAGCTTGAGGGCGATTGTAGTCGGCTCGAAAGTTGACGATGGGTAACGGCTTGTCGATCGTTGAAGGCGGTGGGACTGGTGGAGGAGTACGGCTTGTGGAGGGTTGAAGACAGCGGGAGTAGTGGCGAAAAGCGGCTTGTTGAAGGTTGAAGACAGCGATGAGGTAGAAGTGGAGACTTGATATATACTGAAGGACTACGACGACCAGTTAATGGCTTGACTCCGGATTTTTGATTCCGAGGTATTGCCGTTGTTCTGGCGATCATTTTCTGTTGTTTACGGGAATTATTATTCACCCCATTGTTTCCTAAGACTGATGTCATCTCGTAGCTAATACTGCTACTTCCACCTTTTTGCGAGTTTACTGGACTATTTCTCCGTGATCTTTGCCTGATACTCCATGAACGTGGAGGGAAACTTCGGAAATTTCTGCTCCCCTTCGTGCACAGACTGCTGTGGTGCTGTTTACCACACTGAGAACAGTCAGGAATTTGACACTCATAGCTGGAGTGGTTGGTTGAACAACATTTCCAGCACCTTCTGCCATCTGTTAGTATCTTGCGGCGTCTTGCTTGATCGGTGATCGTTCTGCAAGTCATTGAGTTATGATTACCCCTATGGCAGAACAGGCACTGACGAGTGGCAGAGTACCGTCGCCGCATGGTGCACTTATCTCTAGATGGGCTGCGCGCACTGCTCTCTCTGTGACCCAGCCTGCTCTCCAAGTACGCTTTAGCGGCAATCTCTTTCTTTAAATGAGCTGTGAGGTCACCGATTGTTTGGCTATCTTGCGAATGGCTTGATAGCAGAACTGGTCTCACTACGTCGTGAGGAAATTTCGCTGGGATGATTTCACACCACAACGGGTCACAAGTTCTACGGACATCATAGCCTGCGGACACCATTTGATTAATCAGTATTTGGATCTGATCGAAAGCTGACGAGCAGCTTTCCGCAGAACTGTTAGCTGGCTTCAAACTGATGAGTTTGTGCGCTATATGTGACCGATTTACAGAATGATTACAGTACTTTTCCTGTATAGTTCGTATAATCCACTCATAGTTTTCAGGCACAAGCTTTATGCCTTTTACTGAATCTTGTGCCTTTCCTCTCAGGCTTTCCTTGAGTAAGAGGATTTTCTCCATAACGTCAAGCTCCTTGCTCTTGTGAACAAGGGTCTCGAAAATTGCCCAGAACTCTGAGAAATCTTCAACGTTGCCGTAGAATTTCGGTAACGTCGCTTGAGGAGGTCTTATTGAACGACATAGTCGTGCCTTACTTCCAATTACATTATTAGCAACCGAATCCAACGGTATTTGAGAGATATTACTGTCCGCAGTTTCAATCGGCTCTGTTTCGTCAGCCTCATCTTCCTGCGGAGCAGTACTGCACGATTGTGCGTTTTGCAGTATTAGGGCTCTCTGCGAGATATACCCTAATTTTACGCTCATCGTGTCCCTTACGCACTTGGATTCCTCATGACGTGCCATAAGTTTGTAGATCAGATTATCCGCACTAGCTAGCTCTTTATGCAGCTGTGACTCATTCTCTATCTGCTCAATTTCTAGCATAATGTCCTTTTTATCGGACTTATTTTTACAAGTTTTATATTCCTCTCGAATCTCTTTATAGAGCTTCTCGAGCTTGTCTTTTCCCTGTTTTACTTGCTTTATACTGCTTTGCAAAAGTGCAGTAGTAGACTTACATTTCTCGTAAGTATTCTCGTCCGTTAGCGGATATTCTACTCTTACTGTGTACTCTGTGTACGATACCACACGATCTTTCAGCGTTGACGCGCTGCTCATGATCGGGGCTCTGTGGAAGTGCAACGCCATTTTATGCGGGACTTCTCGTAGGTCTCTTTGAATTTAAGAGATAGTGTTCCTAGTGTCTTGGACACTGGGAATTTCTTTCGGTGATGAAAGAGATTTTTCTAGTGCTATATGCACAGAAATTTGCGGCTCTAGGCGTAGGGACGCGAGAGACTTACGATTCTCTATTATAGAGAATGCGATCTGCAATAGATCGACTTGCGGCTCTAGGCGTAGGGACGCGAGAGACTTACGATTCTCTATTATAGAGAATGCGATCTGCAATAGATCGACTTGCGGCTCTAGGCGTAGGGACGCGAGAGACTTACGATTCTCTATTATAGAGAATGCGATCTGCAATAGATCGACTTGCGGCTCTAGGCGTAGGGACGCGAGAGACTTACGATTCTCTATTATAGAGAATGCGATCTGCAATAGATCGACTTGTTGCTCTAGGCGTAGGGACGCGAGAGACTTACGATTCTCTTTATTAGAGAGAATGCGATCTGCAATAGATCGACTTGCGGCTCTAGGCGTAGGGACGCGAGAGACTTACGATATGGCTTATTAGGCCGATGCACCAAAATATACCCGTTGTACGGATAGCGGGAGAGGTACAGATAGCGAAATGTTAGAGGAGTAACGCGTTTCTACTTCTGTACACAATTCAGGATGGTTCAGTGGTTAATTATTTATATGGGATGAGCGGGAAAGGGAGATAGGACCATTCGTCACAACCGCATAGGAGCACTGTCGCGTACGCCGCTGTCTTCTGGCCATGGTGACCTGTTCCGCCCAGTGGACGGCTGGTGCCTCTTCTGGTAGAGGCATCGTCGTCGCCGACGATAAGGATAACAAGCGATCAGCGTCGCACAACAAGGAATAAAGAGGAAGGATGGAGTGCCATGATCCAGGAAGATGAGAGGTCTCTGGGGTTTCGAGCTTCTCCGACGTTCAAAGGTCAGAGACATTATCGCATGGGCCTTACCCTCGAAATTAGGTGGATCAACCTTGCAATTTATTCCGCCGACACTCAGTGGACGAGGGCTGTTACAGACTAGATTAGAGATGTCAGTAGAATACCATGATCCAGGATGTCCATCAACGTGGTGATAGGACTTCTTCGTGAAAACTCTGAACAACAGAACCCCGCTCGCGTCCCTCGAAAAAAGAGGACCAACTGCGCCCCGTCGCACGCACCAGAAATTGACGAGGATCTCGCTGGCGCTCAGTAGAGCAAATCGCCACCCAATGCGACGATAATCGACACGCAAGAGAGAAACAATAGCCTCAAAGATAGCATAGAAACACTGTCGATTTTATTAGCGTCAACGGATAAGAACAGTCTCCAAAGTGGTTCGTTTCCACCTATGTCCAAACGAAGCCTTTTTGTTCTATCACCTCCTATAAAGTAAAGCCATTCAAATAATTCTTCATATTAGGCAAATCAAATAACACAAAGAAAGACGATCATAAACGTTATTTCACGGAAATATGGGCAAATGAGCAATACAAAAACAAACACAAGACAAAACAACACATCGGTTATGTAAAAGCTAAACGAAACAGACTAGTACCATGACATATGTGAGCTAACACCTAATCCTAATCAGTTGCTTCAGCGTACTGTCTTCGCCTACTTCGATTTTCACAATAATCTCTAATGTCAAAGTACGTTCAGAAGCTTAGTATTGCATCTTTCCATGGTGATAAAGCAGTTGAAAGCGCTCTGAACAGCGGTACAATTCGTTACAACAATCGCACATTCATCTCTTTTTACAAAACCAAAAAAAACTGAAGCAAATGATTCTATCTACATGATTACAACTAAAGAACATAACGTCGAGCAAATATGTTCTCTACACAGTTCTATTCCGCTGCCTGAAATGACTGAATAGGAGTGACACTTAGACGCTCCTGGAGTTCCGGAATTGTATCTTCCCAATGATTCTCCCAATCCACTGCGAGGAAGAACCGCGCTCGTTGAGCTTGTTCGACAATCCATGGGTGATTGCGTGTCAAGAACTGGTGGCGATGCCTGGAAGAACTCAACTGATCAACCATCCCGAAAATTGTCTGCATCCGGCAGCAGAGAAAACATGGGCATGCACGGAAAACTTACTTTTTACGAAGACGTGCTGCTCCAAAAATGCCGGCGAAAACGCACATGGGAAGACCGAATTGAATTCCTTCGAAATATTTCACGGTAACCTTAAAGAGGACATTCTAGAGAAGGGGAACAAAAATAAACGCTCAGCCCTACAAAAGATATGGAGGCAAACGCAGAAATTATGGAACTCAAAGATTGCTGCTGCTGGAATCTCATTATGCTTCGTTGTGAAAACAAATGCATGTAACTGTTGCTTTGAGGGTTTTGGGAACTCCCTAGGCTGAATATCAGATTTGGTGAAAAAAATGTGAAGCTAGTTTGAAAAATGAAGTACAAAATCTAGGAAGAAGAAGCACTATGAAAGAAGAAGGCCTAAAAGTGAGACGAAATGACCAAGCTGATTTATATACACACGCGGCACACAAGATACGACCGGGTCAATCGTAACGTGAGTAATATGTGTGTAATTGACTCGGTACGATTGAAGTGTCAACTCAAAAAGTGGGTTTATCAAATTTAACGGCTACACAAAATCAGATCGTAGGAATAAGATAAAATCTACGAAACAATTACCACCTCATCAAGTTCCAGTGAACAAAACAACTGGGAAGTGTGGTTGCTCCCTTGTGCTTCATGATTTTTTCTCAATGGTAAGGCCAACTATAAGCGACGGCGCTGGATGGTTAGTAGAATGAATTCCTCCCGCGAATCATTTTAATGCCCTCAGAAGCATAATTCGTCCACACGCACAGAACTAAGGGCATGTTCATACTCCACGACGGGAACGACAGGGCAAGGCGTACGTTTCGATTTTTCATAGGCGACAGCTCGGCAATAGTAGACACATATGCTCTGCCCTATCGTTCCATCGTGAAGTATGAACATGCCCTAAGAGAACCACTTCAGAATCACCGCTACATGTGCAGCTGGGAACCTCACCTCTCCAAGCATATGTGTAGGCATCTCCAGAAGGATGTGGTTAAAATCGTGTGTTTCCCGATAACGCTGCATCACGTATAGATGTTGCTCGTTCTGTATGAATTTCACTGGTGGCCTTGCGTCGGGCGAGGTCTTCAATCCCGACAAGAACCTAAGAAAGAATGCTGTATGATTACACAATAGAAGCTCACAATCATCCAGAGAAAATATGAATTTAAGCTTCACGCTGAACCTTATGCTTTAGTTCCTTTCATACGCCTTGGAAAAGAAATAAAATGACAAGCCTTTACGAAACAAGTGGGCATTCTCTAAGAAATGTTGATCTGTCGCCATCACGCATCGATTTTGCGTGCGGAGATTAAGTGAGGTCAAGTGGAACTTCCTTGATTTATCGAAAGCTACAAGTGGATTGTGCTGCATATCCCGCACTGCGTCTTGGATCGAAAAATCCTTCCACCCGTGGATTGGATAAGGGATTTCAAAGTTATCCAAAAACGGAGAAACACTAAACTGTGGAATGACTTATGTAGAAGTCATGGGCTCACACATACCTTAAACAAGTACCTTAAACAAGAGTAGAATGCGTAGTCGACCCTTAGTATTTGTTCCTTAGAGATGGAAAGTGCATAGTCTACATTAATCCGCTATTCCCATAAGGACAAAGAGGAAAGCTGCCGTTAATCACAAGTTTAAGAAAGAAGCTGAGACAAGAACTTTATGGGGTGCCTCCTGTTTCACCATCACGCCGCCACGAAGCGGGACAAACGCTGAAGAAGAAGAAGAAGAAGACTGATATGCAGGACGCATGGAGCGCAGTCGGAGGAGGTATGGGCTGTCGCGTGCACCAGATACCAGGTTCCTGGTTCGCATTTCCCGCCCAGACCAACCAAGCTTACATTTCTCTGGGGTCAGTGAATTGGTAGCCAGACTTGCCTGGGAAGGATAAAGCGCTGATTTACTCATCGGCTGGCCAACACAAGTCATGGTATGGCCAAATATGCGTTTCCTAATTCATTAGCTCAGTTTAAGAGGCTCGTGGACAGGTATCTCCTAGAGTAACTAAGTAGTTACTATGCGTTGTGTTGTAGTGTTGTTTTTCTTGTTGTTGAGTGCTTTCTATTTTCTCAGCGTGTAATTGTAACTACTTGCACGTCTAAATGAAAAATAAAATAAATACGCATTCAAATTGCGCTTCCCAGACAATTCAACCACAACTAAGGCATGCAACGATTCAGAGGGTAAGAAAGAGATGACTGCCCTACGCTCCCACAGACTGCTAAACTTTTCAAACAGACGGGACTCACTTGGCATATCGATTCCCGAATGTATTTTCCGGTAGCGATTCGAGATATTTGACATCCACGGTCGCATTGCTGACCCTCGGTCGTTCTCTAAGAAGGCGGGCTCCAACAACGTCGCTATCCATTCGTTGCCTTTAACAGAAGTGAATTCAAAACATCAAGGTTAGAAGACAATTGAAAGCAGGATACCTTATGTTCTCGAGAACCGATTCGAGAGCAGTCGCCTCACCCATAGCAGCCACCATGTCGCCGCGCCTTGGGTCAGTGATGGCCATGGCTGCTGAGCCCACACCTAACAACATCTGGGAAACACGTGACAAAGGAACATGGCCGGGATAGAGAGCGGTCATTTTTTCACCTGAAAGAGAAAAAGGAGTTTATCTTGCAGCTAAGTTTATTGGAGGGATGACAAGTACACCACATAAGCGACGAAATGCATGCAACACGGATGGCTGATGGAGCATCTGAAGCACAAAACGCGCAATCAAAAATGCCAGCAATCTGCAAGTTTGGCGCTCACGAACACTGGTTATAATCTTGTTCAGACACTTTACTGACCCGTGATTTTCAAGTTTATTATAAAGCTGTCAATAGCTGGGGCCAACGGTTCCACTAGTTCGTCTCCCCAAGCACCCCAAATAGCCCCTCTAAGTGAAGTTTGGGCGAAATCGGTGATTATGACTCAGACAGCCTTAATCAACCGTACCTACCGTAATCGAGCAAAATTTCGAAAATGGATTTCAGATTCATGAACAGAACCCCAAATAACTACCTGGGAGAAGTTTGGGCGAATTTTTATCGACCTCTCATGGATCTCTGGAGTCGTGAAACCGCAATAGTGCTCTCAAACGTTTTGAAACTTACATAAATTTAACTAGATAAATTGCCTCCGCCTGCACCACACCTTCACCGTTTTAAAACCTTCAGAACCTTGTATTCAAGCCCCTTGAGAAAGGGGAACACTTGACGATTTTGTCATAATGATAATAGGTTTTACATACAGTGCTTCAAAAGTACTTCCCCACACAACCCACCTCACTTTGGCCTGAAGAGGAAGAGTCAAGTTCGATGTTTATTCCTCTCTTCACAGAGACTCCTTTCTGTCGCAATATCTCCTCAATATTCTTTCCCTAAAAGAATACAACTAGAAATGAAGGTAATAAGGCTAACAAACAATTGTCGGTACCTACCTTGAAATCGGAGAACCAACCCAAGTTGTCAGCGATAATGTGGTGGTTTTGACACTTGTCACAGGTCACGATCACCACACCTTTCTCGTACGAGTTTTTCGAGAAGGTCTTTGGCCCCTAAAGTGATATTCATGTGATAAGCCACAAGCGATATCTCTTCACTAGGCATTTAGTAACTGGGGATAAGGCGCAGCATTTGGCATGGGAATGTGCAGCGCGCTCTTTTGCTGCATGATGTCGCAGAAATACATGGAATGCTATCTAGCCCACACAAAGTTGGATGGTCAGCCGACAGACAGGTCTGAAACCATTTTGTAGACCTAAATGGTTCGTCTAAGCGCGAACCGAGCCTAAAATCTTCTGATGTAAACAAAGGTGGCCATTTTAATGCATAGTTGCTGCATACAGTTAACTGTGGTGGCCATTCAACAACATATTAACGTTTTCTCACATAGTAAAGGCATGGTACCGATTCAACAACCTGGAGGGACAGAAGGCTTTGTCTGTCCGTGGGATCCGATCCTTAACCCTGATTAACCCTTACACGACATTGTCGATGTCGTCGGACAGTTTTTTTTTGCCGCATGGGACAATGTCCGACGATGTCGTCGGACACCATCATAAAAATGGTTCATGGAAAATTACCGAGCACTTGGTAGTACAATATTAATCAATGAGTCCACTAATTTCTATGGTCAAAAACGGTCTTTGGGAAACCTCGTTCGTTACTGTTTTTCATATTTAACAAATAATACAAATAAAATAATTGAAATAATCAGCGCACGGGAAAAATGCGTGCTGTCGCACGCGGCAGTCACCCGAAAATCGCGCGTGTCGTGAAAGGGTTAAAGGGTGCACACGAGACGCGGGACATCTTCATCCTAATCTCTATAACAGATTCAATCCATCAGTGATTCGTATGTCATCCCTAACGCATTCGACCAATAATCTAGATTTTATACAGGTTGAATTGAATTGAATGAAAAATATTGAAGGCCGAATTAGGACGACAAACGGGATCGCTTCGGACAGTATCTACCAACCACTAATTAGTCACTAAAAAAACAGAAAAGAAAAAACCTGAGGTGCAGAAGTACTGCGCAGCACAAACCAATGACATCACTGGCCGGTCAGGAAAGAATGTCTATGATGAAGGTACCGAAGTGGTGAAGGGCTTGATGCCGATAAAGTACGCCCCAAGTCCTTGATGCTAGCGAATTTTATGTTTTACAAAAACTACTTTCCATAGGTCAGGGATGCTGCAAACAAATCGCGCGAAGCGCGCAAGTGCGAGACACGCCGTTAGGCGTGTCGGAGCACTTGTGAATGAAAAATCTAGTAGGTATTGACGAGGGATCATCAATAGGTTCATGAGCGTGAACACGGCCAATCACAAATTTTTTAAGTGAATTCAGTTGAGTGATGCAGTCCCATCAGTAATAAACCAGTCATCAAGGCAAAGTTCAAGAAAGTCATCGTGTTACTGTGACAGAACACTAGAAATGGATGCGCTTACAGTAGATCCAAGATGTGGCTAATTCTGGCGTATATGTGGTAGATGGACCACATCGTGGACTGCTTGACTGCGCACCCCTTTCCCTATAAGAACCAAAATGCTGTAGGATTACGAAGCCGGCGCTATGAGGATAAGGGGAGAAGCACCGACTCCTGGGCGTAGATTTTTCAATCTGCAGCTCACGGTGAGACAGAAGGTTATGTTTCTTTTGGCGTAGTCGTCCCAGCTCTATACGAATTCACTGTAAGGATATGGAATTGCGGTAGGAAAAGTTGTCATCACAACAGTGCACCCACTCTCCTTAAAACGCACTGTTACTAAAGCATTAAGCTCTAAGCTAACCAGTTGGGACAGTCAACTTACGCAGGACGGATAGGAGACCTAAGCTCGAGAGGGAGCTCGTCTCGTCTTTATTATAAAATACGAGAACTTCACAGAATACTTACCAACAATGGATTTAACACAGAATTCATCGCCACGAACATAAGAAAATGCTTAAACAAAAACAGACAAATATTATATAAATATGGCATGTTGGACAACTATAATAAAGCAATTAACTTAGTGGGAACACTCGTATAGTTGGAAGTTTTTGCTTAAATTTACTTTGCTAATACATACACCCATATATAAGAGTAGATCTTATTGATATGCCGGTGAAAGGAATGTAGAAGCAGTGACATTAGTTGATATAATTGTGAAATGTTGGATAATGCTGATCTAATTAAATTACTACATAGTGTGGTAATGTACCAAGAATTGAAGAATGAAATGAATACCGTAATGATAACACATATCATAATACATACCCATACAGATACCGTATAACAGATCACGGTATGGTTAATTTATATAGAAAAACCTCCATAGCCGGTTGGCACAAGGATTTGTACGTAAGTTAAGTAACTTTAATGAATTCTAATATTGACAACAAATATTTAAAAAATAAAAAATGCGTATTTAAAAATAAAATAAAATAAAACAAAAACAAAAAACAAATAAAAACAATACAATACAAAATAAAATAAAATAAAAATATAAAAAAAATAAAAAATTAATAATAATTAAAATTAAGATTAAAAAATAAAAATCTAAAAACAACATAAAAATATAATAATAAAATTACAACACCTCCTTCACTGATGAGCCACCGAGGAGGTGTTATAATAAAAACGTTTTGTCTGAAGGGAGGTGGCGAAACAAACCATTGGGGTTAGATATTACTTCTCCATAAATCTCAAGTATATTCAATAGCATCTTATTGCGTCCTCTTTTATCAGATTCCAGATACAAGAGAGTACCTCTATAAACCTCTATAAACTCTGCAGGCACAGATTGGCGCAAATAGGGTCCGGGGTCACCTTATAAAGAGTCACCAACATGAAAAGAACGAGACAAGGCACATTCATAGTAAAGAAAACAAACAAATAATGCTGTAGCTTTGTTCTGTGCTCTCCTCCGCTGACGCAGGGGAAAGACTCCAGGGTGTGGCTCAAGTGACGCATCCGTGTTAAAATTGCCTACATACTGGAGTTCCCTCCCTTGTCCAACTAGGAAGCACATAAGACGCGGATCTATAATCGAAACGAAGAGATAAGACGGCATTTAGATTCACTGTATGTAGCTACTTGCCACGCCGGTCCGCTGCGCCATGCTGGTGACCCCCCCCCAGACCCTATTTGCGCCCACAGATTCTCAACAATGTGACTAAATCTCTTTACAGTCTGCAGAGAAGCTGGATACACAAACCTAAACAACCAACCTGTCGCGTTCCACAGACTCCGCAGGTGTACTCGATAGAAAGTCGTGCCTTCGAAGGGTCGAGGGAAAGGGAGCCCTGAGAGCAGTACCTACTTCCACCGGCTGAATACGGTGATAACAGAGCACGTCCCGACCTAAGTGTTAAGGACACGAGAGATCGAAACATTGATCTGAGACGGCTGGAGCGCTCCAATGCGAACGGTCGGGTCGGTTTCATTGGAGCACGTTATGGGTCGTTTCTGTTTGGCGGAAACTGCGCTTCGTTCGAACATTCGGGTATGGTTTTCTTTTCTTTACGATTGCTTTTCTTGTGTCAAAAACTGACAGAAACGATCTATATATTACAGTGACCAGAAAATCGCGCTGGTGGAGAGCAGTTCTGCCGGAATTCCGACTCCTCGTTTCCATTGACATCACTTTGGTTTATCCTCGGATAGTCGACAGCTATGGAAGTGGAAGTGGTGAGTGAAAGGCCTACGAACTCTCCTGGTTGACACAGGGCTATAAGAATGCGTGTGAGACTGCGTAAAACGGTGCTTTCCGGGATAAGGAGTGACGCGACAGCGCAGCGATGAGTGGATAAACTTCTCTCTTCTTTGTGATAGTTCACGCCTTCACCACTGGTAGTGGCGGGTTCATTCGCCGATCGCACTAGCCTACCAAGGGAGAGGGATCATAACTGAAAACGAGAGTGAGATGTGGAGCAGGAGAGTCAGGGGTCGCTGCATGGATTCTGAGGTACTTGTGGGGCAGAGCGCTTGTGCACGAAAAACGAAGTCTTTTGGATGTTGGCTGACGCGGAGGAGAACGCCAAATGGCCGAGGGAAGGAACTCGAGGAGCCGCATCCATTAACGACTTACAGCAGTTTAACAGAAAATACAGCCAGAATCCCTGATAGCGCGGCTTATCAGGCGATATAGTCAAATACTTCGCCGAGCTATCAGGGATTTCGGCTGTACTTTCTCTGTCAAATTGCTGTAAGTCGTTGATGAATCCAGCCCCAGGATGTGGCCGAATTTGACACAGGTGTGGTAGGTGGACCACATCCTGGAGTTCTTTAGATACGACGGATCCTTTGCCCAGTAAGAACCGATTCCGATAACCCCCGTCGTTGTGGACTAAGTGCTGGAGGATTCTTAGGTGCAGTGTTGTACTGTTTGCAACTTGGTTGGCTCTATCAAGGGAAGAAAGAGATGTTTTCTACTTCGACGGGGAAGAGAAGACATTCTAGGACATCTTTGCCCCAGTACGATGAGCACATCTCTGAGCTCTCTTCCTTACCCTGGCCGCTGACGCCGAGGAGAGAACAGGAGAGGGTAGCGGAGACAAGAGCAAAGAACCCAAGTGCAACGGCTTGGTACCTGCCCCATCTATCAGCTGAAATATTAACCGTTTTTTGTACTTATGTGGGTGGGAAGGATGGAACACTGACTTGCCAGGCCAGTGTAACACATTGTATAGACGCATTCAAATAGCTTACACGACATCCCGTAGAAGAGAATTGGGTGACGCATTTTAAGCAGAGATCGAATAATTACGGCATTCGTCTCTATTCTTGATAGTGAATGAAATACAGCGCGAACCCAGGCCTCTTCCCGAAAAGTCCATGCTTTGAGCCTTTGGTGCTCTTCGTTGTTTTCGCTCTAGTTCTCTAAGCTTTCGGTGTGGTAAGCCTTAACTAGATCTTCGGTATTCCAGATTTGCGCGTAATCCGAGCAAATTGCGGTCCAGTACGGTGGCGCGTGCTGTTTATGCAATTTTACACGCATTTCCCCTCCAACTAGGAAATCCAGAAAGTCCTTGGTTGATGTGCTGACTTTCATATAATTCCCTCGATTTCAGTCCGTCGTCATTGCTGTTAAAAACGGCATGCCGTTTATCGAGGAATGCTTGATGTCCCTGCTCGTACAAACGTTCCAAGAATCGTGGGAGGTAATTCTTCTTCCGGCAAGTATCGTAACTGACCGTATCACCTGTATCACCTGTCCTCCCGCTGATCATCGACTTACTCTAGCGGACGCCAGCAGCGTCTCCATTCCCGCGAAGTCTTCAGCGTCAAGAAAATGGAGACGCTGGACTAACTGTAGCTTAGGACAAGAAGCTACTAAGACCTTGCGCGCTAGTGTGGTTTCGGATTCAGTTTGCAGTTTCGATGGCGGAAAAAAGCTGGAGCTATCTTATTTTGGGGGTGGCTTACTCCTACGTAGCTAAAGCTTACCCTTCCATATATTCCTCTCTTTGTATATCAGGTCACAATTGATACTGTGACCGAAAGAAGGCCTTTTGCTGTTGATCGGCATTGCTGAACGCTGCTTAGAGTTAACTTTTCAAAGTCGGCATCATGCGAGTATACTGAGTAATATACAGGCTTCACAATAAGTGAAGAGCATCGACCATGTGGCCTTATTGCCTTGAAATTCCAATATAGGAGGGAATTGCTTGATTGTGTTGGCAGTGAGTAGGCTTCACAACAAGTAAACAGCACTGGAAATTAGTGACGTAAAGAGGCTGCCAAATGCAGTCCGATCGTCATGCTGGATGAATACTGATGTGCTCGCCAGCCAGCCTAGCGATCGGACTGAATACTGATGTGCTCATAATTGCGCAAAATTGCTTCCTTCACACGGTTTTCCACCACACCCATTTGTAAAGAGCTTTTCCTTCCGCTCAGTACCTCCAATGTTCACGAGTCGCAGCCTCATGGAGTTTCACCGTACTCGGTGCTATACCGGCTGAAGGGAAGAAGGGGAATCGAGGTGCAAGTCGTCAATGTAGCCTACACCCCTCTGGGTGTCATTCCGTTCGATCGACGTCACTCCGATTGGCTGGCATGCTCTCGCCTCCTAAGCAGACCGCATTGCCGACGAGTACGTATGGACATGTCCTAGGAGGGTGAAAGTGAACCTTCTTGTTATTATAACCTCGTACTTTGCTCATAAACATCACTAGTCTGGAGCAGTGTAGGCGTGTTTGGGACTGGGAGCGCTACCTCACTTCAGGCATTCTACTTGCTTACTTTTTGTCGTTTAGCAGTTTCCTCAGATCGTCGTTGTTCCCTTTTAGGTCTGTGTGTACGACGATGGCAGCACAGACGAGACGTTTGCTTGCGTCGAAAAATTTATCCCGCTGTTCTGCGCACGTGGTGTGATGCTTCGTATCGAAAAAGGACTGATGTCGCATGGTATTTTCAGCAATTTGTGGAACACGTGTTGGCATAATAAACTACAACACTCGTTGTAGGAGTTGGTTATGCGAAGAACCGAGCAGCGAGTATGGCTTGCGGGCGATTCCTATGCTTTTGCGATGCTGACGACCGGTCGGAGCCTTCGCGGCTACAGTCGCAGTACGAGCTTGCTACAGCCATTCCAGACGACAAACTTGCTTTTGTTGGTCAGCTACTTTTACATGTTTTCAAGCAACCGAGGGAAAATTGGTAAATAGTGCCGCTACCTACGTAGAATGTTGTGTCGTACTTCATAGGGGACGAAAGATTGCTTGTCTTCTTTGACGTTGGGGTAAGCACAGAACCAAGGTGGTAGTGTAAGGTTTTCTATTATTAATGAAATGAGCACCATTAAACATTTTAAAAACGGGCCGCATATTCCAAAACCGTTGAAGCCCTAAACAGTTTGAAGGTAGTCGAAGCAACGAGAGCCACTGTTGCTATGATTTATTTACTTATTCATGGTCATGTCCTTCTTCAAAATGAAACAGATTTTCACGTCACCAGCTGCTGTATGGTGATGCTTTTACTTGTCACCCTGGCAACCATGGAGCTGTGGCTAAAATTCTAACGCCAGAAAGAGGTTGAGCTTGTACTGCACCCACCACCCACGCCGCCACCCATGAGAACCGAACCCAGACCTCCTCAACGCCGTCATCCACTGCTCCTAAACCACTTGCTACAGCATCACGGACGCGCAAGAGACGCCAGCAGTCGTGAGGAAGCACCTTCACCGTGACATGGTAAACTTTAAGGACCCCTACTCGTTTCTTTTAACGACCTGGCAAAAAAGAACCACACCTTTAGAGTAACCATAAGTGAAGGATGGAGGTCCTTGCTACATGACTCCTTTTACCATTGAGACATACTCTTCAGATCGTTGTTACAGAACGCCTCACTCGCTCGGTTAACGACCCCGCGAAGTATACATACCTCTCCACTAACTGGAGTCTCGAGATTCTTCCTATACGACTCGCTTTCGCCGCTCAGGCATACGCTTCAAAACTCACCCTTCTTAGGGTCCGGACTGGACGTGGCAGTTAGATGCAGCAATGGCTAATACTACTGTTACGTGTTTTGCCCAGATAATTAAGCCAATTTAAATGGGGTATAAATTTCAATTGGAGTCGGAGTGAATAACGATAATCCATTTTTTGTCGTTTTTTAAGAAATTTTCTGCAGTTGCCAAGTTGCTATTAGTGTCCTCTGCATTTATGAAACTGAATTTGTTTTACGCCAATGTGTATAGAGAAAGGTTTAGGATGCAATTTCGTGCGACAGCCAGAAGGTTCGACAGCACGGTACACTAGGTGGGCTAATAGCTTGGGCGTTGACAAACTGAGAACTCAGGTTTGTTTGCTTTTATTGAATCTTTATAGATTGTGGTTTTAAAATTTCAATTTAGGTGTACACGTCTCATGGTCCTACATTAATTGCTCCTTCGTGGTTCATTTCCTATGAACTCTATATGCGTCTGAAAGGGTTTCGAGAAGATATTCCGTTTTATCCGGAGGATCTCGAATTTTTCTTCCGGGCACTCGATTTCGGTGACGTTCACTTTTCAAAAGTAGGTTTGACGTAGACGAATATGGTCGACAGAGCGAACTCGAGATGCTTAGGACCTGTTGTCCTATTGTCCGTGGCGAAAACAACAAGGGAAGGGACGAACGCGAACGGGGGTAGAGACGGGAGCGACTGCAGAAAGTAGTGTCTGTAGTGCCTGTGCACAGCAGAACTTCTTCAGAAAGAAGGTCCTTGAAATGTAGACATTAAGCAATTTCCTCACGATTAGATTCGTTTTCTGGATTTCGAATGAACCAATTAACCTATGACTACGGCATATGATGATCCCAATGGTTTGACCAGCAGTAATTCTAGGATGTTTTCTGGGCAACACCTTGAATTAAGCAAGCACGTGTTCAAATTTCGAGCCTTTGCAGATGGGAAATTACATGCTCCAAAGCTAAGCGCCAGTCTCGTTCTTCGCTGGCAACTGTGACAGGGAGCACTGAAGGATTGCCTTAATAACTCCATTTTCTGAAGTGATTAAGACGGCCTTCCAATTGGAATTTGACAGCATCAAACTAGCTAACACCGGGTTTGCGAAATACACGTTCACTCCCCCAACTTCTAGCTTCCTGAAACCTCGGCATTATTAGTTGGTAAGGTCAGTAACGTATTGTGTCTCGCTAGGTTTTCAGATGGAATTCTTTAATCAGCAGGACCTGACGTTCCGACGTTCACTCTTCTTCGGACACCTAAACATGGTGTGTATTGTAAATCTGCGCTCTACCCCACCAAGCAATCTAGCATTTTTGACCTACCCCTACAATCACCACAAGAGGCCAAATGATAGAGACGAACTTACTTGGGTCCACTACTAAGGCCTTTGGTGCACTCATGCGACGCGCCGGCGATGGGTCGCGGGAGTATACCAAAGGCCTAGGGGCTGAAGGTCGCCCTGTGCTTGAAGGCTAGTAGGGGCGAATGAACACACTGGGCAGGTATCACCCACCAGTCATTCTGCAGCTCACAATGAGGCACGATCGGCAACATGTCACTTGTTACGGCTGGGCGTTCATTTCGGTTGTTCATTACTGGATTTCTAAAAAGTAAAAGTTCAGAATATGTCCACAGCTTGTCATGTCGAGATATCACTCTCAATCGCCGTCATGACTAGAAGGACTGTGAGGTGAAGTGAACAATATGACTAGTTGGTGATATCTGCCCAGTTTGGTGTTTTCGCCCCCGACGAACCTTCAAACACAGGGCGATCATCAGCCCTCGGTGGTGGGCCTAGGTGTATTCGTCTCTCCTCTTGTGGTGATTGTAGGGGTAGATTGAAAATGCTAGAGTGGCAGAGGCGTTTGGTGCGAAACGGGGGCGAATGTAAACCTTTACACAGTGTTTAGGCCTGTAAAGGCGACAGGATGTCGAAACGTCAGACCTTGATGAATAGAGAGTTCCACCTGAAAACCTCGAGGGGCGCAATACATTACTAACACTTCAGGATATGCTCCACCAATCACGCCTGTGTCCATTTGGGCACATCCTGCTGTTCCTTGCCTAGCTCAGTCTATGCAGAAAAACCAAAAGCGCAGAAAACAGGCCAATTCCTTTGTTTTTCACATACATGCCCTCTGCCCTGTAATTACCCTGAAAGGCGTTGTAGCTTCCATGGTAATTTAAATTCCCTGTGTGATATCTCGTAAAAATAAGATGCGTCGTGCATCCGAGTAAGCTCTAATTAACGCCATCTTTCATCCTTGTCCCCATTACTGTTAAGCATTCTCATTCTCAGGTTAACGAACCTCTGGTTATGTATCGCTATCATCCCGGCTGCGCTTCGTTCGGCGTTCACGAGGATGCCATTTGGAAACTGCGCATTGATCGGTTTTGTGAAAAAATTCTTCCGACCTGGAAATGCTTCACAATATGGAGTGCTGGCAAACAAGGAAAACGATTCTTTAAGTTAGTTCGTGTTTCTAATAGCCGGTGCTTTCTTTGGCTTGCGAATTTTCTCATGCAACTTTTCAGATCGTTACCAGAAGAAAGGAAGGGACATGTTGTATCATTCTGCGATGTAGATGAGAAAAAGATCAAGCGCGGATTGTTCGAGGAGTACGATGAAATTGCTCGTGTGGTCAGGTGGAAGGTGCCTATTGTTCACGTCAAGTAAGTAGTGCTTCTGAACTAAGCGTTTTGATCAGTCCACAAATTGCTAATATTTTTCGTGGTTTAACCCGTGCCATACAGTGCCAAACGAAAGTTGAATTTCACTCTCAACATTCCACTTATCGTAGTGGATAAGACATGAAGATTGATGTTTACCAATCCGCTTAATAGTTTGCGCAATCCTCCAGCATGGGACGGACGGATAGTTCGTGCTAGAACCACCTCACCTATCGATCCAAAGCTGTCTAGAATCCGCAGGTACAAGGGTTTCACCGGTGCATATGAGAACGTTGTTGGGAGTCAAACAACTATGGGTTCCATTTCGTAAATGCTTGAAAGCCCAGAGTTAGAAAACATGCTGTTTAGTATGCAAAATTACTAGGGCAAGTGCAGGTTACTCTGTGGGATTTTATGGGATTTGCCGCCCATTACACTTTTGTTGAATATCGTGGGGTTGAAATGCGTTTTTGTTCTATTCAATGGCTTGTAGTGGTCAGCCGACTGGCAGGTCAGTCTTATGCTTTCCCAATACAGCTGGCACCAAATTACCGACCCCAGAAGAATGGAAAGGTTGGTTGACCTGGCGAAACTCGCACCTTGAATCGATCCGCTGTACACACAACAGCCGGCGTCTCCTGCGAGTAATTCGCATGCCCGTCTTTTCGCACTTATGATTAGAGGAATTGAGATGTATATAACCGACGACCATCCTCAAAATTTTTAGAGACGCCCACCCTCCGCTGGTGATCTGCGTGAAATTGGACTTGACAGGAGGAGATCTCGAGCGTTTAGTGGCTGAGTCTGGTTGGATTGAAGGACGTGACTACATCCACTTCGGATAGATGTGCGCGCCTTAGTCAGCGTAAGTGACAAGATTGTCTACTCCCGTTTCTCCCAATCATAGTTTTTTTGTATTTAGAGATAGATGATTATGATCCGGGTAATGGGTAATTAAAAGTATTTTACGAATTTGTTCACTGTAGAGGTGCTCTGTTGCAGTCAGATATCTATCTTATTGATCACTTTCTATCCTTCCATTAGTAGAACGCCGCCTTCACCTTGCATATCCAAACGTAGCCCCCAAGACAAGGTGATTTTTATGTAATTTATAGTCGGACATGAAAACACGTGAAAAACCATATATTAAGCCAGGGCGTCGACAGTACACATCTAAGGGGTGTGCGTAATTACGGTTTACGATTTTACGATTTACGGTGGTTTTAGCAATTTTTTTACGATTTACGGCATTTTGGGTCATAAATCATATTTTTTAGATGTGATCTTTGATCTACGAGTAGCAGGAGTCCACAGGTTGTGAGGTGACTTGCTTTATAGTAGCAAGGGACTCAACCCAACCTTAGAGTCTCCTCTCACAGCGCTTTACTATTTTGTGTTAGATTTTGTCCTTTAATGTTCATATGTGGGTCCGAAGCAGGTGACCCCGCTTTGTGTAGAAGCGACTCGACGTCTCTCTCTCTCTCTCTCTCTCTCTCTCTCTCTCTCTCTCTCTCTCTCTCTCTCTCTCTCTACTTAACCATTTCTCTAACATATTGTAAGGCTGCCACTTGGTATCAGGTTGCTTTCGAGGAGAAATAAGCAGAATAAATATCTGGAGGATGAACTCTCCCAGGAGATTGGGTCCTCCGCTTTTCCCCGTTGCAGGTTGCAGGAAGGCAATTTGCATTCCAGTTGTGTAAGATCATTTCGTTCTGGCTGATAGGAAGACAAGCAAGTCCTGTACGGGAAAAAAGGCGATCGGCTCATCCATATTCTATTCGCAACCCCCTAATCGCCTTGTCCGAAAATGCATTCTCAACCCAAACGAACAGAAGTGACGCGAAACTATGAAGAAATATCATTCTTAGCTGAATGCAGGGTAAGGAGCAGCTACGAGACTAATTTCCATCAGATTACCAAAGCACGACACAATCTGTCCTTTACTAACAGAGCTTCTGAATTCGGCCAGCGCGTGGCAGTTGTGACGAGGTAAACACACATTGTGAAACGCTTAACTAATGCTTAACTGCCTTCACGTAACCATTTTCCCTCGATATCCTTCCCAGTTGCAGCCTTCTCAGCTAGAACCGGCTCAAATTGAACTTTAAAATTAAACTGACTGTGAGTAGCTTCTAAATCACTTGACTGCGCTACATACTTTCATTTATTTAAAAAAATCATAATTCGACTATCTAGGGTGTCTAAAAAATATGAGCATACCGTTTCAGTACTATCCCCCTGTTTTGTGAGAAATTGTTTTTTATACCAACCGAACAGTTCCTTGCTAACTGGACCGTTTTCATTCTAAACCAGACTTTTTTCATTCGGAACCGAACACTTCATTTTAAACCTAACACTTTTTAATTTGAAGTTACATCTAGAAATATTAGGTCATCCAATAAGTAATGTCGTTTTTTGTGCACTACGGTTTTAGCTCATAATTTGTCTCATTATTCGTGCATTTCGAAGGTGCACTAAAGTGATTCTAAGGTAAATGAGACTTGCTCTTTTAGAACCTACCATTCGTTGAATTCATGGATTGCAAGTTCAGGTGAGATGGCTTGACAAATCTCAGAGGAGCATATTCGGCATTGCATACTGTTCGAACTTCGGAAGGGTACTAACGCAACGGTTGCTACTAAAAATAGGTGCATGTATATCCACATGCATTGGACGTTCGCAAATTCCAGCGATGGTTTTCCAAGTTCAAATCCGTGTAATTTTGACCTCTCTGACTCCTTTCGATCAGGAAGGCATTTGCTGATGCAGAACTGGAGGGGAATTCTTGTTAAACAGTGGAAGAACTTGCGAGTACTCTCAACGAACCTAAATCAACCATACATTTTCATCCACGCCAATTGGCAAGGTGTGCAGAGCAGGTGTTTGGGTACCGCACGATTTATCCGCCGAGAACCGTGCCAACCGATCGACGCTTTGCAACGCACTGCTTCAGCGGCACCGTGCAGACCCGTTTTTTGGCCGACTGATCACAGGAGGCGAAAAATGGATCTTGTGCGATAACCCGAAGCGAAAGAGCAGTGGCTTTCCAAAAATGAACAACCAAGAAGTACTGCGAAGCCGAATATTCATCTCAGAAAGGCACTCCTCTGTGTTTGGTGGAATATCCGTGGAACTGTCCCCTTTCAAGTGCTTAAATCTGAACGGACCGTTGACGCAGACCTTTACCGTGAGCAAATGGATTGAGTGAACCAAGCTTTACTGGAAAAGCACCCGGCGATGGTAAACAGAAAGGGCGTAATTCTCCATCACTACAATTCAAGAACGTACTGTGCGAAACGGACGCTGGAAAAAATCGACGAATTAGGATGGACGAATTAGGACCCCATCCGCCGTATTCTCCTGATCTTGCGCCTTCGGATTACCACTTTCTCCGGTCTCTACAGCATTTTCTTAGTGGCAAGAAATTTGAAAGTTTGGAGGATATTCAAAATGCTATGTCCCAAATCAAAGCTGCTCCCTTCATAAAACCTCGGCATTTCAAGTTCTTCAAGTGTTAGTATTGTGCCAAAACGAGGTTATTATGGTGAATCTTCTTTATTTAGTTCGAAAAGTTCGTCCTCGATAACCTTACTAACGCAGAGTGGCATCGGCACTCTTGGTGGATCGAATCGCCTCTGAAGACGACGATCTCGTCGAAACGTTGGGCCACGCATAAATAAAGAAGATTCACCATAATAACCTCGTTTTGGCACAATACTAACTCTTGAAGCTATGTCCCAAACATTTTGCTCAAAAACTACAACAGGTTTATTGCTCAGGTAGTGAAGATTTGCTCGTTAGATGGAGAAAGGTTGTTGATAATGATGGTGATTACACTGTTGGTCGAAATGAAGTTTTGTTGAAAATTTGTTCAGTTGAGGTCAAGGGTGAAAAAACGACATTACTTATTGGATGACCTAATAAAATGGGTATTCTGCAGACCAAATCAGACGTAAAGTTTAGATAAACATTGTTTAACGATTCGCTTTAAGGAGTGTCCCAAGAGAAAACTACACTTCGGGTAAACACAAAACTCTTGCCTTGCTTGAAAAATGTTCGGTTTAAAATCTGAACGAAAAGAAATATAGTGTTAATAGTACGCCTCAGGTACTTCTTAGCCGGTTTACGGCTTGCGGTTTACGTTTTACGAAATTTCGAATTTCATTTACGCACACCCCTGGCACACACCCTTCTGAGTGACATTCCCATTTGATGCGGCTTCGCTGAGCGTTCCTGCGTTCCCATGCTGCTCGCGTCAATGACCAGAACCGAAATAGGCACTTAGCAGGCTGGCGCCCGCATCGATTTTGCACGAACTCGTAGAACAATCACACAACACGTTTTTTTTCTGGTGTGTTCCGCATCAGCGAACAAAGCAGAGGAAAGAGCTCCCGGGTGTAGCTGACATAACTTACACGTTTGCCTTGCCGGTGCAATGCGGACACCAGTCCGCTAAATGCTCCGGAATAGCGTACTTCTGCATCACTGTTACTCGTTCAAAGCCTTCATTGAAACATACCATTTTCGAACTTTTCAAATCAAACTTGATACTCTTCCAAGCTAGCATAACCATAAGACTTTTGAAACCAAAGCGAACTCTTTTAAATCGAAATTACCTTCAGGCAGATTAAACTACAGACTCACTAAGATGGTTAAAATAATTTTTTGTTCAAGAAAAATTTGGTAGAACTTTCTTTGAAATTTGTTAAGTTCACTTGCCTCAAGATGTGTAGTGATTTTATAAAAATTTTATTCTTGAGAAAAAATGCTGTTTTTGTTTTGAAGCGCAACGTGACAGCAATCATGTATTGCATTAAAAGTCTATATCGCGCCATGCACTCGAAAAGCAAGTATATGCGTGTTTTTTACAATCGTTTATGTTGCACCGTTTGCAGGTGTGAAACTGCATGCAAACAGAAATGTTGCTATCAGTCGAATAAGAATCGTGAAGTTTCTGTCTGCATGGCGCAATCTATGTTTTGGTAATAGAAAGTGGTCGCCCCCTGCTCTTTAAAAGAAGTTTCAAATCACTGTTTTTCCTCAGAAAATGAAATTTTTATAAAATTTCGAACCATGAGTTCGCTTATTAGGAAGTAAATTAAAACTTCAAAGAAAGTTATAGTAGATTTTCCTCGAGCAAAAAAAATATTTTAACATTTAGGAGAGTCTCTAATTCAATGCAGAAGAAGCTTATGTCGATTTGGAAGAGTAAGTTTCGATTTCTAAAGTCGTAGGCTAGATTAGACACTTCTAGTTTGACTCAAAAAGTGTCTAATTTGATTTGGAAAGTGTCCAGTTCGACGTGAAAATGGTATATCCTGAGGCCACAGCTGAGCTTTTTTATATTGAAAAATATAATCTAGTAATTTCTTGTTTTAATATTTTATTTATTATTATTAGTTGCTTCCGAAATCACCGTTTCTGTACTCGTGCATAATCCCATTGCAAAAAAGGGTTCCCATGTAATAAGCGAATGAGTAAATAAATAAGTATCACCTGTATCACCTGTCGTCCCGTTGATCATCGACTTGCTCGAGCGGGCGCCAGCAGCGTCTCCGTTCGTCCCTGTCGCGTGCCAGAGTGCTCCCTCCAATGGATCCTCCTCGCTCGAGGGACACGAAGAGCGTCATAGCGATCGTTCAGGGCTTTCACGAAGAAGTCCGACCAACGCGATGGTGGGCGTCCTGGTGTTCTCTTGACATCCCGCGGAATCCAGTCGGTGATGGCTCTCGACCAGCGGGTGTCTGCGAAGCGCATTACGTGGCCGGCCCACCTAATTTCCAACAATTTGGCCGAAGCGACAGCGTCTCTGATCTTCGACCGTCGACGAACCTCGGAACTCCGGAGACCTTCTCTCACTTGCGTGAGTCGTGTCACTCCGAGCATCATCCTCTCGATTCCGCGCTGCGCGACGCTGATCGCGTGTTCATCCTGCTTTCGTATAGCCCAGGTTTCTGAGGCGTATGTTAGGGCAGGAAGAACAGTGAAGTCGAATAGGTGGGCACGGAGTCGGACGTTCCTCGTCTTCTTCGCGACTTCTTCGACGCTCTTGAAAGCTCACCAAGCCGCTCGTTTCCTCCTGCTCAGCTCCGGCGCTAGGTCGTTGGCCATATTGACTTCGCGACCAAGGTACACGTAGCTGGAGCATTCGGAGATGTTCGTTCCGTTGAGCGAGAATGGGGCATCAGAAACTTGTCCGTTCCTCATGAACATCGTCTTCGTAAGATTCAGCTGCAGTCCAACGTTCCCACATACACAATCGAAGTCGGCCAGCATTCGATCCGCCTGGCTGATGCTCGGTGTTATGAGCACGATGTCGTCAGCGAAGCGAACATGATGTAGTTGCCGGCCGTCGACCTTCACTCCCATGTCTTCCCATTCTAGTTCGCGCATGACGTTTTCGAGTGTGGCGCTGAAGAGCTTCGGGGATATGGTATCCCCTTGTCGAACCCCTCTCTTCACGTCAATGACGACGTCGTTGTAGAATGGTGAGATCTTGGTCGTGAATCCACTGTACAGCTCTCGAAGGACTCTGATGTACTGAGTAGGAACGCCCTGAGTGAGCAGGGCTTCGAGAACCGCTTCAGACTCAACGGAGTCGAATGCCTTCTTCAGGTCGATGAACGTAAGGCACAGCGGCAGCCTGTACTCTCGCGACACTTCGGTGAGCTTCGTAATGGTGTGTATGTGGTCGATCGTGCTGAATCCTCTCCGAAATCCTGCTTGTTCGCGTGGCTGTCCTTCGTCCAGCGTTCTGCTAATCCTATTCAGGATCACTCGAGTGAACAGCTTGTAGACTACGGACAGCAGGCAGATCGGGCGATAGTTGCCAGTGTCGTGCACGTCTCCCTTCTTGTATAGTAAGACGGTCCTGCTGGTCTTCCACTGAGATGGAACCTTGACTCCGACAGGTAGCGTGTGAAGAGCCGCGCCAGGGTGTTGATGAGCGCTGGCGGGAGGTTCTTCAGGTGTTCAGGTCTGATCCTGTCGGGACCGCGTGCTGTACGTTTCTTCACCGACGAGATGGCGTGTCGGATCTCGGAAGGGAGAACAGAGGGGACGACGTATCCATCCTGCGGAAGATGGCATGGGGGCAGGTGGACGTGGCTATCGAAGAGATCGGAGTAGAAGTCGTGGATGATCTTCTCCATGGTCCTTCTGGAAGAGGTGATGGTTCCGTCAGGACGTCGGAGAGCGGCCATCTTGGTTTTGAAGTTGGCGAAGTTTCGGCGGGCATTGCGGATGCTCAGCCCTGCCTCTGCAGCTTCAGCCAACACTTCCGCCCTTCTCTCCTTAAGATCCTCCCTTATCGCCGCTCTGCATAGCTTTGCAAGCTCGGACGTCGGTTGGTGGTTGCCTGACGCTCGTGCTGCTCCACGCTGGCGTATCAGCTCGAGAGTTTCCGGAGACAGGCGTCTCTTGGTGGTCTTCAAGCTCTCGACTCCCTTAGCACTATCGCGGAGATGGTGCACGAAGTGTTCGTATTCCTCGTCGATGTTGTCCATAACGGTATCTTCCCAAAGCCCGGGAAGAGAGGTGTAAAGGTCCCAGTTGATGGACGTTCTGGGACTCCTCTTCTTAAGCTTCACCACCTTCTCTCCTTGACGCGAAAAGCAAAACCTCGCGCGAAGGGGGCGGTGGTCCGATCCCGTGTAGAACTTGGGGACAACGGAGACGTCGGTCAGGCAATACTTGCGATTGAAGATGATGTGGTCGATCTCATTGTGGAACTGGCCACCGGGAGATTCCCAGGTCCATCGTAGGGAGGGAGGCTTCTGGAACTGCGAGTTTCCATGGATGGTCTTGATTGAAATGATAAACTCAGACAGCCTTTCACCTTGCTCGTTCCACTCCAAACCGTGGGTTCCGATGTGAAGTTCTTCCGGCGACCTTCGCGGTCCGATCTTGGCGTTGAAGTTGCCGACGATCACCTTGAAGGTGTGGTCTTCCATATAGAACTTCTCCAGCTCCACGTAGAAAGCTTCGACCTCTTCGTCGTCGTAGTCGGATGTTGGGGTATACGCGACGAACACAGTCAAAGCTGGCATAGAGCCACATCGCTTCAATCGCAGACGACCGATTCGGGTTGTCAGAGACTCCTACGAATCGATGTTCATGGCCAAGTGCGTGTTGACGAGGACATCAACGCCGTCTATTCCCCTACTGTCGCATATTCCGAGGAACTGTTCTTCTCCGAAGTCGTGGGCGGCGTGTAGGGGTGGTGTCTTCTCGTCTCGGTCAGTCCGATGACGTCGTACTTGATCTTCCTGGCTTGCATCATCAGGTCCTCGACGGATGCTTCCGATGCGAGCGTGCGGGCGTTATAAGTACAGATTGTCATCCTAGTCCTTATCAATTTGCGCAGCCTGGTTAGGCCCCGAGATTTTAGCAGCCTCTCCGTACTCGTCCTTCCCATCGATGCAGAAATGGGGCTCTTCCGGGGTCAGGGGAATGAGGCCCTTTAGTGCTGCTGTTTTTGACTGGAGTACACATGGGTAGCTAGTCGGGCTCTGTCGTGCGGGCGAAGAACTCCGGGCAGCCAGCCAGACTGCCCGAAGGGACGGGGCGAGACTTTTGAGGCGGCCTCGAATCGCCTTACGATGTACTCCCAGTCTACCGAGTGCAAGCTTTTGGCCGGGCCGACGCAGTTACAATCCGCACAGTCACGGACACATCCACACACACACTGTGCATGAACATGTCGCTCCCACGCACAAGGAACGCGTCGACCCGACACAGCAGGAGCAAGGAGTGCATCCCCTGCATCCCACCTGCGTCTCTTAACAAGAGAGCCCGAAGGCTCTCTATCGAGGGAGACCCGTGGAAATAAATAAGTAACTAATATAAATAAATATTTACTGCGGGATCGGCCTCTCGTCTTGCCTGAATCCCTACCATTTCCTAACCTGCTTTAAACTTGACTTGTTTCAGAGATCTTTTGTTTATTGACCAAGGCCACCTTTCTGTCCATTCTAATCTATTTTTGTAACTGAACGTACTTGTGTTGAGGTTGCCTGCAGCAGTTTCAAAACTTGCATAAGAACGTGGCTGAATTTCGTTGTAACAAAACAGCAACCTCTTTCAGGAGTAGGCTACATCATCTGTACAGTTTTAAATATTCTTCTTGCATTTCGCGACTTCTTTGCAGTTTCGAAGTTTTCGAATTTCAATCCATAAACGTCTAATACAATTCGGCGCCGGGTTCATGTGTGTTTAGGGTTGCCAATGAAGAAAACGGCGATCAAAATTGGTGGGAGTTTCCATTGCTTGTTCAATGATTTATTCGATGAAACATGATCGGAATTCGTTGTCGACATAAACATTCGCTGCCGTGCGTCCAAATCGACGTAATCATAATTCGAGACAGTTCCCTGCACTTTGGTATAACGGTTAATACCAAAACTGTGACAGTCAATGAGTCCTCGAACCAGACTATTGGATGGAAGATTAGGTTGGGTAAGAAAAGAAGTCACGCAACGCTAACAGACCATCACTTGATATTCTTGATTAGATGACAAGTAAGCTAGAAGATGTCCAAGCGACCTGTCGAGAATACTGGATAGGGTTTCGCTCACGAATTTGAAATATCAGAATATAGAATAAATAAAAATATATAAAATAAATAAAATAGAAATATGTAGCGGTTTCGAATGTTTGATCTTGACATAGCATGTTTCGGAGGAAAGGTTAGAGGTTTCTCTCCATACTATTCGATTCCAATTGCTGTTTCATGTCATTGTCCTCATGTTTACCGTGGTGGATCGCTGTTTACGTGATATCGCTGATAGCTTTCGCATAACAGAGCGCGTAGGACAAATTCGGCCACGGTGCAGTCTCATCAAAAGGCATGGAAGCGGAGACGCCCTCCAGTCCTCACCGTTCGCAGCATTTCGGTTCAGTCACTGCAAGAGTATGATTTCCGTTTGAGCAGTCTCCATATCTTTCATTCTCAAATCTCGGCTTTGATGTTCCTTGAGTATATTGCTTATGTGGCAACGAAGGACTCGCGACTAAACAGTCAAGGGTAGCCACAAGTTGCCCACCACAGGTTGGGCGAGATTTCTCAAAGCACTCGGGCGGTCGTTGTAGGACCACGCAACAAGCCCGCCCTAGTCCAACTAATGTGCGGAGATATTGGATATGCCACATTGCCTCCGAGTTGACTTCTTTCGTTTGCGTTTTTGTGTCGAAGAAACTTTTCAACCTCTGGAGTCGTGAAAGTACAAAGACGAAACTGGCCTCTTTTCTGGTGACATTTTCCGTTGTGAGTTGATGTAGAGGGTTTTGGTTGATCGTAGCAGATCTTTTTCAGGTTGTGCAAAAGTTGTGCACTGCCGAAGAGTCATGCGATCTATCCACTGCGCGATCAGTGCTCCGTGGTCAGTGCAGTTGCATCCTACATGAGCTCGCCCTTTTGTGATTGGAGAACAGAGGGCCTAGGAGCCAAGCTGAAAATGGTCGATGATTCCGTTCATAGATGCCAGAAGCGGAACACGTATTTGGAATCAGCGTTCGAATCCGCATCCCGTAATGTACGTCTCAAGTCAAAGTTCCATGGTCACCTAGTATCTTTCCTTGTTATTTCAACGGCCTGTTCATACTTCGTCACGAGAGCAACTCATCGCCCGTGCAAAACATGCATATCGATTAAAACCGAGCGCGCGCCGCCGAAAGGTGTTCATACTCGAGCGCCGGCGCTGTCGCTTCAGTCGCTCTTGTCGCTCTAGTCGTTCCAGTCGCTGCTGTCGCCTGTTCATACTTCCGCGCGCTGCGCTCTCGTCGCTCCCGTCGCCAGTGCAAAACATGCAAATCGATCGTGCGTCGCCAAGAGGTGTTCATACTCATACGCCGGCGCTGTCGTTGTATGTTGCTTTTGTCGCTCTAGTCGCTGCTGTCGCCTTCTCATACCTCCACGCGCTGAGCACGCCGCGCACGCTACGCGCTACGCTCTCGTCGCTCTTGTCGCTGCTGTCGCGAAGTATGAACAGGCTATCACTGCTGGAATCTGTTCATACTCGAGCGTCGGCGCTGTCGCTCCTGTCGCTTCAGTCGCTCTCGTCGCTGCTGTCGCCTATTCATACTTCGCTCCAGCGAAGGGAGCGACTGGGCGACGGATGGAGCGTGGAGTACGTAATTAATTACGTACACAACACTCCATCCGTCGCCCCAGTCGTTTTACCGCTCAGACACTCGCTGGGGTGACGACTGGGAGACGATGACGAATTATGACGTTGCGGGTGACGACTGAGTGGCATTTTAGGGCGGAGCTTCGCGAGAGGCAAGACGGCGGCTGCATGACGTCATTCAGCCGCTCCTCGCTACACGCACCGCGACCGGATTTTGAATTGTGTCGCGCCAACCCTGTGCTATGACCATGTTTCAACATGCAACATTTTCAAAGTTAGCTTTTCCAGTCCGTCTCATCACGGCTTCCTGTTGAAAGCTCTTTTGGTAGTTGCTTGTGTGTTTGTTTCATTGGCTAGACTTTCCTCATACCATGGAGTGTTTTGAGTTTGCTTCTATATGGGAGAATGTTAAAATTCCTAGAGGCTGATACAGTGGCAAGGTCTGAGTGAAATCGGAAATCACTGCTGACTGGCCATCTTCGAATCAGGATTAGAAGGTAAGTGATATACTATAAAAAAATAATTTGTACTTTACACTATATTTTAAGGTGGCTGAGGTGTACCTGCAGAGCGAGCTATTATTAACCGTCGACTTGTTCTCGACGAGGGATGGTACTCTACTATGACACAGGTGCTTTTCTAAACAGTATCTTGGTTGAGTAAACTAATAGCTTCGTCAATTTGAGAGCCATGCGCTGTGCCCTGATTTGTGCTTATGCCTTGACAAAAGATGTAAACGACCTGAGGATACCTAGCGAGGCGTTGGATTTGTTCGAAATGGTTAGTTTTGGTTACTAATCTTGAAAGACTTCCACGACCGTTGAGAGTTCTTTAGTTGTAGAAAAAACGCCTTAAAGCTTTCTACAAGGTGTGTCTTTCTCTGTTCAGGGTGCATCCGATGGTGGTATACGCAATATGCTATTTGAACATGTTTGGTTTGAAGAGTATTCCAACTACTCCGGGCAGTCGTGCTCAGCGGGCATTGATTGAACTGCACGATTTTGTGAACTTTAAATTCACGGATGACGGTAAGTACCTTAAATATGTGCACGGTTACAAATCATATTTGTGTCTTCTCCAAATTTTCAAGTTGTAAAATGTTATTTCCAGGAGTGATATTCAGTGTGGAAAGTCCGATTCCGTGTTTATCAAAAAGAGGATCTCATTCCTACATGGCGATCATTCGACGAGACCTCAGCGACTTCCTGACGAAGCTTTGGTGCTACGTGGCTCGGTGTAGGGAGGAGGGGAGGGAATTCACCTCTTACAATTTCCCGATAGTATAACATCACATGAATATGTAAACAAAAGGTAAGTAAAAAATGAAAAATCAAGAAGAGAGAGAAAACTGCAAACTGGATTACTCGCTGTTACTTGTGTGCATTTAGATTTGAATGGCGATCCAACCCCCCCCCCCCCCTCCCACCGCTCCTCATCTGGTTTGCTTTAGTGCTTAGAAAGGTCTTGTTACGTTTTCGTAGATGTTTGCTGCATGCCGCTGTCATATATTTGCCATATAGTTGCCACTTGCTATATATAGTTGTAATCATTGTACATGTTTTGGTGTTTTCTACACATGGTCCTTTCTCGTGTTGTGTCTATGAGATAAATGATTGTAAAGAAATGCGCAGCATTACTACTACACAACGAGCAAAAAATGTTCTCTAAGCATCACAGCGTGCTAGAGAGGAAAGCAAATAAGACAATATAACGCTGAAAAGTTGTGATGTAACATGGAGGGTAGTCCCCCGATGCTGGAGATCCCTCGCCTGCTGGATATCTCAGTTTTAAAGGAAATTCTTGGTCCACACCAAGGGAAGAAACGTGCGCCTCACACATCCGCGTCACCGACGGGGGAACGTCCGGTCACCATCGGGGGACGGCGCTGTGACGACTGCGACACGGCCGAGTCACCAATGATGTGACCCGAGAGTGACTGCGCCGTCCCGCAGTCGTCACCCCAGCGAGTGTCTGAGCGCTCTTGTTGCTCCCGTCGATGCTGTGGTCTGTTCATACTTTCCGGGCATTGCCGTCGCTCTTATCGCTGCCGTCGCGAAGTATGAGCAGGCCCTAAATTGGACTGCATTTCACTTCGGTGAATAAGTAGTAGAATAGCAAATATTTCTTCTACTTCGTGTAGGTGTAACATTCGGCCATTTCATCGTCTTCAGAGCACTGATGCATTGCCACTGAAGCACTTCTATCTACAAATCCCGTCTGAGCATTAGAAGATGTTGTAGCAACTCATGGCGTCAAGATGAATTGTGGCATTGGTCTGTGCCACGATGTCTTGCCGTTCCGATCGATGACCACGAATACCTCTCATACCGTGGCTCCAGGAGCGGAGGAGGGATGCTCCTGCTGCGTTCGTTCGGGCGTTCGTGTTTCTTCAGCCGTGCAACTGACGTATGATGGCGGCCGATATCGATTCGCGGCCGGCTCTCGTCCGTCCACTCTCTCCCGCTCGTTTTCGTCGGAGCAGTCAGTGCTTTTCCACCGGCGCTGATTAGCTCATTATGCGTTTTCGACGAGCGAAGTTACCGCTTCGGCGCACGCCCTGGTCCTGCCCACTTATTTTTATGGAGCGAAAACCCCGTTCAGTTCTGTTTCAGGTTCTGGCCGTTTTCGAATTCCGCTTTCTCGCGAAATCGGTACAGTCTCAATGATGGTCATTTACAGCTGCTGAATTAAACACCTGTCTTACGGTAGATTTCCTTTAAAAAATCGATCAACGATTAGGCAATAGCAGTCTACAGCTGTGTGTCTGTACGGCTGGCTGAGTTGGTAATTGTATCGGAGCTACAGTGGAGGGTTGTTGTTGTACGATTCACGGTAGCAGTTCTGTAGCTGGCTCACCTCCATTTCCATACTGCTCAGCATTCCCAGTTTAGCAGTCCTTCCTAGTGGAGTCGATCGTTTATATATTCACAGCTGGCAGCTCTTCTTGCAGAGGAAGTAAACCTGGATGTCCTTCTACATTTATATAATAACACGCACATACTTCTGCCTAACATTTTTTAAAGTTTTCGGACAAACTATGAATGTCATGAAGAAGGAATGAGGGCTATTCTCTCCTCTTCCATATAGTTACGAGGCGAGGTCCCCGGACTCCGAAGGTATTAGGTCGTTGCATATGAAATGGCCGACTTTGACTGAAGATTTTGACGAAAGACTGCTTGAAAGCAGTTTTATTAATCGAAATAAGCCCCATTACATTTACTACACATTTCCCAATGCGACAATAGCTTAGACATTCCATCTTTACAAAAATCGGATCTACGAGAATTAATAAAACATAAGGAGTCGTTTTCGTTGTTGAATCATCTTCGTTGTTGAATTTTTTATCCTCCACGTGACGATCTAAATGCTTGAAAAGTGATAAGCGGTAGGGGACCGATCTGGCGGATATGCTGGATGTGGCAGAGTTTTGAATCCCGATCCATCCAGTTTCTGGACAATTTTTAAAACGTTTGAGATTTCGAGACTTCCTTCTCCAGATCCAAACCTTTAGAACTGGTGGTGAATAATTGTTACTTAGCGAAACCCTCTCCAAATGCAGCGTTGATGTTACGAGCTGTGGCCGTGGCGTTGTGTCCATTTTCCATTCACTTAATTAGAACATCCGAATAGCACGTTGATTCATACTGTAAAACGACGTCGAAAACTCAGCTAACGGCAATTATGTCACAAAAGCTAAAATATTAGGAAGCGAGGATTCCGCACTTTCAGAAACTATACACAATGCCTGAAACGGGAGCCTTCGTGGCCACGAAAAATTGACCAGAAATTGAGGTAGCAAGATCGGGCTTTTTATATGCAAAGACCTAATATTAGGTTGTAACGAAATAAATGGCACTGAACCACTGTAAATTTAAACAGTTAATATCTCGGCTTGTAGGCAAGTTTATTAATCGAAATAAAAACCTTCTGATTTTTCACATATTTGCCAACGTGACACAAGCTTTTTTATCCCAGTAGCATAAAAATCAGAAGTTCTGGAATTGACGAAATCTTCGAAGGCACTTTCGGCATCCTGTTGGTATTTGAATATTTTCCCTACCAAGAAGTCGCCAGGATGCTTGAAGAAATGGTAGTCTGTTGGGGAGAGGTCGGGAGAAAACGGAGGATGTGGTAGAGTTTCAATGCTCAGCTCATTCAATTTCTGCAACGTCATTCGTGCTACATGGGGGCGAGCATTGTCGTGCAGAAGGAGAACTCGCCTTCGGTTTACCAAGGCCGGCCGGATATCCTTCAACTTTTTCATCATTTCTTCAATTTCAATGCAGTACTTCTCTGCCGTGATGGATTCACCGGGAGGGAGGAAGCTGTGGTGAATAATTCCCAGCGAACACCACCATACTGTCACCATTACTTTCTTTTGGTGCAATTCCGGCTTCGCAAAAACCTTGGGGCTCTCATCGCTGTCCACCCACTGTGCCGATCGTCGCCTGCTGTCGTACATTATCCATTTCTCGTCAAAGTTACGATGCGATCAAGGAATGGGCCCGTTTCGTTCCGTAGAAGCAGTGCGGACGAGATCTCATATCGTCGGTTTCTTTGCTCCTCAGACAGCTCGTGAGGCACCCATCTTTCCAGCTTTTTGGTCTTTCCAATTTCCTTCAGATGCCGGGCAGCTGTGTTGTGACTGACGCCAAGAACCTTCGCTATCTCCCTGGTACCTTTGTGTGGATCCTCCTCTACCACATCTCTCAGCTTGTCCTCATCAACATCACTATGCCTCCCACGACCTTCATGTTCTTCCAAGCTCTCATCTCCATTCCGGAACTTCTGATACCAACGATACGCCGTCCGAATTGTGGAACATCCTTGACCGAATGCGGCGTTGATCTTCTCGTCCGCCTCCTTAGCTGTAGTGCCCAGCTTGAATTCATACAAGTAAATGCCTCCGATTACCGTTTTGTCCATCTGCAAAAAAGTCAATAAAACTCTAAAGTTTTCCCACTTTTACATAGAAAATTTGGTACTCACCGGTAGAGCAAACTTTGCGCTTCTAAATGATATGCCACATGTTACGGTTTGTTCTTGATCAAACGCGTAAAGACGCGCCAAAAAACGGCGCGAGCCAGTGCCATTTAATTCGTTACAACCTAATAGAAACCATTGCAGTGGGAAAATTGATTCCGCATATTATGTGGGCGAGAACAGTGTGGGCTTTTCAAGACGGTTCATATGAAGACTGTGGGCCTGTTCATACTTCGCGGCGGGAGCGATTGATCGGCCAGACAAATCTTACAATCGATTTTTGCCGAGCGATCGCCCAGCAAAAGTCGATACGTATGATTTGGCTGACCGCCCAACCGCTCCCGTCGCGAAGTATGAACAGGCCCTGTACAATTTTCAACGCCGATTACGCCTCCTAAATGTTTAGCATTGCTCTGTCTAGTAAGTACACTTCGTCGTAGACAAATAAGTTCCTCGTCATCAATTCTCTTTTTGATATTTGTTGGTCGACGTCGGTTGCATGTCTTTCGAGATTAAGCGCTGATGGCACGATGTCAGCTACACTTCTTCTGAGTAACGAAGCACGTCGAAAGACGTCTGCGACAAGTCTTCCGAACTTTGAAGCACGCGACATTACGTCTGCCATAAGTTCCTATGCACATCGGACGATGTAAGCGACACGCGTGCTGAAACCAGACGCCACTGATGTGAAGGAGAGCACAGAACGCAAGTGTGAACTCAGAACCAACAACTACAGGGAGGAGCAATTCGAAGAAATTATCAAGAAGCAAAAGCGGCAAGGCTCCCAAACTCGTATATCCCTCAGCATCAATAAGTGAAGGTTGAGGTACTTTCGTTGTCAATCCGTTAATCCGTCTATCCGTTAATTTGCTCTTCCGAATGATACTGTGGTCTAACCCTATTTTCGCACACCAAAAATCAATCAAATCCGCCTTCCCTTTAGCTTTCATAGCTCAACTCTTTAGGGGTACAGCCGTTTTCACAAGTTCTTAGAATGATGCATAAGCCCTCGGACGCTTACGAGCGTCTTCATTCAAGTAGAATTCTCCCACCATTGTAAGCAGAGACTCAAACAGGAAAGGTACTAATCGATAGTGAAAAAAAATCCCCACAAAATCGCTCCCAGCATTAACTCCGGTCTAGTTCCTAGCTGATATTATGGCTTCGTAATCCATGCTCTAGGGACGCGATTAGCGCAGTCGGAGGAGCGGCCGACTGTCGTGTGCACCCGATTTCATGTTCCTAGTTCGGGTTTTCCGCCTAGGCCAATCAGGCCTGCCATCCTTTCGAAGACGGTGAATTGATGCCAGCCTTTGCCTGGGAAGGATATGCACTGAGTTATCCATTGGCTGTCCGCCGCTAGTCATTGTTCGTATTCCGCAAATGAATTGACTAACGCTGAGCTTTGGACCTTGTTTTTAAATGTAGTGCTTTCGCCGTGTGGTGTTGCGACCACAACAAAATGAGTTCTCCGCCTAATTAAACCAAGTACTTAGCTTGCTCCGCTTCTGAAAATTCTGATAGGCTGGACTTGCAAAGCTCTCGACGACCATGTTTTGTCACGGTTAATCAGTGCTCCATGTTCTTCTGCCTAGTCAGCTTCATTTTGTATGGAAAGACGTTTGTTTTGAGTGAGGGATTTGTAGGTATTCCATGAGAATTTTGGAATTTTCTGTAGTTTCTTTTGAGAGTAGAAACCTTTAGTTCCCGCTTCATCACATAAGCGCCCATTCAGGCAATGTCACTCAGCTGGATGCGTGGCTGTCAACGGCTATTATCGAGCACTTTGTTGCAGCGAAGTTTCCGTGGTCACCGTCATTCAAAGAAGATTAGCCTTCACATACTCAGCAATTGACAATCACTTGCCTTTGTGGTGAAGGACTCTACCGCAATTTCTTCGAAACTATTGCGTAGTACCTTCACGACTCCAGAGATCGAGAAGATGTCGAGCAAACTTTCCGCACAAATTTTGCCAGGAGTTATTTGGGATGCTGATCTTGAATTTAGTTATAGTTTAGTATTACGGTGAAGGTGGTAGGTTACGGTAAGTGCGAAGTGTGAATGGAAGTGTCGTCGGGATTCAGAAGATTGCAAAAAAAACAACCTACCATCAACTCCTCCCTTCGATAGCCATTAGAACTAACCACTTGCTCCGCTGGCAATATGCCAGCTCCTGCTGGAGTACCACGCAAACTTGCACATCAATCCGTGCCGAGACTGCTTTCGTCGCTGAGGGGGACATCGGAGATGAGTTGTGCGCTCTTTGAGCGCACAACTCGGCTAGGGAAGAGACTCCGGGGTGTGGGCCATCCAGACGGCTCGTGCCAAGAATGCTTTCGTCGCTGAGGGGGACATCGGAGATGGGTTGTGCGCTCTTCGAGCGCACAACTCGGCTAGGGAAGGGACTTCGGGGTGTGGGCCATCCAGGCGGCTCGTGCCAAGAATGCTTTCGTCGCTGAGGGGGACATCGGAGATGGGTTGTGCGCTCTTCGAGCGCACAACTCGGCTAGGGAAGGGACTCCGGGGTGCGGGCCATCCAGGCGGCTCGTGCCAAGAATGCTTTTGTCGCTGAGGGGGACATCGGAGATGGGTTGTGCGGTCTTCGAGCGCACAACTCGGCTAGGGAAGGGACTCCAGGGTGTAGTGCGTCCAAGGTGCTCGTGCAGGAACTGCTCCCGTCTCCCAGTGCTCTCCTGTAGCGGAGGTGGAAGAGCCGCGATCCGCCACCGACCGCGCAACGACCCTCCTCCATATCGACTGACCATGGTGTCGGTGGATATCGAAAATGGCCACGTCGATATGACGCGATATCAGGAGAATCTGGTTAGATCTAAGTAAGACCCTTCCCTTCAGAGGCTGACTTAATCCACAATGGCGCATTTCGATTAGGGGGAGGGGGTACATTCTTATGATGATGAACTTTTCTTGCTTTTTTCCTATTAGAGTTCACTACTCTAGCACAATCCTAGTGTGGGGTAGGCCGCCGTTAGGAAAGAGTGACACTCTGTCCTGCCGTAGGCTGTACATAGAAAATACTCAAGCATGGCAGGGGCTGCACAACCGCAATCGGCTAGCGTCGCCATAACTATTATATGAAGTTAAAAATCTTCTTTCAATACATCCAGAAGCTTATTCTGGAGCGTTTTTGCCTGTACCTGCTATGACCTACCCTTATCAGACGAAATTGCAAAATTGGATGCCAGAGTCGTGATCAGCACGACAGATAGCCCCCGTAGACGAAGTCTGAACGAATTCGGTGACCCATACAGCCTTACCGGCATCTACCGTCCGCAACTGTGCAATCGTAGCCTCTCGTAATCGGCCGAAATTTCAAAATTGGATATCAGATTGATCACCACAGTAGTAAATAACTAACTCCTCGTGCAAAATTGAGGTTTTTTCCTTGACCATCAGATAAATAAGTATGATAAAGGACAGCGTTACTCGATCCCTTTGGGATGTACCACGCATTCTGCCTCTACGGGATGTCGTGGAGGCGATTTGAGTGCGTATTTGGAGGTACAATGATTTGCGGTGGCCAGCCGGTGAACAAGTCAGCGCTTTATCCTTCCCGGACACCCTTGGTACCAATTCACTGACCCCGGAGGGATGGAAGGCTTGGTTAGCCTGGGCGAGGAAACCGAACCAGCAATTTGGCATAGGGTGCACGCGACAGTCGGCACCTCTTCCGACTGCGCCACATTCGACCAACCACAGGAGTCGTGGAAATGCAGTAGTTCCATTTCTTCCCGAGACTTGAACGCTGCCTTGCGACTTACGGGTGGTATTTTTTGGTAGTGGGCTTAGTAAGCTGGCGCTCGAGATGCGATGGGCAGGGTAAAGTGCGTTGGATTTTCGCACTAATGATGGGAATGTGATGTGCAGTTCGTTGGGTGGAAACTTCTCTACCTGGCATGTGCGAGAAGTGTCGCTTGCAAAGTTTTGTCCCGCAATGGATTTGTTGGTCCATTCTCGTCTCTTTGTTTGCTCACGGAGAATTGGGCGCTTTGTTGCTGGCCACGTTATAAACTGCTTCAGTAAAGGCGGAATACTTGAAGGTAAACCAGAATATGCGCAACTAACTAAAAAACGAATAAAATGACGGCATCAAAAGAGCCTAGTAAGGGAAAAAAGAATGCAATGGAGGAAGTAAATGCACGAAAGGGAACTCAGCATGGTCATCACGATACGTCTTAAAATAAAACAGGAAAGGACGTAGTGGGACGCGTGAGTTCGTGCTTTATCTCGTTTTAATTCGTGAAAGCACCATGAGCTCGTGACTTTCGACTTCATTCACGTCCGCCATCCAATGTGTAGGAGGTGCCCATGCCATCCTTTTTTTACGTTCTCGTTGTTTTTGCGTGTCCGATTTGATTACAATCGGATGCAGTTCTTGATCGTCCATGATGTGGTCGGAATCAGTGTAGGTCACCGAATATATATAGTTAGAATATGTAAATATACACATGTGTATCTTTATTTGGACAGTATATAGTGTATAGTAGTCTGTATAATACATAGAGAATATAGAGAGTAGCACGCGGTACAGAACAGTGATAGTATGCGAAAGGACACAATAGGCGATTAAAGTGTTGTAAAATACTTCGTTAAAAGTAAGTAAAAAAGTATGAAAGCAAAAAAACACTCAATCCATGAAAAACAATCTTCCACATCATCGTAGTTGTCTGCAGGAGACAATGATAGTGTTTCCCGCTGTCTTCTGGAGAGAAAAATGTTGCAATACACTAATATTACGTGAACCTATGGTACATAGAAGTACTTAAAGGTCGGTAATTTACAGATCTGAAAGAAAATCTCTCTGCTTCAGCCTTTTTTAAAATCAGGGATATTATCTTTATTATACATTTCACAGTGACCCCTGTAGTGTTATGTGGAAGAGCCGAACCCTGATATGGCACTATGGTACTTTCTGACTTTCGCTTCTAATAATATTTCATTGCATCTTCAGTTTCTTATGCTCCCGTATTTTTTGGACTGTGCTAATAAGGGAAAAGTCGCAGGTGCATGTCGGAGCGGTGAAAATGAATACCGCTATGAGATGTCCACCCTTCATATAGTAGAAAAATAGGTTTCAATTTGCTGAGTCCTTGATTCCAAGGGGCAATATGCCTTCGAAGTTTACTATGAGTTCACTGTCTGCGCGTGTAGACGTGTTAAATTATACGTAATCGGGCAAAACTTTGAAAACGTAGACCGTGATCAGCACCCCAGATAACCCTAGGCACTTTGGGCGAAATTTTTTTCGACTTTGACCTCTGAGGCGATAGGGTAATAGTGCTGCTTCAAATTTACCCATGATAATCGCATATCCAGTTGCTAGATTAATCAACTACTTATAGGCCAGGCCTGACGACTATGAATCTCCGTACCGGAGGTTTGTCGTAGTTTTCACCGTTACCGGCCGGTAAGCGGTTGATGAATCTGGCCCCAGGCGTCTACGTCACATCGAATCATTGTGATCGATGTTTAAAAGGAATCTCTATACCCTATCTTCAAAAATTCTATCTATTTTTCTTCATTTAACAATTTTTGAAAGGTCTACTAACCAAACGCCAGACGTGGGCCTCCAATTCGCTTGCTGGCCTCGTGTGTGCAGCTGAAAGCAAAAATGAAGCCTACTTTTTTCTATTATATGATTATATGAACGGTGGAGATTCTTGCAGAGGTATTCCCGCTGTTCAGACAGACGACAGACCCCCCCCCCCCCCCTGAGACCTTTCCTTCCAAGCATGTAAGTGGCGCGTGGGAACAGAAGAGGCGCCGGCCGGTGTATTCATCCCCAATGAGGAGTCTCGATTCCGCTCAGGCCGATAGACCTTCCATTCCTCTGGGGTCATTGAATTGATAACAAATTTGTCTGGAATGATAATATAATAATAATACTGACAACCATCGACTGACCATTGCAAGTCATTTGTATGGACAAATATGCATTAAACTTGCCTCGCGACATCCCTTAATGGAGTGTGGGGCGCATAGCACAAAAGGATTGAGTAACGCCGTCTTTATCCATTATCCTTATCTTTTAAGCGGGATGAACGCTATCTTCATTCATGACTATCTTTGTTCTGTTCACTATATTATACTCATCCGCGCTTTCCAATTTATCCTTCACTTCGAAGCTTTGTTGTGTTCATCGCTCCATCGTCGTCTGCACGCGTTTAACCAACAAGCTCTTTCTTCGGGCTTTTGACAGCGACGAGTTAGTCGAAAATGACAAAAAATATGCCTGGCAAGGAACAGTAAAACTTTTATAGATCTGATGTGGGGTATGGACACTCCTACCTAATTAAGAACCAGAGAATCTTAGAACTGGCATAGACACATTTTTACTTGTCAGCTTCATCGGCTTGTAGCTTGTCTTCACGTAAAGGAATTGTGTTCATCCACATCAGCTCTTCATTTTGATGCTAACTATGGCTATGATCACTTAAAGAAAAGATGACAACGTTGTAGTCGAGAGCTGATGAAGTTTTTCTCATTGTTGGGCTTCAAAGGACGTCGCAGTTCTCATTTCGCTTTACAGATGTAGTTGTCTTAATTGTATCTTCTACTTTATAGATGGTGTTTGTGCCAGTACATCCTGATGAGCAAAAATTTGTCGATACGGCTCTACACTTGGTGAAGGAAGCAGGCAGGGTGAGTCTCAGTTTCCAAAGTTTTCTGTTCACCTTTCTAATGAATCTCGTAATACTTGGACAGAATTTCGGGATGAGAAAGGTGCTTCTGGGTAAAGGTGGTATTTTTGCTAAAATTTGAGGTTTTGTTTAGATTTTTTAGGCTTTTAAGGCTGGGAATTATGTCGAGATTCTTTTGGCGCGATGTTCAGGGGAAGCACTGGTTCTTGCCTTCCATTGCTGCTGCATATGGGATGTCGTGTGGCACGAAACATTTTATACATCGCTGAATCACGTCAGACGTCAGAGCGTATTATTTTCTCTCCTGACCAGGACGTGGTGCATAAGAGGTCTTTCTGTAGCCGTTTAAAATCATTTTCTGCAGAACTTATTTATTGTACTATTGTTGTATTAGTCGCAGTTATTGTGCTGAAGCATCTCTCGACAGCTGTTTTTTAAGCGCAACATTTTCGTGTTCTTTAGACGCTAAGGTGACATTTCTTTTCGATGTTCCTATGGGTTTGAAGAATGCTGGGTTGTTATCAAAACTTTTACACTAACCGAAAGGAACTTTTCTCTCGTTCTCGTTTTCTTGCCTGTGTTTTGTCCTCTACCTCACTACCGCAAATGGCTCAGTTTAAGCCAGGTGTGAACTAACTAAATAACTTGAAGTAACGTGAAGTGGTGACGAAGAAAGAGGGGAAACAATGGCTTTCAAGCTGTGGTAGTGGCGTTTGGCAGGGCACTAAGGTTGATTTCACCTGGTTTGAACTACTCGACGCTGTTTTACCTCCACATTCTAGGCTTCATCTTCATCAAGCCTATTGGTACCAATTTCCTTTGAAGAGCTCAGCTATAATGGATGCTGTAAGCGTAAAAGAAGTGTTTTCGACCTTTCTCCTATTTAGCGATTTATCCTCTTGACGAACAGGAGAGGCAGCTTGAGGCGTGCTGACTAGACAGCGGGTGTTGTTACATATTGGTACGGATAAAGGTTGACAAAAAATGTTCCTAAGATAATCCCTGACAGGGTCCTCGTCAAAGAGTCCTGGAATTTTTGAAGAAGACACGTTATGTACGGGCGGCTATCGTCAAGTATCTCCGTTCCTAGGAATTTGTTGAAAAACGCTCGCATGAGTCCACTGCGTACTGGCCGAAAGGAACAACGAAAAGCGGCTTATCATCTTCGCTCAACACCTCAGCAAACAGTGAGCAACCCGCGGCCACAAACATCGATTCATAGGAAGAATCGCCCCAAAGCGAAAGATAGATACCGCCCCTCAATGCATAGCCAAGTTAAAGAACTCTGGGTGGTGTTCCTTTTTGTTGCTCGAAATATAGTGCGAGAACAGCACATGAAATGTTCAATAACGAGCCTGTTTATGCAAAAGTAACCTTCGTTGTTCATATTTAAAAAAATCATAGATAACTCATTTCTTTTTCTTTTCTTCTGTTCTTTTTCTCATTCTACCTGTGTACGTTCAAACGACCTCTCTGTTTTATTGGTTTGTTTTTATATGATTCCAAAAGCTCTCGTGCAGTGCTTGGTTTCTCCTGTGTGTTCGAACGAGAGTTTCCTCTCCTTGCTATTTCTACGGGGTTATCAAATTGAATTTAGGGCGCAATAAATCTTGCGAACAGTTGAGTTTGGCAAGTCTTGGTAGCGCACTTGAAGAAGGTCCCGGCCGTCGAGTGCATCTGTGTTTGAGGGTTCATGGTTCCCGAGGCCAACCCGGCCACCATCCCCCGGAGTCTGTGAATTCTTGCCAGAGTTTTCTTAGGAGGAAGTACTGGCATATCCATCGATTGACAATCGCAGATCATTTTATATGCTAAGCACATACACAAAATGGCCTCCACGACAAACCGTAGAATTAGGATGTGTGGTACAACCCGAGGCGATTTTTTAGCGCCGTCCTCTACCCTTTTTTGCCTTCTAGTCAAGTTTGGCATGATTTTGTTGTTGTTTATAAAGTCCTTAGTCCGCATTAAGTTGACAATTTCAGCTAGTTCGCGATGCGTTTGATCAATCGCACTGTGTTGTCAAAACGAAGGATTCTGCAACAGATTTGGTTACCGAAACGGATCAAGCAGTGGAAAAGTTGTTGATCAAAGGATTGTCGGAGGCGTTTCCTGATCATAAGTTAGTACCGTATAAAGATACCTATTTTTCTGACTACTAGTTCGTGAATTAGAACTGCAGGTTTGTAACCAAATGGCTTGCAGGTTTATTGGCGAGGAGTCGACAGCTGGTGGTGCTAAATACGAGTACACTGATGCACCGACATGGATTATCGATCCAATTGATGGTACGACGAATTTTGTTCACAGGTATGATGGCTTCATTGACCATTTTCGTTCATTCGTCTGATAATTCCCTTCGCATAAAATATGTGCTATCTACATACTGGTCACTGTTGTGAGGCTGTATAGAAATGATACGGATTGACTCCTGCCATCGAAACCAGTGAGCTATTCGTGTGCTCGCAAAGTCAGTAACTCCTAGGATTTGAGCTACCTTGCCAGCATTTTCCAAATGAAGTTTGTTCACGAATGTCGTCTAAAACTAGGCCGTTAAATTTCTCCTAGTTTCGACGGGCCCTTGTGTTTTAACACGGTTTGAGAATTCGTCCGATAAATGAAAGAACAAATTTACGTGAGAAGTTAGTTACCCCGATGTCTTGTTGCGATCGAAACTCTAGCGCCAGGCGGGACTGAACCCGGACCTTCTGCTGACCGGGCGGAAATGCTCAACGCCGTTGCACCACCGCTGCTGTTTGGTCAAACGCAACATCCACACCTCGTAGAAGAGTAATAAGCTGTACCAGGCTGGTAGCAATGATGAAGTCTAAAATGCTTAACAGGTCTATTACTTTCCTTGTTGTAGGTAGTAGTGACACACTAGTCCAGCGAATCACAAAGAATGTATTTCCCGGGATGACCGCTTGTCTGATCACACGAAAATGCGCGGCGAATCTCCCTTCACGCAATGCTCCTAAGTTAGCTGTGACTTATCCTATCTCTATCGGATTAGGATATGACGTAGTATACAGCAATATGTGTAGTTTCTACAGGGTGCGCCAAAATAACGTGGACAAGATTTTTTGTCATATTTATAAAACAACCAGCAATTTAAAAAACGACGACTAATTTACAACAATACAAGGTACACCATCTTGAAGTGGTTTCAAGGTGACCTCCCTCGGAGCGGATGGAAAGGGCCAAACGTTTCGCGAAGTTTGGGGGCGATGTTGGCCACAGGTCGTGGCTGGGAACAGATTCTGTTCACAGATGCGAAGCTGTTCACCGTGGAGCAGTCGTACAATCGCCAAAATGATAAGATCTAGTCTACAGAGGCTCCAAGCAGCTCTGCTGTCGTCGAACACCGCCAGAGCCCACAATCGGCCATGGTTTGGGGCAGAATCATCCTTCTGGCAGGCCCCTCTGGTTTTCGTGGGTAAAGGAGTGAAAATCGAAAAAGATGTGCACCAGCGAGACATTCTCGAGCCCGTAGTTCTTCCTTGGGTCCAGTAGCACTTCGGTGATGCCCATTGGACGTTCCAGCAGGACTCTGCACCCGAACATAGGGCGATGAGAACGCAGGCGTTGTGCAAGGCCAATTTCCCCGATTCCATCACGCCTTCGGATGTCCGCTGTATTCTCCGGATTTAAATCCGATGGACTACGGTGTGTGGGGCATTTTCAAGACTAGGGTCAGCGTCAAGCGCCACTGCAGTCTCCAGTCCCTGAAGGAACCCTAACGCCAGGAGTGGGAACGATTGTTTCCTGATGACCTGCGGCCCACCGCCCCCGAGCCTCGCGAAGCGTTTGGCCCTGTGCATCCACTCCAAGAGAGACCACTATGAAACCACTTGAACATGATCTACCTTAATGTTTGTATTATTGTAATTTAGTTGTTGCTTTCTCGAATTGTCGGTTGCTTTATAAGGATAAAGGATAAAGGACGGCGTTACTCAATCCCTTCTGGGATGCGCCACCGCATTCTACTTCTACGGGATGTCGTGGAGGCGACATGAATGCGTATTTGGCCATACAATGACTTGCGGTGGCCAGCCGATGAACAAGTCAGCGCTCTATCCTTCCCAGACAAGTCTGGTACCAATTCACCGACCCCGGAGGGATGGAAGGCATGGTTGGCCTGGGCGGGAAGTCCGAACCAGGTACCTGGTATCGGGTGCACGCGACAGTCGCGCCTCCTCCGACTGCGCTACACGCGCCCGGTTGCTTTATAATTATGATAAAAAATCTTGTCCACGTTGTTTTGGTGCACCCTGTAAATATCAAGCTTGTTTTGGAGCACTAAATCATTCACAGTGGTAAGTGGAAACAGTTTTCCATGTCTTCGAATAAGTCACTCAGCTGTCCTCAAAACTGCCGTTTTCTCTAATTGAATGAAACTGAAAGCTTTCGTATATCTGAGCAGAGCCAGCATGGACGAATTACTAGTTCAAAAGCAGTAGACGTTGAGAACATACCACTACATACTACATAGGCGCCGCGCTTGCGGCTGCGGTCGCGTTTTTGTATGTTCAGCTCCTTTCTCGGGATGAGTCACAGCGGCACATGACGCTGTTGTCTGTCAAAACATGATAAATCAGTTCAAAAGGTAGTGTAACATGACGCGCGAACGGCTCTGCTAGGTTCTTTATTTCGTTGTCTTTCATATCTTGCATTTCGCTGTTAATATTAGGCTGTCGCAAAATTAATCTTTGCTTCAAGGTATGTATAAATAAATAAGTTTTTTACCTTAAATCATTTCGTCTCAAAGAAAGCTACACGCACTGTTCGGTTGGTTTTTACTACTCTTTCTTAAAACATATGCTGTTGCTCTCATTTTTCAAGCCCGATCTTTTCTCGCTCTCCGTAAAATCATGAACCGACGCGACTATCGAGTCATCATGCTTTGCGAATTCCATCCCGTAACCTTTGCAGCGCTTTCCGGACGGACTGTCCTTGCGAGGGAATGGTGAAGCTCTGCTTCAAAAAATTCGCTTCCGGCGATTTTGATCTCGAAGAAAGACCAGGTCGTGGGCGTAGGTCGCCTCTTGATTTTGAAGTTTTAGCCGTTGAAGCAAATCCGAAAACATGCACACGCATGTTAGCAGAGGACGTACATCATAGTACGGTGGCAAGACATTTGGCGAGAATCTTCAAGGTGAAGAAGGTGTCGAAGTGGGTGCCTGGTGAGCTGACCCATGAGCAGCGTCCGGCACGTTTTAACACTTGATCCAACCGCTAGTTTGCTTTGAAAATGAGCCCAAATGAAAAATGTCCCTTACGGTATCAGGAGGCGGGGATTTGTGTGGGTAGATAAAGACGCTCCTCCAACATCATTTCCTAAACCCGACATTCACCCTAAGAGTTATGCCTACTTTGTGGTGGTGTTGTAAAGGCGGAATCCATCACAGCTTTTTGCATCCTGGTCAGGCAGTCACAGCAGTCTTACTGCTGCGATTTAGACCAAATGTACGAAAAGTTGCAAAAAATTGTGGCCAGCAGTGGTGAATAGAGGAGGGACGCTCCTGTTTCAGGACAACGCAAGGCCACACACGTCACAAATTGCACTGCGAAAATTGAGCCATTTAGGTATCGAAGTTCTCCCTCATCGTCCATATTCTCCCAACCTTCCCCCACTAACTCACTTTTTTCTTGCTCTTGAATCTCACTTGCGTCAGAAACAAGACACTAATTTGGCCGATGTGGAATGTGCCCTCCTTGATTTCGTTAATTCATGTAATCTCAGTTTTTATTGGAAAGTATTAGATTCATTACCTGTTCGTTGGCAAAAATGTATAGATTCCGATCGTTTTGCTTCGATTAATAAAGTTGTGTTTAACCTGGGTTATATCAGTTTGATAAGCGGTCCGTTTCGGTGGTTAATTTTGCGATTTTGCCTAGTATATATAGCGTGCCTCTGTCGTGCTGCGATATCAGTTTTCTTTTTCATTATCTTCTTTCGTTTTCATCTTTGCAGTCTCCGTAATGCTCTGTTTCTACTAGCGTCTATTATTGAACGTAAATATGCTGGATGGAAGTATGTCCCTGGATCCACACTTCACGGTTTGCATTAATCTTCCAGTTAAAGAAAGACGATGAAGCGGAGGGAAAATGAGCTTGTTTCTTCAGAGCCAGAAGTTTTTGTAAACTTATAAAGAAGAGTTGTGCTGTTGTCCCTGTTAACTCGTTATTGTTTATCAATTCTAGTAATTGAAAGTAAAATGCTCTTGTCTGAATTCAAATCAGGCCTCCACTTGGACACTTTGGTACACATTGAGTCATCTTTAATTAATTTCAAGGATTCCGCTCGTCGCCATTTGCGTGGGCCTCTCAATCAATAAGGAGCTGAGGGCAGGCATCGTCTACAATCCGATATCGAGGGAGCTGTTCTTTGCTCAGGTACCTTTAAACAATAATGCCTGTCACGAACATCGTGTCTGTCTTCCCAATCGATAATCAAGAAGAACTCTGAAATGTCAGGTCGGATGTGGAGCTTTCAAAAACGGGTTCCCGATCCACGTTTCGGAAACAACTGGTGAGCTTAAGATTATTTTTTGTCGAACACCACCTAAGTTTGTGTGTTGAACGCTGGGCGACTCATAGATTTTCTTTTTTGCCGTTTCGTTCATGATCACTGAGATGCAGAACAATAGAAAAACAGAAGTTGCTGTAGAATTGCGAAAATTCCACTGGCATGAGTCGCCTAGTGGGAACGTTGCTTTTCGGTGTCATCAGCACCATCCTCATCAGCACCGGATGTGTGGTTAGCTATTTGACCATGTTTGTCGACCAATGCTGAGGTTTTTACTTCAGACGACCTAGTCGTGTTAGGTGTACTCGAAACAGGAGAGGATGTCTACAGGCGTGCTGCTAGTGAGCTTGCTGCTGGATCCATGAAAGCAGCCAGAGCTTTGCATGCTTCACCTTTGCTGCTAATAACCGCTTGCTTTTTGCGCTCGAATTGGTGTAGATACAATACCAGTAAAGGATGCATTGTGGGTGTCTACGGCATACCCAAGGTCTGGATAACTGCCCTAGTGCCTCACTATTGTAGGAGTTATCGCAAGCTCAGGCTTATAGGGTAGAGATAGTCGCAATTAAAGACTCGCGCATATTTCCGGAAGCCCTAGAAGTGGCGGTTGATTTGTAATCACTCACCAAGCGACTAGCCGTTTGGGCTAAGCTTACAAATTGGGTAGTTTCGAGCCATCGCTTGGAAAAATCGATCGTATGCTTTGCTCATGTGTTCAGTTGTCTAGTTGACGACCTCACGTCAACATACGCGGATTGGTCGCACGTAGCTTACATCGCAATCGAACTGTCTTAGAGAATTAGACGATTTGAACTTACCAATAGCTGGAAAGTATGAATGCTCCGTGCTTCAAACATCATCCTATATTCTATTCAAAGTAAAGAAAATGTTGTTAGTAGTGGAATAAAAACACTGAAATTTTGTTGGCGACATCTTTTCATATATTCCAAATCAAATCCGTCCAGTATGGGTGTAGTTCAATGTTACCTCAGATATCCTAGCATTTTTCCAGTTTCTCCTGTGAATCGACTCTGAAATTCTTCGCTCTATCTCCCTAAACACCCGCGGTAGATGAATGTACATATGAATGTACGTAACATACGAGCGCATGATTTTTGATATTTCCCGGTGCTGAAGCTCTCTAGTCATAACTTTATCAGGTATTACAACCATGCTGCGGGAATCTTTTGGAAGTGAAGGCACTGTCAGACGTTTGAACGCTTTATCATTGTTTGAACCAGTTTTTAGATCTCTAAATGCTAATAGTCTTATTCTCAGAATTCGCTCCAGTCTGTCCAAGCTGTTTGGTGTTTTTATACGACCAAACACCCATGTAGATTACTCGTCGGTTTCACAGCTACAAATCACAGGGCATATCGTCTCCGAACAGCTGTGCTGATGCTTTCTGTTTCATCGCTGCTTAATGGCAGTTATTGTGTTTAATCAATGAACCACCAGGTCGCCTTACATAGCATCCCTATGATCGTAGACTAGTTCTACTGGGAGCTATAGCATGTTGTTGGATTGAGTCCGATTTTTCATCGCTTGCTACAATTAAGAACACGTAGATTATCCATACAGTGCGCTCGGAATTTTCACGGGGGAAACCATCCAACGTTTGGAAGGGCGTTCTAGTGGTCTCGACATACCGCAGCGTCAACCGGTCATAGCTGTCGTCCAGCGGATGTCTGTGAACCGTATCACCTGGCTGGCTACCCAATTTTCGTCAACTGGAACCACAGGACTCATTCTCGAGCCGTAATTTTTGAAAGTTGAGCTCCATTTTTTCTCCAAAAAATTGGGTGTTCCTGAATAGTTTGGAGATTAGACGGCTCGTAAAGTGTGAAGTGGACGGAGGAAGTAGCCAGTATGTCAAGATTGTTGGTCTTAATTGTGTAGGCGTTTTACATCTGTTGATCGAAGTGTTTTCTGCGAGACGCAGATCAAGAAGTGGTTAAATGCTTCTGATAGCGTTGAGAAGCATAGAACAAGATACTACGGTCCTAATCTTTGCCTAGTTGAAATCGTTAAGTCAAGGTAGTTATGCTTTATTTGCACGCTAGATAGTTTTGCTTCCTCCACGCCCATTGGACTTGTTGAGAATTATATCGGAATTCTCCAACGAGCTGTTGTTAAGACCTCTGCGACGAAAAGTCTTATCGTCGCATCATTTTTTCTTTGGTTCCTGTCTGATACAGCGGGGAATTTTTGACGTTCATTCTATGCTTCGTTTCATGCCATGCGATCACCCGAAATCCTCTGTTCGTTTCCTTTGTCGGGCTGCTGCTGTAATCTGTTTGAAGAAGAGCTGGAAAATTCTCCAGAGGAACATTGTTCCAGTAGAATTATATTTCATTCAAAACCATTTGTTGAGAGCTTCATGACTAAGTGCCTCAGAGATGCATTCTTATGTCGATAGGACATCTTTTCGCATTGTTTCCTGTTTGCACCGACATTGTGCTACCTACAGCTCTGGACCGGTCGCTGATATTGGCGTCGTTAGCGATCCATAACTATCAGAAGTTTGGTGAGAGTTGGCTCGACATCGCTCAAGGCAACATGCGACGTCAGGTTGAGGCCGGTATCAGGGGGTGGGTCCTTTTACACATTGATCTAAAACTTGTCAACGAAAGGTAGACATTTTTGTTGTTAACGTAGATGCTTGCACTTCAAGGAAGAAGTGTAAACGGCATTTTCAAGTCGGTTTTGAGCTGCTCGGTGTTTCAAGAGCCAAATAGCTTATAAGTCAGTTGAAATTCTTCGATGGACTTGACTGACAAAAGTGCGTGTGTCCCTTCATGATTGTGAATAGCGGTTGTTGTTTTTATTTGATATTATAAAAAATACCAGGTTTATAGCTCTTGAGTGCGCATATAGAGGTCATGCGACTCTGCACTGCCTTTAGGTTTAGTCGTTTTAGTAAGTAGTAGCACTGTCTCCCATGAAATCAGTTGTGTGTCATAGAGTTGAGCCCTTGTAATTGTCACGTAGTTCCAGCCTTCACAAATAAGATATTATTATTATTATTCATACCTGAAATTCACGCAAAAAATAAACAATTCATGAGGATACTAAAAGGAATATTAACAAAAAAACATCTCAAAAGGAGAACGCGATGAACAAGAAGATTACAGGGGCAAGCGGTATGGTGAAGTACTCATACCCATGAAGTCTTATCCATAACTTTCTAGTGAAGTTGTTTTGAACTGCTTCAAGTTTTATTATGTTACGACTTGAGGACGGATTAAATACGGTTGTACCTTATTCAAGTTGTGGTCGTACATAGGGTTTATACGCTGAAAGTAAATGTTTCACGGAATTAGTGCTCAAGGACTTGAATGTGTTGTGGATAGTTTATTTATTTATTTATTGCACTCAAAGGCGCGCAAAACCCTGCACAGGTCGTCATGCAAGTCTAAAAACAGATGCAATCCTGAAAAAAAAACGATAAACAACAAAGTAAGTAAGAAGTTAGTAGTGAAATAAACACCTTTCTAAAACATAGCTGAAGAAATAAACAAACAAAGTTAAAAGAACTCGCAAACAACATAGAAAGGCGCAATACTAAATGTGTTTAGAACACCTCCATTCCAAGCAACAATCAGATGGCTTTTTCCCTCGCAGTGCCCTCAATTTACACTTGAAAACTGTGACACCTATAGTGCAATGAGTAGGTGTGGCGAAGTAGAACCTTTATAGTTTACATCACAAGACAACCCCTTTAGAATTGATATCCCATGCTGTAGTGTTTATTCACCTAACGGAGAAGTGTGTGACCAAATTCTATATCAAGAGCGGAAGATATCAGTGCCAAGAGGGATACAGATGTGAACTTAGATAGTAGTGTGTAGCCAGCCGCGTCCATGCACAGATAGCGTCACTAATGTTTATGGAGAAACTTGCATCAGTCTGCCACAATGCATTACCACACACAGAAGTCTTGTCGCAAATTTTACTGTGTCAGACACATTGTCGGCAGGGAAGTTAGGTAAAGCGAAAGAATAAAGGATAAAAGGATAAAGGACGGCGTTACTCAATCCCTTCTGGGATGCGCCAGCGCATTCTACTTCTACGGGATGAGGCGACATGAATGCGTATTTGGCCATACAGTGACTTGCGGTGGCCAGCCGATAAACAAGTCAGCGCTTTATCCTTCCCAGACAAGTCTCGTACTAATTCACCATACAAGGTTTGGTTGGCCTGGGCGGAAAATCCGAACCAGGAACCTGGTATCGGGTGCACGCGACATTCGCGCCTCCTCCGACTGCGCTACGCGCGCCCTAAAAGCGAAAGAATAGCACACAGAAAATAGAATGAATCGGTTTTCTAAAACCCAGCCCAGCTATAGTGTGGTTATTCTATTGGCTTTACTGGACACGTCATCACAATGAGAATTCAACGAGAGCTTAGGGTCAATAAGAAAACCTAGATCCCGAACGAAGTCCATGTGCTGAGTTGGGACTCTCCAAGGTAATAAGTGTGCCTATTTTCAGAACTTCCAAGATGGAGCAGCTTCATTTTAGATGAAGAGAGTGGAAATTTCCACCTCGACGACCATTCAGCAATAGCTTTAATAGCAGACTGGAGTGCAATACAGTCCTCCGTCTTTTCAACACTTTTGTAGATCTTTGTATCGTCCGCAAACATTTTGCAAGAAACGTAATAGCTTTGAATTACTTCTAGTATTTCAGAAGTATAGATGATGAAAAGAATATGAGACAAAACTCCACCTTGCGGCACTGCACTTGTAACTGGATATGATTGTGATGGTAAATCATTGCTTCTGACTTGAAAGGACCTTCGCGTTATATAACTTTTTATATCACGGCGAATATGATGAAACTCATCACTAGAAATATGGAGCTTAATAAAAGTGGGAAAATAGTGCACTGCTACTTTGCCAGTAGTCACTCATGCTCCACTCACTGTGTTTGCTAATCGATATAGATTGCTCTCATTCAGCGGATTTATGGCCTGCTTATGGTACGCGACAGCAGCGATTACAGCGCCTGATTTCTGTGGCGAAAAATTCATGTCTACAATGCGGAATCACTAATTGCCAAAAATCGATTTGCGTTCTTTGGCTGAACACGCTGAACAAGTTTTTAATTGCAGGAAAGTGATGGCTGTGAAGTCTGTAGTAGTCCGTTTGTGGTTCTAGGCCAATTCAAAGCATAACTGAAATCAATTCACGTTGGTGGGGCGGAGCAGTCGACAAGTCATTCCAAAAAAACCTACCAGATTGTAAATAATTTGCTCTCCCAGGCTGGACAAATTGATCTAGACCTTCTAGGAAATAATCGGCCTATTCAATGGCTTGTGGGGATCATCCGATGGGCACTTCAGTGGTTTACCCTTCACAAGCAATCTTCTTGTTTTACGGACCCTGGAGGAATGTAAGACTTCGCTAGCATAGCCGAGCCTTACTTCCCTCTAGGGCGGTAAAGTAGGACAAGTTGCACCAGTTCCCTCAAATATGCACTTTTAAACTACATGAGAAAAAAGCGACAAATCGTTTCCTTTCTCCGCAATTATCTATGGTCTTTGCCAATTGCGGTTCAGGTGGGGGTTTAAGCTGCGTCATTATTATTATTATTTTTTGAACTGGGGGTGATTGTCCTGCAACAAAAGTTCCGCTCACCACTGTGTTGTTGCATCGTTTTTCACGCATGCTTGTCGAGCTGTATCCTTCACTGCACCACTCTTCACTGCTTCAGCTCGCTTTTTTTTTCTTCGTCTCAGTCCGACTCACCTAAGAACGAACACCGGCGCCGCCCCTTTACTATGCTGTGCGTGTTGTTTGGCATCGTATGGCCGCTAGTCGTATTGTTTCAGCCATCTCGGACAGCGTCGTCATCACACAACTCGGATCCCATCGTTATCCTGAAATGCTCAACTCCTACACAGCCTCGTATAAGGCGCTGATGGTTGATCACAATTGCCATGGGTGAATTGTCCTTCTAGTTATGCAATGTGGTGAACCTCGAGAAGGTCCAGAACACTACGGCGTTTTCATTGCGGCGACTTATCTTTTGGTTTCTTCCACCGTGATGTGTTGCACTAGGACGATTTGCGGCAAATGTCGAATTTGATTCTTGCAAAGTGTGGAAGCATTCGAGAAGTGTCATTCTCCGAGCCATTGATGATAAGGCTAGAAACGGGAGTGTATAGGTTTTGCGGTGGAAAGGTTCAATATGCTACGAATCATATTGAGTACCGGCAAAGCGATTTCTTGGGTATGCATTTTTGACAACGGAGATGTAGGTGAAATCGGGAGATAAGAGTTAAGATGCTGAAGATCTTAGGCCGAACTGTACTGTTTGAGCAATTTCATCTCGATGCAAGACAGGGGCAAGACAGGGGCGCATACAAAGTTCTGGGCGTTAAAATTTTTAAACGAATTCTTTTGACGAAAGCTTTTCGGTAAGTTGGTAAATTTCATCGAAATGTAAGTTAGCTGCGAATTAAACGTTAGTTAAAACAAAAAATACCAGGAAAAACGTTTTATGTTCTTAATTGAAAATGTAAACAACTAGAGTTCAACGAACGTGTTCTAGCATACTACAATGTGACATAAACAATTCACTACTAACAAAGAGTGGTGCAAAATAAAATAAATGAAATAAGAACAAAATAAACCAGCTATCAGCAACGAATTGTAGTTCAAATTAGATCAGGCGGACGTCCCTTTCATAGTTCTCCCCAAAGCTGCATTGCATTGCTGTTCTACGAGCATGTCGGTCAGCAATCCGCTAAGTACCGAAGGAACGGCGAAAATAGGCTTGAGTAGGGCCTATTTTCTATTTGAAAACTGGGAATGGGAAAGGATAGGCGCCTTTATATCTAGCCAGCCACGAGATACTTATTCCCGTATATATTCTAAACGATGGGTATGTGTAGCGCAATCGGAAAAGGCTGTCGCTTGCACCCGATACCAGGTTCCTGGTTCGGATTTCCCGCCCAGGCCAACCAAGCTTTCCATCCCTCCGGGGTCGACGAATTGGTACCAGAGTTTTCTGGGAAGGGTAGAGTGCTGACTTGTTCATCGGCTGGCCACCGCAAGTCATTGTATGGCCAAATACGCATTCATGTCACCTCCACGACACCCCGTAGAAGTAGAATGCGTGGCGCATCCCAACAGGGATTGAGGAACGCCGTAATTTATCTTTTTTTCATATGAACTAACTTCTTCTGTGCGGTTGATTCACAAGGAAAACGCTGCCCTTGAGACGTGAACGGACTACGATATAGAGAAATCGCCCATCACTTCACTCTCCTAAGCGATTTGTTTGCATCTACTGCATATGCACCCTTGATTTTTTGTATTTTTGTGTCGTTTATACTTTTGTGGCAGTGTGCAAATCGATAAGGTAGCGCGGGGGATCAATAGTGGCGGAGGACGCGCCGCTTAACAGCTGATGAGACTGTGCATGGTCCGCGGTGGAGCAACAAAGTCTCCTGGGCAGGCGATGCGTATCGATTTTTGTCATTGCGAAGCATTGATTGAGTCGCCCATTTCACACGATTCATTAGTTCTTCTATTCGCTTCCATCGCGGAGAATGGGCAAGCCCAAAGTATACAAAACTAGCAAATTACTAGAATAGCTAAAAGTCACGGTACCGGATACATTATATGCTGAACTTGTTGGCAGTCCTGTAGTTTCTGTTTTAAGGCACCGTTGCTTCGGATCGGCTGCGATCAACATGATAATGGTTGCTCAAGGCGCTTGCGACGCGATGGTCGAGTACGGACTGCATTCGTGGGACATCGCAGCAGCAGCGGTGATCGTCTCCGAAGCCGGCGGATGCCTTATCGATCCGACAGGTGGGAGCTGACCGAATGCGTTTTTCTGAAACGTTCGTCACACAAGTGTGCTGTGACAACCGCTTCTTAATGTCACATGACAGCTGTTTACAATGTGACAGCAGGCACTGCTGATTGGTTGTGTTCGGCTGCAGCGAGGAGTTGCCAAAGTGACTGATAGGCACGCATATCAGACTGTTCTTGTGAGAACTCCACGACGTGTGTTTCAGTATTGCTCCAGAAGGTTCGGGTTAGGTGCGACCTGTGTGGTTCTGTATCACCAGTGATTGACAACGTCGCTTGTTCAACGCTGTCTCTCTCTCCCTCTCTCTTAGTTACTCTCGCCCTTCTTCACATCATTGTGTAGAATCTTTATCTATTTATTTATTTGGCTCACTCTAAGTGCACAGTCCACAAAACAACGCAAAAGAACTAGGAGCCAGAATCAAGAAAGTTACAATGGAAGCATTTTTGAGCTAATGAACCATGTGAACGCTATAGATAGTGCACTGCGCTGGTAAAAGTTGCAGTGAAGGAGAAAAAGTGTTCGAATTGATTGGGACTGTGCCAGTTTCCCTGCGATGCGAAGTCCTAATATAAAACTACCAAAAGGAAAAACTACAAAAACAGACGAAACCGATACATTGTAGACTCCTAGACTGGGATAAAAGTTGCGTGAAATTAAAGAACGTGAGGTCAGCGTGTGACTAACCAAGATTATTGAGAGGCGGGCCAAATAGGTGTCTCTAATCTGATGCGAAGCTCTGACGTAAGACCCATGTCAAAGTAGACAACGATAAATCTAGACCACCTGTTGACCTCAGCAGTGCAAGCACGATGCTAATGAAATGAAATCTGTCAAAGAGAAAAATGAGAGAAATTTGATATAGGAAAGCACCCTAACTGCTAAGAGCACAACCCAGAAATCGAACAAAATCTTTGATAGGACTTAATCTAATAGAAGTTCTTTTATACAGGTTTACCCCATCCAATTTATACTACACCTTCTGGAAACGGTTTTTTTTTTGTCACTGTGTGGCTCAGGTTTCATACCATTTGTGGTAGATATGGTGAAACCTTGTCACCCCACTCCGACGGAACGATTTGATTCCGGAATGAGGTTATTATGTTGCGGATCTCTCTGGTTGAGTCCATGGCTGGCAAAGTCTCCCGATATCTCTACTTCAGAGGCCGGCAGTCCAAAGCTTCAAAAATGCGCATGCACCGTGGCCATTGTTTTAGGATCGATATAGGATTAGCGCGTTTTATGCGAAAGAATTGAGTTAGCCGTGAGGGGCCTATCCATCTGGCAATCACTGAAGGGGAAAATTACTCGGTGCGCCTCTGGTGCAGAATTAGCCGATAACGGGCGCTGCTGAAAGTACATCAGCTGGCCACCGCTTCTGCGATCACTCAGAAATAACAGTTGGCAGTATTTGTCACTATCGGCGAGGTGCTAGCAGTTAGTAGAGGCCAATTGATAATATAAAGCGATCATGCGGGAGCGGGAGACCCCTTGTATGTAAAATTGAATCATTGCCGTTTAATTGTGTTGAATGTTCAAAGTACTTCATGCCACTCGCGTTGTCATGCAGCAGTTATTGATAACAGCTGTGGTATCGAAAAAAGAAACGCTGTTCACCATTAAGACCTAGAAAAGTGCTATGTGACGGTGCTGTTAATGAGTGATGATGGCCTAGCCGCCCAAATGTTTTCGTTATGTTCTGAGGGCTACGAACGCGCACGTCTACATTCTGCTTCAAAAATGTACCCTATTCCTCAATACTATATTATATTGTATCACCTGTCATGCTGTTAATTATCGATTTGCTCCTGAAGGCGGCAACAATGTCTTCATTAGACCCCGTTGAACGTCATAGTGTCCAGTGGTTCGTCATCGCGCGAGAGACACAAAGAGAGGTCCTAACGCGTCGTTGGGTGTTTTGGTGGTCTTTTGATATCCTGCGAGATCAAGTCGGTTACGGGTGCCGCCCAACGGGTATCCGCGAAACGCACTACGTGGGCGGTCCACCTAATTTTCGATGGCTTCGTCTATGCGATAGGCGAGGGGGACGTTCTGCCTGAAAGCGGCAGGGGCAAAGGCGCGGGACAGTACCTGCGGGGCCAATTAGCGTGGGCTCGCGCAGTGACACCCGCCGCTTCGCGCTCGGCCAGAGAGCCCTCGCCGCTGAGGCGATGCTGACCCAGCCAACCACGGGGGCCTGTAGGTTGACCAGATTTGGTTGATTACAATCGATAGAGGGATAGGAGGCTCAGACGGCTTGCATTGGTAGTCCAGAATATGGGACTGATCTGAATCCTACCATCTTCTATATCAGAATTTCAAGCTCTATCGAATGAGCCAGGAAAGAATCTTGTCTCAATAACTCTTACAAAATTTTTTTCAGGCGCTGTTAACTCTCGGTAAATATCAGTTTTTATTTATACCAGAATTAACTGCGAGGCATGCTTTCAAGCTATTGATGTGAACTCTACCATCTCCTGTACTAGAATTTCGATCTCTGTCAAATATGCTAGAAATTGTCCTGTCTAAAAACCCTTAAGACGGCTTTTAGGCGTTGTTTATTTTCCTTAAATATCCGTTTTTATTTATATCTGAATTAATTGCGAGGCATGCTTTCAGGCTGAAATTGTGCGAGAAATATAGTTAGATAGACGAGAGACCTTCTAAGAGCACCCCAAGTGCTCAACCTTTTTGAAAACTACATTATGATCCTTCAGTGCGTGGAGCATGTTCACAGTCTGAAATTACCCGAGGAGTGCGATTTGATAGTCGGTGGACCTCCTAAGAACACCAAAGTACCCCAATTTTTTCAAAGCATTTCATCAGTGTTCCCTAACCCGTTAATTGGTGGAGAAGACATTGGCTATGCAGGCACATTGCCTGTGGAACGCGAGGTCGAAAAACTGACAGAAGCCACAAACGACTGGACGAGCAATTTGAGCATTGTGTGATGAAATTTGTTCTCTGTGAACATTAGATTTCATGAACCAGTCTTAGTCTCGATATATATGATGTGTGCATGATAAAGTTCCATAGAAAAATCAGTTACGAAACACTAAAGAGATGTAATGTTGAAACTAATGCTCTAAACTTCTGTCAAAAGATCTCTCGTCTATCTAATTGGAGTCCTCGTGCAATTTTAAGGCCCCCACAGACTTCTGCGGCGCCGCTCGGCGGCGCCGCTGCCCTATGCTTAACCATAGGGCAGAGACGCAGAGCTCGCCTCCAGCGGCGCCGTCAGCGGCGCCGCTGGGCGGCGCCGCTGGCCGGCCGGCAGCACCGGCGGCGTCGCTGGCGGAAATGACTCGAATCATTCCACCCGGCGGCGCCGCTCCAGCGTCTGTCTGTCTGCGCTCTGCGCTCTGCCCTTTCGCGGCGGGATCCAGAGCGGAGACGGTCGATGCGGGCGCGCGATCCTCATCGGGGCGCGTCATTGTTAAGCACCAGTCGGTCCCCACTAGAAACAGTACAGTACCTCGCCGTCACCGCTCCCACTGATGATGAGTCAAGCCGCTGAGCGGAGCGGCGCCGCCGGTGCCGCCGGCCGGCCAGCGACGCCGCCCAGCGACACCGCTGAGCGGCGCCGCCGAGCGGCGCCGCAGAAGTCTGTGGCGGCCTTTAGCCTGGAAGCAAGTCTCGCATTTAATCCTGATATATGTGAATAAAAACCGATAGTTAGGTAAAAATAAACAACGCCTGAAAAAATCGCTTTAAGGGTTCTTAAGGCAGGATTCTTTTCTGGATCATTCGATAGAGCTCGAAATTCTAGTACAGGAGATGGTATGGTTTACATCAGTAGTATGGAAGCATGCATCGCAATTAATCCTGGTATAAATAAAATTGCTATTTAACGAAAATAAACAACGCCTAAAAACTCGCCTTAAGGGTTATCTAGACAGGAAATAATGCAGGAGATGGTAGAGTTCATTCACATCAGTAGCCTGGAAGCATGCCTCGTAGTTAATTCTGATATAAATAAAAACTGATATTTACCGAGAGTTAACAGCGTCTGAAAAAATGTTGTAAAGGTTATTGAGACAAGATTCTTTCCTGGCTCATTCGATAGAGCTTGAAATTCTGATATAGAAGATGGCAGGGTTCAGATCAATCCCATATTCTGGACTGCCAATGCAAGCAGTCTGAGCCTCCTATCCCTCTATCGATTGTAATCACACCAAATCTGGTCGACCTACAGACTCCCCTGGTTGGTTGGGTCAGCATCGCCTCCGCGGCGAGAGCTTTCTGGCTGAGCGCGAAGCGGCGGGTGTCACTGCGCGAGTCGACGCTAATTGGCTCCGCAGGCACTGTCCCGCGCCTCAGCCCGCGCCGCTTTCAGGCAGAACGTCCCTCACCCATGCGATAGTGTCATCGACCGTCGAATTGACCTCGACAGAGCTTGGAACTCCGAAGGCCGCTTACGTTTGTGTATGGTGCCCGATCATGGTCCTCTAAATTCTTCGCTGCGCGACGCTGAGCGTGTCTTCATCCTGCTTCCGTAGAGCCCAGATCGCTGAAGCGTATGTTAGCGCAGGTAGAAGAGTGGAGTCGCATAGATGGGCACGGAGCCGGATGCCCTTCTTCTTCGTCTTCACGACTTCTTCGACCCTCTTGAAAGCTTCCCAAGCTGTTCCCGTGCTCAGCACAGCTCTAGCAGCACAAGGTCGCCGGCTCCTACTACGATACATTCGAAAATGTTCATTGAGCCAGAAGGTGATACCATAAACTCCTCACCTCTCCATGAATCTTCTCTTCTTCAGAGGACCAAATTAGCTCGTTGAGCTGCGCTACGGTACTTCCCCGTTATGGGTTTTCTTTGAGCGAATAATCGGTGGATCGCATGCCAGGCTGCGAAATATAATAAGTAAGGGCGTCGGTGATGGCATGATTGGTTTAGACGAACGCCAGCAGCACTCGGCAGTTCTCCACGCCTCCGATGTGGAGAGCAGGCTTTTTTCATCTTCTGCGCCGCTGCTGCTGCGGCGATCAATAGTTGCTGAACGACCTGGCGGACGGCTATTACTATTCTGTCTGTCGACGCCATATTCAGTACCGTAATTGATCACAGAACTTTTTGGAAATTTAACCGTAAATCTCTTCACTGATCTGTGATGGCTTAAAGTGCAAAAATTTGCTCGCTTTTTCAGGATTTTCCGGTATATCTTTCAGTTTTGTGCTTTTGGTATTGCTTTTGTTATCGCAGCGGTTTTCGTTTGCTTCAACAGTTTCATCTCGGTCTTAAAGTTGAACGAACCTGTGTTGCTCTTGTGATAGCGCGAAGCGTCCCGCATTAGATGAATATGCCCTGATGAGGCTAAATGAAGTTGGCCGTCCTCTTTACTTAAAATTGATCAACTTTCGTTGATAGTTGCGGCCAGGACAGTGAAGCTAATGTTCAAATTTTCGCAGAAGGGGACAGTTTTGGTTCTTTAAATGCCAGAAGCTACATTGGTCCTCAACGAATTCTGTCCTCGGGTAGTTACCTGCTTTGAAGAAGCTGTAATTCTCTTGCTGCTAAGTCGGTGCAATCGAGTTTGGCTCGACGAACTGCTTTATCCTTGACCGGTTATTGTAGAAAATATGGAATCCATGAAATAGTGACTTCTGGTACAAATAGAAGTCCGTTTCGAATAATTTCTAAGACCTTCAGCTCAAATAGTTGCATGCTGAAATCAGCTGCCGGCTCATCCACGGCTCGTTCATATACGGGTGAGTGCTGGTTAGTTCCACGAGGTGACGATGCTTCGTTCGACCAAACGGTGCCGGTGGTGTAATGGTGTAGAACACTTCTGTCCGGTTAACATGTGGCGAGGGTTCGAGTCCCGCTTGGCGCTCGAATTTCGATCGCAGCAAAACTTTCGCTGATGCCTCAGATTTGTTAAGATGCTTTTACAATTCTGTGCTTAGCGGGCTTATTGGGAGGATTAGCTTTGTTCAGCGATGTAACTGATCTATCTTATCGAGCCATTTTTCATTTTCCTAGACTTAGAAGTAGCTCAAGGGTTTTAAATGTTGCTGTCTATCCACTATGCATGGGATCCGAATGAGTCATTCTCGGATATGCGATTCGGGTATCCCTATCCTAGTTATCTAAAAATCGGGGCTCGCGAAATTGCCGTTATCTGAATCATCCAAAAATCCGGGCTTGCGAGATTGCTGTTATCCATCCAGTTTTCTCAAGATTTTCGATCGGATTTAGTGTTTTACCACCCGAACATTTCATCGGCCGTTCTCTTTGAAGATCAACCAGATTCGTTATGGAGAGTAGAGCTTCTTTCATTCTCATTGCTTTTAGCAATCATTTTGTTTCAATTCCTATCGTTGCTAGACTGGGTTTAAGGATCTAGCCTTATCTATTTGAAACTGCACTCGACTTCACTTATAACGTCTTCGGACAAAACGTAACTCATAACGCTACTCCTCTTAACATAGTTGCTCTTTTCTTCGGAAACCGGCAAACCTACCTTTACACTAATACAGGCAGACTGCGATTAAGACGCGTTGCATGTAACGCTACTCCCGCCATAATGTATTTCGGAGAACCTTACGTTCAATGTGGCTAACGATGTAGCGAAACCCTGGCTCAATTCCAATTTGACAGAAATTGAAGAGGAGCAAGATGCTGACTGTGTTTCGTAATCAGGTCTGCCCTTCTGCAGTTTCGCCTGTAGTCAGAAACTATGTGCAGGCGCCAATGTGTTTGGTGCACACCGATATTCTTCGCGTGTCAACGTTATAGACGTCAGTACGAGCATAGCAATATTAGAGACCCGAGAGTCATTAGAGGCTGCCTTCAAGTCAGTACAGGCTCACCAGGAGGCGATTCTGCCCATATACAACACTTGGGCCGTTCCGACCTACAGTTGAGATCGTCTCCTGGTCAGACTACTCACCGGGGAATGGTCTCAAGCGTATGTCTGAACGGCGAAAGCAGGTACCCCCGCTAGAATCCCCACCCTTCAAACGGTGGAAAAAATCTGTTCAGTTTGCGCTAGTTCTCGGACCTACCGAGTTAGGGGAGTGGGTTAAAGTTTTCTATGGGCTCACATAATCTGAGAACGCAATATTTTCCAAACGTCAGTTATTTAAAATGAAAAGTATTGATTTATAGGTGCGGGTTCAGGTGTTCGACTCTTTGCATTGAACTATTTTTCATTTTTTCCGCATATTCGATGTTTCGAAGATATTGCCTCGTGCGACTGTGTGATTCCATAGTGAAGTTTCAGTGTCGCTGACTCGTTAGGTTCAAGGTTTTAGCAAGAATGTAACATACCTACTGCTATTTCAAGGGTGGGGGTTCTCGCAGTCCTACTGATTTTCCTCGCTCGCAAATACGCCCAAGGTCCCTCCTTGGTCGACTTTTTTGGTTGACCGTGTCTTCTTATCTTTGGTATTATTATTATTACTATTACTATTTATTACACGGGATGTCCGTGTGAAATCGCATAACAACAACAAAACATTCCACCCAACACAACACAACATAACGATATCTAATGGAGTGAGGGAAATTTTTGAGGTTGTAAGAAAAGTATGCCAGGGATGTGAATCTCCTTAGAGCAAATCTAGCCTGTCAAGTTTCCTTTTGAAATCTCTGAGTTTACCTGTAACAATGCCTAACCTTAGCACTTTGTCGAACTCGATGCCAACTCTATTAATGAGGAAGCCGAACCTCACATTCCTTTTAGCCCTCGGAATGGCTAATTTCACTGGGCCTCCTCTGGTACGAGATGCCTTCAGTTTAAAGAACATGTTGGAATTAAGTCCATAATAGCCTTCATAGAACCTTGTAGACTGTGATTAGGCCAAACTTTTTCCTCCTGTTTGACAGGGAAAGCAAGCCTAGCGCCGTGTGTCGAATGGTGCTGCAGGGAATATTGTACTGTATTGTACGAAAACCCCTTATACGTAATGAACGCATTAGGAGTAAAACTTTCTGTACTTTGGTTTATTGATTTTGCCTCATGAGGATTAAGAATAACTGCGCTATATTCCTGTAAAGGTCTATGTCTCACTCATTTCTGTCAGACTTATGCTATATCTCTGATAGTATCTCTGAACGCAGGAGGAGCATTAATTTTCCTATGTTATTCTACGCAGCTGTCTTTTTTTGTCACAAAATGGCTAATTTCACTGGGCTAATTTCTCTATTTATCAATTGTATGGGATTTTGATCTGTAAAAAAACAGTGCAAAAAGCCACCTTCGATTAGCATACCACTCTCCTCATGACGCCGATTTGCCGATTTTCTCCGATTTCTTGAAACGCATTGTTAAGAGGCTGTTCTAAGACAGTGATGTTTTCTCATCAACCAGAACACTTGGGGTTAGCAGGCGAGCGATTGAAATTTTATGTTTTTTCAACCTCAAAATGCGCTTCTTATTCAATACGGGTAACATTGTTTATGTCAGTGGTATTTACAAACTAGTAGTCTTCTGCGTTGCATACAACCTATTTGTGCATCTTATTTCTACTGGCTTAGGCGAGGGAAATATTTGAATGTACATTCCATAACTTCTTCTCATCCCTCATTGTGTCCTTCAGTACATTTCTCCAGGTTTCGTCAAACTTTATCCTCAAACGGTCCTTTTCAGGCGAGCCGTTCAACGTGATGTCCCGCAAGGTTCTGTGCGCCAGCACCGAGGAGTTGGCGAGTAGTCTGTCTAAGATTCTCACACATGCGGACTTCGAGCCCGAGTGTCATACGGTTTAGGCGGTATTGCCTGTGTTAGTTGAATTTCTCTGAAGGTAGTCACTGCATCCCTGTTCTGTTAATTTCTACGGTGTGCTCACTTCATACCTGAACTGTCCCCAAACATTCCTCATTCAACCTTTTGGTGCAATATAATAATAATGGAGTAATGTTAATATTTTTACTAATAACTTGCCATTGTAGTCCTAATTTATGGTGATCTTCATTTGAATTGATCTTTCAAGGATTGTAGAGATATCTCGTGTGATAAATCCGATTACGTTATGCGGTGTTCGTTTCTGACCGGCTGTTCGATGGATCAGCTCAACCTATCTCGTTTTTGAGTCTCATTTCCAGTACAGCTGTGATCGTTCGTCGCATATCGCCGAGTTCAGTTCCAATCGAGGAGATCTGGCTGCACGATGACTGAGGTTAAGAGCAACCAGTTCACTCAGGAGGAAGTGCAGAGCATTATTAAGCAGGTATGTTGGTCACTCATTTCATTCTTCTTTTTCGGCTTTAAATTCAGTTTTTTCTGCTTTACTCTTCCGAGTTTCGAACTTCTTTCACCTCCATTCCAACCCTGAATATAATGTATTACGTAAGAGAGTGTGAGCGCAGCACAGGTCAGCTGTCTTGGTCGCCCCATTATCTGGTCGATAGCGAAGCTTGCGCTGCAGGCGGTTCAACTGTGAACTCGGCCCAGGTTGTCAATCATTATGAAGTCTTTTGTTTGAAATTTTGTTCCTACCCTCCTGTCACGCACTGCATGATATTTTGTTCGTTGTTTGACTTTATTTTATTTCTTCCTCCACCGAAAGTGCACCAAAAACAAAACACTGGCAGTGTTGCGCTTGACAAGTATTTGATGGACAGAGAATTGAAAGAAAAACTGAAGTAGAGCAACAAAACACACAGTGAGAGCTGGTTTCCCAGTATGACGAAGGAATGAGTCGGGGAGCACTACCTGTGTGCAAGAAGCGCATAGGATAAGAAAAGTGATAGAAGGAGATGGATAGTGCAAAGCCGCTTCCTGCGGCTGTCCGGGCCTGAGTAGGGAATCTGAAAACCTGATTTATGGATGTTAGGTATTCCGCGCTCCTAACAGCAATTGTGTTATAGCTTCTTCTATGCACCCAAAAGGTTTGAAAACAGCCGATTCTATCAAAAAAATCAACTGCATCGCTTGTCGTCTCGCTGATCATGCAGTGGTCCGAGCGGGCGCCTACAGCGTCTCCACTCCTCATCGCGTGCCAGAGTGTTCCAATGAATCCTCCTCGCTCAAGGGACCGGGAATGCGTCATATGGTTCGTTCAGAGCTCTCACGAACACCAACGATGTTCGCTTGAAAACCCGCGGAATCCAGTCGGTCACGGCTCTCGTCCAGCGAGTGTCTGCGAAGCGCGTTACGTTTCCGGCCCACTTAATTTTTGATGGAGTTCCTCGCTCGCACGACAGAGCCTGACTCGCTCACACGACCGTCTGTATTGCAGACAAGACCTCACACACCTGACCCCGATTTAAAAATGAACAAAAATGCTGCTTTTGGTGTCCCACCTCTGAAAAGTATAGGTGTTCCCGTAATTATTATTATTTTTTTTGTTAAGGCTAAACGCTGATAAATGAAATGCTTATGTCCCGAAGCTAGGTTTGGTTTTTGCCCGCCTTTACGATGCAGTTGGAAGAGGATTCCGCTTGCGTGCTCTCTATCCAATTGTTTCGATTTAGTTTTGCAAAAACTAGACGCATCCCGACGGAAGTAGAATGCTTGACGCATCCGTAGAAGGGATATTTAGCGTGCAGATTTGTTCCTCATCTAACTGCTTCTATTCTACTCCCGACGCAGTACGAGTTAGGGGGGGGGGGTCACTCTTAGAACGATGCATATTTCTCTCTTTTTTCATACTAGGACTCACTATTCTACGACAATCGGGGATAGCAGAGTGAAATGCTCTGCCGTAGGCTGCATATCGAAGATATTCAAGCCTAGGGGGCCTGGACCTGCTGCATCCCTCACTTCAACCCTGCTCCCTACTCCCAGTGCCTAAGACGGATATGCTCATGTTTGATGTTAGCAGCAATCACCCTCTTCCAGGTTCTCGATGAGGTGATCGGTCTAAGCCCGTATAACTACGCGGACAGCTTGAACTGGAATAAGCAGGCTGTGGAACAGATCACCAAAAGACTAGTAGCACTCAATAGACCGTATAAGTACATAGGTACGTTGCCGTTTTCGACATTTGTCGGTATAACGAAGCGTAATACGCCCGTGGTTGCAGTTAACTCCTCACTTTTGCAAATCGGCAGCGGAACTGGGATGAACGTGAGCACCATCTCCTACTGGAACAAAGCGACAGATCGTGAGTATTGGTTCACTTAATGTTTTTGCCTGTGCATGGCTCTGTCGATGTCGTCCTTTAGACCATTCACTGTTGCATTATTTTTAATTTTATTTTTGAGCTTGAAGATGAAGACAGAGTTTTGAAGAGGAAAATTTATCTTTCGTAATTATTTGATCTACACTTCGATCGCGAATTAGCAAGATATGATGTATGTACTTGCACAAAAGTCGGTTAATGACCGAACATGAAAGGGTTTGGAACAGATTTACTGCACGGTTTGAACCTTGTCGTGTCTCAGACACAAAGTTGGTTAGTAAGCGACCGCGAAAGGGTTTGGAACCGAGCACGAAAGGCAGACATGCCCCTCCCCCTCCCCCCCCCCCCCCCGCAACGCAATAGCAACGCATGCTGTGGTGACGTGACTGCCTTTCGTGCTCGGTTCCAAACCCTTTGATAGTCGCTTACTAACCAACTTAGTGTCTGAGACACACAAGGTTCAAACCGTGCAGTAAATCGTCCCAAACCCTTTCATGCTCGGTTACCAACTGACTTTTGTGTATCCTCAAGTTCTTAGAACAACATGATCTGCTACGAACGCACCGACCCCACTGCTATATAATATTACGTAAATGCTTTCATTCTATATTCTTAATATTCCAATTATTGCTTCAAGCAGCTTTAATTGCCCATTGTTATGGAGCTCAATGGGTAAAAATTGAGGAACGCCTTTTGACATAGTAAAATGATGAAGTTCTGCGTTATTTTATTGCTTTGCAGGATGCGTCACGAATTCCTACTTCTTAGGAATACCGTAATCATGAGTATGCATTTACCCTATGTAATGACTTGCGATGGTTATTTGATGGATAAGCAGTGTTTTATCCTTCACATAAAAGTCTAGTACCGACTCACCCAGAAGCGTAGAAGGCTTGGTTGACCTGGGCGGAAATCCGAACCAAGAACGTCAATTTGGGGTGCATACGTCACCCGGTTCATCCCCCGACTGCATGTAAGCTAAAAGGACATTCAAAAGTGATTTCAATTGAGCGTTGTTGATTGGGTGCAAGAGCTTATAAGGTTTTTATCTCCCGTGTACATTTCACCGGCATATACATGGCTTTATATTACACAGGCGAGTGGTAGCGCATTGGGGACGCCGGCTGATACGTAAATCCCTAATGAGATTCTTGGTTTCAAGTTTCCCGCTTAGGCCAACCAACACTTCCATCCACAGGGGTTGGTGAATTGGTATAAGATTGGTCTGGGAAGGATAGAACACTGAGTTGTCCAATGGGTGACCACCACGTCATTGCATAGGTCAAATATTGATAGAAGTGGAATGCGTGGCGCGTCGCTAAGAGTATTGACTAACGCCGTCCATTATCTTTTATGATTGTGCAGGCTTTGTTTGTCACTCTGTTGATTATGTATGGACTTCATGTGTGCTTCACATTCGTTGTAAACTCATCAATCCATTGTTTAATACGTTAAACTCCGACGAGAAGACGTAAACGAACATCACCCTTACTAATACAGGACTAAATCAACCAACACATACCTAAGAGCCAAAACCAATACATACCTGAGAATTTAATGGGAGTTTTGATTCTTGCTGATAGTTTTGCCAGCAACAAAGTTAATGTCCTCGTCCGGCCCTCCATGAATCTCGTCATTTTGACGATGTATTCTCTTGGAGTGATTGTTCAGCTAAGTGAAGTTTGCTACAGATATTTATTGCAGCTAACGCTTCACCGTTGTCGCCTTTCTCGGATTTCCAAATCTGAGTAATTAAACCTTTAACGCCCCGTCAAAGGCGACAATGCCGAAACGTTAGCCGCCATAGAGATCCCTAACAATCTTGGCTCAGCTTAACAATCACTCCAAGCGAATACAAAGTTAACGTCCTTTAATCGGTGCTCGCGTTCTTGAGGGCACATCTTCTTCTAGTTGTGAAGCGTTCCCGGCTAGTTCTGTTCTTTTTTAATCCTGGATTTTGTCAATTTTTAGGTCGTTAAAGTGAAAAGTTAAAAAGTGGAAAAGTGGCCTTCTGCGCAGTCGCTTCTCTCCGCTTAGGTTTGGAATTTTTGCGCAGTTTTCATAGTATTTGGAAGACAATGGTCTCTACTACGAGAATACGTGTTAGTCCTATTTGCTCACTTGTCCTTTGTTGATTTTTAGGCCATCTAATTGGGACGGACAAAGGAGAAGATTTATTTTTACCCAGGGCTCCTGCTCTGTAGTAGGACTTTCTTGCTCGGTGTTATATGTCGGTCGAAAGCGAATGTCTTGTTCTATAAGAATTTGTGTCGCGTTCATTGGCTCATGCTGATTTCTGTCGAATATCAACAAAATTCCAAAAAAAAAAAATCATCTTCACCAACAACTCCTCCTTGTATCAGCATGAGCCAATAAATGCGACACAAATTTTTGTCGAGCAAGACATCCTCTTTCGAACGACGTATAACACCAAGCAAAAAAGTCCAACCACAGAACCGAGGTGTCGGTAAAAATTCGGACGGAAAAGTCGGACGTCCCAATTTGATGGCCTAAAAATTAATAAAGGGAGTGAGCAAATATGACCAACACGTACTCTTGTAGTGCAGAACATTGTCTTCTATATGCTATGAAAAGCTGCGCAAAAATTCCAAGCCTAAGCGGAGAGAAGCGACAGCGCAGATGGCCACTTTTTCACTTTTCACTTTAACGACCTAAAAATTGACAAAATCCATGATTAAAAAAGAAATGCAATACATGCTCTGATAGAGCAAATCATTCTCTTTCGAAAGCTGTATAGCGCTATACAAGAAACCGGCTGCGAAATCCGCAATGAATCGTTGAGAAAAAGACGGCGGGGACCTATGGGACAACCTAATATTTAGCCAATGCATGTAATCGAGCTTGAAATGTGATTTTCAAAAAGGGCATGGAGTTGTTTTCGCAAATAGCCGCATAATTCAGTAGGGTCTTTCCACCGGCTAAACAAGTGTATCTACTTTGATTCGTACGAGATACACGTGAAATCCCATCGTTTCAGTGTCGTGGCAGTATCGCTGGGAGACGAAGTACATCCTCGTCGTCGTATACGTGTACGCGCTGGCGACATCATAACAAACGGGAGGTAGAGAGATATCACTTTGCAGCTATTGATTACTCGTGTCTGCTCTTACTCATGTGGCCTACGTTGTACTCGAGATCATCATCATCATCATCGTCGTTGTCTTCATCTTCTTCGTCGTCATCATCATCATCACCTTTTCATCTTATCGCCACCCCTCACCTTAGAAGTTTCGGTAGTAGACGAGCAGAAACACTGACTAGGCGTCACGTGCTTCTTCCGTTTCGGTTGTATTCTTCTTCTTATACCTTTACATTTTGCTGAAATTCATCATTTCATTTCACGGTACGTTGCTCGCCTTCAAAACTACGGTCTTCTCGTTGTCTCTCCGTCTTGTCGAAGTTGAAAAGTAGCAGCTTCAGTCTTGAAGAACATTGTGACGTTCTATGTAGCTATGGCAAGCCGTCTCCTCCACGCCATTGTCTTCCCCTCCGCGCTTTGAGTTGATTTTCGAGTTTTCCTCCCGAGCTTTCCGTAGGGTATTCCCGTCACGATCAACAGCCCGCCGCCGTCGCCAAGCCGTTCGTGCCGTTCGCCTTTGCTCGCCTCCCGCCGTCGCCGCCACTCCATGATGCGCATTTACTCCGCCGTTCACTCGAGTCCGTTGTGCCGTGTGTGTGGGAGGTCGATCGCCGCCGCCGCCGTCGTCGTCTTCGTTGTTGTAGCCACGATAGCCTCACTTGTAGATGCAATCGTGTTGATCAGTTGAGCACACTTCTACCTTGTTCTTCTCGTTCGCTCCCTGATGTACCGGTTCTGTTATCGAAAGTTTTATGTCTAACTTGTTTTTTATTTGCAGATAATAAAAGAAGTTTTATGTTGACGGTGTTGTGGTTGTTGAGCTTTGCTTGATCATTGGCAATTTGTCAAACGCTGAACAAAAGTAAAGCCAAAAACAGAACCAAGCGAATTTAAATCAGGCAATCTAAGCCTCAAGTGGCTGGTATCGAGGTTGTGAGCTGTCATAACGATGTTTTGTTGCGGTCAAAACTTCTAGCGCCAAGCGGGACTCGAACCCGCACTTCCCTCTAATCGGGCGGAAGTGCTCTACGCCATTATACCACCGGCGCCGTTTGATCGAACGCAACATCCACACGTCGTGGGACCGATCAAACGGCGCCGGTGGTGTAATGGCGTAGAGTATTCCCGCCCGGTTGGAGGGAGGTGCGGGTTCGAGTCCCGCTTGGCGCTAGAAGTTTTGACCGCAACAAAACATCGTTATGACAGCTCACAACCTCGATACCAGCCACTTGAGGCTTAAAGAAACTGATTTGAATCGTTTCTATCAAGACCACCAGCTTAACTGGTTCCATGCTCATATCAGCGGCCAGATCGTCCCGAATACGGGTGAGTTCTGATCGGTCCCATGAGGTGTGGACGTTGTGTTCGATCAGAACCAACCGAAGTTTGTCAGTCAGTTGCACCGTTTGCAACTGCTGCTTGCCGCGCAGACCTTATTCCGGAGGTTCGAATCAGGGATGTGCGTTAAATTTTTTTCGGTAAATTTTTAACGACCATTTTTTACCGAAAAATTTTTGCGTTAAAATCGGTAAATTCGCTAAATAACATTTCGCTTAGCCGCAGACGATTTGGCTGTATTTTAGCATGTAAAAAGCCAAATCCTTTTCTTTACGTTTCCTTCGCGTGTTCTGTCTTTTCAACCACACTCATGAAACAAATATCACAAAAAACGGTGAAAAAACTGGATGGGTGGTAAGTATGAGGAACTAATATGTAGCAATCAAACGCAAAAAGAACGGACATTGAGGTCGAAAAGCGGGAAACAACAGCAAAGAAAAGTGAGAAGTGGGGGCGCACGCAAATATATTGGTCAAGGAGCAAGGAATATGCCAAGAATTCTCGAAACACGATAGGTAGAGTTTTCTCGGCGTCGCAACGATACTGCTTTATCTCATCCAAAAAAATTCGTCCAAAATGCATTTACATGAAAAAGAAATAAAATTTCGAAAACCTTGCGCAAAATGTCGTTAATGCGATTTAACGGAATTTTCTTTCGTTAAATTTCGTTAAAATGTTTTAACGAAAAATGCCGGTAAATCCGGTAAATCGTTAATCGTTAAACGCACACCCCCGGTTCGAATGCGAACGAGCAACCGTTTATTAGCGAAAATGACAGAACCTCAATTATTAATCTCTTACAGAAATTAACAACTAATAACACACTTCAAAACACTTCACGAGCTATTCAGGGATGGGGAAAGCACGTCGCGGAATAACAAGGGATCAAAAAAAGCACTTTGTGGAATAGGTAGTAAAGCACTTCACAGTATGATAAGGCAGGAGCAAGAGCAAATGTGAGTCACGAAGACCGAGTTGCAGGAAGTTAAATCGTGAGAAACCCAGTTCGCAGCTAAAGTTGTCATCGATAAGGTCAGGAGTCGCATTTATGAGCTCCAGGTCCAAATCTATCTACCACTATATAATTGAGTTCACCTAAGTGAGATACGCCGCATCATCCACAAGGGGGGGGGGGCGGTCGAGTGATCTAACCGACGATGAGTGAGATACGCATAATCATCTACAGCGCGGGCAAATTCTGCTATTGAATGTGGGATGTTGCTGCAGCAGTCGAAGCGCAGCCCTTTACTGCTTAATTCAACAGCACCTACGCGCGTTTCTGAGCGTCCGGATTCAGAAGCCGACTTCGTGCCATTAGCATGAGAAGGCCACTAAAGGGGTAAGAGTAGAAGGGGACTTCGAGGGTGGAGAACCGACAGCGACCAGGAGGTAGCACCTGGAAGAGGCATCGAGATGGATGGGGGAGTCGACAGGAGGAGCAATGATGCAGGCCAGGAGGTGACACCAAGAAGGGTTTAGGCAATAAGGAGGTGCTAGTAGGGAGTTACCAACAAGAGGGGGGGGGGGGAGCAGTAAGGAGGATCAGAGCAAGGGGATCCACTACCAGTAAGGAAGACCGGATTTAGAAGATGTCACACCGATGTCGCGCAATGAGCGTTCTTTCGCCATCGTCGTGTCGTGAGCGTGGGAGTGCAACTTAATTGGGGTAGAGTAGTAAGGAGGATCCCGGGGGGTGGAGGGGTGGGGGAGAGAGGGAAGGGAATCTACCTGTAAGAAGGGACCTGGAGGCGGGACCAGGACGGGGAACCAACAAGAAGGAACCGTAAGGGAATTCATACGGGGAACAAGGAATCTGCCATATGCATAGCTTCTTCATGCGGCGACTGTGCGCACTTCTGATGGTGAACTTCTGAATTCGGAAGACGGGTCTTCTGAGCTTCTGAATCTAAAAGACGGGCCCCCCTCACGCAAAAAGCAACCTGATTCTGAATACGTGTCACCAACGTCTGCCGAGGGCCACTAAGGGGGTGGTGGAGAAGGGCAGTGAGGGGACCTCTGAGGTGGACCAGGAGAGCGACCAGAAAGGAAAGGGACGACCTGGAGGAGGGGCCAGGATGGAGAGACCAGCAAGAAGAGATCAGTACAATAATGGAAACAAAGAAGTGGGCCAGGAGTTGAGACCGGGAAGGTGGGGGACTGAAGAGGGGAAGGTAAGACCAGTAAAGGCGGGCCAGCAATCAGATCCAGTAAAAGAAACGAGTGAGGGAACCTGGCTTTAGAAGACATGCCAACGACATCCGAAAACGCTAGCTGTTGAGCATGAGAACGGTTGCAAAAGAGCAACCTGAGGGGCAGAAGTACTGCGCAGCACAAACAAATGGCATTACTGGCCGGTCAGGAAAGAATGTCTATGATGAAGGTACCGAAGTGGTGGATGGCTTGATGCCGATAAAATGCGCACCAAGTCCTAGATGCTAGCGAATTTTAAGTTTCATGAAAACTACTCTCCGTAGGTCAGTGATGTTGCAAAGCGCGCAAGTGCGAGACACGCCGTGAGGCGGGGTTTGGTTCTTGTGCGCTGCTGCATTTTTGCATTTCAACTGACTGGTTGATTCGAGGTTTCTGACGTATACCATTTTCAGACGTTTTTGTGCCTAATTTTCTAGCTTGATGCTGTGGTGTTCAACATGATGATGTATTATAGAAATGTTCAACATCAGTGATACACAGGTACAAAGTGCATGAAGCACCACTGGGCACAACGTCATGTAACGGACATCTGGATTCAGATACGTGCCACAGACATCGAGCAACGAGGGTCCGCATTTATCCTTATCCTCTCGGGCGTCAGGCGGCGAGCATCCACATGCAGAAGACGTGTCACAAACGTCGTGCAACGAGCGGTAGTTGGATCCAAACACGCAACAGATGTCAAGCAACAAGAATCCGGATTTAGAAGACACTTTACAGAAGCCGTGTAGAGAGTGTCTATGGAAGACATATCACAGACGTCATTCACTGTCCTCTGTTAGTGGGGACGGTAAATGGTATCTATCAGCCGACCAATATCGATTAAATTAACTTGCAGATTAAATTACTTCGGAGTGGGTTTTTCACAATTCTATGCGTTGAGGTCTGTCGCCACATAGAAATTGAAGCACTTTGGAGTGTACATCGCACGAATGTGAGTCAAGTCAACAGACATCGTAGGAATCTAAAACCCTATCCTACCTATGCAATTCATTGTTACATTTCAGGCCTTTTTTAATGTAATAAAGGCACGAGGAAATAAAGAAAAAAGAAGAACCGCTTCCACCAAGGTGTTGTATTATTAGGGTTTGGGAGCAAAGCCCCAACTAGTGGGCCGTGCGTAGAGGGGCGGTGTCCCCTAATCGTACTTGATGTTGGGGAAATGAACCATACGATGTTACTGGTGTGGATTCGCCTTCACTTGCACTTGCTTTATCAGTCATTCTCTTTATTCGGACGGTAAAAACAGAACAATCAAAGCAAATGTAAGGACACAAATAGGATGAACAGATCATGACGGACGTGAAATATCACTGGCAGTGCATCAAGAATTTGGCGACGCTATTGGATACAATTGGAGAAGTGGAAGCGTCCGTGGTGGACACTTGCAGTAGAGACCGTCTGCTCCTGGAGATCCCTCCTTGCCGGCGTTTCCGGGCACACCTGCTATCCCGGGAGCGCCCTTATCGCCAGGCAGCCCCGCCTCACCAGGGGAACCGGGCTTTCCAACGTTTCCAGGTTTCCCTGGAGGTCCAGGATTGCCCTGCTCTCCTACGCATCCACGTGGACCGGGCGGGCCTGGCACGGGGATTACTTGCACAGCAGACCGACCGCTCGCACCTTCTCGACCCGGCAGACCAGGCCATCCAGGAGACCCCTTGTCACCAGGTGGCCCTCCAGGTCCAACTCCACCATTCTTTCCGGGTGTTCCGGGCGCTCCAGGACAGCCCGTTGGTCCGGGTGGGCCAGGTGGGCCTTCAGGACCTGGTGGGCCCGGTGGACCAGCAGGACATTGGATGCATTCGCCTCCTTGACTGTAGCTGTCGCTGACTTGGTCCGACGGGATAGTAGCTGGAGCATGAGGCACGCATTCAGCAGCCGGCTTCGCGTCGTTTCCAGGGGTGCCTAAACAACACCAGTCAGCGCCATCGTGTGGTGATTAATACCTTAAACACAGGTTTCGAAATGGTCCGTCGGGTATTAGACCTTGTAGAGAAATCTCGAGAGAGCTCATGCTCAATGCCCAACATGATCGTCCAACTTTATAAGCTGATATAATAGACTTGTTTCATCAAGACCATTCGATCGACAAGTAGTGGTTCCTTCAGGTCTCCAGAAGAGATAGAGCGTTGAGCTTTTTTTGGCAACAGTTAATATTGATCAACATCAAATGAAGGATTTCTAAGGGATGTCGTGGAGGCACTTTGAATACATATTTGGCCTACACCTTGACTTGCGGTGGCCAGCCGATGAGCAACACAGCGCTCTATCCTTTTCAGACAAGTCTGGTACCAATTCACCGACCCCAAAGGGATGGAGGGTTTGGTTGGCCCGGGCGGGAAATTCGAACTAGAAACCTAATATCGGTGCACGCGAAGCCGGCACCTCCTCTGATACATGCGCCGATCTCATCAAGGTGTACGTAATATTGTTAACCTGGTATGAATGAGTTCTGTCTATAGAATAGGAAGAAGCAGTGGCTGTTTCATGTATAAAATTGTAAGTCAAAGTAGGCCCGAGCGCGGAGTCGAACTCTATCGATTCAGCGGATTTGTGCCGCTGCACTTCGGTTTTTCAGAAGGTCAGGAGGTCAGAATCTTCCTACCTATTTCCATAGTTCGGAAGACCGACGAGGCTGTGAAGATGGACGTGGTAGCCAAGTGAGAAAATAGCAAACAACACAGACCATTTGGTTGGGCAAGAATGACCTGTTGATGATTCTAAACCAAAGATGGGGAAATTTAGTGAAGTTCTAGCAAAGTATCACTTTGGAAACTTCAGAACTAGAAGGGCAAGTGCTGTTCTGAAGATTTAGCTTACTATATAGTGGAAGGCTCGTCACAGAAATCTGGTTGGATGCTTATTTAGGCCAAACCAGTATCAGACTAGCGGTGACCAGTATAAAAGTCAGTACATCATTCATTACAGGTAAATCTGGTACTTAATCACGTCGGTTTGTATATCTTAACTGGACTGGGCGGAACCGAAAAAAATAACCCGGACACGCCCTATGTGACCTAAATGACGCAAAAATTGGAATTGATTACATACAGGCTTCTGATTCACAATGGTCGGAAAATGAGTGATGATGATTTCCCATGCCCGGTTCTTTGCTCGCTTAGTTGTTTCCAGAGATCTCCTCATTGAAAATGCAAAACTTTGACAAATAATAGAAAGACAAAATCCGCGATCAAATCGAGTTGAACGTGAACTCGGGGGACGGTCAGGAGGTACACCCGCCCCCTGCTGGGGACGTGCGATCTTCCTCTCATCCCCCTTGCTCACCCACCCCCAACCCCTAGGCTTCACCGAGAGTCTAGCGGTTGCCTTACGAAACCTTTGACGCGCAAAACAAAAGTTTCCGGCCGCAGAAGAGCGGCTGTACCTCCCGACGCCACTCCCCCAGCAGGGGGCAGGTGTACCTCCTGTCACGCTGCCCGTGAATTCGATGGATGCGTTCTACGCAGGGAAACGCTCTTATTTGGGAACGGAATGAACTTTGAGGAAAGGAACGATAAAGGTGGCGTTAGTCAATTCCTTTGCAGTGTGCGTCACGCATTTGGTTTCTACGAGGCATCATGCAGGCAATTGGGATGCACGTATTTGGTCTATACAGTGACCAACTGCTCAGTGTTTTATTCAAATTACAATTCACCGCCCACAGACGGATGGAAAGCTTCGCCATCCACTAATTAAGCAATAAATGAGGGTGCTCATTTTAAGGAGTTGCAACTTGTATTGAACAAGTTGAGGATCGAGGGTTTAACTTATAACAAATCCCATACTGCCGTTCGTTTTGCTGGTTGATGTGCACGTTTGCGGGATACTGTAGCGTGCGGTTGCTGCCGTTGCGCCGTGGATCGCGTCGGAATCCATGTGGGCATTCGAATTACAAAAGCGAGCTCCGATGACGACAACTAAGGTGATGTGCTAGTTTGGGGATACTGTAGCAGGCATTCAAACGGCAGCAAGGGATTAGTTATAATTGCTACCAGTATCGAGAAGGTATTTGAGGGGCATCGGACAGGAGTAGCAGCGAGTAATATAAGGGAGACAATGTCGTTGAAGACTGCCTGCGCGTCGATCAAGCTGCACTTCCCCCCCCCCCCCCTTCATGAGGATTCTTCGACTGAAAACGTCGGGCAGCAATCAAAGCTGACAGCACTATGTAGTCTCATGGAAGCGGTAGGCTTACTCCACTAGTTGGATAGTGCTACCTCTAGAGCTCTTAAGCAAGTTAGGAGAGTACTTGCAAATAATAGAATCGAATTGGAATACCTTTAGGATTGTACTACATCGTCCTACGCCATAAGCATGAACGATAAGCACAAACCTGGAGTCCCGGGAAGTCCACGAAGTCCAGGAGGTCCGGGTGGTCCGGGAGGACCCGCCGGGCAACTGGGCTGAATCGGCTCACAATTGCACCACTCCGGCAGCTGAGCATAGGACGCTGCTTGTCTCCGCGGTCGAAACAGGGCACGCACGTCGTCCAACGCTGAGGACGACGACGTCTCCGGCGGCGCGAGCTTCGCCTGCATTCGCATCACGTCTGTCCAAGCGGTGTCGGTCTCGAGCCGGAACTCATTCACCGCGTCGATCACCTAGAAGGGTCATCTAAGGGCAATGTCGAGAAGCCAAGAGGATGAAGCTCAAAAAGTACCTACCGTGTGGTAGACGTCGCGGATCTCGGCCAGCATCAGTGGCATGACGATCGTGCAGGCGGCGGCCGCGAGCAGGCCACAAGAGCCGGCCACGCCTGCGACGAGTCGCTCCTCGAGCGGCATCTGCGAATCTGCGCCACACGGCCACCGCCCGTGTCTTTTAAGGCTGCTCCCCCGGGGAGGAAGAGCGAGTCTGCAGCCCCCAAGATCGTATCTGAGGTCGTTCGATTATGCATGACGGCGAAAGTACACGTGTGAAGAACGGGTGTGTTGCAAAGGAATTTCCGCGCTGGGCGGTAAATTTCTCCGCTTTTTGAACGATTCCGCTCGTCAGAGCCTCAGTATCAGGTGAGGAAATCGCTGGTGCTTATTTTAGAGATGCTTGAGAAACACTGTCGCTTGTCACGGGCTTTGTTCCGCAGTTCTTTAGTTCGGTTTTCTGTTTCCATGTGTGAGACCAGTGCTTAGTTGGCCGCTACCCATCAGCACGAGGGCTTTCTCTCCACATGTCGCCTCTTGTGACGTTGTCTAATCATCGCTTCCTACTCCACGAAGCACTCAAAAGCTTTGGCACGCATCCTCTCGATGCTCTATAACCCTGACGGTACGCCGAAGATCCATTTTATACCACTATTTCACTTGCGGGCGTGGTAGCGCAGTCAGAAGATGCGCCAGCTGGCGTGCATCCGATTCGGATTTCCCGCCTAGTCCAACCATGCCTCCCACCCTTGCTAGGTCTGCGAATTGGAACCAGAATTGTCTAGGGATTGCGCGAGACATTGTATCCCTCACTTCCAAGTCTGATCCGGAAGTTTCTTATTAACATCTTCGTACTCAAGTCGTGCTTGCCAAAGGCGCACGCAAATGTCTTCACAACCCCCCCCCCTAGAACTAAAATGCATGGCGCATCCCAAAAAGAATTCACTAACGCCGTCCTTTATTTTTTTTTTGCCGTTTAGTTTACTTATACTGTACAATTTTTCCGTAAAATGGATTGAGTAACGCTGTCCTTTATCCTTTCATTATGCTTTATAGGATACTCTGCAATTTTAAAATTTTTATTCAATTATCCAATGCATCCCAAGAAGCTTTTAACTGAAGGGAATACAACAAACAATCAAATGAAGGGGAAAATAAAAACTCGGCGTTATACGTATTATACTTTGACGGGATATTGTAGAGTTAACAGAGCTCACAGTACTTCTATGCCACGAGCTTGTTAGGTGTGAATTTTATTATTGGCTTGACGTTTCGATCGTCTCGTCATTTTCGAAGACCTAAAAATTATTTTTTATTAATTTTAACTTATTTATTTTGAAATTAATTTAATTAAAGTTTAATTTAATTTAATTTAATTTAATTTGCTATAATTTTAATTGATTTTTTGGACCAAACGCCACTGAGATATCTTGGAATTGATTTGAATACGTATTTCAAAAATATAATGACATGCGGTGGGTCATACAAAAGTATGTGTTTTATAATTTCCAAGCAGACAAATCTGATACCACTTCACCGGCCCCGTCGGGACGTGGTGCTTGGTTGACCTGGGCGGGACGCTGTCCAAGAACTTCGAATTGGGTTGCACACGACAGACGGCACCTCCTACGACTACGCTGCCACACTGCCATTTCATTTTAATCAATCACCTTCATCGTCTCTCCACCCCCCCCCCCATCCCGTCTCGTTGACCATCGAGGCACTCGAGCAACCACCGGCAACTTCTCCATTTCTCCTTGACGCGTGCCATTGTGCTCCAATGGACCTAGTTCGCTCGAGGAGCACGAAGAGCGTCTCAAATCATTCGTTCTGCGCCTTTGTAGCCTTTCTCGTGTCGAGTCCAGCGTTAGCTCATTGGTCATGTTGATTTCGCGGCAGTAGTAGAGCATTTGAAGATGTTCGCTCCGTTCATCGAGAATGGGGCATCAGAAATTCGATAACTTCTAATGCCCTGCTTTAAGCTATATGAACACCTAATATATTATGCCTTTGAGTGTGAAGGACATTCGGGTTCCAGAAAAATTTGAATAAAACAGCACTTTTCTAGGAGCAGCTTAATACTTCTAAACCAGTAAGGTTGGTTGTTATTTAGGTCGTATATGGAAACGATGGACCATTTTAGATAGATGCTCCCTTAGGCGTATTCCTAGTGCAATATGTATATAATATATCGTGGAGACGGGAAGGGCACTAGGAATACGCCTAAGGGAACATCTATCTGGGAAACGACGTGGATTGCTCACCATCCCACTTGGAAAACATAGGATTGATGCGCATAACGGTAATGATTACGAGTGGAATGCACAATTTTGGCCATTGAGGGAGATATTTCAGCGAGAAAAGGGTTAGAGGCATTCTGGATTTGCGCAATAAATCCAGTGATGAACAACCGAAATGACTGCCTTTCTGTGACGAGTGACTTCATGCCATTTGTGCCTCATTGTGAGCTGTAGACGACCGGTCGTGATAGGGATGAACAGTGTGCCTCATTCGCCTCTTCTGATCAACTTACGTGGGCGAATCGGCCCTGCGGTGGATCCAATTGGTGGGTTCGTTTCTTCCACTTGAACTCTAGTTGTGGTCGTAGGTGTAGGTCGAAAATACTAGGGCAGTTAAGGCGCTTGGTGGGGTAGAATGCAATTCCAACCTATGCACCACGCTCACAAGGGAACTGTCTGAACGGTACGCCGGACCGGCAAGAACGAGTACTATAGGTAGAATCCCCGTCCTCCAAATAGTAACAGAACATGTTTTGTTTTTGCCGAATCCTTGGGGCAAACGAGTACGAGGGTGTAATGATTAAGGGTCCGCAGAGCGAGCTCTTCACGGCAGAGCAAGATCTCGGTGTCGTGGGCTGGGTGGCGCAGTGGTAGAGGACACGATCATGTCCGTGAGGCCTGGGGTTGGGTTCCTATGCTGCGTCGCGTTTTTGCACTTTTACCATAGTGTCGGATTCCCATAGAGATTTCCATATCTGAACTTGCTTTTCGAGTTTGCTACGGTAAGATGTTTTTATTACTTATTATTTGTCGACATCTCGTAATTCACCAGCAATGTACGAAATATGCCAAATGCGATTATATATGAAATATTTATGAAATAACTTCACCACCAATGATACACAGGCACAAAGTGCATAAAACAGTAAGACTGATCAAAGTAGGGGCAACGTATGAAGGCTACAGTTTCTTCACATCCTGACTCATCACATGGGCCGAGGTCTTCCGGGAATGTCATTCCACTCGGGTTTTCGAAGCAACCAAGATGTTGGTGATGATGATGTTGGTGGTGATGCTTCATTTTCATTTTTTCAAAGAAATCTAAAGCAGTGGCTAGTACTTTCTCTGGTGCGAGACTGCTTCACAGTTCCTGCCCAGTGGTACTCCGCTGCAACCCAAGCTTGGAATCGCGATACAGTCCACTTTCCCCAGTTCTCAAACTTGTATAAGATAACAATTCTAGTATAGCCAAACCTTTTCCTCCGAAACGATCTGTCCTCCCGAAAACGTGAAAGTGCCTTCACTGGTTAGCGGTTTCGTGACTCCGGCACATTCCTCTTCTGGTTGAAACTCTTGGTCCTCTTCTTCCACTACCTCCAACTTCTCCACTTTGTCGATTTCCAGCTGTCGCAGTTCGAAATCCTGTAGGACACTTGCTATCCTTTCCGCCATCTTCTTTGTAAGCATAACAGAGGCGAGAATATTGATCGAGTTGGTAGGTCAAGCTGAAGATCATGTGGTCCCCTCCTACACTGTGAGTACACTGGTGGCACTCACCTCACCGACACTAATAAATTGCATTTGAAGTATTTTTCTGGGATTCTGCCGCAGTTTCATGTTGTTCCTCTGTCAAAATTTCTTACATTGACAATGAGAACAATTTATTGGAGCAATGGTTTCGCACAAAATCGCTTTTGGCATATTTCGGACATTGCTGATGAATTACGAGATGTCGACAAATAATAGATAATAAAAACATCTTACCGTAGCAAACTCCAAAAACAAGATCAGATATGGAAATCTCTATGGAAATCCGATATTATATTAAAAGTGCAAAATCCCGACGTGGTATGGGAACCGAACCCTAGACCTCTCGAACACGAGGCGTGTCTTCTACCACTGCGCCACCCTCCCTATAGTACTCGTTCTTGCCGTTCCGGCGTACCGTTCAGACAGTTCCCTTGTCAGGCCTCTGAAGGCGACGTGAAGTCGAAACGCGTCAGGCCCTGCGAATAAAGATCCACCTAAAAAAAACCTCGTGTGGCACAGTATACGCAAGCTGAGAGAAATGTTCTGTTCTAATTTCAGAGCTAATAGAGTGCAGAAACCTAGGAAGAATCACCTGTATCACCTGCCGTCCAGTTGCTCGAGCGGGTGCCAGCAGCGTCTCCATTCGTTCCTATCGCATTCCAGAGTGTCCCAATGGATCCTTCTCGCTTGAGGGACACGAAGAGCGTCAGCGTTGTTCTTTGCGAACGCGAAAGAGGATAAAGGTTAAATGACGGCGCTAATTAATCCCTATTAGGCTGTGCCACGCATTCAACCTTAGCGGGATCTCTTGGAGGGTTTTTGATTGGTTTTTTTATACAATGAATTGCGGAGGCTAGCCGATGTACAGGTCAGTATTCTATTCTTTCCAGTCGATGCTGGCACCAATTCACCTGCCCTAGAGAGATGGAAGGCGGGATGGAGGGATTGGTTGCCTAGGAGGGGAATCCGAACCAAGAATCTGATTCGGGGTGCAGGCGACAGCCGGCGCCTCATCCGACTGCGCTACGACGCGGCCAACTCAAAAAGAACTTAAACACGCTAATCAGCTTGTATCCCGTCGATGTGATTAGTTTGTTCAGTGTGTTGCCAAATTACCGAGATGTGGTTCAGAGGTTTGAGAAGGGCCCGTGGGATGTAGCAATTAAACATTGGATCCGACGCCGATGAGGATAATTCGAAATTCGTTATTTTTCAAACTTATCTAAAAGGATTTGGCGGACAATGGCATTTTTGAAAAACCGCGGATTTTGGGATGATTTAGATAAGAGTAGTCTTAACAAGAGGGATTTTCCGCGTAAATGATTTATCTTCGAATCTCACATCGGATATCCTAATTGGACAGCTCATCAAATTTGTTATCAAAATAAGCTATCTGAATTATCTGAAAGCCAGACCTGGTGAAAATTACCCCTATCCGATGCACCCCAAGATTTGGATTCTTCGGAAAACCCGCTGTCCGTATGATCCATTAAGCCAGAGTTTGAAAAAATGACGGATCCGAATTATCCGAATAGGCGCGGGTCCAATGTCTACTAAACTCTGACGCCACGGGACTTGTTGGGCCGTCGATGGGGCGTTCTTATCTCCGGGACACGGCCCAACAATTGCAAAAGTGGGCGGAACCACCTGCCGAGCTATCAGCACCTTGGTCATCTCGGTCATCCGGTCATCCTCTTTGAGGCAGGACGTAGTCTCGCAGCTCGGCAGGACATTGCGGGAGCTGGGCAGGACATTGCGGGAGCTGGGCAGCACATTGCGGGAGCTGGGCAGGACATTCTGCAGATTTCAGCAGGACATCCTGCCGGCGCTAGGGAGCACATCCTGCTCACTTTGAAGGGATACCCTTCCATGCACCCCGCAGCACGTGCTGCGCAAACACGCGAACCGACCCTGCGCGCACCCTTCAGTACTTGAGCACTACCCTCACTCGTACTAGTACCTCCACCATTGGTAGTACTCCCACTACTACTCGTGCTCCTAACAGTACTCTCAGCACCAACTCCCACTACTTCTAGTTTTTCCACTATTTTCTACTACTTTAACTTCTGCTCCACCGACCACTTCTCGAACTTATAACTTATATCGAGTTCTAAGTCCGAGAAGTGGTCGGTGGAGCAGAAGTTAAAGTAGTAGAAAATAGTGGAAAAACTAGAAGTAGTGGGAGTTGGTGCTGAGAGTACTGTTAGGAGCACGAGTAGTAGTGGGAGTACTACCAATGGTGGAGGTACTAGTACGAGTGAGGGTAGTGCTCAAGTACTGAAGGGTGCGCGCAAGTTCGGTTTAGCGTTACATTGATGAAAATGCTTCTGTGATAAGAACATGGCGGAGTTATACAAATTTATTTACACCAACTTTACTACATTCGTACAGCAAAGCAAATACTACAACGATTTTAACAAAAATTCAGATATTCAAAAGTAGAAATATTGCAAAAAGTGAGTATCAGGAGCTTCTGTTAGTGTTTGTTGCGGTCGTTACTGCGGCATAGGATCGTCTTCGCCATCCGAATTGGTCGCACTTGTGGTAGGGACCTCTATTTCGAAGTTATAGTGTTTCTGTAAGTAAGTTACTTAGGAAAATCAGTTGCTTAGCAGGATCGCCCAGTTTGCACGTTGCTTCTTTCGAATCTCGAAGGCTATTTTCCTTGATTCATTGTTCTTTCCCAATCCCTTTCAGAAGCTGAATTTATAATAAAAGTTCGTATAACTAGTGAGCAGATTCCCTCCAGCTGATTTTACTAGAAAGACTACCTTGTGGGGGATCGCATAATGTCCTCGACATTCAAATCTAGCTCCGCTCCGAGTCCCATACCATCCAAGCAACAGCCTGACGAAAGATGAAGTCGCGTTTCGGATAAGGGGACTCAGGCTCATAACTCAAAGTGATGTGATGTCAAAAACACACCTATGAGGGGTCCGACCACATTTTGCGGAAGGTTTCTGAGTTCATTACTTCTTCTATAGCGGCCCGTAGTTCTACAAGTGTAGTGTTGGATTACAGACGGTGGTTCGCAAGCCTGAAGATGTTAGGTGGTCACATGTGCATTTATTTTTCATTTTCAGTCATTTTCAAGGTAACCTACTTGGACGAGATACACCCTGAAGAAGTCGGTACACAGAGAGTTGTGGTCGTTTTTGGCGACACTTCTGCCTAGCGGTTTCCATCGCATCAGAAGTTCATTCAAATTTGTCGCATGAAAATAGAAACAGATATGAGCGAGATCAGATTTTTTCGATCTTTTGCCTATGCGTGATGGTAGCTTTGCACCAGACACCGAGCCCTTACTTTCAGTGTTTAACCCCAGAAATTGAGTCCTGGGCGTCTTCAGGTATTTCAGGTGTTAGACCGTTAGTTAGACCACGAAAGTCTCAAAGAAGGAGAGAGAGCTTTTTCATTCTTAGACAGCTCTGAAGTGTGTTTAGAGAAGTTATCTGCTTGGAGGATATGAGCCGTGATTAGCTCCTTCACTTCTTGAAAGATATTTCCCTCCTATAATTGGTCGCAACGGCTTCATTGTATCCTCCTAGACGTGTCAGTGCAACCGGCCTTAGCGTGGTGTGGTCGGTCTCAGTCCCTCCAGATTTCGTAGGCCGTATCGTGCTTAGATTCGTAAGCTGTTATCGTTCTTGGAGAGTCGTTCACCGCGACCATGAGCTCATCATTCACACTTGAACCAAGTATGGAAACATAATTCGCGCCCGTTTCAAATCTGCCGTGCCGCGCTCGAAATCGCGCACGCAGGGGCCGGCCGAGTTACGGTGTCAAAGTCAGGAGTCGGATTTTTATAATACTGTATACCACAGTGCCCCTCCCGAGCCGCTAAGCGCAAAAAAAAATGTATGTACTGCAAATAGAATAGACGTAAGCCCTACATACATTTAAATAAAATACAGTTCACATTAATAAAACATTTCATACTAAAACAAAGCATATTCTATTAACTCACCCGAACTCGATGGCTGTCCTCCGATTCCGACGTTCCAAACTTGGACGGCTGCACTCCGACGCCGATGAACAGCTGGCTCTAGGCTGCAACGACTTGACTCCTTCACCTGAAAAAGACAGGTTAAAGGAGATCGAATAACGAAAATCCAAGTCCACTCCTGTGGACAGCTTTCAATTGTGTGCAGTGCAAGACGAACAATACGATTCAAATTCAAACTAAACCCCCCCCCAGCCCCTTCCCCAGCCCCTTAGCGCCCACAAACCCATGCACTGCAAGTGAAAATGTATTTAGGGTTGTGTAAGCAGCTGCTGCTTACACAACTCTGAATACATTTTTTAAACCACATTTCTAATCACTGAGAGAAAATCCACTAACTCACCTAACTTCGATGCTGTCCTCCGACGCCGATGAGAACGTCGCTCTGGAACGACTCGTTCACCTGAAAAAGAAAGGTTAAGCAGCTTCGTTAACAGACGATAACCGTACGGCACAGCAAAGAACACCGACACAAAACGCGAAGGACGAGAACAGTCGAGAAGCAAAATGAAACCCAAAGGGGATTGCACAACCCCCGCGAAAGTACACTGGATTGCGCAATCCCCCGCGAAAGTGCACTGACTCACCAAACTTGGACGGCTGCCCTCCGACCTCCGCTGACCAGTTGACTGCGATGACTCGTTCACCTGAAAAATAAAGGTTAAACGAGATCGAATAAGGAAGCAAATATAAGCCCAAGTCCACTCCTGTGGACAAATTTCAATTGTGTGATTGTGTGCAGTGCAGAACAGAAAATACGGTTCAAATTCAAACTATCCCCCCCCCCCCAGCCACTTCCCCCAGCCCCTTAACGCCCATAAACCCATGCACTGCAAGCAAAAATGCATTTAGGGTTGTGTAAGCAGCCCTCTGGCTGCTGCTTACACAACCCTAAATGCATTTGTAAAACCACATTTCAAAACACTAACACTTAATCCACTAACTCACCGCTCTCCGAAAGCTTGCGTCCGACACCGATGACCGCCTCGCCCTGCAACGACTCGTTCACCTGAAAAAAAGGTTAAACGAGTTAAAGCTTTCGAACAGAAGCGAACAGCAACGCGATCGACGCCAATCATCGAGAGATACCGAAGAAAACCGACGCAAATCATCAACAAACAAAAAGCGAACTCAAACGAAGTGGAGCAACCCTCGCGCCAGTCGGAACGACCGCTCACACCATCACGAGACCCATTGCGTCACCTCAGGTTACTGTGCTTACACATGAGGAAATCGCGGCGGGACCCATGTGCGCTGCAGTTCTTGGGCCGTACCTGGGGCAGTACTTGGGCAGCTGGTTTCCGAAACCGGCAGCACCTTGGCAGCACCCCTCTGGCAGTTGTTGGGCTGTAGGGCGTGTCCAGCCAATGGCTGGCGCTGACGGGAGGAGCGAGCACTAGTGCAGTACTTGCGCCGTACCTCCGGAGTACCTCGGCTGTACCTGTCGGTTCGGCCAGTCATTTCGCGACAGTGCCGTAACTCGGCAGGACGTCCTGCAATTCCTGCTCCGCCACGCCTCCGCCCCACTGACCAATCGCGATCGAGGGGCGGTCCGGCAGCATATCCTGCCGAGCGACGGCACTTTCGGAAGGGGGCGGAACCTACGGCCCAACAAGTCCCGTGGCGTCAGAGAAGATTATGTGCTTTCTTGCGAAAGAAGATGTCGTTGTCAGAAACGTTTAGAAATTTCTGAACTCTAAATTACTCTGAACTTTTTTATTCCAACTCTCCTACAAGACAAGTGTAATGGTTCCAACGAACGGTTTGAAGAGTTTAAAAAAGGTTTGATACTGAAAGATCTTAAATTGGGCCTAATAACTATTACGCGCACTGTATTTAATCTGCTGCTCCGTTCATTCCTCTCTTCTCATTCTACTTCAATGTTCGCCACTCTGCTCCTTCAGCCACTTCTGAATGTTGTTTCATTTTTTTCCACTGCTCATATGAAGCGAAGGTAATGAAAGATTGAATTGGAAGAAGGTTCAGAAGCGAAGGGTGTTAGAAAGAGCTCACAAACAAAAACAGAAAAAAGAACAGAAGAGAGAGTGTCAAAGGAGGAACTAGAGCCCAAGTAGCAATAGTGTAGAAATATGTGACATTTTAAAATAGAAAGGCAGGGAGAGAAGGAGAGAAGCCAAAAAGAGAACAGGGGCATGGAAAGCTAGCAATAAACTATGGCTGAGAATGGAGAATTTTAGTGAAATACAAGCCGAATAGGTGGATGAAAATACGAGAAGCAAGGCAGCAGCAAAAGAAAAGTGCACCGAAAGCAAAAGGTGTGACCTCTTGTAACGCAGCCCGTGTCAGACCCCATTACGCGCATTCTACGGCGGAACCTGGGGGGACCAGAAGTGCGAAGTTTCATCCCTGTCGTTATCGCTTCTGGAGATCTTCACGCTCGTCAGAATATATTGACCTTTCACGAGGTGGGAGGCACACGATGGATGACCGTGTTCACCACCGTGAAAGCGACTTTTTATCGCTGCCATGATCACATTGCCGGCGATTTCCCGACGTTGAATTCCTCCCCGGCGGCATCATCCTCACAGCAGTCCTCGCTTGAGCGGCGAAGCAAGGAGTGCAGAATGAATGAACGGACGGATAAGTTCTTTCGCACTATACCGAATCTGCACTTCAGTATTGCGATTGTTTGCAAAGCCTAGATCTTCGTCGCTTCTCAAGCTTGCCATGTAATTCATGCCATCTGTACAATTGACACCATTTTCACATCGAACTGGACACCTTTCAAATCAAATTAAACACCTTCAAGTCAAATTCAATTCAATTCACTCTTCTAAGGAAGTCTAAGACTTTTGAAATCCAATCCTATCCTACTATATATCCCTCACTCCTAGACCGTCTGTGTGTGTGTGTGTGTGTGTGTGTGTGTGTGTGTGTGTGTGTGTGTGTGTGTGTGTGTGTGTGTGTGTGTGTGTGTGTGTGTGTGTGTGTGTGTGTGTGTGTGTGTGTGTGTGTGTGTGTGTGTGTGTGTGTGTGTGTGTGTGTGTGTGTGTGTGTGTGTGTGTGTGTGTGTGTGTGTGTGTGTGTGTGTGTGTGTGTGTGTGTGTGTGTGTGTGTGTGTGTGTGTGTGTGTGTGTGTGTGTGTGTGTGTGTGTGTGTGTGTGTGTGTGTGTGTGTGTGTGTGTGTGTGTGTGTGTGTGTGTGTGTGTGTGTGTGTGTGGTGAAGATGAATGGAGATCAAGGCAGTTATCATTTCAGGAAGAAAAGTTGTCAGGTTGCGGAGAAAGTCCACGGACGGCTATCATAGCCGTTGCTGCACTTCGCGCGCTAAAGAAAGCGAAGCAATGGCAACGTGCGGAAGTGTTCTACCATTGGGATTTCCAGGACCTGCATGCTAGACGGACTTTTGTGTTCGATCGAAGAATTAAGGATGTGATTCTTGTGTTGCCGCCTGCCGATTCGGGTGAAGGGTCATGGACCGCGTTGGCGGACGTCGTCGCCGGTGGTTGGGGACGGGAGGTCGGGTGTTCGTGAAAGCCGGGCCTCGTACGGGCGATGACACAGTGTGGATGCGAGTGACGACGCAAGCGAGGGAGTCCGGAAAAACATCGCAAACCAGCATCTTATGCCCATATTTGCGACATGCTGCCACGAGGGATAGGCGGGATCTATCCTAGTGCGGGGCCCACATAACTAAAGAGTAGATAACAAAATGAATTGAGACTTACCGAGCGGCTCCTAGAGAACGAGTTGGAACCTAAAGGAAACTAAAAACCAGACCGAACGAACGAACAAAAAAAATCGCCGCGGTTTACAACCATCTCGGCGGGAAAAGAGCGACGGAATAGAGGCATGCTGCGTGCTGACCGGCGGCTGACATGTTATAACCAGGATCTAACATGGTGAGGAGGGCACACAACTTTGCCTGCTTACAACCGCAACAAATGTAATTTTTTCGTTTTTCTCTGTGACTTTTCTTGATTAGGTCCCATGTTGTTTCGTAGAGGCCGCTCGTTAAGTTTCAAGTGGATTTGTTACATATAATGCTTTTTACTTATGTGCCCGCCGGACTAGGATAGACCTGGTAGACCTCGTAGATATGGATGCGCCGTGTGCCGTGCTAAGGATCACCGAGAAAGAGGAGTCGACGGTGGCGTTAAAACGCTCATGCGCGTTCTACATGGCATTCATGAAACAGCTAGCTGTCTTCGTGGACGCAAATGGAAACCCTCCCAGAAGTGCCTCGACGAGGACCACCAAGTGTGGGCAAGTATCCAGGCATCCACAGTAGGCGGATCGGGAGGCGGAGGTGTCGAAGCCCGACAGCTAGGGGCACTAAAGTGACTTGCGTAAAGGATCGACTGAAGCGGTCTCGAAGCGGTCTAGAAGTGGAGGGCATGTTAAATGCGTATAGCGTATGTTGCTGAAAATCGCCTTCGTCAGGGTCGGAGTCTTGCTCCGCGTTCACATTAAATTCCGCTAAAACACACTCATAAAGGAATAGCAAACATCGTTCTGAGACGTCTGCGCTGCCAGCCTCGCCAGTAGCAGGCGTGTTAGCGGAGTGGAGTGTGTTTTGCGTGCAAGAGGATACGGTACCTCCGGAAAAATGGTCAGATCGCCTTTTGTGAGCGCGGGAAGGCGGGAAGGCCGCAGGGGACCTGGGGGTGCTGCCCTTGGATAGTCAGTTTTCGGTTTTTGGCCGCTCAGGAGTACTGCCTCCCGATCTTGTCGCTTCGGTACTCCTTCAGACCCTCCCGCGCCCTCGAGGGACTCTTAAGGCCCCCACAGAGTTCTGCGGCAGCGCCGCGGCCCTATGCTTAACCATAGGGCAGGGACGCAGAGTTCGCCGCCGGCGGCGTCCCTGCCCTATCCTTAACCATTGCGGCGAGCGGCGTTGCCGCAGAACTCTGTGGGGGCCTTTAGGGCTCCGCCACGTTTCAACTCGTGTGGTGTTTTTTGATAAACGGTTTTTGTTCTACTTGTACAGTGGCCTCGCAACTGCAGCCGGTCGTCGCCGGTTGATGCTTTCATTAATATCAGCTTGGGTCACCCGAATTAATTGGAACTTGGAGGCCAATCCGCTGACCCAAATTGCAATTGGCGAGGGCGTGGTACAGTGGAGTTGGGAATCGTTACTCAAAAGGCTGGATATCAAAGTAACACCAAACCGCGAGCCGGGCTATACATATAGTATACTGTCGCTTAAAAATTCTGACACACACACCCCTATCATCTAAGAAGCTTATCATCTCCAAACTGATTTACTTCTGGCTTCTTATCCAACTCGATCAAATGGGTGCAGTCGCCATAAGCACGACCTTGGAAGTGGCAGCAGATAGAAAGCAGGAACAGCGAAAGATTTACAAATGTTGGTGTGGCAGAGGGAGTATTTGCTGAAGCTTCCTATTAGGAACCCCTATGAAAAGCCGATCGTTCGAATTTCGTAGCTATTGAAGTACATAATAATTTACGAAGCTACCGCCCCCCCCCCCCTCCCTGTCTCCCGAGTTCTTTGTAGCCTGATGTTACAATATCTTTTGCAGCCACCAAATTCGCGCCCGCACTCGCCTCCTTCTGGGCTGGTTGCTAGCCCATTACGCGTTATCGAGATGCTGCATGTGACCTGTTGCTGTAACTCTGAGAGGGAAGCAGAGGGTGCATGTACAAGTCTTTCATGGCGCGAGAGTTCTAACCGCAACAAATCATTGTGTGACTGCACATAGCGTCTATACCAGCTGTTCTTGACTTAAAACAAATGTGTAGGATGTTGTTTTGATTAATCTGAGCTTTAGTCCACACGTCCGTCGTTTCTGATAGAGGAAACCCTCGAATTTATGGCAGTTTCTACGACTATCGGGAGTCTCATACTGCGCTCGACCTATTGCTGACTATGAACACTTTTATTTATGACGGGAGGAGACTGTATATACAAGGACTCGCGTCTCTCCTTTTGTCCCCCTCGTTCCATTCGTCCGACAGACCGAGGCTAACAGTCTCCGAAGAATACTCGGATCTCGACCAGCACTATAGATCTCCGATATTTGAATACTTCGCCGGTGGACAGGCTTTTCAATCCCATATGGTAGACGGAGAGCGCATACAATACCGCTCGCGCCGCACGGTCAAAAGTGGGCGAAAAAACGCCAACATAGCGTCGCAAAGCGTCGCACGCTCATAACTCCTTCAGTTTTAGGTTTCTTGAATAAAGGTTGGCACCATTCGATTCGCCTCTTCGAGATCTACACAAACATGTGTAAAACTTTACCGGAACACCCGTATTTTCGCCGTGGGTGGTCCAAAATTGGCTGGACGGGCGATTAGAGCAGCTTATTTCCCAGAATATGCGTGCTTACGGAGTATCTCAAAGATGGCGTACGTTGCCAGTGCTCTGTCATGCCAGGAATGCCCCAAGAGTGCGCCGTGCACAATGCACACAGAAGTTAACCTATCAATCGAGTGGGCGAGCGCATGTCCCCTGCGCTTCTATCTTCTCTCACTGGGAACTGCGACGTTTTCAAGACTATTTCGAGCCGTTTGGAGAATGTTACTAGAAATTCCCCGCCACCCCACTCAGGATTAGCTCCATTCTGTTCCAGCGAAACTTTGGAGTGCGCCGTAAATAATGCATACAGAGTCGAACCTTCCAATCGAGGGGGGGGGGGGGGGGGGGGACAGCGTGTAGACTGATCGTTTGGGCAGTTTTATTAGAAATTTCTTTCCGCCCTACTCAGGAATTGCTCCAGGGGTTTCCAGCGAGCCTTTGGAGTGCGCCATGAACAATGCATACAGAGTCGAACCTTTCAATCGAGGGGGGGGGGACAGCTTGTAGACTGATCGTTTGGGCAGTTTTATTAGAAATTTCTTTCCCGCCCTACTCAGGAATTGCTCCAGGGGTTTCCAGCGAGCCTTTGGAGTGCGCCATGAACAATGCATAGAGAATCGAACCATTCAATCGAGGAGGGGGGACAGCTTGTAGACTGAGCGTTTGGTGAGTTTTATTAGAAATTTGCAGCCACCCTAGTCAGGAGTTGTTCCAAGGCTGTCCAGCGAGCCTTTGGAGTGCGCCGTAAATAATGCATACAGAGTCGAACCTTTCAATCGAGGGGGGGGGGAGGCAGCAGCTTATAGACTGAGCGTTTGGGGAGTTTCATCAGAAATTTTCTGCCGCCCTACTCAGGAGTTGCTCCAAGGCTGTCCAGCAAGCCTTTGAAGTGCGCCGTGAACAATGCATAGAGAATCGAACCATTCAATCGAGGAGGGGGGGACAGCTTGTTGACTGAGCGTTTGGGGAGTTTTATCAGAAATTTTCTGCCGCCCTACTCAGGAGTTGCTCCAAGGCTGTCCAGCAAGCCTTTGAAGTGCGCCGTGAACAATGCATACGGATTCGAACCTTTCAATCGAGGGGGGCAACCGCTCGCAAATTGCACGCATGGGCGTGTTCGGAGCGCAATAGCTCTGTCGACTTGTAACCTTTCAGGCTGCAGCTTGTAGGTTTTGTAGGCAGTCAAACGGTCTTTTCGTACGCCAAAGTAGAATGGTTTAGCTTAGGAGGGGACAATGTTATAGGGGTGCGAAAATGCAGGTGAGGATTGTGTGAAGCATTTTTTTCCGATTTCCGTGGACCACAGCAAGAAGATGCGGCGAGCTGACGGCTTTAAAATACGTACGTGAACAGAGCGCTTAACGTACGGTTCTTTACGATGACGTGATCAGAACTTCTCAACTGCCTAAACTGCCTAGCCCCATCTGCCGTTTTAGGGCGGCGGACTTAGCGGTTGAAGTTTCCTGCACTCTTACTTGTCCATATTTGGGTTTTCGACACTCCCAATAACATCGTTCTGTTCTGCTTGAAGAGCGCTATCGAACTGTATAAATTTCGACCGATTTTGGAAACATCGATTTTTCGGAAATATCCCATCGAGGACGTGGCGCCCAAGGCCGAGCTGCGCGGATGATGACGTCATCGAAAACCGATATTTTCGAAATTGGCCAAATTTCCTCGTGCAAACTTCGTCCAAAATCGTCTAGGGGTTATTTGGGGCGCTGATTACGAATCCGACGTCAGTTTTTAAAAATTGAGGCAACTGAGGAGCTATGAGCATATCGTCGCAAAGTACCTTAGGCGCTCTGTTCACGTACATATTTTAA
>OX375869.1:22766720-22939486 GCA_947359475.1 Heligmosomoides polygyrus bakeri | reverse complement strand
TGTTCTGCTTGAAGAGCGCTATCGAACTGTATAAATTTCGACCGATTTTGGAAACATCGATTTTTCGGAAATATCCCATCGAGGACGTGGCGCCCAAGGCCGAGCTGCGCGGATGATGACGTCATCGAAAACCGATATTTTCGAAATTGGCCAAATTTCCTCGTGCAAACTTCGTCCAAAATCGTCTAGGGGTTATTTGGGGCGCTGATTACGAATCCGACGTCAGTTTTTAAAAATTGAGGCAACTGAGGAGCTATGAGCATATCGTCGCAAAGTACCTTAGGCGCTCTGTTCACGTACATATTTTAAAGCCGTCAGCTCGCCGCATCTTCTTGCTGTGGTCCACGGAAATCGGAAAAAAATGCTTCACACAATCCTCACCTGCATTTTCGCACCCCTATAACATTGTCCCCTCCTAAGCTAAACCATTCTACTTTGGCGTACGAAAAGACCGTTTGACTGCCTACAAAACCTACAAGCTGCAGCCTGAAAGGTTACAAGTCGACAGAGCTATTGCGCTCCGAACACGCCCATGCGTGCAATTTGCGAGCGGTTGCCCCCTCGATTGAAAGGTTCGAAATCCGTATGCATTGTTCACGGCGCACATCAAAGGCTTGCTGGACAGCCTTGGAGCAACTCCTGAGTAGGGCGGCAAAAAATTTCTGATGAAACTCCCCAAACGCTCAGTCTATAAGCTGCTGCCTCCCCCCCCCCCCTCGATTGAAAGGTTCGACTCTGTATGCATTATTTACGGCACACTCCAAAGGCTCGCTGGACAGCCTTGGAGCAACTCCTGAGTAGGGCGGAAAGAAATTTCTAATAAAACTGCCCAAACGATCAGTCTACACGCTGTCCCCCCCCCTCGATTGGAAGGTTCGACTCTGTATGCATTATTTACGGCGCACTCCAAAGTTTCGCTGAAACAGAATGGAGCTAATCCTGAGTGGGGTGGCGGGGAATTTCTGGTAACATTCTCCAAACGGCTCGAAATAGTCTTGAAAACGTCGCAGTTCCCAGTGAGAGAAGATAGAAGCGCAGGGGACATGCGCTCGCCACTCGATTGATAGGTTAACTTCTGTGTGCATTGTGCACGGCGCACTCTCGGGGCATTCCTGGCATGACAGAGCACTGGCGACGTACGCCATCTTTGAGATACTCCGTAAGCACGCATATTCTGGGAAATAAGCTGCTCTAATCGCCCGTCCAGCCAAATTTTGGACCACCCACGGCGAAAATACGGGTGTTCCGGTAAAGTTTTACACATGTTTGTGTAGATCTCGAAGAGGCGAATCGAATGGTGCCAACCTTTATTCAAGAAACCTAAATCTGAAGGAGTTATGAGCGTGCGACGCTTTGCGACGCTATGTTGGCGTTTTTTCGCCCACTTTTGACCGTGCGGCGCGAGCGGTATTGTATGTGTCTGTGGTTTCGTCTCTCGGCCGTCATATAAAGGAAGGAGTGTGAAGGTGGGGAGCGGGTAGTAGGGACTACTGACGCGGAGATCACCTACCAGTTCAACAGTATCGATCGATTTTATCGATTTTTCTGCAGATTAGGTATTTCGAAGTCAGAGTGGCACAGATGCTTGAAAAAGCTGAATGCCAACTGTTTGAGGACATTACCCTCCCTATTCTGTGTAATAGGCGAAGCCAGTCTTTTATTCTTCAATGGTGAATTAAATGCCTATGGAAGAAGCCGAAAACTGCCGTGTCCAAGGTATTTTTCTATTTTCGGACTTTGGAGAGCGTTGGGTCGCTCAACGTCTAGTTCGATTAATAAATGGGACAGCCCAGGTGGAATTCTCTTTCAAATTTGAAAAAATCCTATTCTAGAAGAGAGAAACGAAAACCACTACGGTGCTTCTCAGAGATCCCCTACAACCAAGGTCACTTTTAAAATTGCCATAGGAGTTTCATTGACCTCCCTTGTAATACTTTTGAAATCCTATGCTTTTGATAAATAGGACAGCCTAGGTGGAAGTCTTTTTCTCTCAATGTGTTTGGCTCTTAAGCAGAAGGAACATTGGCGTCTGTTCAGACACACTGATGGTCCTTGAAAACTTTATCTGGCCATTATTCCTGACCAGATAGCTACCACGTCCTCTTATGAAATAGCTTAGGTACTCTATTATCAAGGCTTCCATCGACACTTCGTTCTTCGACCTCCAAAGCGTCTTTTCTTATAGCTTGATAACGGAGTGGAATGCAAAAGTCTAGCGCATCTTGGTCTCATACAGCTAATTCATTCTGAATCATTGAATTATGGGAAATGAACGTCGAGAAAAAACTCTGCCCTGAGCTCATGTCTTTAAACGGATCCTTTACACGTTTCTACATATAAATAATGCTGCTGGTTAAGAGACTCGCACACTTCCTTCACAAAACATAAGGATAAGGATAAAGGATAAAGGACGGCGTTTCAATCCCCTTTGGGATGCGCCACGCTTTCTACTTCTACGGGATGTCGTGGAGGCGAGCTGAATGTGTTTTTGGCCATACAATGACTTGCGGTGGCCAGTCGATCCGAACTAGGAACATGGTATCGGGTGCAGGCAACAGCCGGCGCCTCCTCCGACCGCGCTCCACACGCCCTACCGCACAACATACTTCTAATTTAAAAAAGCATCCTTCAGTAGCCGTGTCGATCGATGTGGAATGACACAGTCGTTGTTTTTGAACTTCCTCTTATTTCCTCCAACTTTCCAAAGTTATTCACAAGTGTACACCGTTGTTAAAGAACGTCATCACAGATTTTGTGCAAAATTTATTAGTGATGCATACCATACGGATAGCTGAAATTAGCAATTACTACGACGCACACCCGGCCTGGCAGCCGTAAATGAGACAGACCTTGCGGTAGTCGTTTGCTGATGGCCCCTGTGCGTTACCAATTACGTCCTGAAATTTTGAAAGGAGCTGATCAGAGAGTGTTCAAAAAATGGACGTTTTGCTAAGCCCTTTCCAGCAGTGGCTGTTCAATGGAGTGAATTGCTTCCCTTTGCGAAGACAGTAGTAACTGCTGATTAAGTAGGAGAGTCACGCTGATTTACGTCGTCGAACAAAATATTCTGGTTCATCGCTGAGGACTAAATAGAACACGTTCGAAGTACGTATTAGATATTAGCGAAGGTCCAATAGGGAAGTGAAACGTAATTTACTTTTCTCAATATGGGTAACGAAGGACTTGGATGGGAAATGTGCACATGCTATCGGGGTTCAGAGTTCGTACGTAAACTGAGCGACCTTCTGTTGCTATACCAATACAAATCTCTAAAGTGTCTCTAAGGGCACATTTATACTTCGACGTCGAGCAACGCGATGCCGCGTATTGTGGCCACATTGATCGAGAGACGCGATCGATCAACATGGCCACTGTATATGCCATCGCGTCGCTTGGCGTCGGAAGTATAAACGAGACCTAAGACGACACCAGCTCAACTGGTTTCATGCTGATATCAGCGGCTGACTCATCCCAATACATGGGTTAGTAGTGCTGATGGGTCCAACAATGCGTGAATGTTCAAACAGCGCCAATTGTGTAATAGCGTAAAGCATTCCCGCTCCGTCAGCAGGAGGTGCGGGTTCGAGTCCCGCCTGGCGCTAGAATTTTCATCGCAACGAAGCAACCTCGATGCAAACCACTTGGTGCTTAAGAAGACGGACTTGGATTAAGACGATATTATTTAAAAGAATGCTGTGGCTTGATGCTTACTTCGTATTTGGAATCCAACGTCTGCATGGTAATTCCTCCATTGCGCGAGAACACCTTCTTTCCATAGTGCATAACTGAGGTGTAGTCATAGGGAAGGTCGTAGGTGGTCGCTCCATATTTGCCGACGAGTTCGAATTGGCTCCATTGAGCTAAATAAGCTTTTCTTAGATGTGCTATTTACAGCGAAAAAGTTCGAAAAGAAATGATATGGCTAGCGTCACTAGGCCGTTGATTTTGATGGGATCAGGACTGAAAATTTTGAAGATTTTTCCGGTCATCGAAATGTATCAAAAGGTTTTGAGCGTTCCGTTTGGCGTCCTGCACTCGTTCCTTTGACATGATTTTGAGGTCGGACCATATTTACCTCTGCAGCTCTTCCAGCCTTACACATCTTGTTGCTGCTCACCTTCGTTTATGTTCTCGTAGTGGACTTTGATGTACTTGTCTCTATCCTGGCGCTGACGCGTGCCACAAGCCAGTCACATGCAGCAGCTCATGAATAATAGTGGCCTGTGTCATGCTCTAAATGTTTCATAAGAATCGGATAAACTTGACCTTGACAAGAAATAAGTAGTGGTTGTCCGTTGTTGGTCTGATGCCATGCTTGGTGTCTCCAATTCTGACGTTTGGGGTTGTGCAGTCAGTCACACATCAATCGCAACGTCACGGCAGTATCCGCTTATAGCGAGCCAATCGCTATAAGCGGATACTGCCGTGACAGTGCTGCTAGGGATCTTTAGAGTTAGCTTACGTTGCGCTGTCGTTGTCCTCAAGCATCACAGGATTGCTGCCAGAGAGTTGCCCAACGTACGCACTGCATCTAAATTTTAGAACCTCACAGCCAGCGAGGAAATGCCATAAAGAAAGCTGATGAATTATTTTGTTTGAGTTACCAAATGTTCCACAAGTGTGGAGGTGAATTCGTATTTCGAACTCATTCTCACTTTACACTTTACGAGGTCTTCAACCACTCAGATGTACAAATATGTACTGTATTATACGTTTAGGACTCCAGTCGAGGAGAAGTCGAAGAGGAGTCGAAGAATTTTTTTCTGCCCAAATTTCACCCAGGTGGTTATTTGGGGTGCCGATCACGAATCTGACATCCGTTTTTCGTATTCTCCTGCAGAACGGCAGGTTGCAGGTACGGTTACAGGTATGTATGAGTGACTAAGGTCATGGTCACCGTTTTCGCCCAAATTTCGCCTAAAGAAGTTATCCGGGGTGCCGATCACGAATCTAACATCCGTTTTTGTTATTACGCTGGAGTAAAGTTGGTTGCCTCGCGTAACGAACGCTTAAGAATATCTGAAGAAGTATCTTTCCTTTGCACAACTGTTGTGGCGGCATCTAGTCAGCTTCTAACTAAGGAACGCTTGCATGCTGTGTTAGTACCGTTGCACCCTAGAAACCCCAGTAGTCGCAGTTTTGGCGGCCCTGATGTTAACCACCCGTTCCTATCGTAATCAACCCGTACTCTAGCGTAATACGAAAAACGGATGTTAGATTCGTGATCAGCACCCTAAATAACCAGCTTGGGCAAGGTTTGGGCGAAAAAGAATCGACATTCCTTGAACTCTGGAGTCCTGAAAGTAGAATAGTGCCCTTTGCCTGTAGATATCCAACTTGCGCACTTTATTTTACAAGTTGTGTAGTTGGTGAAATAGGGTTTTAAGCCCTTACCCACTCCCCTTGACATTTTGAATTTCCACGTAGTCGGGTTCATAGTCACGAAGTTTAAAACTGATGCAGGTGTTCAATGTGATTGTGTTCATCGCATCGGTTATGAACTGCCGCTTATAGCCTGAAATGTTGAGCATGCATTGGTAAGAGAGTGTATCAACTTATGGTGTTATTAACAGTGTCCCGATTGCTTTACTTTTGCTCGATTTGCTTTTGTTGTAGTAAATGAAGAAACGGCAAGTGAATCGCGCCACGAGAAATCGCTTCACTGCATTCGATCTAACGTAAGAGATTTGTTTTAAGTTTTTGCCCCCTGCTGAGGGAATAAATGCAAAATCGACGAACTATAAGCTCCGGTAAGAGAGACCATAATCTGCGTTTACCACATAAGGAATGACAACGAATCCGGACTGACTTCTGTTCTTCCACTTATGTGTCGAATTGGGCGGTATTGCGTTAAACAGCTTTCTGGGACGATAATGAGTTTACGTCTCCAAATAACTGCAAATGTTTTTTTTTGCCAAACAACCGTTGCGGATACCTGGGTCCTGATCGGAGCTGCATAACATCCTGTCCTCCACCAACATTGAAAATATCGATCACTTTATTTATTTATTTATTTGTTTATTTATTTATTTAAATACGTCTCAGGGACGTGCCACAAATGCAAGACGAAGAGAGTAACAGAAATATGCCGGTTGACCAAATTACGAGTCTAGAAAGAAAAAAGTGAGAAAAAGTGAACAAATTTCCAACAGACAGGTAGTTACGGCGACGCTTAGAAACAAAACGGAAATCAAATCAGAAATACGAGGACCAATCCACACGGGTTGAGAGGACAAGTGTAATTAGACAACCAAACGTAAGCAGGGCTGGAGGAGGCTACAACACATACATTCTTGCCGGTAGTCTAAATTTAACCACCTTTAAGATCAAATGAGCATGAGAATATTATTGAGGCAGCGAAGCTTGCTTGTCCACGTCAGCCAGCCATGACGCCCTTGGGTAGGTACCGGAGCTTCGGCACATGGGTACGCTGGCCGCCCCATGGAACCGGCAACTAGGACAAGAAACCCGCAGCATCAAACTCACAAAAGTTGTAAAAATGGACAACTATCAAAGCACAAGAGCCCAGATTTGGTTAAAAATATGCTGGTTCTCACAACCCATGTGGACTAGAGAGTAGCCTATGCAGTACATGACGAGTACGTGAGAACATGCGATAAGTAAAAAAAACTCAACTTGGCTATGTGTATAAAAAATAAACTCGTAGAGCATACAACAAAATCAGTAATGAGAGAGTAAAAATCACTATGTTGATAATAGACCACATAAGGCACTTAATATGAAGTCGGCTGTTCCTGACATATTGAAACCCATAACAAGTTAAATGGCTTTCAGGCTGGATTGATGGAATTGCCCTGAATGAAGGTTCGTGATAATGTTTTTCAACACTATCAATTCCTAAGCGTTGCAGAAGGTTAATTTTTTTCCAAGTTTCGTCTAAATGTGCGACTATCCTTAGATGCTAACACTTCGCTAGGTAAATAATGAAGCCGCCTTGCAAACCGTAACAGTACGAAATTGAAAAACTGTGATTTCTTTCTATTCCGAATTCTGACATAATCTAGTTTAAACCTACCTGAACGTTCACTGGAAGGTCTAAAGATCCAAAACTTGCTAGGTGCCAGTCTTACCTCTCCACGAAGAATGCGGAAACAAAATGTAAGATCCGCAGATATCCTTCTATACAGTAATGTCCTCAGGCCAAGTAGCTCTAAGCGCTCACTGTACGTCGGCAAATGTCTCCAACTCACACGGGGATGTAACCTGCAGTACACCAGTCTCGAGAAGGTTTGCTGCACCTTTTCAAGTTTACGTATTTGCTTTTTAGTGCATGGGCTCCAGACCTGAGAGCAATACTCGAGGTGGGGCGAAACGTAGGATTTATACAGACGGACAAGTATGGTTGGGTTATTGCTGTGGACGCTGCGGAAGATAGAGAAAAGTGTATTATACGCCTTCTTCACGATTTGGTCAATGTAGGATGGAAAGCTTAATGAGGGTTCGAATAGAACGCCAAGGTCCTTGGCGGTTGGACAACCCTCTAATAAGACGCCTTTATTTCGTATTAGGTCGCGGGTAGATCCCCGTAGTGCAGCACAAAGGATTTGCCAAGATTCACGGTGAGGCTCATTTCTGTGGCCCATGCACTAAGCTTTGCCATAGCAAGTTTTAAAGACTCTTTAACTGCTGCATAATTTGTACTATTATATATGCCGTATATCTTGATGTCATCGGCGTGCTCTTACATTCGGTGATACCTTAAGCAAGGAAGGGAGTTCCATCGTATAAATAAGGAATAATAGTGGGAAAAGAACAGCTCCCTGTGGGACCCCGCTAGTGCAGTGGTATCGCTCGGAGAACCATCGACCCACTTTTACAGTCATATAGGTTGGAAAAAAAGTCTCTTCACACTTCGAAAAGTTTTTTACCGTTCTCCTTCTAAACGCGCTAGCCAATGTTGTCTGCTGATTTCGTAATCCTACCCCACTTGTCTACCGTTCGCACGCGTACATAGGTCAGAACCCTTCTTGTACTTCGATATCTACCCAATCTTCCGGACTCAATGCCAGATCTACCTCTTGGCCATTTTCGGCACGGCATTCTTCATGAATTCATTAAAGGATCTACAGCATGTCACAAAGCCCACCAAATTAACGAGATATATGACTTGGGATCTATTACTCATCGCGCCTGTTACGTGTGGTTCGGAAAGTTTTTAAAGGGAGATTATTCACTCGAAGACAAGGCAAGGTCACGAAGGCCAACTGAATTGGACGACACTGAAGTACTCCATCTTCTTCGTACCGATAGGGGGCAGAGGACACGTCAACAAGCAGAGAAGCTCGAAGGTCTCATAGGATAGTGGGAATCCATCTGAAGAACCTCGGCTTTGCACGGAAATTTGGAGCTTGGATTCCACATGCCCTGTCAGACACTCAGAAAGGCTAACGGCTCTCCATAGCTGCTTCTCTTCTGTCCAGATACGAAAGGAAATCGTTTCTGCTGCGAATTATGATAGGCGATGAGTCCTGGGTTCTGTATGCCAACTTCAGAAGAAAAAGGCAATGGGTACAAAAAGGAGAGAACTAAGCCTGATCTCAAGCCAATGTTCACGAAAGGAAGATTCTCTTGAGAGTTTGGTGAGATGTCAGAGGAGTGGTTTGCTAGGAAACTCTCAGAAGTGGAGAGAACCTTACCGCTGCCACATACTGTGGCCAACTCCACAAAGTCGTCGCAACTCTCCAAGAAAACAGGCCGGAGAAGTCCTAGGTGATGATCCTGCATGACGATGCAAAACCACATGTTGCAAGGCTCACAAGAGAAACAATAAAGGAGCTGGGCTGTGAGGTAGTGCCATATCCACCGCATAGCCCTGACCTCGCCCTTACCGACTATCATTTCTCCCGTGCTCTCAAGCAAGAAATTGGAAAGAAATATTTTGAAACGGATGAAGACCTCAAAAATTGCATTCGGCAATGGTTCGACTCCAGAGCTGCAGTCTTTTAAGCGAGAGGAATAGGAAAATTACCCAGTCTTTGGAGAAGTGTAATGGAACAAAATAGACTTTATATCAATCGATTTGACTTTGTAGTTGTGAAGTAATAAATCTTTGAAAAAAAATGAAAAGACTTTTTTTCCAACCTAATATGTCTCTCATCAAGATAAGACGCGAACCAATTAAGCAGGTTCCCATCTATACCGAGAAAGTGCAATTTTCGGAGAAGCTTGTAGTGGCTCACTTTGTCAAACGCCTTTGATAAATCAATGTAAACCACATCAATAGAATTTCCTTGGTTCAGCGCTAAAATCCAATCATACAGGCTATCGACTAGATTTGTGGTGGTGGAAAGGCCATACAAAAAGCCATGCTGTTCAGCTGGAATAAGGCGAAGCCTGTTGATGAATGATAAGAGTTTTCCATTGATGAATTTTTCCATAACCTTTATAGGCGGAGGCGTCAAACTTATTGGGCGGTAATCAGATACGCACGAAGCGCCAGATGTTTTAGGAATTGCGGTAACTAATGAATCTTTCCATATTTCGGGCACTTCACACAACATTAAGGAGACGTTGAAAATATGAGCAAGGGGCTTACATAAGGAGGCGGAGCACTTTTCATAAACAATTGAAGGAATACCATCATACGGTTCAGTGATTGATGGCTTCAAGTGCTTCAAAATCTTTTCAACCTCTGCAGGATGAAAATAAACATTGCTCATTCGATGTCTAGAAGGTGGTGGTAGAGTAATATTTGGTGAGCATGATTCCTCCTTTGAAAACACAGACGCAAAAAATCTCCTAGCGCTGTGGCCTTACTAAGTTCGCTGAAGCACTTCAAGCCATCCTTATCAAGCAAAACTGGTAGGCGACTTCCAGGCTTCACCTTTTTGCGAATGTAGATATGCAGCTTTCTCATTGAAGTCTGTGCCGAATAACGGCGTTCTCGATTAGTTAAAAACTTTTTTAAATGCCAATCAACATCAGAGCAAACATTCTTATATCCGGGGTTGTACAGAGGATTTGGCAACGTTTCAGACAATCGCTTTTTCTGGGCAAGCAAATTTTGAATATGCGGAGGATACTTAAATAGGTAAGGCTTCTTGGACTTCAGTGGGACAAAGAGAGATAAGTCTTGATACATAACCCTGCAGAACCGTTGATATAACTCAGATGTCGACGAATAACCATCAAAAACTGCTAGCCAGTCTACTTTAAATAGACATTCGTTTAGCGAACGGTAATGGACACGCGAAAAGTCAGGCCATGGAACTAAATGGTTTTCAGGGATGCAGCAAAAACTTACGAAAAAGTGCAACATCTTGTGATCAGAGGTAGCTAGAGGAGGAAGAGTGATAATTCCATTAACTATAGGTGATGATGTAAACACAAGGTCAAGAATGTGATTGGAAAACATCGGAATGTTGACCAGTTGAGTAAATCCAGCATCATCAAAGAACTTCAGAATGTTTGATGAACTGGCATTCAATGAAGCGCAATCGCTCCAGTCAATATGCAGATTAAAGTCACCTAGTACTATTGTGTCCCTTCTAGCAGCTGCAAGGGTAGTAAGTAACGCGACGAGGTTTTCGTCATCGAACTTAAGGGATTTAGGTGGACGGTAAACGACAACAAACCTCAAATGAGAAGAAGTATTTGCCGAAAACACATCCATACATAGGACATCAGATTTCAAGTAAAAATTGTGCTTCAGGGTATGCACAAGAAGACAACTTTTAACGATGCAACACACACCTCCTCCCCTAACTCCTCTTCGATCAGCTCTATATATTTCATAGGGACAGCCAAATAAAATTTCCGAATCTAGAACTTTCGGGTTCAGCCAAGTTTCAGTAATAAAAATTATATCAGGCTTCGTGATAGAGATGAAGTGCTGAAGGTGGTGCAGCTTGTTAACCAGGCTTCTAGCGTTGAACAGGTAACACGAGAGCGATGGAGGACTACCATGCTCACTCACGCGTTTCCCGAAAGCCCAGCTGAGATTTCGGAAGCGCGCCTGAGCTCGCCACGGTATATCAACCATTCACGTACCTCCTTGCCCTTGTTTCTTTCCCTGGCTAGCTTTCGCAACTCATATTCCTTCGCTCTTTCCTCCGCAGTCATGCTCCTACGAACAAAAACGTCCGTAAAGCCAGCACTGCGAAGGAAGCGTGCATTAGCTAGCGCCGTTCTCCAGTGGAAAGTCGAGGGCAGCACCACTTTTACCAACCGTGGACGATCTTGACTCGGCTTGCCCATCCTGTACAACTCCACTGGTCTGCACTCCACTTGAAGCACATCTAAAATATTCATTACTTTTTCCTCTAAATCTTTCTGACGGCAGGACGGCGAGCAGTCTGCGGCCGCCTCCTTTAACCCTGCGATCACGATACTACGGGAACGCTTTTCTGTTTCAATGTAATCAGAAAATTCCCTTGGAATTTTCTCGGCCAGTGCGTTCAACATATCGGCGATCACAGGGTCTTTATTGCGCTCCTGGATGCATTTGATAAGGTCATTTGCCGACAAGTTGCTGTAGTCGGCATCCACTGGAGCTGCAGGAGGCCTAACTACGTTCTCGCTTGTGCTTCCTTCAGTAGCGTTAGCACTGCTGGTCATTTGTCTACGGACTGTTCTCGCCATTGATTTGACCTACCGCACAAACACTATTCAATTATATTGGCTATTCAAAAACAGGTGGAAAAAGTTAGTAAAAAGAAGGGTGCAACAAAACAGAAGATTACGGTCAGCTAACGAAACGAAAAGGAACTGAAACAGAGGAGGAATGGAAAAAGAAAACTATGAAAACTGAAGAAAAACAAAGATAAGTGGAATAGCGAAAAAGCGCCGCCGCTCAGTCGATATCCACGCAGGAGCATCGACTTTAGGCTAAAATTTAAATTTAAGAAATGTTTGGGTCCAACAATGTTACCATAACTGACGTTACCGCATAGTCACCTCAGCACGAGATGCCTGGGCGAATATTGTGAGGAGGTACGTGAACGACATAGCCTAAATTTTGTGCTGCACATTAGATTTGACACAGCGACCTGCACCAAAAAAATCAACTCATTTTTCGCACAGTGGAGGATTAGAGCAGATAATTTGAATCTATGCTAGTCGGGAGGGGGACTGAAAAATATGCAACAAATTGACATGGGATTCATGGAGCGGGTTCTAGAGGACAAAATAGGGTACAAGCTGAAAAAATCCCGAAAAAATTACAACAAGAACAAAAAATTTCGCCACGGTTGTAAAGCTATGTGCGCCCCTCACCATGGCGGATCCTGGCTAACATGTCGGGTGGGTGGCGGTCAGCTGCGTTTGAACACGCCTTGTCCGCGGGGCGTCTTTATAACCGCGGGTATTTGTTCGTTTTTGTTTGATTGTGTGTTCCTCTATTTGTCTTTTCGGGTCCTATTCTGCTCTGTAGAAGCCGCTCCGTAAATCCCAGTTAATTGTTTGGGTATTTTTTATTATATTTATGTACTCCCCCCGTCTAGGCTAGATCCGACAAATTTATTCATGAGGCGCCTTTTTGGGAAGAGATCAAGGAATACCATCCGATACGACTTAGTGAAGATTTAGTGGTTTGGTTAGCATTCAAAGCGTGAGGACTCTATTACTATTTATTGGGGGTCGAGCGTTCTATCCCCTCATCCCCCTGGCCCGCCCACCCCCAACCCCCTGCGTTTGCTCGAGAGTCTAGTGGCTGCCTTACGAGATAGTGGAGACGCAGGCATTTGCCACGCCTCTGTTTAAAGGGCGGGGGATAGAACGCCACTCCGCCCTATTTATTACATGGTTAAAATCCATGTGAATAGCAATGTAATAAGAAATTCGTCGGTACTTATGAAGCAGAGGGCCCGTGGTGCCGTGGGGCTGCCGGGAAACATGTTAACGCGGCAACGGCGACGGAAACGCGGCAACCCACGGCACCCGAGGACGGGTGCTTCATAAGTACCGGCCCCATGGTGCCGTGGGTTTGCCGCGTTAACATGTTTCCCGGCAAACCCACGGCACCACGGGCCCTTTGCTTCACAAGTACCAATTCGTCTGCTTCCAAGTGGCTTCTTTGCTTAAAATTTAAAAAGAGAGCAGCAGACTACGTTGATGGAGAAGCAAGCCAATTAAAGGGAAGTAGACCTTTATCTACAAGGGAGATGGAACACCTAATAGAATAGGGAGATGCTAAAGCCGTTCCGGAGCGACTTTTATACCGGCGCTCTTCTTTCGACAAAATGGCGTCAAAATACACAGTAGTAGGAGAAATTCGATCGGATGAGGGATGATTACAGTGGAATCGTGTGGGAAATTGAGCATTTCCTCCATTTCCTTTCTTTTCTTGACATCTTAAGTTTTTTCAAATTCTGGGAGAATTAGAACAGAAACGTATTTGGCTTAACTATTGTTGGATCGAGGAACGAAAAAAGAGGCCTCGTCTACGAATCGTCAAACGTGCATTCGTTTTTTGGTTGGAATCGTTAAAGAAAGGATGGGAAAAACCCAATACGATCCTCTCTTTGAGCACTTTCAAAGTGTAGACCCTGGTGACAAGCAATACACTGACAGGTGACTGTCCTAGATCGAAATGTATGTATTGGTTTTCAAATCCTTCTGCAATCCCTTGGGTTAACTAATTTTCCACAGTAATAACAACATTGGGGCGCGTGTAGCGCAGTCGGAGGAGGCGCGACTGTCGCGTGCACTCGATACCAGGATCCTGGTTCGGATTTCCCGCCCAGGCCAACCAAGCCTTCCATCCTTCCGGGGTCGGTGAATTGGAACCAGACTTGTCTGGGAAGGACAAAGCACTGACTTGTTCATCGACTGGCCACCGCAAGCCATTATATGGCCAAATACGCATTCATGTCGCCTCCACGACATCCCGTAGAAGTACAATGCGCTGGCGCATCCCAGAAGGGATTGAGTAACGCCGTCTTTTTTCCTTTATCCTTCAATAACAACATTGAAGCTGGTGCAACATAACAGTTGCCGAGCAGAAGCAGATTATCTATCGTCGTATGCAATCTTTGGTGTGGCTTCAGAAAAAGACCTCACAATGTACGTTGCCAGGAAACCAGTGCAGGTGTGAAGCAAGTTCTAAAAGTTCTGAAAGTAGCCATAGATACACAAATGTTGCGGAAGAATTAATAAGTTATGTGCCAAAGGAGGTTTTGAAGAGAACAACCTTGTAATGTGACCTGAACAATAATCGCATCTGCTCAAAGACTCTGAAAGAATGGCAGTGAAATGAAGAAAAATTCAGCAAGTAAGGTGTCAGAAGGCATATGTGAATATGAAGAAACAATTAACACGTTGACGACAATGTCGCGCAATGGTGCGCGACAGCCAGTCTGTCTCATGGGACCGTGTCGCGCAATGGTGCGCGACAGTATTATTTCGATCAGAGTGATATTACCTTCGTCCATACTTTGCCTAGGGAGGCCTACACCTTGCCTATTTAAGATGCTGAACAAGGTAGCAATGTCCGTTTGGTAAATTACGACCGGTTACCACCCATATCGATAACTAGTGTTGTCACCACCTTTGTCCAAACTCCGCGAATGGGTTATTTGAGGTGCTGGTCACGAATATGATGTTCGCTTCTCGAATTTCGCTCGAAGTTACGAGTGGCATCGTCATTGAACTTCAGAGTTATTTTTGAGACTTCATTCAATAAAAGTAACAAATAGGCATGATTACAAACTACAACTACTTGGATATCATCAGACGTCACTAAGGAGATCAACTTCACAAATAAAGTCCAGACAGAAAACATTTTTCATCGACAATCAACAGCTATGAATTGTTTGGAACCAATCTAAACAACAGAATTTGTTGCATTCACTGCATTTTGTCTTAATTCTCTCAGCTAGATTCCTTGCGGTCGGTTGCGAGCTCTGATGGCAATTCTTGAATTTTTCAGTCTAAGTTCCGCATCAAAAACAATTATTTTCCAATTAGACCATCAAAATGGAGAAAGGAGGTAAGCTCATTGCGGGAAAGAAAAGATTTAGGGAATATTGCAAAAACAAAACCAAAATTTTGAGAACGGATATCACATTCGTGGAGTGCTTTTTAAAAATTCAATATATGCGACGCTAAGGTGACGAAATATCGTGGCACACGCGCGCAATACGCGCGGTCCCTCGGGCCCGAGGCGCGAAAATTGCGCGGTCGTTAACGTGTTAAGGTGATTAGCAAAATGCGCAAACTAATCGTTTTTCGTAGTCATAGATAACCGGCTAGGCCTTTTTAATTCAAAATTCCGGCCTCTTCCCTCGAATGCGTAACTCTGGGGCCGTATGCTTGTCTACCCCGAGTCTCCCACAATGGGGATTGGGGCGTGATATGATATGTTGATATTGATTGATTCTCCCCCAACGGGGGAACACGAGCATACGACCCCTGAAGTCGAGAGGCTTGCTCGAGAAATTGCTCATTGCCCTCAATTATCCCATTTCTTCGAAACTTTCATTTCGGCCATTATCAGTTATACGCGTTCCCACATACCATTTCACAAACGACCATTCCCCTTTGAAGTGAGTTGTCAACGTCGCCTTTCCCAGTCCCACTGAATAGGTGGTGAAAAGGGCCAGTATAAAAGCGGAAGCGAATGCGACGTTCACACCTTTTCTCGGCCTCCTGCTGTCTCGCAACGAAGATACGTGGCCGTTCCTTCGCCTTCGTTAGACACCGTCTACAAGCCCTAAGGCGGAGGGCATAGTTCCATCGCCGAGATCCCATCGCAGCGCTCAGTTCATGACGATTCTGCCACGCGCGGCCGAATATTCAAAGGAGACTGCGTCCAGGCCGCCACAGCAGGGGATGTACGCTATTCTCTCCCCAACCGTCCCCGGCCGAGTATGAGGCGGTCTCCGCCCACATCCCCGGTATGCACATTATGCGCCATCGGTCTTTCGCGCCGTCCCCGTCCCCGAGTCGGGCGAGAATAGCATACGGCCTACAGTGGTGCCCAGCGTGCGCGATGGCGTCCTGCGCATCGCGGGCATTGCATACTTCTTCGCGCCGCGCGTGATGTTTAGCGTTGGTCCTGGGTGGATCGCCGTCGCGCTCTCTTGCAGAGTGATGAGCGGTGCGGCGAACGCTAAAGGCCCCACACACCTGTGCGGCGCTCAGTGGCCGCCGCTGAGCGGCATGACTTATCGTTTTCGCTGTCCGCCGCGCCGCAAAAGTGTGCGAAGGCCTTAAGAGCTCCAGTTCCTTTCGCGTCGCTTTGCAAAACTCATCGCCACGATTCCATCTCGGCGACGGAAAGTATGCACGAGGCCTTAAGGGACCGTTTAAACTTCGACGCCGAGCGACAAGATGCCACGCATGGTTACCATGCTGATCGAGCAACGCGATGTACTTCTGACGACGCGCCAAGCGCCAGACGCCGGTCAATGTGGCCACATTACGTGGCGCTCTGCGTCGAACTATAAACGGGCCCTCACACTTCCACGCCGAGCGACGCGATTGCCACGCATTGAGTCCGAATTCATTGATCGTGTCGCCGCGCGTCGACGCCTTCCGGCCGGAGTGAATCGCGTGAGATCGCGACCCATCGCGACGCTTTCGAAATCCGCGTAGTGTGTAGGGCACGCTATTGCTGCTCCAGTTGCCCTTGGCTGAGTGGACAAGCACTTATACATTATCGTTGTTTTCTGTTCGCGTTCACTGCTGACGGTCTCTGCTTTCTTGTTGTTATGGTTTTGACCGTTTTTGCTCCGTTTAGGTCGTTTGTGACCAGAAAGAAACGAGCCAACTTTCGGCTAAGAGATGAGTGTCGCTTGCATTTTTAACGTTAAATGGTGTTTATTTTCACTTTCTCGTTGTACTGGATACTGCGGATAAGACTGGGAAAACATCCAACGAGAAAGTAAAAGAAGCGCTATTTAAAACTGCGAAATACGCTTAAAAATCCAGCTCGCCTCCTTCGGATCTGGGCACGGGCTGTCTGAATCGGAACAAGAATGGTTAAGAACATGATGAAAACAAAGCAGAGGAAGTCAGCAATGCACAAAAAGCAACGAAAGAGAGATAAAAATGCTGACGACAACTGAGGAAGCCGATGAGCACCCTGATATCTGTGCACAATTACGTGCGCGCAATGCGCGGTTGTTTATAATCGCGCGACCGCGTTGCCGACTGTTCAGAGTGCTTATCGTCATCCTAAACAGCGCGATGCGATGGCACACCTCGCTCCTTCGAATTAGGTCGCCTGGCGATGGAAGTATAAACGGGGCCTTAGGGCCTACAAAGTACTAGGAGGACCTGATGCGAGGCCACTTCTTTCTGATGGTAATAAACGATTTAGTCTCGCATGCCAAAATCGTGGTCAGTTTTCACAATCCCAATCGATCTCCTCCTTCGGATGAGTCTAATAGTTGGAATTCTTAATGTCAGGCGAACTATTCTCAGTAAAGTTTTTACAAACAAAATTTACAGATATGAATAAATAAAATAAATATTGTAGGATAAAAAATTGCTCTTCTAATTGTGCATTCAGAAAATGTTGACGATGAACATTTTGATGGTTTGCCAGATTGTAGTCCTAATTGCTCTACCTATCTTGGCTGAGGTATGCAAGGCATTTTCATTCCTGCAATTTGTAAATCAGAGTTAGATCATATTGATAAGGCGTGATCAATGCATAAAATATTTTCAGCCTGAAATAATAGATATTTTCAACAAAGGAGGAGAACAGGACATTATGCAGCTTCGCTATCAGAACAGGTGTGCAGTTCTTTCTAAGTAAATGTATATGTATGTACATATACGTATATGCATACGATGTTAACGACAAGTTGGACACTATTCTAAACAAACTTGATGTTTCTGAAATCAATGCGAGTTTCTTACAGGTTAAACTACAGACCTTCCAAGATGGTTAGAATAATTTTTTTGAAGGAAAATTTGGTATAATTTTCTTTGAAAATTTTTCAGTTCAGCTCCCCGATGGTGTGGTATAAATTTATAAAACATTTAATTGTCGAGAACAAATAAAAAATTAAATTTTGTTTTAAAGCGCAACAAGGCAGCAATCATTTAGTGCATTAAAAGACGAGATTGCGCCGTATACTCGAAAAGCTCGATGCGATTCTTAATCGCTTGACCATGTAAATACTGCTTACATAAAGCATCAAAGTTAGGATATTTGTGCTTTTACAGCTACATTTATTGCATGTTTTACAGGTGTGAAACCCGGTGCAAACAGACATTTTGCCACCAATCAAATAAAAAGTCGAGTGCATGGCGCAGGCTCTTTTTAGCACTAAAATGGCCGCTTTCCTGCTCTTTAAAACAAGCGTCCAACAATAACTTTCTCCAAAAAAAAATTGTAAAATTCCAAACCATGTGTTTGTTCACTTGTTGGGCAAGGGAATTAAAACTTCAAAGCAAGTTAAAATAAATTTTACTTGAACAAAAATTTCTCTAACTTTTTCTTAAAGTTCAGGTTAATGTGGAAAAAGCTCGTTCTAATTCAGTTTGTTCAAAAGCGTTAAGCCTGTTTAGAAGGGGGTCAGACTGATATGAAAAGCGTTCAATTCGATTTGAAAAGCGGCTAATTTGATTTGAAAAGTGTCCAACTTGAGGTGGAAAGTGTACGAATAAAGTGGTTCGTGGTCAGTAACATCACGTTGTTTCAGAAAGGCAGTCAAAGCACCAGTTCGCCGTACTAGTCCTAGTGCAGCCGTTCATCACTCTCGATCGACCGTACCGCCTCTGAAGAGTCGATAGTGTCAAAACGACAGCCCGAGAAATAAACATTTTCAGAAACGTGACACACGCAGACCTGAACAAAGAAACGGACGCCATGTCCAGGGGCCAGATTCATCAACGACTTACAGCAATTTAACAGAGAAAATACAGCCGAAATCCCTGATAGCGCGGCTTAACAAGCGATACCGTGAAGCATTTCAGCCGCGCAATCAGGATTTTCGGCTGTATTTTACCTGTTAAATTGCTGTAAGACGTTCATGAATCCGACCCCTGGTTGTGGTTTTTCTCCGTGGAGTATGCCGCGCACGAAACTTGCCTCGGCACACGACTAGCTAAGTGAGTAACTAAATAAATTGGCCTGATTTCTTTGTAAAAGGCCAGCTATCACAGTTCATCAACGACTTGCGTAACTTCAACGGAGAATTGTAAGCGAAAAGCTGAGATAACGCGGCTTATCAAGCGATATGGTGAGCGATAAGCCGCGTTATCTGAGTTTTCTGCTGTGAGTTCAGATCAGCAAAGGCACTCAGTCGCATTCAGAGGCCTGTTGTCGCTAACAAATGTAAACGCATGAGAATATGCTGTTCAGGTACAACTTTACCTAACCATAGGATGAACCGCTACTTACATAGAGGAAGTGGAGTCAGGGAGTCAGAAAAGATGCCACATCGAGGTTCTTGGATCAGATCCCGCCTAAGCCACCCACATCTTCCATCCAAGGTCGTATCCAGCAACGAAAATAATGTTTGACATGTGTTTGGAGTCCTCGAAGTTCAGCACTAGCACCCTCTCCACTCTTTTTGGAGCTACCACTTGAGTTTTATTGCTGCTTCTTCATCAGCATCACCGCAATGGTGGCAATAGGGCTCCTACCCGTGTGTAAGTACAGTGTAGACGTATCCAACGAGGACGATGGAAGTACACAGAAATATCGAGAAAAGAACGACGGAAGTAATATCCTGATATGGACGTAAACATCTATTCATGCACTCACGATTCAAGCGCACGCTGACCCTTCACAACACGGAAAACCAATTAAGTCTGCCAACGGATCACAACTGCCATTCACAAATGCTGGGACGACGGAATAATACTTCAAACCGCTGGAAACCGTCGCGATGAATGGAGGACAGGTGACAACACCGCGGATCGTCGACATATGAGAGAAAAATCAGCATAAAAGGACTCTCGGAAGCCGCGATGATGACGACGGGGAGCGAGGCTCCCGACCTCTGCCGCCACTCCGTTTCCTTCTTCCTACTCGCCATGGCTCTCTTTTCTTCCTCCTCTGCCCTCGCATCGCTCCCCTCAAACAGCCTTGTTTTCTTGCCATGAATGCTCGGCTCTTCTCTTCTTATCTCTTTTTTTCCTTTGACTAACCCAATGTCTACCTAGAATTTGGAACGCCGGTTTCTCTAGTGGTTTAAGGTGTCAATGTTGTTGGGAATAAATAGATTGGAAAAGGTTCTTGAATAATTCTATAACGATTATGTTAACCCCAGTTTATTAGACTCCATGAGGAAACTTGGATGCTACGACTGTAGCTCTCCGATCGGCGCTAAGGAACTAAGGAACGTCGTCTGAGCCAGGGAACTCAACCCGCGTTTGCCTCTCAATCCCCAAGTTGACGCCTCCCAGGGATCCCCATCTTAAGAAGGGCCCTTTAATAACATCACAGATAGGGGTCCCAGGGTTAAGGGCGTTACATGGAGGTCCCGGTCGAACTTCAGTCCATAGTAATCTCACATGAAGCTTCAGGTTAAACCTCAACAACTATTTTTTCCCACATTAAGGTCATGATCGAATTCTACCAATTTTCTTTTTCCGCACAGACGTATCATATTTGTTGGCATCGGTTTCTAGATTTCGCTCCGTTCATCGAACCGTTCATTATCTCCCGTCTCGCATATTTCGGCACAGCATTGGAGGGTAACAAAATAGGAAGGTAGTCCCATCCCAACCCACCTCCATCGTCAGACAAAAAAAATCCATCGTTTCGGCTCATTTTTCGTGCGCATAATTGTATCGACTGAAGTGCCAGTCGGCGGAGAGCTGGATTTCGGTCTCCAGTAATTCGGTAACTGTTGACATGCTACAACCGTGTGTGGATCAGCGCAGAAGGAGTCTAGGACGGACTTCGATGAATGGCCACGTCGAACGTCAACGTCCCTATGCGCAGGCCCAGGAAAACCGTAGCCCGACTCGTGAGGTAAGTGCAGACATACACCCCTTACCCCTTTTTCCGCTTCACTAGCATAGAACTGTAAGTTAGTCTTTGTATGCGCCATATATGTAATCGTCACACAGCTCACCGTAGCATACTAGAGGGAAGTTCATATAATGGTGGAAGGAGGCAAAAGAAAAGGAAAACAGTGTGACAGGGACATTATTTATAGTTTTGTAAGCGTCCCAACGGGTAGTAGTTTTTTGGTGAGCTAATTATATTGGAATCCCGGCCGGGGAGTGCGCCCGCTTCCCTCAGCATAGCAATCGCAAGAGGGCGTACTAAAGTATTTGCGCCGTAGACAGTTCTATCATAGGCTTTCCCACCTTTGCGTCCTTCTTCTTCATGCAATATATATATATATATATATATATATATATATATATATAAAGAGAGAGGAGCATCAAGAGGAAGATCGCAAATAACACTATGCTGACCTTGCCTATTTACCAGCATGAGGCCGAGCCTTCGTGTAGCCAGACTCCCCGCATAGACTACACACACACTAGTGATCCAGTGCTCCGTTAACGGAATCCTATCATGGGGAATATCTGATCTCCTAGCTCTCTGCTCATCAGAATACTAGCCGCGTACAAAATCAAAATCTTTCAGGCGAAAACAAATTTCAGACAAAGCTAACGCCACTCTGCAATGCTCCGGAAACTCGACCAACGTCCGAATACGGCAGGAACGTAGGAAGATAACCAGTTTATTCAGGTTCTGGATGCAGTTCTACTGGACGAAAGGCTAGACCGCCTACAACAACAACATCAACGACATGCAGCTCCAGCCGGACATATTCTGACTGTTACTAATCCTACGTCTTCTCATACCACCCGCCCCACGACTACTCTGTCCACAACGACGACCACTCGTTCACCAACTATTATCCTATTTCTGCTATTTCTGCTATTCCTGCCACAGCGACTACACCAGCTCAACCTGTCTCGACTGCTAGCAAAACAGGCGTTGACGCAGTTCCTACTTCCACTATTCCTCCTTCAACGACTACAACTACACCATCCATCCCGTCCTCTACTATTCGCAAAGCTATTTCGACCTTCACAAATACCATATCGACTCTTTCCGCTCCTACCACCACCGTCAGCATATCTACCACGACTTCAAAGACGACCAAACCTACCTTCAATATTCCGCCTATCACTACGCTGAAACCTACCACGCCTATCACTATTCGCAAATCTACCACACCTTGACTACTCGCAAATGCACCACGCCTAGCCCGACTGCCACGAAATCCACCGCGTCAACCACGATCGGGAAGGCTACATCCACCTCTACTACTACTATTACCACTACACGAAGACCCACCACTATTCATCAGACTACAACAGCGTTCACGCGAACAACCACACGAACGCTCTCAGCTGTTCTTCGATCTATTGCCGCAACGCCTATTCCTAGACCTACCCGAATGAAGCCGACTACTACGCCTCAAGCAATAGCAGCGACCACCCGCATGATGGAAACCCCAACGACAGCTCCGAAAATGGCTGCAACCACAACTTGGAGATCAACAACCACCCCAGAACTTGCTCCGACAGATGCACAACGATTCGCATCAAGCAGAATAATGGCACCGAATACTGTCACAACAGTAGCAACCTTCCCCACCAAATCACCGTCACTGACATCGCGAACGACTACGATTCCTCGAACAATGGATCCACCACTCACTGCTACAACTATCGAGCCTCGACCTCATACATATGAACGAGTACTCGACCCCGTTCTCCCTCTTCCTTTGGTAGGAAAGCGTCTCCAAGCTGCAACGGTGGACATCGTGACTACTGACTCTCCTGATACAACGAGTAACGATGGACTCGCGTCACTCACGACATCGGCACCCAACAATACGCCAGACAACAGACTTGTCCCGAAATCAATACCCGAAATTACAGATGAAGATTACGACCTCGCCTCATCACCTATCCATAGGGTACCCATCGAAGAAACGCCGATCACGGACGCAGTCTCCGATGTACTAGCCAAGGTACTTGTCCATGTCGGGAAATCAGCGGTTCTACCAATACACCTATTACGCTCCTCGGAACCAACTGAGCCACCCTCTACAGCACCACTTCCATATATCAAACTCACCATAGGGAAAACGGAAGTTACAGCATTGATCGACAGTGGAGCTTCGATTTCCTATATGAAACTCTCTACATTGCATGAGATTTCACCATCAACTTCATTCGCGCCTAGGAATACTATGGCAACTGCGGCAAACGGAACAGCAATCCACCTCATGGCTGTCATAAAATTGCCTGTAACCACCGGAAGATATCCCATCACACACCAGTCCTGAGTTGCCACCTGCGCAAATGCCTCTCGGATCCGACTTCATCCGCCACCTCAACAAGACAGGCCTGCCGCTTTCGTTAGATCTCCACAGACACGTCATCGCCATTGGAGAAGAACACTGTGATCTCATTCATGTGAACAGCGTCACCACTTCACGTTGTCACAGTCGAGTCATGACGGACATCAAAGCCTCCATCGGAATGTGCTCATTCTTTCAACGATTCATACACAACTTCTTGTCTATAGCAGCCTCCATAACGGCACTGACCAAGAAGGATACTCCATTTGTATAGACTCAAGAATGCGAGGACGTCACGAAAACTGAGAAGAAGGATCTCACATCTGCCCCTATTTTCAGCGCACCTCGCTTGAGCCGACCTTTCGTGATCGAGACCGACAGCTCCTCAAAGGGCGCTGCAGCAGTGCTGAAACAGGAACAGGATGGACAACAACGCGTAATCGCCTACGCTAGCAGGACGCTCAGTAAACACGAGAGCCGTTATCCTGCTATTGAGCTGGAAGCGCTCGGTCTCGTTTTTGCCGTTGAGAAATTTCGACCGTACATTGACGGAGCCAAAACCACAATAATCACTGACCACCGCTCCGCTCAAAACGCTACTACATCGAAAGGACCTAACGGGAAAGTTAGCCAAATATCAGATCGTCTTGCAGGAGTTTGACGTCGACATCATTTACCGACTAGGCAAAAAGAACATCGTCTGTGATACTTTATCACGTTATTTGCCATCTGTAAACTCCGTACCCGGCATTAACATTAGCAATCTGCAAATGGGACAAATCCGCGACGAACAAGACAAGTGCGCGTGGATATTGCACATAAAGGAGCTACTGCGACGATGCCAAAAGGACGAACGCACAAACGAATACCTCCTAATGAACGACGTCTTGTACAAGATCCCCACAAGACTCCACCAAGATCCCCGACTGGTTATACCAGAGAACTCTGGCTTTAAGACAACGCTTATCGCTATAACCCATGCATCCCCTACTGAAACATCTCACCAGGGAATAAAGAAAACTCATTCCCTCATCCAAAAAAATTGCCGTCTGGAACAACATGAGGCAAGACGTTCACAATTTTATCTTAACATGTTTACAATGCCAAAGAAGGAAATATCCCAGCGCATATCGGAATACGGAACCCCTGCAGCCAATTGATGTTGCAACGCGTCCCTGGCAGAGGGTACATTCTGATATTGTTGGACCATTGCCCCTGACGCTACAGGGCAATAAATTCATCATCGTCTTTGTAGACGCTTTCTCCAAATTCATCATAGCAGAGCCTATAGCGGATCAAAAAGCGCTCACCACAGCAGAAGTATTCACCAACCGCTTCATAGCACGATTCGGTCTACCAGAGGTCCTGGTCACAGACCAAGGGACAAACTACATTAGTGAGATATTCTCCAATCTTTTACGACAGTTCGGCATCACTCATCGTACCAGTACGCCATACCACCACCAGAGCAATGGACAAGCCGAAAGAGCCAACCGCACATTGCAAGAGCTCATCACAATCGCAACGCAACAACACAACGATACGTGGGATCACGTCCTACACCTTATAACACACTCCTACAACTGCGCTGAAAATGCCACTACTCGATTTTCGCCCCACTTTCTGATTCATGGACGCGAGCCTAACAACGTGTTTCACCTTGCCTTGCGACTACCACGAAGAAACTTCACCAACGAAGAGGACTATGCAAATCAGCTAACCGGATTACTTCAAGACGTTTGGACGGAAACGACCAGCAACGCTGCACGAGCCAAACAGCAGCAGAGACATCACTACGACCTTCGAAAGAGAACCTCTCGTAGGACATACGAGGCTGGAGATAAAATCCTCGTACGCAAAGATGGCGCCAACAAACTCTCGACACGGTTTGATGGACCATTTCACGTCATCAAGATGGACTACCCCAACGTAACCATACAGGACGGACGACGGAAAAGGACTATCCACATCAATCATACAAAACCATTCAACGCGACCGACGACGATTTGGAACATCCATAAAATTTGTTCATTTTCTCTCTCCTCCACATTTGTCATGTGTCTTGCATTCCAATCTCGTTTTCTCTAATCCTATAATTTTGTCTTCTTTATAATTTCATTATTGAATAGTTGGAAAATTTTCAGAAAACAGATATCATTGTTCGTTTGTACAAGATTCATTCGTAACGTGATAGATGTGTTTCTATACCCTATATACTATTTTGCCTCACTCATCTTTCATTCACATCCCTCAAATTGTCTCCTATCAATCTCGATTTTTATTATTTTTTATCTCCTATCAAATTGTATTGATTAACGGTGGCTAAGAGATCGGTCCTCAACCTCTAATTTTCGTCCGGCAACGATTGTCCGAAGTTTCTGGATTTTCTCTCAACTGAAGTGAGCCTTCATCTTCCTCTGCGTAATCATCGCCAGTACATCGAACACGCAGCTATCCCAACGATTTCTGCTATCATGGATAGAAGTAGCTGCAACATTACGCCAGACGAAGCGACGGCCTCTCAACGATCGACAACCCAACGGTAGTGAACCAACACGAAGCAGAAGTTCCGGGACGGAACTTTTCGAAGGGATCGCATGTAAGTACAGTGTAGACGTATCCAACGAGGACGATGGAAGTACACAGAAATATCGAGAAAAGAACGACGGAAGTAATATCCTGATATGGACGTAAACATCTATTCATGCACTCACGATTCAAGCGCACGCTGACCCTTCACAACACGGAAAACCAATTAAGTCTGCCAACGGATCACAACTGCCATTCACAAATGCTGGGACGACGGAATAATACTTCAAACCGCTGGAAACCGTCGCGATGAATGGAGGACAGGTGACAACACCGCGGATCGTCGACATATGAGAGAAAAATCAGCATAAAAGGACTCTCGGAAGCCGCGATGATGACGACGGGGAGCGAGGCTCCCGACCTCTGCCGCCACTCCGTTTCCTTCTTCCTACTCGCCATGGCTCTCTTTTCTTCCTCCTCTGCCCTCGCATCGCTCCCCTCAAACAGACTTGTTTTCTTGCCATGAATGCTCGGCTCTTCTCTTCTTATCTCTTTTTTTCCTTTGACTAACCCAATGTCTACCTAGAATTTGGAACGCCGGTTTCTCTAGTGGTTTAAGGTGTCAATGTTGTTGGGAATAAATAGATTGAAAAAGGTTCTTGAATAATTCTATAACGATTATGTTAACCCCAGTTTATTAGACTCCATGAGGAAACTTGGATGCTACGACTGTAGCTCTCCGATCGGCGCTAAGGAACTAAGGAACGTCGTCTGAGCCAGGGAACTCAACCCGCGTTTGCCTCTCAATCACCAAGTTGACGCCTCCCAGGGATCCCCATCTTAAGAAGGGCCCTTTAATAACATCACAGATAGGGGTCCCAGGGTTAAGGGCGTTACACGTGCATTCAATTCAATGTTCTCTCTGCCGTCAGATGCAGCCGTTGATCCTGGACACCTGAAGAACTTCAGAGGTAGAACTCGCGACGGTTCAGAACTGTTGATCCCACTGGACTCGTGTTCATCCAGGAGCGACCCCAAGTGCTCGGACCAGCATCTATCCACTACCCGTTCGAACGTGCAGTGAAACTAAGCTCCATTCTTTCCGTAGAAGTGACCAATTATTCTCTACTAGCGAGGAAGTTTCGAAAAGCCCTTCTCCAACTCGATACAGTAATGGCTGTGCATCACGTCTAGGTATGAACATGAAAATGTTTTATCGTTGCTGATTAGGCTCAGCGAGGATCCATTCGTGAATCCTTCCTTGGAACAATGTTCTCAAAACTGACCCAATGATTCTGCTTCTATACATTACAGATGCGTATTACAATTTCTCTTTTCTGAGCCATCCCCAAGAAAGTTGTCAGAAAAATTGGCTCCTAAGAAAGTCAAGAGGGGAAGGCCTACAACAGCAACGATCAACATGGTTTTATATAACACTATTGTCCTTCTCTGGGCTCGTGGGACGCAGTCGGAGGATGTGCTGGCTGTCACGTGTACCCGATGGCAGGCTCCTGGTTCGGATTTCCCGTCCAGGGCTTCCATCCCTCCGGGGTGGGTGAAATTTTACCAGACTCGTCTCGGAAGGGTAAAGCGCTAACTGGCCACCGCAAGTTATTGTATTGCCAAATACGCATTCAGATCGCCTCCACACCATTCCGTAAAAGTAAAATGCGCGGCGCATCCACCGAAAGATTCAGTAACGCCATCCTTTACATTTGATCCCTAATGCCCTTGTCTAATAAATAAATAGATAAATCACGGAGCCCGCTTTATTCAGTTAGATTGTTCTTCTCGCAGCATCCGCTTTCCGAGGAAATGTAAGAGTCACCACGCTTTTGCTCTTGAAGTTCTTCAAATTTAAAACTGTTTCCTGAAATGATAACACCCTCAATTGACCACAGCAACAGACACTTCCTCCTTCATACCTTTGAAGGTGATCTGATGAAGGTCGTCCTGTCGAAAACGCTCAGGTTCTGAGAAAGCCGTTTACCATAAATAGCTGTCCAACATGGTTAGGACAACTCACTTCCTGCTGTGTAACTCGATTGCAATTCGATGACGGTTGAGTGATCAAACCTGCGTGAGATACTCCTCATGGAACCTCGCTTGAAATATTGCTCGCGCTGTAGATGATGCGGCGTATCTCACGCAGGTTAAAAATCTGCGTGAGATACGCCTCATGGAATCCCGCGCGGACAAAATGTGCCTTTCAAAATGGGATGCTGCTGCAGCCGAGGAGCCTCCTCCTGCTTGACACAGCGGTATCTGCGCGCGTTTCTGACTGTCTGGATCCTGAAGAGGGTCCCACTCATCGCGAAACAGGCGTCTGGAGTTAGAAGAAGGTGACACCGTCGTCATCCGACGAGCGGTCGCATTCAGAATTCAGCATTATACCATGTTGAGCGAAAAATGTTACCCGCACAAGATACGCCTCTGCGTACGTCTCGCGGGCAGCGTCTGCCGTTCAACATGGGATGTTGCTGCAGCAGAGGAAGCGCAGCCTCCTGCTTGACTCAGCGGCAACTGTGCGCGTTTCTGAGCGTCCTGATTCCGAATACTTGTCACCGACGTCTGTTGTGAGTATGGCAGGGCCACTAAAGGGGTGGTGGAGAAGGGAAGTAAGGAGGACCCCTAGGATGGACCAGGAGAGCTACCAAGGAGGAAATGAAGAACCTGGAGGAGGGAGCAGGACGGGGAAACCAGCAAAAAGAGACCAGTAAGGTAGTAGGAACAAGGAAGTGGGCCAGGAGTTGGGACCCAGGAAGGTGGGGGAGGGGAAGGGGAACACCAGTAACGGACCAGTAATTAGATCCAGTTAGAAGAAACGAGTGAGGGAGAACCTGGCGTCCGGATTCGGAAGACCTGTCAACCATATCCGGGAACGCATACTGTTGACCATGAGAACAGCTGCGGTGGAGCCCCGAGGGCATAAGTACTGCGCAGCAGAAACCAATGGCGTTACTGAACGTTCCGGAGAGAATGTCTATGATGAAGGTACCAAAGTAGTGAACGGTTTGACGCGATAAAGTATGCACCTGCTCCTAGATGTTGGCGAATTTTAAGTTTTCAAGCGCCCTTGCAATCTATCAAGAAGTCGCAACCGGACTGTTTGACTTCTCACGAGAATAAATGCTTCTATGTTCCTGAAGGCGACAACCTCAGGAGGTAAAATTGTACCCACAAAATTTCGAGCCCTGATTGTTATACAGTAAAAAAATCAAATCTTTCTGCAGTCCTCCTTCTTCGAAGTTTCTACGGAAATCGTATCCAAATAGTCATTTTTGAAAGAAATGTATTGTTTTTTCTATGAATGAGACGACATGTGAAATTTCGCCACATAAAATGTCATACCCTCACAAAAACACGATAAAAAATCAAGTTTCTCTTAAACTATCTCTATATATTTCAACACATTTACTGACGCCAGGAGCGGCTGGTAAGACGCCATATGTTGTTATATGATGTTTTGTTGCTATCAAAATCCCTGCACCAAGCAGGACTCGAACTCGCACCTTCTGCTCTCCAAGCTACGATGCTACGCCTTACACAATCGGCGCTGTTTGACCGCATTTAACATCCTTCGATCTTCCATATAAACCAGGGACGTGCGTTAAATTTTCTCGGTAAATTTTTAACGATTATTTTTTAGCGAAAAATTTTTGCGTCGAATTCGGTAAAATCGCTAAAATCGTTAAATAAAATTTCCCCTAGTCAGGTTGGCTGTATTTTGGAATGTAATGAGGTAGATCTTTTCCTTTTCGACTTTTTCCTACTCCATCTACATCCAATTATATGACTACGTTTTCATCTTCACAAAAAATAGCATCGGTCCATCTATCATCAACAAAATTGCTAAACGAGGAAAATCGTTAAGATTCTAGAACCAAACAGTAACAACCAGTCTTCTAAAGCAACAAATTTCTTACTACGCCTAGTTCATTTGGCTAGTGGCTTGTGGAGAGCTCCTGGAAAGATCCAAAGTGCTATTCACAGTAACACGGCTCAACATTTTAAAGCGAATTCATTTGTCCTGACAGAACTTTTTAAGCACTTGCGCTCGCTAAGCGGATATTTACAGCCCACCATTCTTCTATACTGCCATAATCGTTTCGGAAAACTACAGAATGTTTTAATGAAGTATTCATCTCATGCAGTGACCACAACGAATTCTGTGGTACAGTTCGTCTTTGGAAGATATTTACGAGGTTTCTGTTTAATAGAATGGTTCCTTTAGACCGAAAGGGTCCTGCTCCTACTTTAGACTACAGCAGCGAATGAAATAGACCGCCACGGACCGTTGATTGGCCAAATTTTAATTGAAAAAATTTTACTGCATTGAGTATTTCCGTCTTTGCCACCTAAGTAAAGTGGATTTCATTTTTAAAAAGGCATTTCTCGTCATATAAATATCAAAGAAGCCTATCTTGTCTTTACCCTTTCCTAATTCTTTCCTATAGAATTTGCCACTGTCACTTATTTACGACTTTTCAGCAATTGACCACCCTGATCATTTTCTTCTCGAAGCACCTAGTACCATACTGTACAGGCGCATTTGATTGAGCTTCGATTGTATTTTGCAATCCTTAATTTCTTCCCATTTTTGTAGAGCACATTTTGGAGTGGTGAACGGTATTATAGTAATTTCGCAAATTTGGATAAAAAAGGATAAAGGACGGCGTTATTCAATCCTCTTTGGGATGCGCCACGCATTCTACTTCTACGGGATGTCGTGGAGGCGTGTTGAATACGTATTTGGCCATACAATGACTTGCGGTGGCCAGCCGATGTACAAGTCAGCGCTTTCTCCTTCCCAGACACGTCTGGTATCAAGTCACCGACCCCGGAGGGATGGAAGGCTAGGTTGGCCTGGGCGGAAAATCCGAACCAGGAACCTGGTATCGGGTGCACGCGACAGCCGACGCCTTCTCCGACTGCGCTCCACGCGCCAATTTTGCAAATTAGCCCAAAAAATCCATGGAAATATAGGAAATTTCTTTCTGGATCCAGATCTGCGCCTTCAAAGATAAACCCTTTTGTAGAACTTACCTATCAGTTGTTACACTTACCTCATACACAATAACTGACAAGGAGTGGTCATCGACTTCCGGTTTTTTAATTTTATTGCTTTCTCGCACAATTTTCGTTTCGTAACGTTTTCTTCTCATTTTCTGTGCCTTTTCAACACACTTGTGAAACAAATACCGCAAGAAACTGTGAAAAAAAAACTATCTGTTGACTTTGAAGAACTAATATGTAGCAGTCAACCGCGCGAAGTGGCCTAGGAAATCCAACAATGCGAAACTTCGGCAGAATGCAAGTAAATTGATCAAGGAGAATGGAAATGCCAACAATTCTCGAATTCCACTGAATCAAGTAAGTAGAGGGCTTCCCCAGTATCGCAAACGATACTGCGAAGTCTCATACAAAAATCAACTAAAACGCATTTACATGAAGAAGAAGTAAAAATTCGAAAATGTGTAAAATGTCGTTAACTCAATTTGACGGAAATTTTCTTCGTTAAATTTTGTTTAAAAAATTTAACGAAAAATGCCGATAAATTCGTAAAGCAGTAAACTGTTAATCGTTAAATGCACACCCCTGATGTGAACAGAGGGTTCAAGTTTGTATCTTTGCCGGAGAAACGTGGAAATAGAGAACAATAAAGCCATGATGCAGACAGGGGGGGGGCCTAATCCTATAACATCCGTTCCGAGAACAAGGGTGTCACAGTACAAAGGCCTTTTCGAGGGGGGACCTACCGTCTCGAAAAGGTCTTTACACAGTGACTCCAGAGCGCCTTCTGTACGGTTGACAGTGCAACAATTTCGTGAATTGGAATTGAAGCTCTTCCAGCAAATGTATGGGATCACAATATATTCCCGATCTCGGACAAGGCTAAGATGGTTTGCTGACCCCGGATTTTTGGATTATTAGATGAGAGTGATTCTGTGGACGTCAGGTCTTTCGATGATTCATGTCGGGATATCTGAAAATGATTCATTTCGATCCCATGTATACTTGCGACTAAACCCACCTAACAAAGGAAGGGTCTGAAGCGTATGTCTGAACGGGGGGAGCGAATCATATAGGGAAAATCCTCACCCCTCAATTGGTTTGAAAATGTGCTTATTTTTTGCCAAGTCGCTAAACCCAGGGAGTAGGGGGTCACAATGGGATACGGCGCAGCACGCGTTTGGGGGTCTTGTACGCCCGCGATGCTTCTGCCGCCAGTGGGCCGGAGCGCAGGTGGGTAGAGAGTTGACTCGTGCGAGGGAGGTCCTCTGCCGTGCTGCATTTTTGCATTTCAACTGATTGGTTGAGATTTGGGGGATTCTGACGTCTGTACCATTTTCAGACGTTTTCTGTCCAGTTGTACGCTGTGGTATTCAACATGGTGATAAATGTTCAGCACCAGTGATACACAGGTACAAAAGTGCCTGTGTAGTGAATCACGGTGTCTTCCTCCATGGTTATGAGCACGCAACCGAAATCCAATTGAAGACGTACCCTTTCCTCCGAAACAAGAGTTCCACCCGAAAACGTTATCATATGCCCACTGCTTGCTTGCCTCTCCACGTCCATCAGTTCATCTTACGGATCCCAATCTTCCTCTTCTTCTTCCACCACTTCCAGCTGTTCGTCTTCGTCAGCTTCAAGTTGACGTGCTCCGAAGTCCTTGAGTATACTGGCCATCCGTTCGGCCAGCTTGATTTCTTCCCTCGAAGATTCCTTGTCTAAAGGTGGGCCACACTTCAGCGTGAGCAGGTGGATCACCGCTCGACCGTCGGCGGACATTGTTGGTGTTAGGTTCTAGAAAACCTTCAGCAGACCTCTGATTTCCAGGTGACAGGCAGACATGGGGGAAAGAGTGTATCGATGCCGTTTAGCTCAATTTGCGGGATCCACAGACCTCGTTTCTCATTTGATCCACCTCATACAATGTGGTCTCCTTTGAAAATCCGAGCAGGCTGGTTTTTCCCGAGGCCTTTGGTCCATGTATGGAAACAGACTATGAGGAGCCTGTAGCCTTTATACGCTACCCGTAAAATGCCCAGTGGTGCTTCATGCACTTTGTACCTGTGTATCACTGGTGTTGAACATTTATACATCACCATGTTGAACACCACAACGACCGCTCGAAAATGCGCAGAAAACGTCTGATAAAGGTGTAGACGTCAGAATACCCCAAATCTCTACCAATCAGTTGAAATGCAAAAGTGCAACAACGAAGAGGGCCAAACCCCTGACCTCCCTCGCACGAGTCAGCTCTCTGCCCACCTGCGCTCCGGGCCACTGGCGACAGAAGCATCGCGGTGGTACAAGACCCCCAAACGCGTGCTGCGCCGTATCGCACTGTGACCCCTCCTCCTTGGGTTTAGCGACTTGGCAAAAAATAAACACATTTTCAAACCACTTGAGGGATGAGGATTCTCCCTATATGACTCGCTCCCCCCGTTCAAACATACGCTTCAGACCCTTCCTTTGTAAGAAGCGGCCGATTTTCGTACCGATTACAAGTGATAGTTGTGGGAACCCACGAGCGCCATGCCCCCACCGCGCGTCTCTTGTCCGATTGCTGAACCAACGACTAACCAGATGAGGAAGTCAGCCGTTGTTCTAATGGTAGTTCCCAAAACAACACCTTATTCACTGGAGGGCGTCAAGCGTCACGAATGGCGCGAGGGAAATATGGTACGTCACTTTTTTCGCCTTTTTAGGGGTAATAACGGTAGTTAAGTGTTTTGGACACGCTTTGCGATGGGAACTGATGGCGCTCCACACAGCGATCTCGCAAAAGTCACTTGTTTCAGTTGTGCTTTTGAGTTTATGACCCAGACGATAGTTTCCGAATTTCGACTCCGTCACGGTGCATCGTTATTTCCGAACTGAACGACGGTTTCCAGTTTTGGCTCCTATTCAATGGAATCGATAGCAGCGCATACATCATGGAAGCTTATTCGTCTACTTTGAATATGTCTTCACACCTGAATGGAAGCCCAAATAAGCAGTCAGGAGGTTGATAACTACACAGGAGAAGCTATCACAATAGACCAGGCTAGAATTAGAGACCGTAAAACTTGAATCACTTCTCGCAAAGGAAATTCATGGTCGCTGGTATTGGCGAGATTTGCCCCATCGTACCTTCCTTCTTACCAATAGACGAGTGCGCGTCGAGCGCCGATTCACTGTGCAGATAGGAAGAGCTGTTCCGATTTGCTCCATATTTTGTTGCATTCTGCCGTGTTTTCCCACCCCTCCCTTAACTATGAATGTTGTTTGGGGCATATCTCCGACCGATAACCAGGACTAGATCATTGAAGGTGGGCATGGTAGTAGCTGCGTGATTTTAAACCTCATGTTTTCATGAGTATCACCTCCCCCCCCTCTCCCCAGCTATACCTAGACTCCAGGGGCCGGATTCATCAACGACTAATTCGCGGGTATAGGGGTAGAGATACCCACGATGAAGCCTGCGTCTCTGACTCTTATCTTATCTCTACCCCTTACACCTGGCATACCCACGGGTTTAATTGTTGATGAATCCGTCCCAGAAGGCCCTTACCATTAGGGTCCGAAAGCGAATTGACTTCAGTGGTCGGATTCATCAAAGTTACTGCAGTTACTGCAGTAACTTAACTTTGATGAATCCGACCACTGAAGTCAATTCGCTTTCGGACCCTAATGGTCTACTTTACTGCAGCAACTTTGATGAATCCGGCCCCAGGTTCACTCTCACAAATAGCCCCCACTTAACACCATATCTGACCTGTTTCAATCTCTTTTTCAACCTCAACCCCTTCAACCTCATTTTTCTTCCTTTATTGATCGTACCATTATTATGATCAGAGATCATCACGAAATAAATGCGCAAACACACACTTACAAACACACAGAAGTTGAAAACATAATAACCACGGAGGCACGCCGTCATCATCATCTACAAGACCAATATCGCGCAAGCGTATGCGCTACCTAGCTACGTCGTAGCACGAACACATTATTACTATTGTACAATGATTAGCCGCCGGCCGCACAATGGTCATACCACACACACGACGCTGCTGGCTGTTCGAAACACTTCAGAGTGAGGGAAAGATGAGGTAAAGTGAGGTGAGAATACACGCGCATGAATACTGCTGCCGCACGAATACGAATCGCTCTACTTCGCCTTGGCTTTGCCGGCTTTCTTCGGCGATCCGGACGAGCCGCCGGCCTTGTACGCGGCCATCTCCTTCTCGTATCGTTTCTTCTCCTCAGCGGCCATCTTCTCCCACCTTGACTTATCCTTCACCGTCGCCCATTCGACACCGGCTGCCTGAAGAAATGAAAATTCGAACATATAATACTAAAACAACCATCCTGTGAGAACACTATCGTGATACGAGTGAACGATCGCAATCGTGTTCACCAGTGAAATCGATTTGATTGCGCTTTGTATCACTCGCTAGTCCATATCCCGATCAATAGCCGCATGCACGTTCTAGCACACGTATTCTAGGTCAACAACCAAAACCACTATAGAGAAAAAGCAGCCAGCGCTCTACTAAGCAGCAGCGCTCTGCCTCCTGAGCTACGAAAGCTGGTCAACAGAACGCAAATGTTACATTTATGAGAAGAGAAACGCTTGATTGCTGACTAAGAATCCTAACCTGATACCCGATGAGCTTTGTATGCACTGGCTTCACTAAAAAACTTTTACTGCACCACGTTATGTTCCATAGGATCACCCAATCTAGCGGTATTAAGCAGTGGCACTTCCTAGATCTCTGCTATGTCACAGCGGTCCCACACGCTGCCAATAGGGATAATCTGGATTTGAACCATGTCAGTCTTCTTATTTTTGCCCTATAATCCGCTCCATCTTTGAAGGTGCAGATCTGGATCCAGAAAGAAATTTCCTATGTGTCCATGGATTTTTTGGGCTAATTTGCGAAATTACTATAATACCGTTCATTCTTGCTTGATCTTTTCTTTCAGAAACTTCTCAGAATATAACAAGTTCGATTACTTCATTGGACTAGCGAGCTGCCCACCCCGAACAGACTGCTCATCAAGTCAAGTCCTACCCGTTTTCGAATAAATCTCTGTAATCATGTAGACGTAGACTGTTTTGCTTCCATACTTCCCAACTGAACTCGTCCAATTGTGCATGATGGATTTCCAGAAGAAAGGAAGCACTGTATATCGGGAAAAATGCGCCTATCATCCAGTTCTTCACTTCTCTGTCTGTTCGACAACTGCATAATTGATTAAGCAGGAGAAATGGAATCTATCCTACCCGGACTGGAGCATGCTATATTTTACTCTACCTTAAACTTCTCCAACAGCCCGAGCTTCCACCAAATGACACGATAGGACCTCTGAAAGTGGCATACGACCGTACCTTTCTCCTCAGCGCTGCCCTCTCGATTAGGATCAATCCAAACAACGCATAAGGTGTTTCGGAAATTCGCAGTACGTTATCCAGTTGGAACCGTCCCGGATCCGTTCGCCTCAAATTTTTTTTAGTGTTGCACCCGCCACTATAATCACGATAATCGACTTTAGTCAGCGCTAAGCGTTCCCCTCCACCGAATACCCGATCTCCGCCATTCAATCAAGGAAATCCGAGCTGAAACGCTTACCCTGGAGACGTCGACGACGCTCATCCCTGGCTTGGTGAGCTTGGGCCGCATCTCGTTCAACCAGAGCATGTAGGCGGACTGGGCTCGTTTCGGCGCGTTCGGGTCCTTCTTTCTCTTCTCGGCCTTCATCTTTGGCGATTTCACCTTCTTGGGCGATGAAGCTCCAGCAGCCTTCTTCGTCGGTCTACCCATTGTGTGCTAGTCTGAAACAAGCGCGACATCAGAGTGGCAGGTAGAAGTGGGTCAACAGTCGCGGACAAGAGAAATGGCGTGGGAGAGCGACTTCATCAGAGGACGAGGACAATAGGGATGACGGCCTGGACCAGCTTCGGAGGAAGCAAAGGCGAAAACTAGCGATTCGGCTGACCACACGACGAGTTATGTAGCACCACGGACCGCACCCGCGCCCTTTTCGACCACGGGGCGGAGCCGGGCGGCGAGACAGCGCGTCGTCGCCGAGACGCAGACGGCCGGCCGGCGGAGAGAGCGCGCCGGCGAGGAGGGCGGCGACGCGGCGCTTGGCGGGAATTCAAAACGGACGCCGTGGACGGGCGCCGTGCCAGCGGGCCACGCTATCCGCCAGCGGGGCTTCGAACGGGTGCTCGGGTGCGAGAGCACGGCAGATGGCCGATTATGCGGTGCGAAGAGTCCGGAGCCGTGTGCACCTCGCGACCGAGTGACCCATTCAAACTGGGAGAGGTCGCTGGGACAGGCCTTCAGAAGCTGAGAATCCTCCTCCTATGCAGACGAATTCACGTCGAATTGACACTCTTCTAAGCCTGCCTAAGACTTTTGGAATCAAAGCGAGCACTTCCAAATTGAAACAACCTTCATACAGGTCAGACTACAGAGTCGCTAAGATGGCAGGGAGGCGCAATACGTGGACGCGGGGGGGGGGGGAGGGCAGTCCTTGACTTCGACCGCCTTGAGCATAGCAGTCGGGTTTGGTGACGTGGAATTTTCCCAATTGTACGTGTACGTACGTGTAATGCAAGTTGCACCGAGAGGGGCCTAGGTCAATCGGGTAAAAACCCGTAACTTTTTCGAGAACTGATGGACTGCCCCCCCCCCCCCCCCGTCCACTAGTTACGCCGGCAAGGATAATTGGCACTAGTTAAAAGCTCCGACTCCACCGACACGACTTCGGTAAAAAAAAATTCGCTGAGACTTCTAGGGGGTCACTTCGGGTGCTGATCACGAATCTGACATACGTTTTGGCGCAGAGCGCCTCGGAGGGGGCCACCTGTTGTAAAGTGATTATCCGCTTTGGAAAGAAGGCAAATGAATGTCCAATTACATCAGAGGTGGCCTAGCTCAGTTCATCACTGTGGTAGAACACACCAGTGCTGTGTGAAATCCTCGATATCGTGCAACACAGAACGTAGTGTAAAGCTACCTTACAAGGTGACCCCCTCCGAGCCGCTTGCCCCTCCGTTTTTCACGATTCGGCCAGAGACCACCCGTACTGTTAACAAGGTGGTTCAGGCAGGTCACCGATTTCGCTGAAACTTCGTCTAGGGGGTTATTTGGGGTGCTGATCACGAATCTGACATCCGTTTCTCATGACTAGGTCGCAGACCACCCATGCCGCTAACAAGGGTGGTCCAGGCAGAGTCACCGGTCTCGCTGAAATTTCGTCTAGGGGATTACTTGTGGTGCTGATCAGGGGTGCAACATTCTGTGCGTTAAATTTTTAACGATTTTTTTACCGGAAATTTTTCGTTAAATTTCGTTAAAATACGTTAAAAATAAGATTAGCTGCAAACCATTATTTCAAGTAAAAAATCAAGGAACACCTTATAGGGAGGTCAACAGCTAAAGTGCAAGCAATGGAGTGTAACACTGCAATGCAAAGTAATCAATTCAACAAGCACATAAAACTGAACAAGCCTTCAGCATCAAATTAGCTACAGGGTGTGAATAAGAACGGCTATGGAATTATCATTTAAGATGACCATCGACAAGGCATCTTAAAAGGTGCGATCAGGCAGAGCCCGGAGTTCCCCCTCTCCTAGTTCTTTGGGAAACTGTTTTGTGTGACTGTCTTACAAGCACATACAATCTCAATGCGGGCACGGCCCCATTAAGTGCAAAAAGAATTAGTAAAAATACAGTTAAAAGCTTATCAGTAGAATGTTAATACGTTGTCGACCGCATGATTTTCGAGTGCCTGGTGTGCGGGACCAATCCATTTTTTTTGCAACGTGGGGACCGTGACATGACATCATGTCACACGGTCCCACACTGCCAAAACGGTGGTGTCATTGTGTTAGCGTTCAGGAACACTAGCTTTCCAAAATTTCTTGTTGCTAGCGTTTTTCTAAAATCGTTTGAAACCCAGCGAAAGGCCGAAAAAATTCTCTCCGTCTTGACTGTTCCAGGTGACGAGCGAATGTTTTCTGAGATAAGCAAAGCCAGGTGAGAATAGGCATATCTTACGAGGAGATTAGACCAGTATCTTTGCGTAGATTCGATGACGTGCTTGGGGGCTCGGAGATTACAAAATGATAAAAATTAAGGACGGCATTATTCAATCTCCTTTAGGAAGCGCCACGCATTGTACTTCTACGGGATGTCGTGGAGCCGATTTTAATGAGTATTTGGCCATACTTGCAGCGGCCAGCTGATGAACAATTTAGCGCTTTATCCTTCCCATAAAAGTCTGGCATCAATTTCCCGACCCTGGAGAAATGGAAGTCTTGGTTGGCCTGGGCGGAAAATTCGAACCAGGAACCTGACATCGGCCAGAACCTCTTCCGACTGCGCTACACCCTAAAACGCACTACTTCTAAAAATTCAAAACAATTTCATGAAAACATTAAAATGTTCCTGATAATTTCAGTACTTTTTTTCAGGAACAGTCCTTATCGGGAGGATGATACCTGCAACATTATTACAAACTAAGGGTAAACGTGATAAACTCACTGAGAAAAAAGTCCGTTAAAAATTCCGTTAAATTTCTAAAAATCTCCGTTAAATCGTTTAGCCAGATTTTAATGAAAAATGCCGTTAATTCGTTAAATTCGTTAAATCGTTAAATGTTAAATGTGCACCCCTGGTGCTGATCACGAATCTGACATCCGTTTTTCACGATTCGGCTGGATAATATAAATGCAGGAGGGCACAGGATTTCATTCTTAAAGTTTCTGCCAGTGACGGTAGGTGGAGGTTGGTATGGGTAAGTGGTCGGTTCATCGAGCAGAAGTACGGCATCAACAACCGTACATATAGAGACTATTTGAGCGAGTTCCTCTGGAGGAAAATGTTTGGGGATCGAAAAGCGGCAGTGTTCAATTTCTGGGATCAGGTTGCGTCATTGTATCTCTCCCCTCTCTGCTAACCTCGTTTTTTGGTAGAGTATTTCTTGAGATATGCTTTCTTTGCCTTTTTATTCCTCCGCTGATACATTTCAGGTAGCTTTGATAATTTTTGGGCGCAATATTTATCAATAAGAACTCGTCATTGTTTCATTCTCGTTGCATCGTTCTCACCACGGTACCCCTTTCAGCTTTTTTTTCAGGGTGAGAAATCCTTCACAAAATATTGACGCTTATGAAACGGATGTCAGATTCGTGATCAGCATCCCAAGTAACCCCCTAGACGAAGTTTCAGCTAAATCGGTGACCCCGAAGTTTCAGCTAAATCGGTGACCCTGCCTGGACCACCCTTGTTAACGGTATGGGTGGTCTCCGACCGAATCGTGAAGAACGGATGTCAGATTCGTGATCAGCACCACAAATAACCGCCTAGACAAAACTTCAGCGAAAAAATTTTCTCGACCGAATTCGTGTCGGTGGAGTCGGAACTTTTAACTTGTGCCTAATAAATTTTCGTTCAACAAAAATTTGGCATAACTACCTTTGAATATTCGTTATAGTTCACCTTCACCTGCATGTGTAATAATTTTGCAAATTCGAGATCATCAATTACAGCAAAACTGGATGATCACGACATTAAGTAGAATACTTCAATAAAATAGTGTTATACAATTTCGGGCCAAATACGTGTAGCGCTGTCGGAGGAGGCGCGACTGTCGCATGCACCCGGTACCAAGTTCCTGGTTCGTATTTCCAGCCCAGGCCAACCAAGCCTTCCATCCCTCCGGTCTCGGTGAATTAGTACCAGACTTGTCTGGGAAGGACGAAGCGCTGACTTGTTCAACGGCTGGCCACCGCAAGTCATTGTATGGCCAAATACGCATTCATGTCGCCTCTACGACATCCCGTAGAAGTAGAATGCGCTGGCGCATCCCAGAAGGGATCGAGTAACGCCGTCCTTTATCCTTTATCCTTTATACAATTTTCACGTCGAATTCGATACTTTTAAAATCAAATTGGAGACATCCACACCTCGCTGCTTCATGTAAGCAACATTTTCACAATCAGTCGAATAAAAATCGCTTCGAGCTAGTCGAGTGCCTGGCACGATCTCCTCCTGTATTACAACAAACGATAGCTGCTTGGGAACAAAATTGAGGCTAATATTTTTCTTCGAAAAATAAAATTTTTATAAAATTATTACACGCAGATGAACTATAATAAAAAATTCGAAAAACGTTATATCAAATTTTCCTTTAACAAAAAATATTCTAACCACCTTAGTGAGTCTGTAGCCTAACCTGTATGAAGTTCGTTTCAATTTGGAAGAGCTCGCTTTGATTTCAAAAGACTTAGGCTAGCTTAGAAGAGTGTCCAGTTTGATTTGAAAAGTGTCCAATTCGACGTGAGCAGTCTGCCAACCTAGCGACCGGAAGACTGCCGGCTGGGGCTTCGCCCTGGAAATCGACATCGGTCAGGGATAGTAGAGCGATTCTGATAGGGGTGATTTTCACCAACGGCCGGATTCATCAACGACTTACGTAACTTTAACGGAGAATGGTAAGCGAAAACCTCAGATAACGGGGCTTGTCGCTCACCATATCGCTTGATCAGCCGCTGATAAGCCGCGTTGTCTGAGCTTTTCGCATGCAATTCTCCGTTAAAGTTACGTAAGTCGTTGATGAATCCGGCCCCAGACCGTTTTTCGTGTAATTTAGATAACTGAATCTAATCAGAATTCTGATGTCCTATCCGATTCGTATGTCCGATGTGAGATCCGAGGATAAACCAGTTATTTGGAAATATTCGAAAAAATTAAGAAGAAATTCCTTCCTGTTAAAGCTACTCTTATGCGAATCACCCCGAGATCGGTGCTTTCCAAAGATGCCATTATTCGCATAATCCTCTCAGCGGAGTTTGAAAAAGTGGCGGATTCGAATAATCCAAATCGGCGTCGGATTCAACGTCCAGTAGCGATATGTGAACCATGCCTAGAATATCGACTACACGACAGAAATATATCTATTTCGACGACCATAATAACTGCTTATCATCTTGAATGGTTATTCCTGGAAAATGCTGGCCCATCAGGGATGAGCGGATTGACCGTTATCCGTTACCCGTTATCCGCTTTCCGGAAGATTGGCTTATCCGTTTTGTTGTTCGTTATCTGGCGATTTTGGGCCCCGAATAACGAACAACAAATTAGCTGAATCTTAGCTTTCGACGCGATGATGGACGGACCATGTACAGGGTCCTTCACGATCGTGAGAGTAGTCGTCAGAAACAACAGAAGTATTCACACCTAGAAGGGTTAATTGAAGTTTCCTCACTTGGGAACGGGCTACATAGTTTTAAAGATATCTAACTTCCAGTCTTCCAGAAGGCCCGCTAAGCCTGTACCATACTTATGTGAGGCCTACTTAGCACAGCGTTGTTCATCCATCTCAAGTCATGTGCTGACCAAGAAGGCATACAAACTGCTTAGCAATCGTCAAAAGTGGAGAGCCGCATCCTGGGAAGATTTTTTACCGCCGATCTTTCCATCGTATCATTTGTGGTTGCACGATTGCAGTATGCTCGATTCGATTGCAGGTGTTAATGGTATCTTTTTAGCCATATGCTGTCGTGAATTATCAAAAAATACTGCAGTACAGCAATGAATACTAGCAAAAGAAATAGGATTAATCCAAATACATAGAGCAAGCAACTTCTCCATTAAAAATTTTAGGGGAGCAATAAACTACTAAACAAACTTATCATCGTGGATGCTGAAGACGTAGATTTGTTTTAATTTGTGAGTTTTTTTTTTGCGAAACTTATCTGCAACATAGGGAACACCTTCGTTTTGGGGCTGGGTCGGATATCTTCCCCAGATCCAGAACGGATGTCATAACTCTGTGAGTGTGTGTTTGCCGTACACAATTGCTTGCAGTTAGTACCCAAAAGTTAGTTTTTATCCATCCCAGATAATTCACATTCTATCTTGGGATGCTATCGAGCAGCGACAACAATAGTCATTCTTAGCATATGTGGGACAAGATCGTTATGTGAAGTTTGTTTGACTGGATGTCTCCTGCCTTCTTTGTCTCCTGTCTTTCCAGAGACATCGGAAGGTTTGCTCTTCCAATGACTACTCTATTTTTCAATTGCTCTTGTTGAAAAAAGAGTTAAGCACAGAGTAAGGCTGATAAATAAGACAATCTAACCGACCCCTTAGAAACAGGTGAAAGGCGGGTTGTCGCTGTGCGTTTGTCTTCCTACGGATGGGCAGAAAACCCCATAGAGCGCCGTTAATGTGGCGACTGAAAAACGTTTAAAAAACAGTACTAAAATGCCTAGAAATGTCTTATAAAATAACAGTGCTTCAAGTCCTGATCCGTTGTTAGATTAATGCAATTTGAAACGAGTTTTAATTTTTGTTGTTTGTTCGTTATCCGTTTTCCGTTATCCGGCCATTTTCGGGCAGAATTATCCGTTATCCGTTATCCGGTTTTCAAAATTTCATTATCCGCTCATCCCTGTGGCCCATTGGAAACGATTTCTAGGGCGAAGCCCCAACTAGTAGTCAGTTCGTTCGCTATGTTGGTCACGTTATAATTGGGCCTCTATGAGCGGAAAACTCCCGCAGTGAGAAACAGCACTCATCATCACACCTCGTTACATCTCCAACAGAACTTTTTTGTTCTAAACTGCACACAAGATGAGATGGCAATTGGGTGTTTGAGGAACCTCGAACTTCGAGGCTCCTCATACTCTCTCCAACAAAGCAGTCTCATCTAATGGAAAGGAAGAATCTGTTATAGCAACTATCACCGATGTAGTTCTTTTTTTGGGAGAAAGCGGAGGCGATATAGGAAACAGATAAAAATAAATGATAAGGATTGATGCTAGTCAATCTCTTTTCGAGATGCGTCACGCATTCCCCTTCTAAAGGATATTGGATGCGGCTTTCGCTATAACGTGACCAACTTAGCGAATGAACTGACTACTAGCACAAGGTACTTGTTTGGTTCTTCTCAGACAAGTCTGGTACCGATTCGCCGACCACTGGGGATAAAAGCCATGGTTAGCCTAGATGGAAAACCTCGATCTGAGAACCTGGAATTGGAACGCATGAGATAACCAGCGCCTTCTCCTACTGAGCTACCACGCGCGCTTACAAGGCTCAAAAATTGTCAGAAACCGGAATACGAAACACGGAAATGGAGAAAAATAACTACCTCAACTCATTTGTTCAAAATGTTTTTTGATTTCGATTTGTTTTAACTTTTGCACTGGATCTACTGCAGTACCTTGCAAAAATAGTTTTTAATCCAGTAGCAGTTCATGGTGTTATCCGTGTTACCCACGTCGCTCACAACTTTGTTGGCGTTGGTGGTTTAAAACTGTACATTGTTATTTTCTTGTCGCTGTTTTTCTTTTATTTATTTATTTATTTATTTCTGTACGATGCATAAGGCATACGTGATATAGGATGTTGTACAATACAAAACACCAATACAGGAAAAACAACTGTTAAATCTAGAAATGTAAAAGCTTGTTTCTAGCCATGTGCTTGAACAGCCTGTAATGTGCCGACGATCGAGGGACACAGGAGATTAGCGAGATAAAGCTGGAACCAGCTCTACACGTGAAACTACATGATCTGGTATTCGTTTTGGGTACACCGTAAGATATTTTTTCTGAGCTGCCCCTAGTTCTACATATTATTATACGATAGAATTTTGAAGCATCTACATCAATTAGGCCAGTCAAGAGTTTGAAAACCACACAGACATCAGTAAGTTTACGACGAGAGACTAAGGAATGCAACTTATATTCGCTATTTCTAGCTACAGGACGAGGAGCTCTTATAGATCTACTACAAGCTATCCTAAAAAATAATTTGCGAGTGAAATTGTCTTGCACCTTCTCAAGAAGAGCGATGTCTTTTGATTTCGAAGGAGAAAAGACTGATGAACCATACTCCTCAATAGAGCGAATGTATGACTTGTAAGCCCTAAGAAGCGTTTCCTGATCCACTATAGAGAGAGCTTTGAATATAAGGAACGTTCGAGAAGACGCTTTATTGTAAATCATTTTGTAGTGCTCGGAGAAGTCAAGCTTATTGTCGTAGTGAAATCCTAAATCTTTGACGCGAGAAACGGGTGTTAATGAGTGATTTTTGATGCTATAGTTGGCGTCATAATCAGATTTACCCATCCTCATAAATACCGTTTTCTCAGGTGCCAGGGGGAGTCTCCATGTTCCAGACCACATCTGTATAGCATCAAGGGCAGACTGAATAGACTCTATGTCACTTGGGCCTCTGAAAGTTCTTTTGCTTTTTTTTCTTCAAAGGCGCACTTCGGATGCTGCAATGAATAAATAAATTGAACAGGATCCACAGCGGTATCAGAAATCATTTTTGCTGTGCTTGTTCAAAGCTTTTAGGTAGGCAGAACTTTTCACAGTCTTCGAGTTCTTCGCATCATTCTCATCAAAACATGGCAGAAAGAAGCGTGCCTTTGTTACATCAATGTGTTATCTTTAATTAGAGTTAGCACAGTAAAGTAGATCACACACAAAGTCATGTGCTACTATAACGGCATGCAGTATCTTCACTTCTTTATCTAATCCCGGATAGAGCTCTTTCGCCGAGCAGTTTTTTGTCCTCTGACGCCTAGACTGCTTAAAACTATGTACTTGTAATGATTAAGTGAAGATTGATCAAAGCAAGGTCTAAAACTGAAGTAGCCACGTTCATCATCATCCGATTAGGGTAGAAGTTCCTTGTCTTGCTCGTTGTTATGAGCACGATGTCGTCAGCGAAACGAAGATGGTGCAGCTGCTGGCCGTCGACCTTCACTCCCATGTCTTCCCACTCTAGTTCGCGCATGACGTTTTCGAGGGTGGCGCTGAAGAGCTTCGGGGATATGGTATCCCCTTGCCGAGCCCCTCTCCTCACGTCGATGACGACGCGTTGTAGAATGGTGAGATCTTGGTCGTGAATCCACTGTTCAGCTCTCGAAGGACTCTGATGTACTGAGTAGGAACGCCCTGAGTGAGCAGGGCTTCGATGACCGCTTCAGTCTCGACGGAGTCGAATGCCTTCTTCAGCTCGATGAACGTAAGACAGAGCGGCAGCCTTTACTCTTGCGATACTTCGATCAGCTTTGTGATGATGTGTATGTGATCGATCGGGCTGAATCCTCTCTGAAATCCTGCTTGCTCGCATGGCTGTCCTTCGTCCAGCGTTCTGCTAATCCTATTCAGAATCACTCGAGTGAACAGCGTGTAGACTACGGACAGCAGGCAGAGGGCTATAGTTGCCAATATCGTGCACGTCTCCCTTCTTGTACAACAAGACGGTCTTGCTGGTCTTCCACTGAGATGGAACCTTGCACTCCGACAGGTAGCGTGTGAAGAGCCGCGCCAGGGTGTTGATGAGACCTTGTCTTGAATAGCCTCAAAATTTCAACGGATCTGTGGCGCAGGTCAGGTCGAGATTAAACAGGCATTTCCATACTCAACAATGGCAATTACATTACAATCTCGGGAACTGAAAAAAGAATGCACCATGGAATCGAAGACAATACTTGGGTAGCTGATTATTCATGGCGGCTCCACGCTTCCGCAAGAATATTCGGATCAATCCTAGACGGTTGAGGTGCGGGGGGGGGGGGGGCACCGCTAGAAATCGAAGCAAGCACAAACAAGGTGGCCCATCTTCGGAAGGAAATTACATAGAAACATCCGCTCACGAGGTAGCTGGGTGTGTAGTTCTGTGAAATAGTCCACTTTCACTATTCACTTTCGTCCCTACTGGCTAACTGACGTGGGCGAACATCAGCCCTTGCGGTGGATCCAATTGGCCTCTGAAGACGACGAGAAGTCGAAACGTCAGGCCCGGCTGAATAAAGATCCACCTAAAAACCTCGTGTTGGCACAAAAAACTGAACTGACTAACAAGTGCACTTTCTGTTTTACCGCCGTTGTTAGAAATACTATACATAAGTGAAATGTCCCTCCCCACTAGGATAGACCCGAATAATCAGACTGTACGCACCAAGAAAACCTTTTCCCGCTTGGGAGAAGAAGTAGATGTACAGGACCTTAACGGTTCTTGAGTTACCTTGAAAGCAGTTTTGAACAGAGTATTGTCTCAGAGTTCAATAAGCAGTCGTAATCAATCAAAATATTAGCTCAAGCTTTTATCACTCAAAACTGTTCGTCAGACGTGCTCCGAGACCTGCTTTCTATTGCGATCTGTAGAACCGGCAGTGAGCGTGTGGTGAATCCGTTGAACTCTTCTGTAGATAACATAAGGCTGAATCTGGTCTACAAAGGGCTTGCTAAAGCTGCCAACGTCAGTCTTTTGCCCCTCCTTCCAATTTCGCCGTGAATCTCGTTCAAGCAGAGGTCTCGCTACGTTTTCTGACCTTCGATTCAACGACTTTACAAAATGTGAACCAATCTCTTTCTGGAGCTCTGGTTGAAGCAGTTACCTGTGCGAGGACTGTAACACTTCCAATTCCTAGCATGGATATATTATTCAGAAACGAAGATATCTTCATCCTCCAGCAGATCCTGCACCCCATGTTCATATCCTTTCGTTACTTTCGACCGCCACGGATCTCCCTCGATAGAGAGCCTTCGGGCTCTCTTGTTAAGAGGGATCTCGGGCCGCTTGTCGCAGGGCCACGTGGCGCGTCCCCGGGTGGTGGATAGGGGAATTAAACGCGAACCAAATGCGACCGTGTACTGCCCAGAGACGCAGGTGGGATGCAGGGGATGGACTCCTTGCTCCTGCTGTGTCGGGTCGATGCGTTCCTTGTGCGTGGGAGCGGCATGTTCGTGCACAGTGTGCGTGGATGTGTCCGTGACTGTGCGGATTGTAACTGTGTCGGCTCGGCCAAAAGCTTGCACTCGGTAGACTGGGAGTACATGTAAGGCGATTCGAGGCCGCCTTAAGTCTCGCCCCGTCCCTTCGGGCAGTCTGGCTGGCTGCCCGGAGTACCCCGCCCGCACGACAGAGCCTGACTAGCTACCCGTGTTGTATTCCAGTCAAACACAGCAGCACTAAAGGGCCTCATTCCCCTGACCCCGAAAGAGCCCCCATTTCTGCAGCGATGGGAAGGACGAGTACGGAGAGGCTGCTAAAATCTCAGGGCCTAACCAGGCTGCGCAAACTGAGAAGGACTAGGATGACGATCTGTACTTACAACGCCCGCACGCTTGCGTCGGAAGCATCCGTCGAGGACCTGATGATGCAAGCCAGGAAGATCAAGTACGACGTCATCGGACTGACCGAGACGAGAAGACACCACCCCCTACACGCCGCCTACGACTCCGGAGAAGAACTGTTCCTCGGAACATGCGACAGCAGGGGAGTAGGCGGCGTTGGTGTCCTCGTCAACACGCACTTGGCCATGAACATCGATTCGTACGAGTCTCTGACAAGCCGAATCGGACGTCTGCGACTGAAGCGATGTGGCTCCGTGCCAGCCTTGACTGTGTTCGTCGCGTATGCCCCAACATCCGACTACGACGACGAAGACGTCGAGGCCTTCTACGTGGAGCTGGAGAAGTTCTATAAGGAAGATCACACCTTCTACAAGGTGATCGTCGGCGACTTCAATGCCAAGATCGGGCCACGAAGGTCGCTGGAAGAACTTCACATCGGAACCCACGGTTTGGAGTGGAACGAGCAAGGTGAAAGGCTGTCTGAGTTTATCATGTCGACCAAGACCATCCATGGAAACTCGCAGTTCCAGAAGCCTCCCTCCCTACGATGGACCTGGGAATCCCCCGGTGGCCAGTTCCACAACGAGATCGACCACATCATCTTCAATCGCAAGTATTGCCTGACCGATGTCTCCGTTGTCCCCAAGTTCTACACGGGATCGGACCACCGCCTCCTTCGCGCGAGGTTCCGCTTTTCGCGTCAAGGAGAGAAGGCCGCGAAGTTCAAGAAGAGGAGTCCCAGAACGACCATCAACTGGGATCTCTACACCTCTCTTGTCGGCCTTTGGGAAGATGCCGTCATGGACAACGTCGACGAGGAATACGATCGCTTCGTGCACCATCTCCACGATAGTGCTAAGGGAGCCGAGAGCTTGAAGACCACCAAGAGACGCCTGTCTCCGGAAACTCTCGAGCTGATACGCCAACGTGGAGCAGCACGAGCGTCAGGCAACTATCAACTGACGTCCGAGCTTGCAAAGCTATGCAGAGCGGCGATAAAGGAAGATCTGAAGGAGAGAAGGGCGGAAGTGTTGGCTGAAGCAGCAGAGGCAGGGCTGAGCATCCGCAATGCCCGCCGGAACTTCGCCAACTTCAAGACCAAGATGACCGCTCTCCGACGTCCTGACGGAACCGTCACCTCTTCCAGAAGGACCATGGAGAAAGTCATCCACGACTTCTACTCCGATCTCTTCGATAGCCACGTCCACCTGCCCCTACGCCATCTTCCGCAGGATGGATACGTCATCCCCTCTGTTCTCCCTTCCGAGATCCGACACGCCATCTCGTCGGTGAAGAAACGTACAGCACCCGGTCCTGACAGGATCAGAGCTGAACACCTGAAGAACCTCCCGCCAGCGCTCATCAACACCTTGGCGCGGCTCTTCACACGCTACCTGTCCGAATGCAAGGTTCCATCTCAGTGGAAGACCAGCAAGACCGTCTTGCTGTACAAGAAGGGAGACGTGCACGACATTGGCAACTATCGCCCGATCTGCCTGCTGTCGGTAGTCTACAAGCTGTTCACTCGAGTCATCTTGAATAGGATTAGTAGAACGCTGGACGAAGGACAGCCATGCGAACAAGCAGGATTTCGGAGAGGATTCAGCACGATCGACCACATACACACCATTACGAAGCTCATCGAAGTGTCGCGAGAGTACAAGCTGCCGCTTTGCCTTACGTTCATTGACCTGAAGAAGGCATTCGACTCCGTCGAGACTGAAGCGGTTATGGAAGCCCTGCTCACCCAGGGCGTTCCTACTCAGTACATCAGAGTCCTTCGAGAGCTGTACAGTGGATTCACGACCAAGATCTCACCATTCTACAACGACGTCGTCATTGACGTGAAGAGAGGGGTTCGACAAGGGGATACCATATCCCCGAAGCTCTTCAGCGCCACCCTCGAAAACGTCATGCGCGAACTAGAATGGGATGACATGGGAGTGAAGGTCGACGGCCGGCAACTGCACCATCTTCGCTTCGCTGACGACATCGTGCTCATAACACCGAGCATCACTCAGGCGGAGCGAATGCTGGCCGACTTCGATCGTGTATGTGGAAGCGTTGGACTGCAGCTGAATCTTACGAAGACGATGTTCATGAAGAACGGATGGGTTTCTGATGCCCCATTCTCGCTCAACGGAACGAACATCTCCGAATGCTCCAGCTATGTGTATCTGGGTCGCGAAGTCAACATGGCCAACGACCTAGCACCAGAGCTGAGCAGGAGGAAACGAGCGGCTTGGGGAGCTTTCAAGAGCGTCGAAGAAGTCGTGAAGAAAACGAAGAACGTCCGACTCCGTGCCCACCTATTCGACTCCACTGTTCTTCCTGCCCTAACATACGCCTCAGAGACCTGGGCTATACGAAAGCAGGATGAACACGCGATCAGCGTCGCGCAGCGTGGAATCGAGAGGACGATGCTCGGAGTGACACGACTCACGCAAGTGAGAGAAGGCCTCCGGAGTTCCGAGCTTCGCCGACGTTCGAAGATCAGAGACGCTGTCGCATGGGCCAAGTCGTCGAAAATTAGGTGGGCCGGCCACGTAATGCGATTCGCAGACACCCGCTGGACGAGAGCCGTCACAGACTGGATTCCGCGGGATGTCAAAAGAACACCAGGACGCCCACCAACGCGTTGGTCGGACTTCTTCGTGAAAGCCCTGAACGACCGATATGACGCTCTTCGTGTTCCTCGAGCGAGGAGGATCCATTGGACCACTCTGGCACGCGACAGGGACGAATGGAGACGCTGCTGGCGCCCGCTCGAGCAAGTCGATGATCAACGGGACGACAGGTGATACAGGTGATACTTTCGACCGAATTGGTCGGCACCTTTGATTCTGTTATTTTAAGCTGTAGAACATCTGCGCAGCGCAGGCGGTTGGGTGGCTGTGAGCGTTCTTCGCTAAGACGGCCGCTTCCGTCCGTCCGTCAGTCGTGACGGGATAATCCCATGGGGTTCAGGTGACCCGACGGGTCATCGCCCGAGTGAGGCGAGATGTTGGCATAGGAAGCGAGAGGTCACTCCCGCTGCAGCCAGGGCGTCGTTCACACAATGGACCGCACCGTGCGAAAGGACTAATCGTGCTTCGGGCCGAGTCAGCCACTATCTTAATGGGCCCCGTAATGCACTAGGTGGTCATCTAACATGCGCGACCCCTGCGGCGTACTTATCGCCCGGCTATGAGACCCGAGAGAAACTCAGGGACTCCGTAGCTAATCCCTCAAGAAACAAGAGAAGCTATCTCTACGAATTCATGGGGATGCACTGACAATGTGAGAAACTACACTGAAGTTAGACTCCATATCCGACTTTCCATGATCTCGGCATGACGTTTCGTGTTCAATTGTTGCTTCGTGAAGCTGTGCACCGAGACGGTTACAGCACTTTATTCGGCTTACGTTTCGGGGGTTTCGCCTTTGTCGGAGCCAGGAATAGTCCAAATAACATTTGAAGAACTACTCCTCCAAAGGTCATTTCATATGACAAAGGGAAATTCAAAGGTCAATGGAGTGAAGAAAACGATGTGGAGAAATGAAGAAGGGCTAACCTTCGTCATTTCTCCACATCGCTTCCACCAGTCACCCCCCGTCTGACGGTGACTGGTGGAAGCCGAGGAGCTCCACCAGTCACCGTCAGACGGGAGCGAACGTTGGAGAATGACTTAAGCATTAGGGACCACCTACCCTAAGAACCTCCAAGGGCATGACCCTGTAGAGGTCAAAACCCACAGAGCCCGACAAAGGGTGCCAGCTTACACGCGTGCATCAGATAAGAAGCAAGTTTAATTCCGTAAGAGTTCTATAAGTTCGAAAATCTGTTCTAAGACTTTGCGACTGGTACATGCAATTTGAGCTTTCCTCTGACGGATTTCGTCGGCTGAAAATAGTGAAGACGAACTCATATGGGTGTGCAGGACTGAGTGGAGCAATTCCGCTACCACTCCAAGTAGAGAGCGAGACTCACTACGACAGCGATGCTTCCACTCCGCTGAATTTGTTACATTACTAGTGAGTTTTTGCCGTTCATCCCGATGTGCGAGCTCTGAGACCGCGCAGTCTATACACTTAACATCAGCATGGGTCAGCAGTTGGTAGGTCTCAGTTGCTCAGTGGTGATCGCATAGCTGAGCATTCTCTCAGCACTTGTGAAACAACGGTGAGTTCGGTCTGCTTCAGCGAGATTCCGCTTGACACTCGTAGGAAACATTGAAACTGGCAGAGCTTGAGAAGGACGTTTTTGCCGAAATGAGTGCCTGGTCTTAGGTTTCGAACTTCCTTCAGGCCTTTGAAAATGACGAAGTTGTCGAAACGTCAGGTCGAATAAAGTTGTTCCACTATAACAAACCTGCGTGGCGCAGAAGCATTAAGACTACTCTGACAATATGCCCAGGTTTTATGAAGGCTGAAGATGGAGGATTATGCTTAGAACAATTTTTTGTTGAGAGAAAATTTGGTATAACTTTTTTTGAAATTCTTTAGTTCAGCTGCCCGAACGGAAGCAATTATTTTATAAAATTTTTAGTTTTTAAGAAAAATATAATAAATTAAATTTTGTTTCAAAGCGCAACAAGACGGTAATCAATTAGTGCGTTAAAAGAAGAGATTGCGCCATGCACTCGGTAAGCTCGTCACAATATTTTTTGACTGATAGTGTAAATGCTGCTTACATAAAGCACCAAGGTGAAGAGATGCTCCTTACAATTGTTTTGTTGTATCGTTTATAGGAGTGCAACTACATGCAAAGAGAGATTTTGCTATCAATCGAATAAAAATAGCGACGATTGGAAGAGGACATGGATCTCTCCTTTTTGCCATAAAAAATGGTCGACTATCTGCTTTTTAAAACAGGCTTTATCTTTTGAGAAACCATTGTGTCTTCTCAAAAGGTAAGAATTTTATAAAATTTCAAACAGTATGTTTACTTATTGGGTAAAGAAAGTTATACAAAATTTCCCCTGAATAAAAAATTTTCTAAGACCTTTTTTCGGGTCTCTGGTTTAACATGGAAAGAGCTTGTTTTGATGTGGAAGATGTTTAGTTCGATTTAGAAAGCGTTAGATTTGTCCAAGTTGACGAGAAAAGTGTCCAGCTTGATCTGAAAAGTGATGAAAAGTGTTTGACGCGAAAATGGTGTGAACGCTACTAATTCCCTACATCGACGGTTTCAAGATAAAAGGGCATAGGATCTGCGTTAAATTTTTAGATTTTTAGAACTGTTCGCTCTATGTCCCCTTCAGGAGCCGATGTTGTGCAAGAGAAGCAACTCTGACTCTTCTGAACACTCCAAATCCAATACATCCAAGTGGGCAACCATTCCAACGTATCGTATCACCTTGGAGGAACAACGCGCGCGCGTGTGTGTGTGTGTGTGTGTGTGTGTGTGTGTGTGTGTGTGTGTGTGTGTGTGTGTGTGTGTGTGTGTGTGTGTGTGTGTGTGTGTGTGTGTGTGTGTGTGTGTGTGTGTGTGTGTGTGTGTGTGTGTGTGTGTGTGTGTGTGTGTGTGTGTGTGTGTGTGTGTGTGTGTGTGTGTGTGTGTGTGTGTGTGTGTGTGTGTGTGTGTGTGTGTGTGTGTGTGTGTGTGTGTGTGTGTGTGTGTGTGTGTGTGTGTGTGTGTGTGTGTGTGTGTGTGTGTGTGTGTGTGTGTGTGTGTGTGTGTGTGTGTGTTTCCGTCCATTCGTCCGTCACAACTGGAGTGGGGGCACGGCATATTGGCGATTCTCTACGATTGATGACGGTCAACAGCGAACCAATGCTTCAGCCCTGGGGGTAGTCGAGTTCGCTGAACACGAACATGAAGTTCGGCTTTGAAGCTTCGATCGCCATCAATCGATATTGCTCGAACTATCGATTTTTTGTGGATCTCATTCAAGCGGATTGAGACTTCAGCCCTGAACTTCAGTACGCTGATGGCTAATCGATGAACGTTTTGTGTTTATAGTCTCTACAAGCATTTAATATCCTCGCCCAATTGTAATAAAATGACGATCCTCTGAATACTCCCTAAAAATATTGGATTCTTTCAGCGTGGCATCGCTTTATTGGCGGAACAATTACGTATAGATCTATAATTGGTGGGCTCAATCTTTTCTGAGTAGTAATCAACACCTCTAGAATAGCAGCCTCTTCGGGACCCTTTCTAACTTGCCCCATTCGACGTAGTTAGGGTGTTCTTCCTGCAGAAACCATGACATAGACAGCTACAATTGATGATGGGAAGTTATTACTAGGACAAAGCCGTTGAGAAGACGTCGGTGCGGCCGACAGACCGTTCTATCGGCTGGTATTCCCATAATGCACTTATGGGTAGAATGCTTAAGTATTCTAACATCGAAGATGTAAACAGTTGCAGCGATGTTTGTTTTGTGTTTTGTTGCGATCAAAACTCCAGCGCCGAGCGCGTCTCGAACATGCACCTCCTACTGAGGGCGGGAATGCTCTACGCCATTACATCATTAGAAAGGAAACTGATTTGAAATGTTTCTATCAAGACCATCAGCTTAACTGGTTCCATGCTGAAATCAGCGGCCGACTCATTCTGACACATGAGTGAGTTCTGACTGGTCCCAAGATGTGTAGATGTAGCGTCCGATCAATCAGCGCCTGGTGTTATGGCGTAGAGCATTCCAGCTTGGTCAGCAGGAGGTGCGGGTTGGAGTCCCGCCTGGCGCTAGAGTTTTGATCGCAACAAAAGATCGTTGTAACAGCTAGAGTTCATTGTTTTAATCGATACTATTTCCCTTTTTTCTGTTTCACGGGTGCACATCAGGTGCAGTGAACAAGAAATAGCAAGAACGCGCATATGTCTATCGGTTGGTCTGTTTGTCGTCATATAGATCGGAGACTACGGAGTATATATTGTAAACGCGATAGAGGTGGATAGTTTCATAGAAACTGAAAACGCTACCCTATCATATTCTACAAGCCAATTGTACGTTCCATTTTTGCCCTTTTTAGCCTTAAAAAAAGAAAGCCGAAAGAAGAAAAGAAGAAGCCATTCAAAGAGCGTTCGGATCCAGAAGGCGTGTCACTGGCATGGTCCTAAGAGCGTTTCTATTGCCATAGACGTCGTACCCTTTGTCCAAGTATGCTTCGGGTGAGCAACTCGTACCATTTCGTCCAATCTGGGAAAGATTAGCCTGGACGGATGGAAGACTTGGCCTGGGGCCGGATTCATCAACGACTTTCAGAGATTTAACGGAGAAATAACAGCCGAAACTCCTGATAACACCAACATTTCACCATATCGCCTGTTGATCAGCCGCGTTGATTCGGTTTTTTTTTCAGGAATATCAGCTGTAATTTCACCGTTAAATCTTTGTAAGTCGTTGATGAATCCGACCCCTGGATCGAATCTGAACGAAGCACCACAATTCGGTGTGCAAGCGGCAACCAACCGGCTTCTTCCGACCTCTCTACCACGCACCTCGGAATGATGAAGGCTAAAAAATGGCATTACTCAATCCCTTTTGGGATGCGCCACGCATCCTTCTTTTACGGGATATCATGGAGGCGATTTGAATGCCTATTTGGCCATACAATGGGTTGCAGTGGCCAGCCTATGAACAACTTACCGCTTCATCCTTACAAGACAAGTCTGGTACTAATTCACCGAGCCCTAGGGGTTGGAAGGTTCGCTTGGCCTAGGCCCGAAATCCGAGCCAGGAACCTGGTATCGGGTGCACGCGACAGCCGGCATCCTTTTCGACTGCGCTGCACGAGATGCACCTCATATCAATATACCACTACCACTTGCACCTGAGAAATCCTGCTGCTTAGTAATTGGTGGCCGAAATGTTGTCTCTCTCCCTGACTACAAACTACAGAATTCAACACTTAGAGTAGTTGACGAGGTTCGCGATCTTGGATTTTTAATACGCAAAAATCTGAATTTTGACGCTCATTACAAATCTTTGGTAAAAATGGCAAATTTTCGCACCTATGTACAACATTTTCAAAGTTTTGAAGAGCAATAATCCTGCTCTCCTTCTGCGGGCTTATAAAACATATGTGCGGCCGATAGCTGAATTCGGAACAACTATGTTCAACCCTCTCAAGAAGAAAGACGTTGACATGCTCTAAAGAATTCAGAATAATTTCACTCGCAAAGCAGTAACGAGATGCTTTGGCATGTACTACTCGCAAATCCCAAATGGCCGAGAAAGAAAAAGGATGTTGGGATTAAAGTCTCTTGAATGTAGAAGGCAATCATTCGATCTCAAGATGCTTTTAAAGATTCTCACCCAAAAGGTGCACATAAACCCATGCATATTTTTCCGAGGCCATCTGTCTAGAACAAGGAGAGGTAAGCTTCAGCTATATGTGCCGGTAGCGAGGAACACAGTCAGATCAACATTCTTGACCTATAGAAGCTTGTGGGAGTTCTACTTATTACTAACCCAAAACGAGAATCTCTTAGGATTATCTGAGCATTCACTCGCTTGATTGTTGTCCAGCGTTGTATTGTTATAACTGTTTCCGTTCTCATTTATTGGTGCCTACTTACTCCTCAAGTTTGAGTTATTAATGTTTGTGTTGCTTTTTTTGTTTCTTTATTATCTGCGTGACTACCACCATGCTGTGAATAAATAAAATAAATAAATATACATTTCGAGGTTGAGTTGGATCTAGTTAACCTTTTTAGAGTCATATTAATTTTTGTCGATAATCGGAGAAGGACGATGAAACCAATCCCGAAGTATAAAAAGGTCAGAAAGGGAAGAGACGAAAATCTGAATGTGATAGGCGAAAAGCGGACGAAATTGTGATGCTGAAGTACAACGACAACCTGTATTACTTCTCTAGTTCTAGCCGAAGCGTCAGTTTCGTAGAAGATGGAAAAGGCAGCAATTCTTCTTCTGGAAAGGATCGGCACTAAGGAGAGCTAGAGAAGCGGTTGGGAGGAACAACAGCGGCCACAATGACGGGGAAGCGGAGCGGCACATGGCCGAATAGACTGCTGACAAATCGCCACGAGTCCATCACAGCTGAATCTCATCGAGGCCTTATACACTGCCTGTTCAATGCCTCCTCTATTGATCCGGAATACAGCGCTTCACATTTCTTTTTGGTGCTGCTCGACTCTTCTCTGATTGAATTGCTTGGAACTACCATTATTGCTTTTGAGCAGACCAGGGGTGTGCTTAACCTCCGGCCGTTTTTTAATTAAAATTTTTAGCGATTATTTTTCGTTAATTCGCCAAATTTTATTAATTTATATTACAGCTAATTGTGTGTCTCATTGTTTTAAATCAAAATAAAAATTAGGAACATCCTTTCTATATCAATTTCAAGTAAAAAAGATACCTTTCAGACAAATTTTACACTTCTGTGGCTTTCCTGGAATTTTCTTTGAGCCCTAATCTGGGAAAACAGCGTTTGAATTCTTCTAAAATTGTCATTCTTTTAGTTAAAAAATGACTTTGAGCTTATTTCAAAGAGTAGAAAACAGATATTCTTAAAGTTCTGCAAAAAAAAATCGTGCGTCTAAAACGTTGCGATTTTCATTAACCAAAACCCAAAATTCCCTTTGCGCACGCAAAAAAAAAAACAAATTGGAAGAACACGCACATTCCACTTAGCAGCCTTAAGCAGTATTTATACAATCAGCCAGATGCGCAGTACGGCGTAGTACGCTCAAAAATCGCTGCTTTCTTGCACTTTGAGATCTGTCTAAAACCTTCTTTTCCAAAAAATAAAACACTGTAAGGCCTCTGTCTCCCGCGGAAGCATCCGCGGAACGTCCGCGGACGGACGGTGCACCGTATAGTTGTGCTTTCGCAAAATTTTCGAATATTCGAATGGTTTCGAATACCCGCAATTTTCGAGCATTCGAATTTCGAATACATTCGAAAAACGTGATTTTTTGAACATTCGAATTCGAATACATTCGAAAAATGCGATTTTTTGAACATTCGAATTCGAGTACATTCGAAAAACGCCATTTTTTGAACACTCGAATTCGATTACATTCGAAAAATGCGATTTTTTGAACACTCGAATTCGAATACATTCGAAAAACGCGATTTTTTGAACATTCGAATTCGAATATTGATTCGAATATTCTGTTCGAATATTCGAATATTTTCGAATGGAACACGGAAAGGAAAAAAAAACATGGCTGGTGTTTTGGTGGCAATGACCAATAGACGGTTTACCCTGACGTAGTAGGAAATTTACATTCGTTTGCAAAGCGTTCAACGAAGTTTTAATGGAGTGATCTTTCCACCGAATTCTTCTATGCCTGAAAGGATGAAATATGTTACTGGTCATCAAACCAAACAACACGTCCTTAAAAAGTTTAGTTCTTTTTCGTGGTCGACTGATAAAAAGATTCCAAATTCCATACCTTACCTTAGCCCAATAAAGGGCCAGGTGAAATCGCCTGGGATATAGCTGGTGAAGCGCTTACCTTTGGTTTAAATTACTGGGGGTTACATACGGGCATCCACCTTTTCGGCTTACCATGGGACCCCTTACCATGGAACCCTGGAAACTCTCAATGAAACTATTTGCTTCATCGGAGACCAAGGTCATCATGATGGAGATCTTCGAAACCGGAAGGTTTTTTGATGGCATGGGAGAGTGCAGAAAGGTCTAAATGATCTCCGTGATTGAGAAAAGTGGTGTCGAATGGATGTGTATAATATAATAGCTGCCTTCTCTACAGTGCTTACCTAACGATTGTTGAAGCCGAAAACTTGGCCGCAGTTGACCCCACTCCCACAAAGTCAGACCCAAAGTCAGATCGGGCATACGCTGCGAAGAATAAAATAGCATGGCCTGTTTCTTTTAAGTTTCCTCAATGAGATCCTCCGCGCAATAATTTCAGCACCACCCTTTTCATGGAACCGCCTACTTTAGTGCTCTTTGCGCCGCGTTTCAAAGTTTCAATACTTTACAATAGGAGCCATTTTCTTGCTCCACAGTCTGCACCATGCAACAGATTGTGTTTTGTACAGCTGATAGATCCCAGGAGCACATATGCTGTGCAAAAAGGGAAAGTTTGTTATAATTACCATATTATACAATAAAGCGCTAAGAGCTATTGATCGGCGCCGCGCAGAAATTAGTCAAAGAATAGGTGAGAAATCGGAGAAAGTTAGTCATAAAATAGCGAAAACCAATGGTCTTCTACGTGTCTGGGGATCCAGAAAACGTACCATATTTTATATTACACCAATATTTTTGCCATTACTTTACATCAAGGACTGAAGAATTGTGGTGCCGCTTTTTTGCTGTCCTGCCGATATTTGAGCAACAACATATCCTATGTGCGACATAAGACTAAATGGACAAGTACTTTCGGGTTCTAGACAGCCAATCCAGGACCAAGAAGAGCATAACCGAGAAACATTGAGTGATCCAACTTCTTGTCGATGCCTAAGACCACCTGAACGAAGCAAGTGTGCTACTAAGTGATAAACAAAACCCAACAAAGAGAGGCAGAGTTTCTTAAGGAAAACTTCGCGATTAGATGTTTTCATGCTTCTGCGCCTTATAGGATTGCAAGGAAGATTAATCTTGAGCAGCCTAACCTCTCCCCCTCCTTGTATTGGTAGTCCTAATAAGTCCCCTAAGAGTGTGTAGATCAGCGATTGAACTACCTGTTATTAGATTCAGGTTTCTAGTTACGCGTCTAAACAATAGCCGAAAAGCTCCAACCTATTAGGTGCTTGATGGATTAGTGTCCGAATCGTTGAGTAATTTTGGCGTGCAAAAACGATGATGGTCAGAATGTTAGGAAACTCAGTAAAGACTGATCAACGTTACGACCTCGTTCGGCACAGAAGCACATAAAAGAAACTACATCCTTTCCATAAACATTCGCACCATCCAAATTGGCAGAAAGGCAGACCTAAGAAACATTTTGCATGGACGTGTACACGGAAGAAAAAGGCAAGACCTCACGAAAATGGTCCCGAGATAGTTGCTGTTAATGATCACGCTGTCCATAAGTATTCACCTGGATACAAAGGAGAGCGGTTCGAAAAGGAAGGCCTGCCCTTGTTTCGAAAAACCTCTTCATAGCGTTCTTTGTCTCTTATGAAATCAGCACATCTGATCGGACGTGTCTGAGCAGTTGTAAAATCCGGTTGCTGTAATTGATCTATCACCTAGAAATCTTATACCCACTAGCCCGCCTATATTATCGTCCCTACTGCACCCCAACTGTATGGCTTACTGCTCAGCTAGTAGAGAATGCAACTGCATCGCATAGTAATCCTGATCTGCCAACCCTCGGGCGGCGAACATAGCATGGAAACAAGGCGACCTCTGTGAAAAGAAAGCCTAGAAAGGTTACGATAGGATCACGGGACCTCGCAGTGAAGGTGGGAAATTTGGAGCGCGAAGGTTAATACTGGGTGCACAAAACCCTTAGGCCTGTGTTATACTTCGGCGACGCTGTTGTCGGCAGCAGTGTTGAGCGCACTGCGTAGCACCCGCTCAACACTGTCACCGACCTCGCCGACAACAGCGTCGCCGAAGTATAACATAGCCCTTCATGTTTTCGGATTTATACTAGAGGTCCCCTATAGAGAACAAGAGACCAAGCAAAGATTAATGGTGCAAAGATGAGGACGAAAAACAAGATTAGTCGCAGACAGTGTCAAACAAAAAAGTGGTTCATGAGGTCCAATAGGAAAAGTTTGAATACGAATGAAAGTTTAAGCCCTCTGAATAAAGCTGAAGGTTCTGCTTCTGATTCAGCCGTGCTTCTTGTTTCCTGCGCGGTGTTGTGGAAGAGGGATTAGGAGACTCATCATATATGGAGTGAAAGGAAGACGACGTGCTTACAATTTCTGGACTTTCAATGCAAAATATCCATGCATCGGCTTCGCAAAACAATGCAGATCCTAACTTGCCTATTCGAATGGCATCCATTGAACATTCGAATAATTGTGTGTTTTTGGCAATTCTCGAATATTCGAATGGTTTCGAATACCCGCAATTTTCGAGCATTCGAATTTCGAATATATTCGAAAAACGCGATTTTTTGAACATTCGAATTCGAATACATTCGAAAAACGCGAATTTTTGAACATTCGAATTCGAATACATTCGAAAAACGCGATTTTTTGATCATTCGAATTCGAATACATTCGAAAAACGCGATTTTTTGAACATTCGAATTCGAATACATTCGAAAAACGCGATTTTTTGAACATTCGAATTCGAATGCATTCGAAAAACGCGATTTTTTGAACATTCGAATTCAAATATTCAAATTCGAATGGAAATCATTCGAATACCTATTCGAATAGGTCATTCGAGCACAACTATAGTGCACCGCGGACGGTCGTCGTCCTCCCGGGGCGGCTAGCGTCGCATCGGAGCGCGTTTCCCGCGCCGAACTCCGCGGGACGACAGCCTTCCGCGGTGCAGTGCACCGCGGACGGCTGCCCTCCCGCGGACGGGAAGTATAAAGGCCGCTACAGACTTCTGCGGCGCCGCTCGGCGGCGCCGCTCAGCGACGCCGCTGGGCGGCGCCGCTGGCCGGCCGGCGGCACCGGCGGCACCGCTGAGCGGCGCCGCCGAGCGGCGCCGCTCAGCGGCTTGAGTCATCACCAGTGGGAGCGGTGACGGCGAGGTACTGTACTGTTTCTAGTCGGGACCGACTGGTGCTTAACAATAACGCGCCCCGATGACGATCGCGCGCCCGCATCGACCGTCTCCGCTCTGGATCCCGCCGCGAAAGGGCAGAGCGCAGAGCGCAGACAGACAGACGCTGGAGCGGCGCCGCCGGGTGGAATGATTCAAGTCATCTCCGCCAGCGCCGCCGCTGGACGGCCGCCGGCACCGGCGGCACCGGCGGCGTCGCTGGCGGAAATGACTTGAATCATTCCACTTGGCGGCGCCGCTCCAGCGTCTGTCTGTCTGCGCTCTGCGCTCTGCCCTTTCGCGGCGGGATCCAGAGCGGAGACGGTCGATGCGGGCGCACGATCGTCATCGGGGCGCGTTATTGTTAAGCACCAGTCGGTCCCCACTAGAAACAGTACAGTACCTCGCCGTCACCGCTCCCACTGATGATGAGTCAAGCCGCTGAGCGGCGCCGCAGAAGTCTGTGGCGGCCTTAAGGGTGCACCACGGACGGCGGGCGTGGCGGGGCGCGGCGATTGGCCAGGTGAGGGATCTCGGCGCGATTCCCGCCCTTCCGCGGATGCTCCCGCGGGAGTATAACTCAGGCCTAAGGAATTTGCATTTGTAGGGGAGGTGAATTATAAATGTTTAAAGAGTCGTGGAAAATGTGCGAAGTGGAAAATTTATTGTTACCTCAGAAAGAACTGTATTATTTGGAAGAGGTCCGTTTTGATTTGGAAGGGGGTCAGCTTGGTTTCAAACGTATTTAATTTGCTTCGGACAATGTTCAATTCGACACAGTATATATCGATTTATTTATTTATTTATTTATTCAAGGCATAGACAGCTAACATGAAAAGTGAAAGGGAACATTGAAGAAAACAACACAGGTTGAAGACCACTCGAACACTCGCCAAGTGAGCAACAAACTACAGGAAATATTTCTTGCACTGATTGGTACTCAACCTTTGACAAACTTTCTACAGGCTTGGCAGAGAGCCTCTCTAAATCTTCACATTTGCCCAGTAACAGGTTGAACTCTGAACTCCATGAGATACGATAGGACAGGAAATCTGATCTGATTCGCTATTCAGCAACTGAGACTCGAGGTTTCAATCCCTCTCAGGGATCTTGTTAGCATCCCGTCAATGAATTTAGTTGGGTTAATGGAAATCTTATTTGCAAACAATTTTGTACATCATGATGAAATCAGCAATTTTTCTTCTATTCTTCAGCGAAGAAAGACCAAGGAGTGAAGCTCGTTGAGTGCCATTTGGAATAGAACTATAATCCACTGAGAAGCATCTCATCATAAGCTTCCTAGAAGGGGGTTTTTTTGGAGCGTGTAGCGTAGTCGGAGGACCTGCCGGTTGTCAAGTGCACCTTATTCCTTCCCGGTTCGGGTTTTCCGCCTAGGCCAACCAAGCACACCATTCTAGCGGGGTCGTAAGAAAAAGAATTGGTACCAGGCTTGTCTGGGAGGATAGTGCGCTGACTTGTTCACCGGCTGGACACCATTCATCGCCTGTGCGATATCCCACATAAGTAGAATGCGTGGCGCATTCCAAAAGGAGTCGAGTAACGCTGTCCTTTATCTAGATCCTTTATATTTCGATTTCGACCGCATTCCTCCCCTGAATTTGTCCCGAATAGCCAGTGGCTACTTACTGATATGAGGACAGCACTTCAGACAGCTTTTTCCTTCGTTCATGTTTTTTGCTCTTCAGTAGCAGGGCTAAACATCGAAGTCCTAATAGAATCCGGAACAACATGGCGAACGGGCCCCAATTTTATTCAAATCGGAGAGTTCGTGCAATTGCGGTGTTTTGACTACCGTATCAAAATCGGCGCTGCTATTGTTGACCGTCCGGAAAGCTCCCGCCTTTCAGCTCTTTGAAGATGTGAGTTTATACGTTTCGTCAGCTGTGTGAAGTATTCGTTATGTGCAGGAAAGCCAACCCATCGTTGGTACAAGTAGTTATGCAGGGGGAGGGGTCATCGTTGGGAAAGCGGGTCTAGCTCATGCATCGCATCGCTCCTAAGGCCAGATTCATGAGAGAAGTTGTTAGAATTGTTATTGTTATAAACGTTATTAAAAGACTGAAGCAACTACAAAAGGACGAAGAGCATTCCACGGAAGAGGAATAAAGTCGGACGAATACGATCTGTTACACTATATTTCTGCATTTGCACTCGCCACAATTTGTTCAAGGCATGCATGTGGAACTTTTCTCACTGTTAGTGTAAGAATTCTATTTGATAAAAAGAGTCCTACATGCATGTCACGCTCTACACTTCCACATACCTTTCGAGGACATCATTCAAGCTAATAATGAGTGAAAACAATGAAACTAAACTCATAACAGGAGCTGTAGGCGCATCGCCAGTGTCTCGATCCTATCAATGATAAAACCATAGAATGTTTTTTCAAGGGTTTAACACCTTAAGCAGTATTTAAGAGCGTACAAATGAGTCAGTATTTATTGAAGCTATGTATTTTCATTTTCACGTCGAATTGGACACCTTTCAAATCGAATTGGACACTCTTCTAAGCTAGCCGAGACTTTTGAAATCAAAGGGAACTCTTCCAAATTGAATGGCCTACAGGCAGGTTAAACTGAGACTCAATAAGATGGTTAGAATAATTTGTTGTTCAAGGAAAATTTGGTGCAACATTCTTTGAGATTTTTAGTTTACCTGCCCCAATAAGTGCAATAATTTTATAAAATCTTTATTTTTAGAGGAAATAACAAATCATTACAAAATTTCTCTTAAAGCAAAGAGTTAAGCATATAGCGCATTAAAAGATCAGATCGCGATTGCCCTCAAAAAGTTCACCGCAACTTTTATAAGATTGAAATGCCACTTCCATGAACAACTAAAGTGAAGATGTGTGTTCTTTACAGTTGTTTTTGTTGTACCGTTGACAGGTGTCAATCTCCAAACAAAAAGAAATTCTGCTATCAATCGAATAAAGATCGCGACCTCTTCGAAGAGGGCATGGCGCAATCTCTTTTTGTACTAAAATAATGACCGCCTTTCTGCTTTTCAGAACAAGCTTTAAACCATTATTGTTCCTCAAAAATAAAATTTTTATAAAACTTCAAACAATGTGTCCAGTTATTGGGTAGACGAATTAAAGCTACAAAGAAAGTTGTGCTATTTTTTCACTTTCTCATCAACTACTTATAAAGTGTACTCACAAAAGAAACCATTCTAGGATCAATGCAACGTTAACAACAAGGAGGACCAGTTCTCCGGCAACGGTGCTCCTTCGCCTGATAACTTCTCTCCAGATTCATCAACGACTTACAGCAATCTAACATAGGAAATCACAGCCAAAATCCCTAATAGCGCGGCTTATCAAACTACTATCTTTTTGGAAGCGATCAGGCCTTCAGGTGACAATTTTCGATTTTGTGATGATTTCTTGTCATCAGGAACATAGCCTTCAACAGCAGAAATCGACTGAAACATTTTAAAACATCATTTTACTTCTAAATAACCGTTATAATGTAAATGACCTTACGTCATTGTTACAATGATCATAAAATCGAAAATGTTCATCTCATCAGTCACCTAATCGTTTTCCAAAGATAGTAGTGTCTTTCCCTTCCATAGCTGGCAGCTTTATCGTGGCGGTTGTACTGTCCTTCAGGAATGTAATACCAGGTTTCACTGTACTTAGAGACATGTGCAAGACATGCGACCTGGGGCCGGATTCATCAACGACTTACAGTAATTTAACGTAGAAAATACAGCCGAAGTCCTTCATAGCGGGCTTACCAACAAGCGATATGGTGAAATATTTCGCCGTCTCGCTTTATAGGCTCACCCTATCAGGGACTTCGGTAGTATTTTCTCCGTTAGATTGTTGTAAGTCGTTGATGAACCTCGCCCCTGAACATCAGCCTTACAATACCCAAGGAACTAGGGAAAGGCGTTAACGATCGACGCGATTACTATCGTGAATCGCCCTCCAAGGTCGACGAGCTAGAGCAAGAGTGTCTGAATAGGATAAAAGTGCTGATCCAGAGACCAGGGGCCGGATTCATCAACGACTTACAGGAGTTTAACAGAGAAAATCACAGCCGAAATCCCTGATAGCGCGGTTTATCAAGGCTATATGGTGAGCGATAAGCCGCGCTGTCAGGAATCTCGGCTATCATTTCTCTGTTAAATTGCTGTAAGTCGTTGATGAATCCGGCCCCAGGTGGTTCCGCAGCGATTGTTCTTACGGTAACACTTTGAAAATACACTACCCTAAATTCAGTATCTTTTGCAGAACCACACCCCAGAGTCCCTTTCTTGCACAGTTCCTGACGCACCCGCTGCATTGTTTATTTGTTTCCTTTACGGCGCAAGTAGGGTCGTATGGGGTCACCATGTAGTACAGCCCTAGGTACTCCTTCAAACCGGATTTTTTTGCAGCAATAGTGTGTTCTACTCTTACAGTGAACTAAGGTAGGCCATTTATGATGTAACTGGACATACACGTGCCTTCAAGGCGTACAACCACTGAATAGGGGCGACGCCCCCCCCCCCCCCCCCGCCCTCCCCCGGCCCTATTTGCGCCTTCTTTACTACAGGTTCTATATGACTCACAACTTTCCTACTCTCGTTCCTACTCTCACAATTTTCATTTCGTTTGATAAGGTTGATGTGCTGACCGGTGCAGTCCAGGGGCCGAATTCATCAACGACTTATAGCAAACGGAGAAAGTATATCCGAAATCCCTGGTAGCGCGAAGAAATGCTCCACCATATTGCTTGACCAGAAGGGAAAAATGGAAATGGTAACACGCCTCCGTATCCAATAAAACCGCTATGGTGTATGGCTCTTTGAGGGTAACCCCGGCGATCGCCAGCGAATTTACGACCTTGGCAGTAATCATCCACGTTTATGATACGTCAAGTGCGCAGCGCGTCAAGGTATGAGTGGGGATTATGCGCCGAGTATGGGGTCCGGAAGACGTGTCGCAGACGTCGCGCCACATGCGCCAGGGTTCAGAAGACATGTCGCAGAAGTCGTGACACGCGCGCCAGGGTTAAGAAGAGGTCTAAGGTCTAAGTAACTAGGATTTTGGAAGAAGAAACTCAGACGGCTAGACGGAGTTTGAGACGGGACGGTTTTGCCAAGGACTTCCGTGGATTGTTCAAATTTGGAAAAAGTATACCACGCAGGACGGCAAAGGTGCAAAAGTCAGTTTAGTGGAAGTAGAAACTGTACAAGTCCAGAGAGGGGCTGCTCCATTCTATATCCTTTCCAGCCTCATCCTACACGTAGCAAAGGTAGGTGATGTTAAACGGGTTAAGTTTTTGGGCGAAATCTGTAGATTTCAGGGAGTGAACCTGTGGTGGGGTTCAGCTCGCTGGTCTTGGTTATCGCCCTGGTGATGAGCTCCTCTTCCTATCAATATTTATTGAAACAGAGGTCACGCGGAGCGAGACAGGGAGGCTGGGTAGATCCCTCCTTCTGGACTTCACTAGTCAGAGCAACTACAGATCCGCGTATAATCTGCTTCCGAATTGGGCAAGGGAAGTAGCTCCAGGATGAAGGCAGTTTCAAGCGCCGGAAAAACAAAACAGAGCTATAGCATCGTGTTTACTGTCAGTGTGTCATGGCTTCGTGTTTCGTGTTAGTGACACTTTTTATAAGTTGAGCCCCCCAACGCTCATCGATCTTATCAAAACGTGCTTCGTCACTCGCAGTCCGCCAAATCGCTAGACGTTTGTTTATTCCCAATCCGCTCATCCGCGCTTTTTCGCCTGAGTCGATCTCATGCCAGAATATGCCGCTACTCGCCTAGAGGCTCGCACCAACAGTTGTTCGCGGCTCTATGGAATACAGCCCGCCAAGGCCTCTTCACGTCGCACCCATTCGAGCCTGCCGCTGGAATAATTCAAAGGGCGCCGCTTTTTCGGGTCACGCGGTCCCGCCACGAGGACGCTACGCGTATCGATTTTCACTTGGCTCTCGCTCGCCGGGCGCGCGGCGCCGCCCTTGTTGACCCTTTCTCCGGACTCGGCGTGGGCACTCGGTCCATTTATCCCGAGCTCTTCCCACATTCGATCGTTCCTCATGTGTTCGTCTGGTGTCGTGCATTTTCCGTGGCCGTCGCGAAGTCCGTCGTGGCTTCTTCGGTTCGTTTCCTCTCACTCTGTGTCTTTTAGTTGCCGAAATGGCTGACGTCGAAATGGAACAGCCGAAGATTGAGCCCAAGGAGGAGATCGTTGAGGCGACGAATGGCGATGCCGCGAAAGTAGCACCCGCTGAAGAGACGGCAAAGACGGACTCGGTAGGTATTCGTTCGACGTATAGATGTAGACGGAGTTTCCAATTCATTTTGGCGCGTTTTAGGTTGGGGGGGGGGAGGTGCGTTGGGTGCAATTATAATACGAGTAAGGTATGCCCGCATCGCGGTATCCGAAAAGGGATCATGGAATCAAAGCTGATATGATTCCGGTGCTTCACCTGGCCACCTCGCTGCCGCACCGTACGGGTTGGGAGGTCACTGTTGTGGAATGCTTTATTCTACCATAAGGATATCAAAAATGTCTTAGCCTACGAGGGATTGAACAAAACAAGAAACAAAGGCAAGCTATACTGATCCAATTTCTGTCCCAATTACAAATGACTCAGTTTGAAAATTTGGGACTATGATAGTGGGGGGGGGGCACCATATGAAAAATGTCGGTAACGAGAAAAAAGGAAGGATAAGAAATGAGACATGATGGTAGCAAAGGAGAAACAATGCTATAACTCATGAAGGAAAGAATCGGGACACTGACAGCAAAGAATACAAACAGTACTATAACTGTGTTTGTGCTGACACCGAGGAGAACACAGCATTGGACAGGGAAGGAAATTTGGGGTGTGGCCCGGCCAACATGCCCATGTTAACACACACACATCCTGGAGTTGGGTGCGCACGAATGCGCACGATTTTGGGGGCGGGGTCTCCAGCGCTGGGGACGAGCAGTCGCGGCGATGCTTACGTGATTCCAGCGCGTATGCTGATTCAGTCAAGAGGATCGAGGCTTATCTCACGCATGAGAGGGATGATTTCAAGGTAGAAGAAGGTGCACCAGGGCTTTCGGGAGCGCTGATTACGATTCCAGTGTTGTTTTCATCGCAGTTGTTGTAGATTGATGACTTTATGCGATTTGTCAGATAGGTTTCAAGACAATGCTAGTAGGTTTACGTTTCTAATGATGGTATTTGTAGAGGTAAGCATAATTTCATTGCCTACCATTGCCAGCTGACTCAAACACTTGGAGGTGGGGATGTTTCTGAGCGTTATAAAGCTCAATCGCTGCCTAATTTCACCCGAAAGCGTTTTGCTAGAATAGGCTAGAATAGAACATGGAGCTTACTAACACGTAAGAAGTTTGAATAAAAGTTTTGAAAGGTGCTGATTAGAAGAGCTTCCTCGCTTTTCTCCCGACTGTAAAGGGGAAAGAAGGCTACGAAAACGCGTACAATGAAACACTTAAATTGCAGAGTGGTAGAGATGCTAGGTGTTAGATAAAAGAACTTTTAAAGAAGCGATACCTATTTATTTGACGCTTATTCGATATTGACTCGCGCAATAACAGAACAGCTTGCCCGCTAATGTTCTACCTCACACGAATAATTGCAGCGACCTTGCGAAAGCGAATTTCCTTCACAGATGGGAATTCCTACTCTTAAGTGTATTCAGCAGCTAATAACTTGTTACAATGGAAGTTTCATAAGAACAGTTTCTTCCTTCGAATATCTTTCAACCTCCTGACGACATTTCAAGACTTCTCGTCACCTGCAATTATATGCCAATGGGAAATTTTAAAGAAAGCACATGGGATTCCGGACTGAACGCATGGGATTCCGCAATTCTATCGGTTCTTAGGAAGGAGTCAAAACCGAGAACCTATATTCTGTTGAATAGTTACACAGCATTGTTACAACGTCTGCGTGCCAGAAGTGTGCTCCAGCACACAAAGTCAAAAGAACTGTGCTGAATCAAGAGCACCTGCTAGAATCATTTAAGCGAGGTGTATCAGATCTAGTTTTTATTGGAATTTCTTTAAAACACAATGGAAGCGTGACGTTCAAACTGCATTGTTTGCTGTGGGTGATGTTTAAGGCTCATAATCGAATATGGCATTGTTTTAATGCCAGGTTTTTCAGAAAACGGTTGAGTTCCACAGTTTTTTTAGTCATTTGTTACCATTCAATCGCCGTTTCGAGAGAGCACACATGTGATTGTATACGTTGGCGGTGATAGAGCGTGTCAGACAGCGAGGGGAGCATGGTGGCGCGGAGGGCGCGACAACTTGTCCCAAATGGCAGCCACAGCCGTTGTTCCCGCCCCCAAAATCGTGCGCATTTGCATCCACCCCCTGGAGTTCCGTCGCCTGCCCAAATCGGAGACAAGTCACCTATGATCGAAAAGAAGAGAAGAAAAGAGGACATTAACATTCTCTCTATGTAATTATGCGTCACGGCATGCTGTGGTAACCTTTCTCCGAACTACCGTAGCCCCAGATCTTTGGCCAGCAGCGTCGCGAGGGATAGCACGAAGGCGGGCAACGGAACACCGGTAAGCTAGATGCGCGGATCTCCGAAGTGGGGAGTCTTCGTCCTGCCGCGCTCTTCAGATTCTCTGAATTCATTGTGGCCTCTTCTAACAATAAGGTAGACCGTTCTTCCGGAGTTCTTCAGCAGTTCGGAATCCACGGATGACCTGAGCGGTGAAAAAACGAGAAACTTGATGCCTTCTGTTGAGGTAGCCGCCTTGTCGTTTCATTGCGATTTTAAACAGCGCTCGAATGTGCCCCGCAGGCCTCTTGCAGAGGCGTAGCTAGATCGTTTTTCTTACGGATGGCAACGCAGGAAAATGTTATGCCAGTTTTATTATGCTCTCACACTTTAAGATCGACATATTTGAGACGAAGGGCTAGACCTACGAAAATGCGTCTATTGCTTTAAAGGATATTTAGTTATGAGGAGTTCCCAACAAATGGAGATATAGAGTATTCAACGTAAACCCTTAAGAGACTACTTCCTTGACGGTAGTCCGCTAATCTATAGCCAATTTAACCATCGCGCTTTCGAGTGGATCTACTAGGACTAGGATGGAGATCCGGTGGAGATCAGTAATGTCGGTTGAAGACAAAATCTTGCAGAAAATCGACAAATTTATGGAACTGTGGCGAAAATCTGCTAGAGACTACGCAAAGAAGTCACCTAAATTTTCAGGCTTATGCTGAGAGCGACGTCTACAAGAAGCTGATCTCCCAGCAGATGAAACAGCCTGTCGCCGACACGCTGATGAAGCTGTTCGACACCGGGTTCATGAGCATTGATGACTTTGATGAGCGCGCTGTGGAGATGATGAACTCATTCCCGGAAGAACAAGCACGCTACATCATCGATCAGCTCAGGGTTTGTAGACCTTATTTTTTAGAAGGAATCTACACACCTAAACTCTAGTTCTTTACAGGAGTCGCAGCTGTTCGGTGTGCTGAACAAGGCGCAATACCTAATGTCGTTGATGCGCAACTTCCGTGATCGCATCCGTGCCCAAGGCGCTCAGACTGTAATGGCCAGCAAACTGATCAATGGCCCCGATCCAACGAAGATGACAGAGATCCTGAAGAGAACTGGGTACACTCTTGAGATCACTGTTGGACAGCGGAAGTACGGTGGTCCGTGTCCGGACTGGGATGGACCACCTACAGGTCCTGCTGGACAGGGTCACGAAGTTCGTGCTTTAGTTCCTTTTGCGCTTTGTATGGTTTACCTAACAGATTGTTTCAGATCTACATCGGCCATATTCCTCACGAGCTTTACGAAGACTCAATTGTTCCTCTCTTTGAGACATGTGGAAGAATTTGGGATCTTCGACTTATGATGGACCCCATGTCTGGAAAAAATAGAGGCTACGCGTTCCTTACATACTGCGAGAAGAGCTCAGCTCAGGAGGCGGCTAAGAAGGTTGCTTTTCCATTTCACGCAAACCTCTTCTCATTCAGGTCACTTGTAACTTTAGCGACGTTGTGATCCTCTTTCTCGATCGAGGCTTTCTTCTCTTTTGTCACTCCGGTGTCCTTCCTTATTGTCTAGCGCTTGTTTTGAACTGTTTGTGTCTCAACTTTGTCTCTCGTTGCCTCGATTTCGCCATTCGTTCGATTTGTTTTCATATAGAACTTTTGAAAAGATGCGTTGAAAACAGCGCCAAAGAAGAAAACATGATACGTGAAAATTGCGCAAAAACACGAAGAAGCTGTGATTTTAGTATGATGGACACGAAATTTTGCCCGGAAAAGCTCTGAAAGTGAACGTCTCTGTCGCAAACACACGTCTGTTCCTGGGAAACATCCCCAAGTCGAAAACTAAAGCCGAAATTCTTGAGGAGCTCAAAAAGCACGCAGGTAAAAAACAGCCGAGGCCATTTCGGAAGCACTTTTTTCGAGTTGTTTTGTTTTGTGTCGAGATGATAGGCTAGGCATGAACAGGTGACGTTTTTGCCAAGCAGCCAGTCGGCAGCTTATCCCTATGCTGAGCTTTCAGAGGGTGTTACTGACGTGATTGTCTACACGATTCCGGATGCCACAGAACGCTTCAAGAACAGAGGGTTCTGTTTCGTGGACTTTGCCGACCATAAGACGGCCTCTGATGCGAAGAGGAAGATCCAGCAGCACAAGGTGGGTGGAATTAGGTTTGAGGGAGAAAAGGGGTGGCATCGGGGACATGATAAGGAGAACAACTGAGAAGTGCAGCGGGCATCAGAAGACTAGGATAAGGTTTTGTGACCTAAACTGTGGGTCCTATGTATTTGTTTCAGATTCGTCCCTTCAACAGTGAACTGGTGGTTGACTGGGCCGAACAGCAGGATGAGCCTGACGAGGAGACCATGAACAAGGTAGGAACTGTCCTCAAATCAGCGAAGTTCTACTTTTGAAGTATCCATGAAGAGCATAGTTGCATGACTTTGGTTTTCAGGTGAAGGTTCTGTATGTCCGCAACCTGAAGGAAGTGGTCACAGAGGAGAAGCTCAAAGAGATTTTCACGCCGTTCGGCGAGATCGAGCGCATAAAGAAGATCAAGGACTACGCCTTCGTGCACTTTAAAGAGCGTGAACCATGCGTTAAGGTACATTTTAGGGATTCTTTGCGTGCAGTGTTCAAAGCGGTTATTAAATTGATTTTTTTCAGGCGTTGGAGGAGTGGAATGGCAAGGAGTTGGAAGGAGTCAGTATTGACTGCTCACTCGCGAAACCCCAGACAGAAAAGAAGAAGAAGCCGATGATGCGCGGTGGACGAGGGATGCCAATGGGAATGGGTATGCCGTACGGAGGTCCTCCCGGAGGATTCGGTGGTCGCGGACGGCCCAACATGTACCCGAACATGTGAGTTTTAGGGAGACAGCAATTGCAGGCAAGTGCCGCTTTTGCCGTTAGGCATGAACGACTAATGTTTTCCATTTCAGGGGTTATGACGACTACGGCTTCGGAGGTGGATATGGCATGGGAGGCGGCTACGGTGACTATGGCGGTTACGGAGGCCCCGGCGGCTACGGTGGTGGGTACGGCGACTTCCAGAACGGCGGTTACGGACCTCCAGGCGGTTATGGCGGCCACTTCGGTGGAGGCGGATTCGGAGGACGCGGAGGTGGATTCCGAGGGGGACGTGGTGCAAATCGAGGAGGGTTCGCTGGGTGAGTGTGCTGTCCCTTCGTCACTGCTTACTTCACGCCGTTGCTTAAGGTGATGCTCGAATTTCAGGCGAGGCAAGCGACCGGGAGACAGGACCGGCGGCCCGGCATCGAAGCGGGACAACGGGGCGCCGGACTTCTCGGCCGATGTAAACATGAGCTCGTTCTAGATCTGATGTGTGTGAGCAAGTTATGTGTGTATGGTTCCGTTCCTCATTAATTGTTGTTCGTCCTATCGTGTTTTGTGCATACTGGCAGTTCTAAGTGTATTGTTCTGCTGTTGAGTTTGTTATTTATATAAGGCGACGCCTAGTCGCGCGCGCAGTGCTCGTGTCCTCAGTATCTCGTCCATTCTTTACAACGCTATGTTGTCAAGTTTAACCTGTATTTGTCATTAAAATCTGTCAAAAGTTTGAGTGAATGCTATGAAGATGTTGGTCTCAATGGATTGCTATCTGCTAAGAGGATAACGGGATCTGGTGATCTACACAACGAATTCAATTCAGAAGTTCAGCAGTGTTTTGACAGTCCCAGCTACAAGAGTCAGCAATGGGATCAGCTCCAAAGACGATTGAAATTGGCAAGAAACCGAGGAGATTGGTTGATGGTGAGCGACTATGACTGGGGATTCCACTACATACTGCGGTGCCATATATGAAGATGCGAATCGTAGTAAACTGGGATGTGAGTAGCTCTGATCGCTTCCTTCTGTGAATTCTTAAGCAATAAGCTAGTACAAGTTCATCCCCTTTTTTATTTTTCAGTACGTCAACCAAGGTAGACATCGGATAAAAATTCATTCACAACCAACCTACTATTAACAAAGGGGCCGACACCTAGTTCGGCGTCGAAAAATGGAGAAAAGAATGTGGGTTTAGAACTGCACTTTCCGAAGAAATGCACATAGTGGGCGTTCTACAGGTGAATGAACTCGATCCTGGACTTTTTGTAGGATGAGTGTTGACGTTGTTTCGAGCAGGATTTAGAGCGGTGGTGTGGAGCAACCATTGCTCAGTTTTTCGAAGACGCATGCGAGCCGTTGTCCATTGTGTGATTCTACAATGACCGTGGGTAGCCAACTTCCGCGCTGGGCCAACATTCGACCTCACAACGGTTTGTCCCTCATACGAGGGCTTCAGGAGATACTTCATTCAGTATCAGCCACGTAGTGGGCGCTCTACAGCTTTGGAAGACGGGACTACGCAAAGCATGGGAAGAGCAGCCCAATGACACCACTAGTGAATGATCTGAGACGCTTACGAGCGACCAGAAAGCGGGACTTAACCCAGACTCGTGACATTGGCTCCCGTGAAATTCTTTCAACTATGGGACCACACTAGTCGCTGCCCGTGAATTTCTGGTTCTTCGCCCACATAGGGTGAATTTCCTCGTGGATGTTATTACTGGGAACGAGACTTATGTCCATTGTTTCAATCATTGGCGACACTTCACCGCATTGAACCATCTTGAAGAGAGCACTAGTGAGTGGTGAGCAACACGAGAACATCCCACTCTGTTGTTGGTGGAATTCTAAGGGAATGCGGATCTATCCTAATGGGGGTGGGACAGCACTAAGATGACAGTTAAGTCGAGCATCCCACGACATGATGCCACAATCAATGAGTGAATTCGTATAACCACCATCGTATCATCTGATGACATTTAAAGCTATGGGACAAATTCCAGGACGGGCGAAGGGGCCAAACACCGTATGCTCCCCTCCGATTAGGATAGTTGCCGGAACGCTCTACATTGAGCTCCTCTATGCTGAGATCGAAATGACCGTGTAGGTGAACGCTGCTCGAATTAAACTAGGTCGACTCTAATATGCTTCTTCGTCTATCAACTTGGCTTTTCATACTTTCTGACTGTCACCTATTTCGGCTCTGAACCATCATTCTCATTAGAATTGGTGTGATCAGCTGAAGCCAGAAACTGAGGTCGTTCACCTCTTTATCTCCTAGTGCTTATGTCGGTCAAGAGAACTAGAAGGCTACCGAATAGTTGGACACAAATTTCAGACAACAGCAAGAAATCACCTGTCACCTGTCGTCCCGTTGATCATCGACTTGCTCGAGCGAGCGCCAGCAGTGTCTCCATTCGTCCCTGTCGCGTGCCAGAGTGCTCCAATGGATCCCCCTCGCTCGAGATACACGAAGAGCGTCATATCGGTCGTTCAGAGCTTTCACGAAGAAGTCTGACCAACGCGTTGGTGGGCGTCCTGGTGTTCTCTTGACATTCCGCGGAATCAAATTGATAACGGCTCTCGTCCAGCGGGTGTCTACGAAGCGCATTATGTGGCAGACCCACCTAATTTTCGACAACTTGCCCCACGCGATAGCGTCTCTGATCTTCGAACGTCGGCGAAACTCGGAACTCCGGAGGCCTTCTCTCACTTGCGTGGGTCGTGTCACTCCGAGCATCGTCCTCTCGCGTCCACGCTGCGCGACGCTGATCGCGTGTACATCCTGCTTTCGTATAGCAAAGGTCTCTGAAGCGTATGTTAGGGAAGGAAGAGCGGTAGAGTCGAATAGGTGGGCACAGAGCCGGACGTTTTTGTCTTCTTCGCGACTTCTTCGATGCTCTTGGAAGCTCCCCAAGCCGCTCGTTTCCTTCTGCTCAGCTCTGGCGCTAGGTGGTTGGCCGTGTTGACTTCGCGACCCAGTTACACGTAGCTGGAGCATTCGGAGGTGTTCGTTCCCTTGTGCGAGAATGGGGCTCAGAAACTTGTCCGTTCCTCATGAACATCGTCTTCGTAAGATTCAGTTGCAGTCCAACGTTTCCACATACACGATCAAAGCCGGCCAGCATTTGCTCCCCTGGCTGATGCTGGGTGTCCTGAGCACGATGTCGTCAACGATGCAAATATGGTGCAGTCGCCGGCCGTCGACCGTCACTCCCATGTCTTCCGATTCTAGTTCGCGCATGACGTTTTCGAGGTTGGCGCTGAAGAATTTCAGGGGTATGGCATCCACTTGCTGAACGCCTCTCTTCACGTTGAAGACGACGTCGTTGTAAATATAATAGAACCATCCGTTCAGCGGCCTAGCGGCATGGTTTCCGCAGGAAGAACACCTTCACTACGTCGATTGTGGCAAGTTGGAAAGAAATAGAAAAATCAACCACAACCATGAATAATTTGGTATTGATAAACCAGTATCGATTGATGCTGATCGACACCTCAAAAACAAACTTCAGATTCGCGTTCAGCGACCTCGATTACCCCAGGGCTGAAGTTTCGTGCCGCTTGAACGACATCCACAAAAAATCGATAATATCGATCGATATCGATTGCTCGACTTCAGATTCGTGTTCAGCGAATTTTGACACCTTTGAAGTAACTCTCTCTCATATTTTCTATATGAGAGAGCAGTTACAGACTAGGCTGTTACAGACTAGTTACAGACGTATAAGAACGCAATTCTCCCAAGTGGAAAGTGTTTAGTGGAATCAAAATCGCGATTCTTCGAGATCAAGACACGTTTATCGAGTCCTTCTACGTCCAGCGGAACTCTGAGAACGATGCCTTTGTCTTGGGGACCTTGCCTCTGGTTGACTCTGAGGACGTTGCCTCTGTCTTGCGTTTCATAGAGGGCTGCAGTCGGTGCACTTTATGGCAACGTTTATACGTCGTATGTCTACACACCAAGACGAGTGCGCAGTACTCTACTTCTGTAGCTTATCGCATACTCCAAACATGGATGTTACAATGCTAGATTTTGGAGGGTAAAATATCTATGATTTCGAGCAATGCCTCATGCAGCCACGTGCCGGTGGAGGATGAATCTATGCGACGTTCAAAGACGCATATCTGATCACCAGACGTTCAGCGGCCTTCCGGACGCCAAACGTCTTCTTGGGGCTTGCAGAAAAGTCGATAAGTCGATATTGTTCGGTCGGTCGATTCAGTTAAGTTGCATCAATTTCTCTCTGAGCGGCATCATATTAGAGTAATTCCTCCGAGCACTAGTAATTCTTTCGAAGAAACGGTCGCCTAACCCCCACCAAAATGGATCCAATCTGAGCGAAAACCGGCAACCCCCGTCGAAAACTCGATACCATCAGTCGATATTGGTCGCCCAATTGAACTACAACCTGCAGCGAAGTCGACCCATCGGCCATCAAAATCGCGTGACTCCCACTCCAGTGGAACAAATCTGAGCGAAAACCAACAACTTCGGCGAAAAATCGATAATATCTATCGGCATTAGTCGTCCGATCAGGCCCCTCTACCTTCTTTTTTTGAATCAGACAATTTTCGTCTATTTTCATCGATTGCACGTGAGCGTAACCTTGACAGGTTTTACATGTACGTTCGGGTTACCTTCACATGTTTGACACGTTTCACAGGCTTACACAGGTTTGTGACACACGGACACACACACACACGGGCAGACGGACTAACGCTTTTATATTAGTAGGATGAGACACGTTGTTGTGACTACAGAGTGCCACCAGTTGTATCCTGAGAACTACGTTATCAACCGACGTAACCACTGAAACATTTATAAATTTTGCTGGAATTTTGACTGAGTTCAACAACGGAAGGGTTAGGCCTTTGTCATACCATCGCTCACCCCGACGCCTAATGATATGCTCCCATATCGATCGGGCGGCGCGATGGGATCGATATGGGTGCATATCATTAGACGTCGCTCGGGGTGAGCGATGGTATGACAAAGGCCTTAGCGAGAATGGCGAGAATTGACGCCAGGTGACGAAGTCCATTGGTTTAGTTCTCCGCATGAAATACTTGCTCCACTTGAGCTTTGGAGAGAGTGACATCCCACATGTAGTGATCTCATCGGAATAAGGAAGTGTAATAAAGATCTATTTATTTATTTGAACACATTTGCTTAAGCCTGGAGCGGCTGGTAGAGAGGCTATATGTTGTTACAAGATGTTTTGTTGCGATCAAAACGCAACAAAACCTTGATAATCGAAAGGAGAGATGACAAGAATAACAAACAAACAGTAATTCAGAACGACCATATGAAGAAACAAAAGAAACCTTGCATTATAAGAACAAAGTAAGCAATTTTAATTCATTGACAAACAAATTTGGAATAAATCTAAGCATATAGTCATCGTGTTAAACCAGATACATTGTGTACAACAGAATTTCAAGAATATTGTAATTTTTTAATAATAAGAGTATTGCAAATTTCGGCACTATTGAACTAAAGTACTTAATACTATGACTCCAGAGGTCAAGGAGGGGTCGAATTTTTTTCGCCCAAACTTCGAAGGGGAGGGGGGGGGGGTTATTTGGAGTGCTGATCACGAATCTGGCATCCGTTTTTGCTATTACGCTGGAGTACGGTAGGTTTCGGTAGGTTTAGGTGATTAGGCTCATGGTCACCAATGTCGCCCAAATTTCGCCTAGGGGGTTATCTGAGGTGCCGTAATCGGCCGAAATTTCAAGCCCGTGTGTCAGATTCGTGATCAGCACCCCAAATAACCCCTAGGCGAAGTTCGGGCGAAATTGGTGGTTATTACCTCGACAGCTTCAATCACCGTACCTTCCTTAACCTACCGTAATCGGCCGAAATTTCAAAAACGGATGTCATTTCGTCAGTACCAACCCCCCGGGCAAAGTTAGGGTGTTGTTTCCGACCTCTCATCGACCTCTGGAGTCCTGAAAGTAATTACAATAGTGCCCACATTTCAACTGAAAACAATTCTGTTCGAAAATTCGCTTCTTTGCCCTTCAGCACTGCAAAAATCACTGAGAGTAATCATGCCTTATCTAGGAAGATAGCATCTTCAAGCCAATCATGTGAAAAACCTTTGATCATTGTGAACGACATGTGACGCCTACGTTTCAGAGGTGTGCCAAAATGTCAGCGAATTCCTCGTCTTGTTGACGCACGCGGCGCTCTATCGGTTCGGCGGCTACCGTTCCTCGGAGTTTCGTGACTATTCATGGGGAAGCCGTGTGGCAACTAAGGTGAGGAATCGAACCATTTGATCTCGAAGGAGAGGGAAGGAGAGAGACAGAAGCTGTAACGATGGGGGAGAATATGGATAATTCTGCCAAGCAAGATTAGTTGCCTGAATAATCTCGAAAAAGCTATTTGAGAATTCCACGAGAGTATGTAGATCGCGCATGGACATGCTTGTCTGTATTTGCACTTAAGACCTTGCGACGTCTTTAGTGAGAGGGAGATCCACCCTTCGTCTCTTTTGGCTGTTGTCTTTACCCTTACTGCAGTAAGCTGTAGGTGTCGTTTTAATGCTATACGCATAATGAGGATAAAGTACGAATGATGGCGTGGATTAATTCCTGTTTTGAATGCACACTCTCGTGCGGGATGTCATGGAGGGAATTCAAATACGTGTTTGGACTACAAAGTGACTTACGGTGGGCATCCGATGGTCATATCTTCGTTATGTTTCCACACAATTCTGCCAACAATTCATCCAGCGGAGAGATGGAAGGGTTGGTTGGCCTGGGCGGGGTCCAACAAAAAACTCAATTCGGGCGCATGCAACAGCTTACGTCTCTAACTGCTCTACAATGCTTATGATATTCGTGCTTAACGCCATTATTTTGATTGTTTTTGAACAATTTATCTGGATATTATGAATGAAAAAAGGATTGAACCATGTCTAGAATTGTCTGTTTTGGGAGTGAAGTTGATTTCTCGAAGAGCTAGCTGTTAAGCTTTCGTCATCATTGGTCATTCTCATGAAGACAAGCGTCAGCAGTTGCTAGACGGAATCATTTCTGAAGACCACATTGGTGCCAAACCATGGAAATTGTTGTGGTAACTGGCCTGGGCACAGAAGTGAGCCAGGCAGCATCACAAGGGAGATCTCATTTCATCTGGGTTGTGAATTTCTTGCCTTCTATGGTGGCTGCGGTTGTGGTTAGAATGCTACTCTGTTTTCTATACAGAATGAGAAAAATTCATTAAAAACAAGGAAAGCTTTGAGTAATGTGCTTCCAACTTATTTGAATCTCCTGTGTTGTGGCGATTCCTTGACTTGGAGATATTTGATCAATGTGGTTTGATTACCGGATCATTGATGCTGCCCGACGCTCCTTTACTGGGTCAGAGAAAGTTGAGCAATAATGCTATGCGGCAGCTTATCATTTTCCACCTCTTTATTGGCGTCATTTCTTGAATTTCAGATGTGTTTAGATGATCGAGTGTTTCGGTACTGCCAGAGATCCGCTCACCTTGCCCATCAGGCCATCGAGAAGCACAATTTGGAGACGTATGAAGGTGTGTTCTGACGTAACCCGTGCTCCCAAGAGAACAAATACCTCTGCATTCGCAACCTACATCAGCTGGAACAGGTTACGGTGAAACGCTTCTTCTTTCCTCATCAACTGTTTCAGTATTAGAGTTATACCAACGTTAGCTAGTTTGCAGTGTGTACACAGTGAGCAATATTGACACCAAATGAATTTAATTGGTGGTATACATGAATCTAAATCATAGGCTCTTCTCAGCTAGCAGATTTATTTCGGAAATAACATGGCTTCCTTTCTTGTTATATAGCCAACCGTAGAATTGTCATGTTTTTTGCTTGTTGATTTTGTTGTTTTGTTATTGGCATAAGTAAAATAGAGAATCGTTAAATGAGAGCTGAAGCGAGAATTGGGCGAATATGAGCGGTGGGGCTCTCCGATCAGGAAGGCTGACGAGGTAGACTGGGAGATTCTTCGTATTTTTATTTGATAGAATTTCTTACTGTAATGTAGTTTCTCCTAGTGTTGTCGTTTTTCTTTTATGTCTTCCTTTTCTTTCGCTGCTTTGTATCAGGTTACATTTCCCGGCACTATTGTAATTTCATGATCAAAAGAGGTCGAGGAAAGGTCGAAAGGAATTTTTCCCGCACACTTCGCCCCGAGGGTGTAATTCGGGGTGCTGATCACGAATCTGACATCCGTTTTTGAAACTTCGGCCAATTACGGTAGGTCACGGCACGTACGGGTGACTAAGGTCATGGTCACCGGTTTCGCCCAAACCTCGGCTATTGGAGTTATCTCGGGTGCTACTCACAAATCCGGCATCCGTTTTTCGTATTACGCTGGAGTACGGTAGGTTACAATAGGTGTGAATGTGGGTGACTAAAGTCATGGTGATCTAGACAGCCTTTTTCACCCTTGCCTACCGTAACCTACCGTAATTGGTCGAAATTACAGTCCCGTGGCAATTTTCAAAGTGACCTACTGAGCGTTGTAGTCGGTTCTCCGAGAAGCATCGTAGTGGTTTTCAAATTTCCTGCGGACATCTGGATAGGTCAAAAATTGCAAAAAACCGTATCACTTCAGTGGGGGCCGATAAAGCAAAGCAGACGTTTGGAATTGTCATGTAGTGATTAGAATCTATCCTGCAAAAGGTTTGCGGCTGCATCAGTGGTGGAATTGTAGCGATCTCACAATTTGCTTGTTAGGGATACAGTAACCCAAGCGGAACATTGAGGTGCGCCGCTCACGAGCGAGGTGGCAGGGACTGGATGGCCGATAGCGTGTGGTGGCAGACTTGTAGGAAGAAGATCATGGGTTCGGATCCGGGGGGGGGGGGTTCTGCATAGCCGGGCTGTTTTGCAGATGTAAAGTGTATCTTGAACATCGTAATGTACCACATTGACGTTATAACTTAATTTTACCCCGTATGATACGATTTAACAACGCTGCTGCCTCTTTTCCCCACCACTCTCTGCTAGGTTAGAGACTTGTACTCCCACGACTTTGGAGATCGAAAGCAATTTTCGCCCATACTTCGTCTTGTAGGCTGATTGAGGCGCTGATCAGAAATCTGATAAACGTTTTCATGTGATCGCGTGATTGCGCATTTTCATGAGTGATCAAGGTTATCAGTGTCGACACATAGAATCTCTTTCTTCAGCTATGTGATCAGGCTTGTTTCCCATCTTGTACTCTGAGTTGGAAAGAAGTCGTGAACGAAAATGGATAATTTGGAAAAAAGGAATGATAGATTCGTTGTCAGCAGCTTAAATAGTTTCCATGGGCGAGGAATGGGCGAAATCAGCGATTTTGATCCCACCATCCTTACTCACGACACACACAGTAACCTACCCTGGTCCGCCGAATTTTCAAAAATGGATGCCGTATTCGGGCTCAGCTTCCAAAGTAATAGCACCGGGCGATGTTTGGGCGAAAATTTTTTTTCGACCTCTCCTCGACTTTTGGAGTGACGATAGTATGTACAAACTTGAATGACCCCGTAGTGCTTAGAAATTAACCTGCAAAAGCGATGGAGCTTTAATTAAAGTTATATGTTAGAAATCTGACAACCAGGTTTCCTCAAGGAGGCTGGAGGGTACATTCAAGTGAATTATTCATTGCAGGCTGGACAGAGACTGGGAGGGCGTGTGGATAGCAATACAGACTTACAGGAGAAGGGTATAGGGTTCGAATCCGGGACAAGGATTTGCGGATTGCCTTCCGTTTTTGTGGACGCAGAATGCGTTTTGACCTCGGCCAGACACTGATTTTCTAACTCTTTTTTTGACCTCTTGTCGGATATGAAAAAGTCAGATTTTGGTTCCATAGAGCAGCTACTCATGTTCCCAAAAAACCATGCTTTTCTCGCTCAGGAAGCTCTTGTTAGTTGCTACAGCGTTATGATCCTTTTGTAATCTTCTCTGCTTGTTTTGGAAATGTTGCTCGTTTTAACCTCATTTACGAACATGATCGAGATTTGTAGCTTCATTCCATCTCCTGGATGTACTGATCAATCTTCGGGTCTCTATAGAGAACGCCTTTCTTGCAAATTTCACTATTTCTACCATCTCTTTTAAAATATATCACTTTTGATGCCGAAGTTCGGTCTCATTGCAGCCTATTTTTTCTCGGCCACTCTTCCATACTGATAGGTAGTGGAGGGGGACATTGCAAATGTAGGTACTTGCAGTAATCTTTATGACTTCGTAGGTAGAAGGTGAAATTCCGTGAAACTTTGTCTTGATGGATGATTGGGGTGGTGTTCACGAATCTGGCAAACGCTTTTGGTGTTACGTTACAATAAGTGAAGGTGGGTATGTGCAAGTAAAGGGATAGATACAGAATAACTGGCAGTGTTGTACTATCGTGACTCCAAAAGTGGAGGAGAAATCGAACAAAAATTTTCGCCCAAACATCGCCCAGTACTGTTATTTTGGAAGCTGAGTCCGAACACGGTATCCATTCACCGAAAATGATAAAAAGGATCACGCGATCACGTGAAAACGTTTATCAGATTTGTGGTCAGCGACTCAATTAGCCTGCAAGACGAAGTATGGGCAAAAATTGCTTTCGGTATCCAGAGTCGTGGGAGTACAGGTCTCCATACCTTCGATTAGCAGAGAGTGGTGGGGGAAAACAGGCAGAGTCATTGTTACATCGTATCATACTGGTTAAAATAAGGTCATAACGTCAGGGTGGTACACTACAGTGTTCAAGATACACTTTACATCGGCAGAAGAGCAGTGAGCAAGCCCGGCTATGCAGAATCCCAACTCCCGGATCCGAACCCATGACCCTCTTCCTGCAAGCTCGCCACCACACCCACTCGGTCATCTAGTCGCTACCACCTCGCTTTTTGAGCACCTCGATATTCCGCTTTGGTTACTGTATCGCTAACAAGCAAATTGTGAATTCGCTGTAATTGCGCTACTGTTGCAGCCCCAAACCTTTTGCAGGTTAGATTCATCACGAAATGGCTGTTTTGCTTTATCGGCCCGCACTGAAGTGATACGGTTTTTTGCAATTGTTGACCTACCCAGATGTCCGCAGGAAATTTGAAAACCAAACCACTACGGTGCTTCTCTTGCAGTCTCCTACAACCCTCAATAGGTCACTTCCAAATTGCCACGGACGCTCATTGACCTCCCTTGTGTGTGCAATATTTCTTGACGACGTCACTAGCCTCTCCACTTTCAGGGGATTGGATGTAGGCGTCTTCTCTTATGGTTAGTTCCCCATGGAATGAATAGGCTAAACTACCTGCTCATAGCGGATTTGAAAATACAGAACGCTTCCTTGCTCATTTCTGTTTGTGGGGTTTTCACCAAAAGCATACTGTGCGATCTCGAAAAACCAGTAGACAGAGGAGGAGGGGTTAAACGTTCATATGAATCAATTCGTTTTAAAGATATGCGAGATATTCAACTTCTAGTTCTTTGAAACTATGTTTCCAGTGATAACTTTCTGTGGCTGGCCGATGTACTAGTACTATGTACCAGTTCTTTAATATTTCGAAATAATTCCAGATTCATCTGTAGGTTTACGGGTAGTTGTTGAACAGAAGAAAAAGCTGTCAAGGGGCTGTGGATCCAATACTGGCTGTACTTGAAATGATCATCGAGTTAGCAATTCCTCTGCTCTTATCCAGGCTCTGAAGAAGACGCTTGCGGGAGACGAGATAAGTCTGTTTAACGGCATAGGTTCCACAGCTTGATGAATTCACTGCCATTCTCCCCAAATACGCTTAGCAGCAATTCACCTTGTTCGGAGCAATGTTGAGTTTTGTTTGATCTAGGCAAGAATTAGTGTTAAAGCTGATTAAGGAGTAGACAAAAAGCGACTGTTTTTGATGACTGCGCTACCAAGGCTCAGAAAACCCGTAGGATCTATACCTAGCGACTCGATTGCAACTAAAAAATATGAAAAAGAATATAAGACGACGTTAGTCAATTCCATTAGCGATGTACGGCGCTGAGTGTTGGCCTACGACTAAGGAAGTTGAAACACGCCTCAGCGTCATGGAGACGAAGATGCTGCGCTGGACGGCTGGAGTCACCCGCATGGACCGCATCAGAAAAATGCTATTCGGCAGAAGTTCGGTGTCGTGCCGATAGCGGATAAGATGCGCGAAGCTCGCTTGCGATGGTACGGCCACGTTCTGCGTGGGAAAGGAGACAGCGTCCGCAAGATTGGCCTTGAGTTGGAAGTATCTGGAAAGCGGCCTAGAGGACGCCCGAAGCAGCGTTGGTCCGATACGTTACACACGGACATGAAAGTAGCTGGTGTCCACCCTGATCAAGCGCAGGATCGGGAAAGGTGGCGTCGTAACACCAGAAGAGCGGACCCCGCGGCGATGCGGGACAAACGCTGAAGAATAATAATAAGAAGAAGTTAGTCAATTCCATTGCGGGATGAGCCTCGCATGCTACTTTTGCGCGATGTGGTAGAGGCACTATGAAGGCTCATTTGGCTTGTATTAGGTTGTAACGAATTAAATGGCACTGGCTCGCGCCATTTTTTGGCGCGTCTTTACGCGTTTGATCAAGAACAAACCGTAACATGTGGCATATCATTTAGAAGCGCAAACTTTGCTCTACCGGTGTGTACCAAATTTTCTGTGTAAAAGTGGGAAAACTTTAGAGTTTTATTGACTTTTTTGCAGATGGACAAAAGGGTAATCCGAGGCATTTACTTGTATGAATTCAAGCTGGGCACTACAGCTAAGGAGGCGGACGAGAAGATCAACGCCGCATTCGGTCAAGGATGTTCCACAATTCGGACGGCGTATCGTTGGTATCAGAAGTTCCGGAATGGAGATGAGAGCTTGGAAGAACATGAAGATCGTGGGAGGCATAGTGATGTTGATGAGGACAAGCTGAGAGATGTGGTAGAGGAGGATCCAGACAAAGGTACCAGGGAGATAGCGAAGGTTCTTGGCGTCAGTCACAACACAGCTGCCCGGCATCTGAAGGAAATTGGAAAGACCAAAAAGCTGGAAAGATGGGTGCCTCATGAGCTGTCTGAGGAGCAAAGAAACCGACGATATGAGATCTCGTCCGCACTGCTTCTACGGAACGAAACGGACCCATTCCTTGATCGCATCGTAACCTGTGACGAGAAATGGATAATGTACGACAACAGGCGACGATCGGCACTGTGGGTGGACAGCGATGAGAGCCCCAAGGTTTTTGCGAAGCCGGAATCAAAACCAAAAGAAAGTAATGGTGACAGTATGGTGGTGTTCGCTGGGAATTATTCACCACAGCTTCCTCCCTCCCGGTGAATCCATCACGGCAGAGAAGTACTGCATTGAAATTGAAGAAATGATGAAAAAGTTGAAGGATATCCGGCCGGCTTTGGTAAACCGAAGGCGAGTTCTCCTTCTGCACGACAATGCTCGCTCCCATGTAGCACGAATGACGTTGCAGAAATTGAATGAGCTGAGCATTGAAACTCTACCACATCCTCCGTTTTCTCCCGACCTCTCCCCAACAGACTACCATTTCTTCAAGCATCTTGGCGACTTCTTGGTAGGGAAAATATTCAAATACCAACAGGATGCCGAAAGTGCCTTCGAAGATTTCGTCAATTCCAGAACTTCTGATTTTTATGCTACTGGGATAAGAAAGCTTGTGTCACGTTGGCAAAGATGTGTAGAATCAGAAGGTTTTTATTTCGATTAATAAACTTGCCTTCAAGCCGAGATATTAACTGTTTAAATTTACAGTGGTTCAGTGCCATTTATTTCGTTACAACCTAATAGAACGACTTGCGGTGGCCAGCATATGGACAAGTCAGTGCATTATTCTTCCCGGACAAGCATGGTACCAGCTCATCGAGCTCAAAAGGTGGAAGACTTGGTTGACCTGGAGGGGAAATCCAAACCAAGAACATTGAACCGGAGAGCACGCGATAGACGGTACCTCCAACTGCGCTACCACGCGCCTTGAAGAAGAAACACCGACAAGAAGGAAAAAAGTGGCTTATTTGACATGTGACGTGGACAGTATTATACTTATGCTCTCCCAAAAATTTCGAATATTCGAATGGTTTCGAGTACCGAAAATTTTCGAGCATTCGAAATCGAATATATTCGAAAAACGCGATTTTTCTGAACATTCGAATTCGAATACATTCGAAAAACGCGATTTTTTGAATATTCGAATTCGAATACATTCGAAAAACGCGATTTTTTGAACATTCGAATTCGAATACATTCGAAAAACGCGATTTTTCGAATATTCGAATTCGAATATTCGATTCGAATATTCGAATTCGAATGAAAAATCAGGCTGTATTATAGACATGATAGAAGGCCACACAGAAGAGAAAAGGGAAGCAATACATAACGGATCCCTTCCTAGTTAAGCACGAGGTTTTTATCGACAGGCATCTCATAAACCCCCATGTGAGTCGTAAAAATGAGATAGAGAACTTACACGTAGAACGATCAAAGGGCTTATGGAAGCGTCTAATTTCCTTGCTTACTGGAATACGAATTTCTCTCAAAGGAATACTAGTGTTTTGTTAATTGCTGCTTATGAGGAACAAACGAAAGGTTTACAACACATTTGAAAGGAACATTATCTGGTTGAGCCACTGTAAGCTTCTAGGTCACTTTAAAACAATCCTTTTTGAAATTGGTGGCAGACTGACTGTTAAAGAACTTTCATGAAACAATGCTTTTGCCTAGCGGCAGCTGATGAAGGACTGACGACAAAGTACTACATGTAAAACTGTAGCAAGTCTGTCCTGCTCATCTACAAATGTAATATCACACTGTCGATTTTGCGGCCACAAAATGTATTAAGTAGCTAGGAATAGGCTACCCATCGGCATCGGGGGGCAACTGAGCTAGTCCGAAAGTCCCGTAACGTAAGCATACCCGCGTTGCAACGCTGAATGTGGATACGTTGACGGGCCGCTCGTGCGAGTTGGTTGAAGCACTGGAGCGTAGAAGAGTTGATCTCTGTGCGGTGCAGGAGACGAGGTGGTCCTGCCGCAAGTCAAGGGACATAGGACGTGGCTTCAAGGCCGTTCTATGTGGAAGTCCCAGGACCACCAGTGGAGTTGGAGTCATCGTCTCCGAGCGATTTCGTGACTCGATTGTTAGCGTCGAACGCTTTGACGATCGATTGATGAAGGTCGTTGTCGCCGCTAAGGAGCGACTCTATCACTTCTTCTCTGCGTATGCTCCACAGACTGGCTGCTCCGATCAAGCCAAGGATGAGTTTTGGAACCTGCTGGATGAGAAGACAGCAGAGGTACCGTCGAAAGATGTCATCATAGTCGCTGGTGACCTTAATGGGCACGTAGGTGCTGCGAAAGACGGGTACAGCTGTCATGGTGGTTTCGGATACGGAACACGAAACGCCAATGGTGAGCGTATTCTTGATTATGCGGAATCGCATAACCTCACCATAGTGAACACCGTCTTCCGAAAACGCGACTCGCACCTTATCTCATACTACAGTGGGAGTACCAAGTCTCAGATAGACTTTGTCCTTGTGAGAGATCGCGACCGGAGTCTTGTCACAGACGCGAAGATCGTGCCGTATGAGACGGTCGCCCCACAGCACCGATCTGCACTTTGAAGATCGCCCCTCCGAGGCTGAAGCAGGTCGAGCGATGCGGTGCAGCTAGAATTTAGTGGTGGCGAATGAGAAAGAAGGAAGCAGCTGTGATTTCTCGCGTGCGGTTACCGACAGTCACGACTGTCGACGAAACTTGGAAGAAGGCGACCGACGCGATTCGTCAAGCAGCACAGTCGGAACTCGGCATTACGAAGCCTGGGCGACGGAAGGTCGACAAGCAGGCCTGGCTGTGGACAGATGACGTGAAAGCAAAAGTGCGAGAGAAGAAGTCGCTTTATCACGTGTTTCTCGGCGAAAAGACAGCCGATAACTGGCGGAAGTACCAAGAAGCGAAGAAAGCTGCAAAGAAGGCCGTGGCTGTTGCAAAAGCCACTCATTATGAAGATGTCAACGAGAACCTCGAGTCACGCGATGGTGAGCGGTATCTGTACCGACTTGCAAAGTTTCGCCAACGGCAGACCGAGGATATTGAGAAGTTCTTTGGCATCAATGATGAGAACGGCCATCTTCTTACAGACCGCAAGAAGGCATTGAAGCGATGGCGCGACTACTTTGAGGAAATCTCTACGGTGGAATTTCCTCATCCAGCCATCCCTTCAACGGCTCCAACCCACGGCCCCGTTCAGAAGATCACCGTGGAGGAGATTGAAGCGGCTTTGAAGAAGATGAGGCCAGGCAAAGCGACTGGGCCCGACGACGTGGCAGCAGAACTGTGGAAGTCGAAGTTTTGGTACCCTGCTGAGTGGTTGGCGAAGTTCTTTAATCAGGTTGTGGCGGAGAAAAAAGTGCCTGAGTGTTGGCGCCAAAGTACGACGATTCCGATTTGGAAGAAGAAGGGCAGTCCTGCAGACTGCTCCAATTACCGTCCGATTCGCTTGCTTTCGCACAGCATGAAGATCTTTGAGCGAATTGTCGACGGACGAATTCGTGACATCGTCCAGCTTTCCAGCAATCAGTGCGGCTTCGTGGCTGGCTGTGGCACTGTTGATGCAATTCACGCCGCCCGCCTCCTGATAGAGAAGCATCGCGAGAAACAGAGGCCAGTGCATATCGCCTTTCTCGACTTGGAGAAGGCCTTCGACCGCGTACCGCGTGAGGTTATATGGTACGCCTTGCGACAACACAACGTACCTGAGGAACTTATAGAGTGGGTGCGGATGCTCTACTCTTGTCCAAAGAGTCGAGTTCAAGCTGCAGCTGGAACCTCGATGGAGTTCCCCATCTCTGTCGGGGTACACCAGGGGTCTGCGCTTTCCCCACTCCTCTTTGTTGTCGTCATGGATGCCATCACACAAGACCTTCAGAAGCCCGTCCCCTGGACGTTGCTTTATGCCGATGACGTGATGCTCGCTAGCGAAGATAAAGGTGAACTCGAGGGAGAGGTGCAAGCTTGGTGTGATCGCTTGGAGCGGTTTGGACTCAAACTGAACGTGAAGAAGACCGAATATCTAACGACAGACGTTACTGAGTCCAGCTCCATCAAGGTTAGCGGCATCGAGCTTCCACACACTGCGGTCTTTAAGTATCTGGGATCAGCAGTCGCGTCTGACGGCAAACTGATGGTCGAAGTGAATTCACGCGTGAGTGCAGCTTGGTCCAAGTGGCGCTCGTTGACTGGCGTGCTCTGCGACAAGAAGATACCAGAGCGCTTTAAGTCGAAGATCTACAGAGCAGTCATCCGGCCAGTAGCGATGTACGGCGCTGAGTGTTGGCCTGCCACTAAGGAAGTTGAAACGCGCCTCAGCGTAATGGAAACGAAGATGCTGCGCTGGATGGCTGGAGTCGCGCGCCTGGACCGCATCCGAAACGATGCTATTCGGCAGAAGTTCGGTGTCGCGCCCATAGCGGACAAGATGCGCGAAGCTCGCTTGCGATGGTACGGCCACGTTCTGCGTGGAAAGGAAGACAGCGTCCGCAAGATAGGCCTTAACTTCGAGGTAATAGGAAAGCGGCCTAGAGGGCGTCCGAAGCAGCGCTGGGCTGATACGTTACATATGGACTTGAAAGTAGCTGGTGTCCACCCTGATCTAGCGCTGGATCGGGAAAGGTGGCGTCATGACACCAGGATAGCGGACCCCGCCACGGAGCGGGACAAACGCTGAAGAAGAAGAAGAAGAAGAAGAAGAAGAAGAAGAAGAAGAAGAAGAAGAAGAAGAAGAAGAAGAAGAAGAAGAAGAATAGGCTACCCATGAGGGCCAGTCTCATTTCGTTCTGGTGATTCACCCAAGTAAGTGGTAGGAATAAATATTTCTTATTTGCGATGAACTTGTGAATGTAATTATTCTCCAGCCAACATATTGATAAACTACGGTAAACTCCAGAAAAATAGATCGATCGATAACATCCGGCCGACATACACTGCCTCCCCTTTGTGAAGTCCGGCATACGGCCAACGTATCCATGCGAATCCCACTCCAAGAGTCCAATTCAGAACAAAAATCGATAAAATCGATCGATAACATCCGGCCGACCTACGCCGCCTCCCCTTTGTGAAGTCCTACCTTATAATATAGCTTTTGCGGAGCTGTAGTCGTTGCAGAAACGAAATCCAGAAGCAGAGTATTCAGACCACGGAGGAGCAAAAGAGCATAGCGTGACGAAAATTACAAAGCCGACTTCATGAGATACTCTTCTGCACCAGGAGACACCCGACGTGGCAGAAGACAAAAGCGCACCCTGTTGACCCTCACGCCCATCCTGCAGACATTTGCTAGCTTGTGGTCTCAGACTCTTAACTGCAGCGTGAAGGACAAATAACGTCCGTTTGAAACGCCGCTTGAACCATCATTTTCAATTTTTTTTTTTTTTTTTGTTAACAATTCCTACTCTTCCTCGGCCGCTTTGCACAGACGCAGTAATAAATGTGGAATGCTTGGTACCTCCCAAACAAGAATTTACCTTTATCCTTCCTTCTGCTGTCCTTCATCCTTTACGTTATTAGGTTTACGGCGAAAATAGCTTCCAGAACTGCTTGAGTGGAATGCAAAACTGGTCCAGATCAAACTAACCCTTATGTCCATACTCTAAGATCTAAAAAACGTCTGATACTATATAGGAGCGCGCTAAGAGCTGTCGATCGTCGATGCGTCAGAAATTACTGACAGGAACAGGTGCATAAAATTAGCTTAGAATAGGTACACAAAATACTGGAAAATATCCAGACGTCTCCAGCGAGCGCCTTAATTCAGAAGACCATGTCACAGATTGATCAGGCAATCAATATCGGTTGATACTATCCATACTCTTATCGGTGAAAGTGGTTTTCTCTCAGAGTTCACCAATCGGGGTGGCGACGATTACTGGTCCCCGATCGGTCATTCACCACTGCAGCGATTCTCCGTGGAAATTTTTTTGCAATTCAACATTGTAAGACGTTGTGGAAGTTCTCCCTCTTAACAGGAAGGCTTTTCGGGAAGTGACTAGTATCGATGAGGCGCTCAGTATCCGGGCTCCGAGCCACCATCGTACCACTGCTTTGATTCACAGAGAGAACCGTTTTGGCGACCCAAATTACCCGAGAAACCCACCAAGCCTTTTCAAAATACGCCGATACACAAATTCTTGTTGGGCATTCGAATGACACTTTTCGAATACTTGAATAATTTTTGCTTTCTGGGAAATTGCGAATATTCGAATGGTTTCGAATACCGAAAATTTTCGAGCATTCGAAATCGAACATATTCGAAAAACGCGATTTTTCTGAATATTCGAATTCGAATACATTCGAAAAACGCGATTTTTTGAACATTCGAATTCGAATACATTCGAAAAACGCGATTTTTCGAATACTCGAATTCGAATATTCAAATTCGAATGAAAATCATTCGAATACCTATTCGAATGGGTCATTCGAGCATAAGTATAGACAGTATCACAACTCCCAACCTACTAAAGGAGAAAGAATGGTTTAAAATTAGTGTTCATTTTTGTTGTTTGTTCGTTATCCGTGTTTCCGTTATCCGGCCATTTTTGGGCAAAATTATCCGTTATCCGTTATCCGGGTTTCAAAATTTCATTGTCCGCCCATCCCTAGTAGTCATGCGATGAGGGTGAAGAGAACGAGCGTTTTCTAGCACTTTTCCCGTCATCATATTTCCAATGCGTACGAACACGTACGAGGGTCCAAAGATTCCTCTTTTCAGCCGACCTACGCAAATTCGCCAGTGCGGACTATTCGTAGTGTGGCGTCTTGGGTTCGTCGCAAGTGACACTGATAAGAGGCTCATTCTTACTGGTTCCGCGTGAGCTGTAAAGGGGAAAACACTTCCTTGTAGGATGCTAGTTCACCTTTAGACTGGCGTCAAGCTGTTTCAAGCCGACAATTTATCTCAAGGTGGAGGCTGAGGTGTAGGAGTGAATGGACGTGTGTTCGCTTCTCGGCGACTCTCTAGGACGACGATCCCTCAACATCCTGATGAGCACGACACGACGACGCTCATCAACTCTTACCCGTCGTCATTAGCATCATAATTCGTACCAGAGCCGATTACGGTGTTGACTGGCTCACCCGTTGATGTCAGATGGGGGCTGGTAAGCTCTAAATATAGTGTCATAACAAGTGAAATCGAAAACACGACGAATACCGATAGTCCTATTGTATGACACTGACGTGGAGGATGGTAAGGCGTCGATGAGAATCAGAGTAAGATGTGAATTGCATGGCTTTTTGGAGGAAATAAGGATGATCTTGGGTAGGAGAACGAATACTTTGAATTTGACAAAATGCTGCAGATAGTTAAAGATCTGCAGGCGCTTATTGTGATTTGCGGTGACATTGGATCCTCACCTCACCGTGTAGTGATATTCATTTGAGTGAGTGAATCCACATTTGCCTAGTGCAAGTGAGTCGAGGTCTCTCTGGTGTTTTGTCCAAAAATCAACTCGTCTTCTCAACCTCACTCTTTTTAATCCATGTAAACTTGAAGATATGCTCGAGAAAATGCAGAATAATTTCACCCGAAAACTGATGATGAGATGTTTTGGATTGACTTCGCTTCTATTCCAAACGGTACAAGTCGAGCCATTCAGATGGGCTTACTGTCCCTAAAATGCAGAAGAACAATATTCGACCTGGTAGTGATGTTCAAAATTCTAGCGGGGTAAAATTGATGCCTCTGAATTCTTCTCAGTAGACCCCTTACCTAGAACAAGATCTGGCGGTCTAAAAGCCACGAATGCAGTAGTGAGAAGCCAAATCAGACAACATTCTTTTCAAACAGACTCTTAGTATTTTCCGTCTGTTGCTGAAGGAAATGGTGCTTCAGATGTCTCTCAGTAGTTTTAAGAAGCTTGTTGATCAGCGGATTAAGCAGCTCTAATATGTGTAGTGTGTTTCTCTCTGCTGCTATTTTTGTTCCTATTTGCTACCGCTGTTTTCTGCATCTCCTTTCTATTTGACGTTGTATTAATTTCATTACATTTGGTAGTTGATTGGTTGTCCCCCGTCTGTTAGTTTTACAGTGAACGATACGGATTGTAGCATATTAGTACCACCTTAAAGTGAAGGCGTTGTGTCTAGAGACGCTCCGTAGGAATGGCGTTTTATTCGGTAGTTGCCAAGGCAGTAGAACGCACAGTAGAAAAATACACCTTACTCCATTCACCGCTTTTCCGCGGCAGAAAATGGTTTACATCTTATCTCATTGTTATTACTCATTCTATGCGCAACAGAAGGGAAAGAAACATACGGTGGGAAACAGGAAAGTGTCAAGTTATCCTGACCTTGGAGCTGCGAAATTGAAAAACTCGCTATTACTTGCGCGCCCTTGAGGGCTACAGAGGAGTTGCCTGGTCGCGATTTGCTGAGAGAGAGAGAGCTTCAGTATCAAACGAGCAATTTTCTAGTGGCCATGTAAACGTCAAGGAGAACTTCACTAACGAAGGCACTGAATTGAAGAATTCATTTCATCGTCGATCCTACATCCGAAGTTTTTCAGTGACAATGGAGGACAGGAAACGAAATGCGTTGATATCCTTGCGTGTGTTCTTCCGAAGGAAACCTCGCACTATTAATCGGAAGCTGTAAGTCGGATCTTACCCAGGATATGTCTGTAGAAGAAAGAGTCGTTAGTCGGCCGGCTGCCGACAGCTTCTATCTATGAACAGTCATCTATTTCAGTCGAAGCTTAGCTGAGCCAGAGATATGTCGCCTCAAGGATGATCTATCAGGTGTGATTCAGTCTCTTCTGAAATTGAGCATACCGGAGGAGTTACAGGAGACACTTGAGACTACACGTGAGTTCTTCTGAACATTATTTTTGGTAACAACCAACCATAAAGGTAACTAGAAATTGATGAGGATTGGCTAATATTGGTTGATAGTGATATGTTTTTTAATGGGATTGGCGACATCTCCTTCTCATCTTATAAAAGCATCTAAAAACCTGGAATTTTCAGGTGTGATGTCTCCTAGACATTGTACCCGATGCCGATTCGGATAATTCGAATCCATCATTTTTTGAAGCTCGGTTAAAAAGATTATGCGGATAGTGGAATCTTTGAAAATCCCGTTATCTTGAGATGACTCAGGCAGATAAACCTAGCTTCAACACGATGGATTTTCGGATGATCCGAATAACTGATTTATCTTCGCATCTCACATATGATATCCGAATCGGACAGGACATCAGATTTCTCATCAAAATCCGTTATCTGAAATATCTAAAATCCGATTTGTTGAAAATCACCCCTATCTGAATCGTCTTAAGATCCTGACTTTTCAAAAATGCCATTGTTCGCGCAATCATTTCTACCAGGATTTGAAAAAATGGCGGATCCGAATTATCCGATTTTGCGTTGAATCTAATGTATATTGTCTTCATACCTGAACACTTTTTGTGCCAAATGCATTTGAATAATGTTGTTTGATTTTTGGCTGTAATAGATCGAGCATTTAATTATGGTCATAAAGGACACTTAAGAAGGCCCAAAAGCGGCAATATGAACCGTGCGGCAATATGAACCGTGCATGGGGTATAAACCCGTTCTTTCTTGTGTTGATGCTCGACTATACAGCGGAACATCTAGATAGATAAATGCTGTATCATCTTTAAACGCCTTGGGAAGGTGGAGGAGAAAGTGCGGCTGTGACAGAAAGGCGTCGCAGACAACGGCCCGCGGCTGAACGTAAAGGTGGCAGGGGTATCTACCCTGAACGGTGCACTGACCCATCCAGCACTCCGAAGAAGTGGAGGTATTCCGATACCTTGGGAGCGATCTTACCGAAGAAGGATGGACCTTGCGATTAGGGTGGATAAGTTCGACCTAGCTCTATTTCTTAGGCCCCGTTTATACTTCCGACGCCGAGCGACACGATGGCATGTGTAGTGGACATTTGATCGATCACGTCGCTCGATCAATGCGGCCACAACACGTGACATCGTGTCGCTCGGCGTCCAAGTATAAATGGATCCTCATACATACAGTGATAAACGCTACCTGTGTCCGCTCGAATAAGAGAAGGGCTATTATAGCGTAGGAGCGTCTGGTTAGTAATATCGATTAATTTCCCTTTCCGACTTAATCTGTCAAATATTCATCGTCCGAAATTGGTCAAATATTCGCACGTGCACGGTTCGAGCCTATTCAATAAACACTTTGAAACGTCAAGGTTACTCATCATGAGAAAAAGAAAACTGTGCCTTCATGAAGGTCTGTGCGCCGAAGGGATGTTTGGTTGAACAAAAAATAGCCTAGGTACACCCTAATCTTGTATTCCAGCTACCCGCCTACGCATCTCCATGCAACTCTGTAATGAACAGCCGAAGCGACTTTTCAAAAAGACACTCGAAACTAAGCTGCCGGAGATTCTACTACCGCTGACTGATACCGTCAGGAATGACTACAATCACGTAAGTGCCTTCAACTTCTTACACCAGTAGATAAAAATGATCCAGAGATCAGATTTTTTAGGTCTTTTTTGTGGATAGTTCTCAAAGTGGTTGGAAAAAATATTACTAATTAGAAACATGGGAGTGTTAAAATTTTCGATCGAAATGGAGGCATATGTTTATATGATTTTTTTTTCGGTAATTACCACAGCACTCGGAATTTTCTACCCTTACGCTTTGAGCGAAATCACACAGATCTTGTATAAAGTGTGCCCTGCGAAATCATTAGACGGTATATACCTATCCAGTGCCTATCAAGAGCATAAACGCACCTGGAACTGGTGCTTCCGCACGAACCAACGCAGTGTAATTTCAGCCAGCGAGGTGTGTTCATTAGTAGCGCCCAGTGCTTGTCCTACTCGGAACTTTTTGGAAATTTTCAACCATACCATCTGCTGGTCTCGTTTTAGGCAAGTCATACATGTAAACACCGTCACGCGGAATTTGTTTCAGGTAAACTTTTAATCGCAGAAATCGTCTTATCAGATGTCGATTTTATCTCTGCACAAGTGCTGCGGCACACTTAACGATGTGTCTTGCACTTGCGCGCTTCGCGGAGCGATATCGCACTGGGTTCTCTTTCGCATGTGAGATGAGTGTTGCCCCAAAATATTCAACCCCCGATTAGCCAAAAATAAGGTTTGCTGGAGGATTTTGGTGAACTCTGCGCTCGGTGTCGTTCTGTCTTGACGGGGTTTCTATTCGAGATTAACCTTGCGCCGAATCCGGACGTACGCCATCTGCCGGTGCATGAAAACAAACAAGCATTAGGTTCCTTTTCGGCTACTTTAGGGAGTCCAATATTCGGAAGTTTAGGTGGAGAATTGGTGCTCCTGCTCCTGGATGAATGGAAGGCTTGCTTGGCTCGCTGCTTGGAGATCAGAATCAAGAACCTGGAATCTGCTGCACGCGCCTCCCCGACTGCGCCCCGATTGATTTACATATGCAGAAACTTCCCTTCTAGGTTTATAGACTCGAGGGTGCCCTACTTACTGCACTCCGCTAAATTCTGCCCTTCTTAAACCAATCTGTGGTCGTTTTTTCTCAGATGTGAGGCAACACAAGCCAAGGGCACACCAGCATACATCTGATGGTAGATGGAGGCTATGGAGTTCGTACGTTAGGCATCTCCATGGATTACGGTAGCCTGCCGCTGCTCTCGATTACGGTAGGGTGGCGGTTGTTGAGCCCGCCTAGGGCGAGATGAGCAAGTAGATTCTACGCCTTGACGCAGACTTTTTATCAATGGGTGGGGATTGTGCACTTTATTCGCTTCTTGCCCTGCTTTGTCTAACTGTCATGTACTTTGAGGGTGCTGAGTGACTCAGGGTGGGGGCGGAACCTTGCAATGCGTTTGACCAAGGGGCTAAAGATAGAATTCACCTCATGCAAGCGCTTTTGAAGCCTGCACATACCAACAAACGATAAAATAAACAGAGGAAGACACTAGGAAAAACAGAAAAGGGAATGTGGGCTGAGCACAGTGCATGAAGCTGTTTTGGGCAGAGAAAGGCTCAACTCGCCTCATCACGTCGTGAATTTTCGTCTAAGACGGGTCGGCACCCGATCCTCTTACGGTAGTCGAGCTCATCGCTCCGCCTTCTACAGTAGTGGGAGATGCCCCAGGCTGTCTCATGGCGGCCCTAAACGAATTCTTTTGCTTGCTCCATTTGTTGGGAAAGAGGCAGACAAGGATAATGATGCTATCGCCAACAGGACTGGACTCTTAACGATTATACGCGTGGGTATGCGGAGTGGAAGGGAGAATCATTTCACCAACAATTAAACCCACATGTGTGGGGTATAAGGGTTGGAGGTAAGGTGAGAGATAGAGACGAATGCTTCATCGTGAGTATCACCTCTTATACTCGCGGTTTAGTCGTTCCGGCCCCAGGATGTGACGATTATTATCTTACACTTTACCCACCATACTATGGGTAAGGTATATGGTGTATACTACTAGGTGGACACTCGACGATTCTCATCGGTATTCTACAATTTATAATCTCACATACTCGCGAGGATTTCCCCAATCTGACCGTAGATTGATGGATTCTTCCACCACAGCCCTGACTCACTTCTGACACTAAGCTTAAGATTGGCCTTGATAATACGCCTCACGTATCCGCTCAATGTGGTGTCCAGCCGTGACCCTCTCACCGAATGTCTCCTATTTCAGCTGGTGTTCGCCGTCTTTGTGCCCGGCGACGACGAGGATCTCAATCGATAGCGCCCGATCCACACTGTATGCAATGTACAAGAACAACATGCTGATCTTGATTCTTTATTACTCTTGTAGGTTGTTGTCGGTCTATCAATTTCTCTCGATCAATCATCATCAATAACAAATAAACCATTATTAACTTATAATAATACTAATATCCGAATGTGACTGTTGAGGAGAGGATGATGGATGGTTTGTGGATGTGTGAGAAAGAATCGCGATCGATGGTATTGAGTCGATTGTAGGAAAAAAGACCGTCGTCATCTCAATCAGATGTTCGTTGAGTGGAGATGGGCCAAAAACTACAATCTCAGTGTGGTGGAGAAACATAGAGGGGCCGGCCATCACGACAGACGGCGGCGTCTCCAGGATGACATAGTGGCCGACGTCGTTGCCGTCGTGGTGGCGGCTGCTGTGTACAGTACATGACTAGCATATACTACCGTAAGGGAGGGGGACCACTGGTGTGTGGTCTTGCTGACTACGTGGTAAGGCTAATATAAACAACACAACGGGGAAACCCATCGGGGACACCAAGCCCACACTGATCCGGAGATGAGGAGCGCCGGGTGTGACCGACGAGTTCATCAGAATACTACATGGACGGGGCGGCGGATGAGAAAAGTAAGAGAGGAACAATGAATGAACAAAACGATGATGAACTCTTGCAGGAGAACACAGCACGAGAACAAGCTATACGACCCGTGGTACTGGTCCGGCTCGCCGCGGAGACCGGACCGAACCGTGCGCGAGCCAATGATGAGGAGACTGAGAGACAACTATATAAAAACATATGAACCAGAAAACACACTAGCGGGACGTGCACCAAATACATATCACTATGTACAAGACGATTGGGGGGGGGGGGGGGGGAGAGAGAGAGATTTCGTGGTCCGGGATACAAAAAAAACGGGGAGGGGGATGATGAACACTGACTGAGTAGGACACTGAAGGCCGCTGGGACTGCTTTCATCACAATTTTTGGTTTCGGGGAGAGGTGGCGGAGGTCTGATGCGGAGGAAACGTCGTCAGGGACCGTTCAGAGTCCCACCGCAGGCGACGCTGCGCGACACAATGGTAAACTCCCATATGGAATAGGGACGTCTACCACAGCGTCGCGTCGCGTTGCGACGGAGCTCTAAACGGCCCCTAAGAGGACGCTCTCCGCGTCAAACCCTCGCCGAAAAAGCGGATCTGGGGTAACTCGTGAAGTGAGAATGCCGTCTCAAGCGGCGAGATAGAAGTCTATCAGACCAAATATGATGGGACACAAAACAACGACAACACATCCACAGATGCGGACGCGGTCCACTCCGCGCGAGCGCACACGTCACTCGTAGACTCGGGCGTCGGCGGCACCGCGACGTCGAGATGAGGTCAGAGGCAGAAAACTGACTCTTACACACGGCAGCTAGCTACACTTCGACAGTTTCGCGGCTTCAGTCGCCTGGCGGCGCAGTGCCGCGCGGCGACAGAAGTACAAACACTGACCTACGGACCAGAGACGACATCTCGACGGCGCTCACAATGGGGCTGGCGCGCCGACTCGTTTGCTGAGTCTTGCGAGAAGGCTATATACAACTGCACTAGAGTAACACCTGAACGAACTGCAGCGGCACAGACAGACGTTTCTGCGTGCGAGTGTGTGTACATAGAGAACCGAACGACGAAAATGTGTGATCAGAGAGAGACCCGACTGCTTCACAGGAGTCGTACAATGCATTGGTGATAAGAGAAAGCAGCAAAGGAGAGGTGTACGTGTAATGGATGTGACTGGCGAGCGGTGCGAACGGCTGCGAACGGCCGTCGTCGCCGGCTCACCATGAAGGAGCGTAGAGAGCGTCACATCGTCGTCGAATGAATGATTCAGAAGGGCCAGAACACAGAGCTGTGAAGAGTTGCAGAACAACGTGGGAAACATCAACAACGACGACACGACACTCGCTAGCTGACCCGAAGTATGAGAGAACCAACACCCGCGACGTGAGAGAGAGAAGACGAAGCGAACAACGGGCCCGTCTTGCCCGTCTGGCCACGCGAGGCGAGGGCTTGGCAATTTGAAGGTGGGCAGGCGAAAAAATTTGCCGTGCACTAACACCCCCGTTATGCACAGAATCACATACAACGTTAAATGAACAACCGCAATATAGAAAAATTAGAGACGCAAAGACAGAAACAAAGAAACAGTTACGAAACAATTACGTGGGAAGAGAATGAACTGCTATCTGACGGAACGACGCTCTGCGCGCTACCGTGCAAGAGAGTTGCCGCGGCCGACACTACAGGGAAGACATTCGATACACAGATGCATGGAGGAAACGATACAAAATACGTGGTGTGGGGGATAGAAATACGCTACCGTTACGACGAGGAGTTACACTGAATACGGTGGACTGATAATATAGAAAAATAGGTAAGATAACGACCGCTAAGCGGCTAAACAAAACGATCAGAGCGAAATTATCGGTGTTGTACGCAGGACGGGTTGTGTGTTGAGGAGGTGGCCATGCCACGCAATCCTCAGGAATGCCTGAAATTGTGGAGCATTTTAGACATCGCTTTCAATGGAGTCGAACATTTTGCACTTTTCACATCTCTTGCAAAGTAAAATACAGGGTCTGTTGGCAAATATGCACGTTAGATGGTACGCTGATTCGTTTCACAAGACCGGATTTTAGTTAAGTCAGATAACTTTTCTAGTGGGACATAGGGTATGCCGATTCGGATAGAATATCGAATTTCTAATCATAACCAGTTATCTGGATAGCCTCAAAATCCATCTGGGACAAGATTCGTCAACGGCTTACCGCCCTCTAACGGTGAAAACACCGCGAAACCCCTGATATGACATTCATTAAGATCAGCGGCCGTATGCTCGTCTACCTCGAGTCTCCCCGATGGGGGACTGAGGCGTGATAAAAGATGCTGATATTGATTGGATTTTCCCCAACGGGGAACACGAGCATACAGTCTCAGGTTTGGTGGTATTTTCATCGTTATAGGGCAATAAGCAGTTGATGAATCTGGCTGCTGGTGAATTCGCCGTTAGCAGAATCACGCTAAGATCTAGGCTCTTCAAAAATGCCATTATCCACATGATCCATTCATCAGTTGTTTGAAAGAATGACAGATCCGAATTATTCGAATCGGCGTCGGATTTATGTAATGCCTAGTTGATACAGATGCACAGATGTGCACCTATTTCCCCACTTCTTCAGGCGTTAACACGCCTACCTAACGCCTACAAGCCTAATGCACAGGCGCAAATCCCATCTTCCGTCGTGTTGTAATCAAGGATTGCGCCACGCACTTGTAGAGTATGTCGCCAAGTATACTTGACTGCGTAAACGGTATTTACACGAGTTGTGTAATTAACACTGACCCCTCTTTACAATTAATTCTGCGAGTTATTCACCAACGGTTTACCGCAGCATCTCACCATCCGCCCGCTTCTCTTTATAAGATCACATTTTGCACTATGGCGTATCCAAACAAACCCTTACGCGCGGAATTTCAGAGGATATAATTGCTCCATGTACATAATAGAGCGAACTACCCGGCAACTACGACAAACACTTTGAAAACGCCGACATACCATAACCAATGGAGGTACCGTAAACAATCCCAGGCCAGCTGGCCACCTTAATGCGTCAAAAAATACTGCAACCACCCACGAAGCAACCCTCCTCGGAGCGACTAGTCGCAGAAGAACCCTCACAATGCAGCCCAAAGAACGTTTATCTGTGGATCAGCGCTATTTCTGGAAGGTTTGACCGACCGATTTTCTACTGTGAGTGAGAATTAAAGACATGTTCGGTGGGCGCTAAGTTACGAAAACTTCATTTGCAATTTTCTCACAAAACGTGTTTTGATTCGCGATGAACCACACTAGGGAAATCGGCCTAACTAGCGGATAAATGTAACTCAACTACCACTGATTTGCCTATTTAACTGCAGTGGATGCCCAACTTCATCGTCGACCCACTACGACAGCATGATCAATGACATGAATCGATGCGGGCAAGATGACGCTGGCACAAGCTGGAATTTAAAGGGTTCTACTTATGAAAGAAGAGGCGCTCGCAATAAGCATGGCATCCCTGTGGTTCCTTCGAAACTCACTGCCAGCTCCAGCGCTGTGCAGAAGTTTAGCTTTCCAATTTCACAAGAAAAACGAGGAAAATGCCCTCGATTTGAAGAGAGCATGTCAAATTACACCACCTCATACGCTTGAGAGCAAGATGGACAAGATTTTCCTATTGAGGTGACAGTCTATCTCTTAGTTTACAGCAATGGACGCCAGCATATACTGGTCGAGTTTTCCTCTCAAACATAGCTGTGGGCAGTGATTTAGTTTGATACTTTGAACGTAGCATAACTATAACTATAGACAATACATTATAAAAACTTTTTCTGCAGCCCAGTGTGTTGAAATTGATCCCATACACCAATTTACCTTTCTTTTTACGAAATTCCTGTCCAAGCCCCCAAACTGATAGGCCAGTGGCGAAAGCTGGACAAATATTTGCAAAAGCACGGCGGCTCCGTTTCGCACCTTATGATGCAGCGACAGCAGCGATGAGACGCAGAGGATGCACACGCATTCCGGATGGTGGACGGAGTGCCGACTTCTTCGGTGTGGTTGGAATTACTGCCACCTCTCCGACATCGCTTAACGATGGTGCACTCGAGCAGATCGAACTCGTCTCCATGTCACTTTGACCTCCTCCTATCGAGCCACTGCTCATTGAGCCGCTCTCTGACTGCGAGGAGGAATAGGCCTATAAATGGCGGAAAATAATTACCACTCACATCATCAGACATGCGGAAATGGGAATGAAGCTAGCTCGAGGCGCTTACTTCATAAATCCACTCCGTGGGTGGTAACGGAATGGAGCGCGCCGTCGGCGAGTCACTGAATTTCGAACCAGCATAGCACGGGCTTCCTCCACCCGTCTTCGAGGTGATTGAGATCGGACGGCGAGCAGGCCGTCGGGAGCCCTGCAACAAATTGCCAATCGTTTTCTCTACGGATGAAGGGAATGGACAGAAACGCTTACCTCTTGCCGACTACGTGGTGTTGGCGGAGCTGAGGCAGAACCGGGCGAACCATAGAAAACTGTCTGCTGCTGCTGATGCTGGTGGTGGTGGTGACGATGCGAACGAGGCACACTTGCACACGAAATGTTCATTGTACACTTGCAACGATTTGAACCGGGATTAAATACGGGTATTGCTGAGATATCTGAGAATGCGCGGCGTCCTCGAAACGGTATTACCTGAAACAGCGACCATAAGTCGGACGTCACAATATTTTTGTCACGACAACCCAACAAGATGAACGTAATTTCAAGAATCCAAGCCAGCACGTCAAGATTCAACCTAAACAAAGCCTTTTCACTAGATATCTTATTAAATTAGAGCCTGTTCATAGCACGCAACGAAAACAGCTCAAAGCATACGGAACTATCAATTTCGAAAGAGCGTCCGGCGAAAATCGATATGCAGGCTTTCCGCAGGAGATAGTCGCTCTCGTCGCTTCATTCGCTGACTATGAACAGGGCCTTATGGCGTCAAAGAGTCACCGATTGATGAATCTGGTCCCTGGGAGACCAGGGGCCGCCAGATTCATCAATCGCTTACTGGCCGGTAACGGTGAAAATACCGCCAAACCTCCTGATATGACAATCGTCGGTATCAGGTTTGGCGGTATTTTCACCGTTAGAGGGCGGTAAGCGGTTGATGAACTTGGTTCCAAAGCACCCTGCGTTCTTCCCTGAATGTGTAACAACCAGAGCTATTTAGGAATACACTACTGAAGAGATCGTGCAACCACCCTGTTAGAAGTCTGTCAGACTGTAAAAAGATCAAAACTGTACAACATTTGCAGAATTTCAGATCGACTACAGCATACTCAGGCTTCAAGCGCAAACGTTAACTGAAGCTAATATAACTATAACGCTATAAGTGTAGCTAAAACCGTGAAGGACCGGTGGCTCGTATGCTATGATTTTGTTCCCACAGTGCTTAGACTGTTCTAGAAAGCAACGTAACAACTGCACAGTGCTATCATGACTTGTAAGTGATCCACGCCTTAATGTCGATGTTTCGCCCAAGCCGATATAAACGCCACGGATAACGATAATTTCGGTACTGCAACGAAAAAAAAAAACCGATATGGCGAGTCGCACGTCATTTTTAGTCACGTCAAGCGTCAATCTCATTTCTGCAAAAAAGTTATGGGCTGTCAAGGTTGTTGAAGGTCGACTTGCATTTCTTTTAGCCAAGCAGTACAATCGTAGAACGATAAATCTTCCTATGTCGGGAAGGCGTCGTCTTCACACTCCCTGCACCCTGCCTTGAATTCACAACTCTGGGCGGATGCATGAAACACGAAGATGTTTTGCCATTACTGAGAACGATTTCACGGTTCAAGGCGACTAAGTGAAATTCAAATAGACCTTAACTTTTGTCAAATGCTACAGCCCATAACTTTTCCGAAGATAAGGTTATGGGCTGTAGCATTTGTTAAGAGACCAGATATGTTTCGATCTCACTGAGTTGAAATGGAGTTCGTCGCGACTTGAAAGTGACATGCTACTTACATCATCGAGCCCACGGTGCCAGACTGTTAACAGAATTGGGTTATGATCACTGCGCAAGCACAAGACGTGCTTCAGAAATCATGAGCGACAAACGGGTGCCATTTGATCAAGTTTGTGGCGAGCACGCGAAGATGGTTAGTGACAGTGCTGACCAACAACTCAGAGTAGTTTCTTTGCACCACAACGCAGATTTTGAAATTTTTAACGCTAAAAACAAACTAGGGCGTAGATAGGCTCAGAGAATATCACCTCATACTGAGGGGATATTCGCATTGGTAGGAAGTCACATGTATAACCAATTACATCAGAAACAGCCTAGCTCAATTCATCACAAGGGTAGAGCACACCTAAGCTACACATAAAAATTTTAATACAATAGAACACAAAGCGTTGTATAGGGCTTTCTGGTACAGTGACCCCCTCCGAGCCTATTTGCTGAACTAGTAATGGAGAATATTTCCATGTGCTCCTCACACCTCTGGGTATGGGTTTTCCTTCGACTTGACCGCACATAAGGATTACTGGCACATGGACGTCTTGCTGTTTCATATGGTGAACTACTTTACAGGGTGGCTGAAAAGTTCGGGCAATTTTTCAAAGTATTTCAGCAGTACGAAAAAACTACATAAACGCCAAAGATTTACAAACAAAAATAACAGAAACTTCATTAGATCAACAACAACATAATACAACAGGAAAATTCACAACAAGTGCTCAAAATTTCCTCCTTTGGCTTCAATACATTTTCGCAGTCGTTTTGGGAAGTCGCTGATGATGGTCGCACACTGCTCCGCTGTAATCTCGTCCCAGGATCTCAACAACGCCGATTTCAGCTGCTCAACGGTGGCGTATCTTGTAGTGGAGATCTTCTGCTCCATGATCGACCACACAGAATAATCCATCGGGTTGAGATCAGGCGAGTTGGATGGCCAGATGTCCCTGCTCCAAAACCCTGGGAAGAGCTCCTCGCAAACGGCGATCGTGGATTTGGGGGGAATGCGCTGGTGCCCAGTCCTGCTGAAGAGAAAATCCGGTTTCGCCAAAATGGCTCGTCGCCCACGGCTCCAGTACGTCGCGGAGGACATATTGCTGGTAGCTGGCAGCGTTAATTTTGACGTTCTGCTCCATGAAGACCAGCGGCGTCTTTCCGGTAGCGCATATTCCAGCCCACACCATCACCGAGGCTGGAAAATGGCGGCGGCTGATGGTCCTTGCGGCTGGTCCTTGTGGCCGGCGATTCTGATGGTTGTGAACCGGCTGGACCGTGAAGATCTTCTCGTCGGTGAACAGCACCTTCGACAAGCGACCATCGCCGACCAGCTGACGCATTCGCCTGCATTTCCTCAACCTCTCAGCTTTCATCGCGTCGTTGAGGAAGTGAATACGAGCTACTTTGTAGCTGCGTAATCCCAGCTTCCTCCTGGCAATATGCTGGACTCGTTCCCTACTGATCCCGAGATCCGTAGCCATCTTGTTCAACGACACCTCAGGATTACGGCGAATGCGACAACGAACCTTGTTGATGTTCTCCGGTGTTGTCGCAGTGGTGGGACGGCCGCTGCGGGGACAGTCCGAGGTCCCGCCAGTCTCCTTGTAGCGTCTTACAATCTTGTAGACGGTCCTTTGTTTGAAGCCGGTTGTTCGAACTATGTCCGCGGTCCTCATTCCCGTCTTGTGCAGCTCGACGACGGTGATACGTTCACTTTCACGAGACATAACGCAAGCACAACTGAAAACGAGAAAACTGGAGCAACAGATTCTAGATCAAAATTGCGCGAGGAATACAACGGAAACAACAGAAATAACAAAAAAAACCTCAATTTCAAGGCCAAAAGTAGCGCCGCAAAAAATTGCCCGAACTTTTCAGCCACCCTGTACACCCCCGCAAGGGACATGGTTCCCCGAAAACTGTAACACAGGCGTTAGCACAGAAAATTACCTGATGAGAATCCTTCGTTCACTAAGAGCTGCACGAGACACTGGGTTGGACACCAATGTCATAAAATGTTCTCCCTGCAACAACAAATTCACCTGACCGATTCCAGCTAGCCGTGAGGTAAAGAATCCACGTACCTGATTAGGTGGAGAACGTAGCGTTGTACTCGTGACACTCTTCACACTGATGGAACCTTCACTTTCTTGGATCAATACCGTAGCCAACGCGATCGGATGGTAGAACGCAAGACGCTCGGATGCGCTAGAACTGAAAAAGCGCAGTATGTAAATAGGTTCTGTCTCATGAACGCCGATACGAGCTGAAGAACCGAAGCGAACAGGAACGATTGCAGACACGGGGAATCAGGAAAACGTCGTCTCGACTCGGGTTATCCAACAGGAATCGATCGACCGGCAAACACGATTAATGCGAATTAGTCGGCCGGCTTGAGCACCAGCCAACGTATAAACAGAGCCGAGAAGCGAAGCATTCAGCTAGCGTGCGGCAATCGAAAATGTTTTGAATCCGTCAACGGGACTACAACACTGCTTCTGTCCTTTTGGTTTTGAGCGGAATAAGCGCAAAAAACCGGTGTCTTCGCCGTTTTCCCATAACTCCCTTTAAAGGAACCTATTCAAGAAACAGAAACAGTTACCATCCTAATCCAATGTGGGTGATCTATCTAATAATGAAATTATCATGCAGTGGTTCTAGAAAAAAAAGGCTTCACACCTATAAAAGCTGGATCTTGTCGTTGCAGTTATCTCGAGCGACAGGATGACAGTCGCCGCCGTTATCTTCTGCCAGATGTTCTGCGGCCTACGGGCCGCCAAACGTTTGATTGCATTAAATCGATTCGGTTATTGATCGGTATTGAATCGACAATACAATTCGATATTGACCTCCCGATCTAAGCCTTCCAGCTTCTATTGAGCTACTCGGCGGTCGTCATATCCGCGTGACTCCCACCGAAATCGGTCAGTCGGGACGGAAATCGACGGAAATCGATAACACCTGTCGAACAATCAATAATATTGATCGGTAGGGGTCCTTCGATAATACCTACTTGTTGAAGCACGCTACTCCTTCATCGTTACACGTGAGGCTAACGTTGACAGGTTTTACATGTACGTGCGGGTTACCTTTACATGTTCAACACGTTTTGCAAGTTTACACAGGTTTGTGACACACACACAGACAGACGAACTAACGCTTTTATATTAGTAGGATTATATAGAAGGATAGGTCACCAAAACTATACCTTCCTAAAGCCGCCGGATAATGGATGATGCCTACATCATAGGATAGATCATCCAATTGGATTCGGGTGGTAACATTTATTTTTTGAATAGGGCACTTTGAAGGGAGTTATGGGAAAACGCGTTTTTTGCGTCTATTCCACCCGAAAACCGACAGGAGCAGGTTGTATGCAAATAAAATCGAGGACAACCATGCCAGCCTTCCGTTTGTATCAGACTAGTCCGAGAAGGCTAATCACTGACCAGGGAATGCCTTCAGGTTCCCGTGGAACTTCGTAGAGAAACATATGTTATGTGAAAGTGCTTGAAACGTTGATCACAAATGTGTAGATCAAAAGTGATCTATGGATACCACATTTGTGATCAGCGTTTCCGCTGTTTCACATGACAAGGGTCTTTGTACGGAGTTCCATGGGAGCTAAAGGCATTCCCTGGTGAGTTTCTCGCCGGCTGATCACTCAAAGCATTTGTATGAGCCCATATGTACATGCATTGCCTCCGAATGCAGTAGAACCAGAATGGAAGGGTCATCCCACAATGGGACCGATCACCACCGACTCATGGTCCCTTGTGCAAAGCAAGACTGTTCGAGGTTCTCTTCACCAGAATTCGATCGCTCGGGAACGGATGAACCAACTACACAGAGAGACAGTTCGACCTAGTCACGGCTGTCACTTACAATTAACACCGTGCACTGGTTTACTTGCGACTACCACATAGAGCTAGCTGTACGCCATGTTTCGGCGTAAGACCATAAGCACAGAGGGGAAGCGAGGAACACATCACTTTGATAGGCCAGTGAAGCGGCCTGAAAACCAGAATGAGACACGACAGGTGTACAGGTGGCCGCAACGCGCACACCAGTGAATTACGGCCAGTCCAGCAGCGCAGTGACGACTGTACGGCGTCTACCGTATATTAGTGGGCAAAAACTGCTGCAGCACAGCCCACACTCCAGCCTGATGCAAGGCGAACATGGAGGCTTGAAATCGAGGGAACGAATGCTCAGGTATAGCAGTATTCAATCAACTTCAGTTGTATCCTCTCCCACACTCCAAGCGTCAACAGCTGTTGAAGCACAGCTGAGCAAACACCTCCCGCTATTTGGGCCTTATCGGTATCCTACTAGGCGACTTCCTCCAATAACAGAATTCTTACTCGTAAACGGAAACGTTGAAAAACAGATGAAGAGCGCAAGAACATCCCGGACCTGTGCAGATCAAAGCGAGATTCATCAACCGCTTACCGTCCTCTAACTGTGAAAATACCTCCAAATCTGACGCTGAATGAATGTCATATCAGAGGGTTTGGCGGTATTTTTCCCGTTAGAGGGCGGTATGCGGTTGATGAATCTCGCCCTGATCTGCACAAGTTCGTGATGTTGTTGTGCTCTTCAACTACTTTCCAACGTTTCGGATAACGAATAAGAATTCTGTTATTGAAGGAAGTTGCCTGGTACATCACCGATAAGCTCAAATAGAGGGTGATTGCTTAGCTGTGCTTCGACAGATTCATCAATGGAAATCGTAGAGCTTTAGGAAGCATTGGGGAGGGGGTAGGCATGTGCAGCCTTCATGTGAGGGTTCTGTGTAGTCGCGTATCAAACAGGATTCTACTAGACTGACTCACTGGAGCCGGAGCTCCATCCGGTCTCAGACATGGCACTCTCGAAGTTTTGGAGTTCCTCCACGTTCTCTCATTCACAGCCCAGAGCGGTTTCGGTGCTTCAGCTGATGAGCCTCCATTTCGGTGGTGGGTTCATTCTAAGCGAAGATTAATCGACGAGCCTTATACATTCACACTCACGAATCCTCGAGGTCAACAGATCGCTGCAGCGCCTATCCACCACAGCCGAATCAGCACGGTCGACAGGCTGCGACGGCGAGGGAACAAAGACGTCTCTTTCGCCCCACGTCGACGGTTCGGCGACGCGTTTCAAGCGCCATCAAGGAACCAGTTCTGGGCGCTTTTTCCTCGGTCTGAGGAAAAAATGGACAACAGCCGTCGCGCGGAAGTTTTGCAGCCCCCGTATTGTTTCCATTGTTTGTCATCTGGGGAAGAAGAAATACCGTAATATTGGACTAATAATGGGAAGCGAACGGCTTCACATCAGCGCTGCGCGGAAGAATAAGTGACAACACTGCTCAGATGTGGAGAGTAACCTTCAAGGGATGTACCAAGAGCAAGATCAGAGAACCTTTAAGAATCTGTTCAGTGGACAGAATGAAAAGGGAGAAAGGTCGTGGATGAACGCGTAAGTACTGTAGCTCACGGTGGAAATTACAGGTTGAAGAGGCGCCCATTACGGGGAAGATGGATGGGAGAGAACAGTCACTGGAGCGTGTGCTCATGACGGGCGAATCGGCTGGTACTTGTCACGTCAAAACGGTAACCTACTAAACTGAAAGCTTTCGAAATCCTCTACAAAGCGTCCGTTAAAGTTATGCTGGTTCTTGAGGATGTACACCCTCCAGGAACAGCCTACACTAGCCACCACACCTCGTTCTCAGTTCAATGAGTAGCCACTATGAGGTGAGATTATTCTAGTGCAATTACCTGGAACGTATTACACCTACGGGTACACTGCGCCAATGACATTTAGGACAGCCGTCTGAGAGCTAGGCATACATGCCGGATTCCCTCCCTGAATTGGAAGGAGGCCCTTTGTATCATGGGACGGTAACTAGTGCTTTCGAACAAACTATGAAGTCGGAATTAAGAAGAAAAGTATTGCATCGGCAATTTTAGGTTCGTTTTAGAATCGATTCGTCAGATTTACAATCAATGAATATGCGAGCATCACTTAACAGTAAACAACAAACTCACATACGCACCGGGATAGTCTGGTTCCTACCCAAGGCTTATTGTCGACAGGTACTAGAGAAAGCGCATCGATGGGGCGTACGGAAGGCAAAAAGAATCCTCTCCCAGCCGGGAGGAGCCACTTGAAAGTGTCAATGGCGTCCTTACTACAGTTCGATTGTTTTCACTAACGGTTTACTGTCCTTAGGGGATATGAGCTATTTCGTATTGCTCACGAAGACAACAGTGACCCCCCCCCCCCCCCGGACCCTATTTGCGCCCTGAAGTCTTCAGCAAATTCAGAGGAAAGAACAGCGAGGCGGTACAAGCTACGCCTGCCCGCCTTGCGGCTAGGATCGATCCGAAGAAAGCAGCACAGCCGTCTCCCAAATACAGAAATCTAAGACGCCGGGGTAGAAATTAGATGGCTAAGTCTGCGTTCCATAAGATGACGCAAGGCAACAACATAAGATGGATTGGAAGATGCGACAAAGTCGTCTACTGAAGCAATAGAGGTGCATGGGCGTAGATCTTACCAAATTTGAACTAAACTTATAGGCACTTGATTAACCAAAATCGACCCGTTTTGAGGACCAACGGGCCAGTTGATGCGCGACAAAACCTACCGAAGTAAGGAGTAGTTCTACCATAAGTGGACGAGCTTTTCATACCGTATACAAGTGATCGTTGCGGGACCACGCTAGAATAACATCTTACAACGCCTAATCCCACGAACAAAGGATCACCCATGGCTGAGCAGCTGAGGGATTCAGTCAATTTATTCCAAAACAGAACTAGATACTATAATGAGCTTTAAATATCACTAACTGGAGACAGAACAGACGCAACATCACTTTCGAACGTGCTCTGTCACAAATGACATTTCGGCAAACCCGTTACAATAATTCTAGCGCTTGCGCAGCTTTTAGGTTTATGGGGAATAGTCTTGGCACTTGTTACACTGTAAGAGCGTTCTGTTTTAGATCGCTCCTCAGTGAAATCAAAAACAGCTTGCACCTCGTGGAGATGTTTGCTGTTTGCGAATTTTCCCCTGGTAGGAAATAACTCGCACGTGACAAAGTCTAGAAATTGCGTCAGGAAGTTTAATAAAATGCTGTGGGAAAACTTCGCTTGCAACATTGCATAGGATGAAGGACAGATCTACGAGTAGGCATTCCATCTAGCTTGACACATCGTCGCGGACATTAAATAAATGATAAAAAAGGATAAAGGACGGCGTTACTCAATCCCTTCTGGGATGCGCCAGCGCAATCTACTTCTACGGGATGTCGTGGAGGCGATATGAATGCGTATTTGGCCATACAATGACTTACGGTGGCCAGACGATGAACAAGTCAGCGCTTTATCCTTCCCAGACACATCTGATACCAATTCACCGACCCCGGAGGGATGGAAGGCTTGGTTGGGCTGGGCGGAAAATCCGAACCGGGAACCTGGTATCGGGTGCACGCGACCGTCGGCGCCTCCTCCGACTGCGCTACACGCGCTCACGCGGACATTAAATGCATGAAGTTAAACATGAAGTGGATTCAAGACATTTCTTCGGTTGTGGGGAGGGCCAATATCTAACAAATGGACGTCATATGGGTGTCAGCTTTTTACTTTGTAGCTCTTTAAATTAATGATTCGTATTAACGTCACAGTTCCTAGGTGAACGTACGACAAGTGCATCACTACTCTTACCTCTAGCCATAGTTTTACGACAACATGGACCACCATCTGTTCACCGATTAAGAGCTATGCGGAAGAGCCATGACGCTCCTGCGGTCTCAAAACGATCGCCCGTGTACGGTACCAAAAACTTGTTGGCACCTTAGTCGGTTTGAACCCGACTAGTAAGCTGTCATTAAAGGTCCGGCTACCAGACCTGTTGGGCCCTCCAGTCATGACAGGAGTCAATTATGACGAGGGACTCTCTTCACAAGGCATATTAGCACTCTACAGGCCAGAGGAGTTGTCAGTGAATTCCACTCCTGATAGAGACTGTCGCAATTCCTCCCATATTTTGTGCTCGTATGCCTTAGGAAGAAAGTTCATCGTCATAATTGACTTCCGTCATAACCGAAAGGCCTAACAGGTCTGGTAGCTGGATTTCTAATGACAGCTGGCCATGAACGACTATAACCTGCCAAAGTAGCGACGAGTTCTCCACAGAATTAGACGAGCTTCCGTTACGAAAATACGGTAACGAATGCGAAGGTCAGCTCCATCGCTATTTCGCTTCAGGACCGGGCAATTACGCCTAGAAGGGACTACCGCTACTCATCTGGAAGAATTCCAAACACGAGAAGACATCTACAGCTCGAAAACGAGGCGGTGGCTGAATGGCGCAGCGAGGTGGAGTCGATGGGACCGTCACGAGGCGGCCGAGGCAGCCGCGACGCGGGGCCGCACGCGCCCCGCCGCCGATCGATGGCGTCGGTCGGCGGGGACCAGCTCGCCCTGACGCCAGATCCGGTATTGATCAGCTGGATCGGGTCCCGGCTGCTGACGGGTTTCCAGCTGACAGTGTGGGCTCGAACTCAACGGAACGGAGGCGCGGTGATGGCTGTGAGGATGATGGAATACGTGCCGCTCCTTGGCAGAAGCCCTGTACTGAACATGAACGTCGTGCATCAGACCACAGCCAGCTGGTCCAATCTCTTGCGTTTCTACCAGCTCTAGAGCGCATGGAAGTAGTCCACAAAGTGGAAGAAGGCGGTTCAAGATGTAGAGATGTGATGACACCCGCTAGTTTCTACAAGATAAGCGCGCTCTGATGCGAACGCGCGCCCCATTGGCACAGCTGGCACCGGTTCCCGAGGGGTTGTCAGGAACTGGTAACAAACGGCGGCGCTGTGGCTTGGAAAGTCGCTATGTGTTTGATGGATATCCGCCTACGTCAGGAATCATCCACTGCGCGAAGAGAAAGTTTCCAGCAGGCTGCAAATTTCTTGACAGCGGAACTGGTGAAGCGCGCCACTCATGCACACTCGAAAGTTGCTGATGGCAAGCGGGCAATGGCAGATGGCAGACGCACTGTACTCTTTCTAGACGGGACCTCTATTCGCTATTCGCTTTCCCGCTTTCTGTCTACGCTCTAGTCGACTGCGGCAGGATCTGTGCTCTAGCCAACCCTGCCGCGGTCGGCTAGAGCGCAGACAGAACGCTGTGGCGGCAATAATGATGTGAATCAATAGGCGCCGCCTCCGCCGCCCAACATCTTGCCGCAAAAGTCTGCTGCTGCGGCGTGGCACCGCTCGCCGCTGGGGCAAGCTCTGCGTCTCTGCCCTATGGCTAAGGATAGGGCCGCCACTTTGTCGCAAAAGTGTGCGAAGGCCTTAAAGGCTCAAGCGACTATTGCGTCCAACCCATATGAGCGCAAAGTTATCGACAAAATAAAGAGAATTCAGGAGAGTTTCACACGTAAACTCATAACCAGGGGCCAGATTCATCAACGATACCGCTGGAATCATCTTACCACGGATTCACCATAACGGCTTACGTAGTATGTGATACAAAGAGATACAGAGATACAGACACGACAACGAAAACAACCCACCTGCCAACACAAGGAGTTTTCAATCTCAACTTGCAAACTCTTGCCTCTAGAAGGCGCTGCTCGACTTGGACCAGATTGATGAATGATTTACAGCAATTTAACAGAGAAGACTACAGCCGGAATCCCTGATAGCGCGGCTTATGAAGCGATATATGAGTGATAAGCCGCGTCATCTGAGTTTTCCGCTGTGAATTCTCTGTTAAAGTTATGTAAGTCGTTGATGAATCCGACCCCTGGTGAGGGAAGACACCGTTAGTCAGTTAAAATCGGTGAATCGTTAACCATGTACACCCCTGATTTGGTTTCTTTAAGCTTTAAGTTGCTAGTATCGAGGCTGTAAGCTCTTACAAATGTTTTGTTGAGATCAAAACTTTCGCGCCAGTTGGGACCCGAACCCGCACCTCATGCTGAGCGTGCGGGAATGCTCTACGCTGTTATACCACAGGCGCTGTTTGATCGAACTCCTAAGCTCTAGAGGGTCTCCCCCCCCCCTCGCCTGGACACACTGAATCTGAGAATTATGTGCGTCCAGATCACCTAGTCGCATCCCAGACCTTGGCCATATGTGCCCAATAAAAAACCTGCCCGTGAACACATCTGGCTAAACGGACTGACGATGATCTGCAAATTGGCGACGGTTCTGCTGGCATTTATGGCGGCTTTACTTTTTACTTCTTCCATCTACAGTAGTCCAGCAGTAGCAAAAACCGTTTAAATATAGCAGATAACGCCGTGAGCATAAGGAAAACACGTGCTCGTCCCCGCGTCTGCACTTTGTTTTTGCCTGTTTGTCAGCCGGCTCGATCTTTTTTGGGCATTTTTTCACTCTCGGGCGGCAGTGCGCAATTTCGAATGAGAGAGAGCCGGTGAAAAAGGAATTCAGGCGAAATTGCAGAGCCGTACACGTACATCTCTAAAGAAATGAGGATTTCGCCAAAAGACATAGGGGACCCGTTCTTCGGCTGTTGTCCTCTCGAGGATCTTCACAGGACTCACAGGGAGTCGGGTTGTGCTATGATGACTATTGGAACAACGGATTACTTTGCTTTGGAGCGTGAATCGCAACTTGTGCACTGCTACCTATTCAGGGCTTTCCATTTCTCAGAGGATCTATGAACGAAACAACTCATGAGCCACGCCTAAGTGACCCTAAAAATATGGAAAAGGAAAGGGCGGGTTGGAGAGGTGGGGGCGGGGTGGAGTGGATGGTTGAAGTTTTTGACAAACTGCCTATGGTAGGATGGAATACTTCACCTTCTAAGCGGTGCCCAGCCCAGCAATAGACTACGCTAAAATAGTGAAAAAAATTAAAACAAATCTAAGTTTAATAAAATATACCATTTCGGCGTCAAACTGAAAACTTTTCGAATCAAACTAAACATTCTTCTCGGAAAGCCTGACGATTTTGAAATCAAGCTGAATATCTCCCAAACCAAAAATAAGGTCTTCCGCATTACGCTGTGGATTCTCCGAGAAGGTAAGAATAATTTTTTGTCCAAGAAAGATGTAGTACGACTTTCTTGAGATTTCTAATTCACGTGCCCTTAAAGACACTTCGAAATTTTATAAAATTTCTACTTTTCGAGGAGGAAATAGTTCAAGCCCTTGATGGAGGCAGCATTTTTTTTAGTAACACAAGGGATTGCGCCATGCACTCTTACAGGGTGTCGCGATTTTTTTCGCAGACATGGCGCACCCATTTCTTCTAGTATGGTAATAACTGCGGCTTTTGAACTAAAGACAAACTTTGAACTGTTATTTTCCTCAAAAATAAAAATGCTATGAAATTTCAAGCAGTGTATTCACTTAAGGGGCAGGTGAATTTAAAAAATCCAATATTCAGCAATGGACTTATGACTAGCGATTGTTCGGCCTCGATCGATTCATATGCTTTGCATGGGCGAGTGGCCGCTCTCGACCGGGTTGGAAACAGGCCCTTAGCAGGTGTCAGCCAAATGACAATGTGAGAGCCGTAGATATCGCTTCAACACGCCATCTAATCGATATCGATCGCTTCATACTGCGGCGCCACATGCTTGGCGAAGCATAAACGTGCCTCATGGATGTTCTTTTTCTATTCTTGTGTCGTCTGCTTCCAGTGCTCGACCAGAGATGTTCAAATATAGCCCCGTTGATGCGTTTGGAAACCAGACACGTGCCCGGTTCCCACATTGCACATCGTTCTTGCCTGTTTGGCACACCAATCGTCTTTTTTCGACTTTTTCCCTCATCGGGCGATTGTTATTTGTTCAGCTTCAGCGGCGAACAAAAAAGTTTCTGATGTGTGGAATCGCGGTCTGGTTTGGCACCTGGCACGATGCCGTGACCGTCAGATGAAATTGATGGAAAAAGCAGAAACGCTTCCCATTCGAAGTATATCGTGTTCACTGTACGACTAACGAGAATGGAAACACGCACTTATGCAGGACGGCGGAACACAACTGCGGCAGGAATGGTCCGAAACTCCTAGCGGTCAACTCCAGGTGGATGCAGGTGACGATTTTAGATGAACGCGTAGTTTGCGTTGGCTTAGGAAGCGTCGAATTGGGAAACGCTGAGCAAAAGTCGAGAACGCTTTCGCTTGGCAGTTCGTGGCGTATCTTGTGCGGTGTGGTATTCCTGGATGCGTGTAGCGCAGTCAGAAGAAGCTCTTGTATGCACCCTGAAGCAGTTCGTAGTTCAGTAGTTTCCGACCAGGCCAACCAGCCCTCCATCTCTCCGGGATCAGGGAAGACCTCTCGGAAGGATGACTTGTCCATCGCAATCTATTGTATTGGCCTAATAAAATTGGCTCCGCGATATCCCGCAAAAGCGGGATGCGTGGCGCATCCCAAAAAGTGATTGACTAAGGCCGTCCTTTATCAGTATGGCTACTCGATTATCATCTCCTTTGATTTATTCAATCCACTCCTTGATTTCGGAATGGAAAACACAGCATTCGAAGAGTCCCTCCGAGAATTTTCCTTAGAATCGTTGTAGGGCCAAGAAAAGATAGGCAGTGAAGAGGTCGACCGATTTCTCACTGTCATAGGTTTGCTATGGAAAGCCCGAAAAGCAAATAGTAATTGCACTTCCACTTCACAAGAAATTTACTAGCAGTTCACCGCTAGGAGTTTCAGAGTCAACATCGCTACAGTTGTGTTCCATCGCTATACTAAGCACCCAGAGAAACTATGATGAGACGGAATGTGGGTGATAAAGGCTAAAAGCGAAAAGAAATTCATGAGGAATGCACCACGTCTTCGCCTCTTATTCAGCTTTATGCAGGTGGTTTGATGGCCTGGGCTATGCAGCGTAAGCCGTGGTGAGGTGGCACCGGATAGACTTCGGCTTCCAAATAAATTCTTCTGGAGTGCCGTGGATACAGATGTCGTGGATACAGTTTGGATGCATTGTATGCGTGGTTGACTGCGTCTGTCAACGGATAGTTTATCCGGTGCAAGTGACTAATGTGGCCTACATGGGGAAAGAAGGTCGGGCCAGATAAAACAGGTCGCATTGAACGGGCGAGTCACTCAGAGGAGGTGTATGCGCCGTTGCTCTAATTGGTTGACGCGTTTTCGGTCAGTGTCGTGACTGACTGTGGTTGACTATCACATTCGCGAATACCCATGTAGACCAAATTAACGACTAGAACAGTCTGCGTTGTATGTAAATATATATGATGTACTGCGGTGGCAAACAAATAGACAAGTTGCAGTGGTTTATCAATCTTCCTGTCATAAAGCGTGGTTAATTTGTAGACCCCGACCGATCGAACGTTCGGTCGAAGCAATGCCAGTAGCTTCACAATATCTCAGTCGTTGAGTAACGTAGAAAAAAATTGAAAAAAGGACAGCCCCCCCCCCCCTAAAGGCAACAAACGAACCATGTCTAGGAAGGGGTACCTCTTTGACCGACTGGGACCGTCTGATCCTGTAAGCCGTTGCATCCCCCCCCCCCTCCCGACCAGGACGACATCGTATAGCTTTCCGCCATTACATCCACACGACACCACGTTAACACTGTGGAACTGGCCAGCACCAGACGGCCTGCTAATCTGAATACGCTGTCATTTGCCCACTACACAGCTGCGAACGGACGTGTACCTATTCACGTGCCGGTCGGTGACAATTCAGACCCTGCGGTGAATTGCACCGCGAACAGACGAGACGGCCACCCCGGTCCAGTGTCATACTCAAGGGTATGGAACTTCAGATGAGGCGATAACAGCCGTCAATTGCGGTAGCACTTGAAGCTCTTATTTACATGTATTTATGTACCATGTCATGTCATGTCGTGTATTGTGTTGTCGTGTATTTTAGACACTCTTTAGAGAAAAGAGATGTAGAAAACACCTCCAAAAGTGATACACCGTCAATGAGCTGCTCTGTGGTATAGTGGTAGCAAACCAGTGAAAACGAATCTACTTCGAGACAGCTAGTAGCTGACCGCATGAAAGGTATCGCGAGGGAGAGCTGAATGTAAAGTTCATCAGTTAACCTGCTAGCTCTAGACGACTGCAACCTGAATGCAGTGTGGAAAGCACGATGTGAGGAACGAGCCGTATACATAGGAGGTGAAAAGATGCGCAGGAGCCTTCGGTTTCCTCGAGTGAACCCTTGACCTTCTGAAGTATGCTCGACCTCGGCGCAGACCTGTTCGACTCTTCAGATATCTGAGACCTCGGCTACATTATTCCAACTGTCCCTTAACATCGAAAAGTCTCCTTGGCAGATCATCCCCATTATCAGGGCTACGACTCCAAGATTCGGATTGGAAACAGGTCCCGAGGAAAGGGCTCCACGGGTCAATAACAGAGGAGATGGACAAGATAAGAGCAGAGGCAGCACGATTCCGTCGCCGACGACGTGCAACTGACGTGCCTGACGGCAGGCGATGGCAGCCACGTGATGGCAGCACGTGGCTGCCGGCTGACCTTTCGTTCGGGAATAAATCAGACGTCGAACAATCGAAGAGCAACGCGGAGCTGGACGGGCATGACGAGCGAAAGAAGTGGTCGGGACGCGAGCCAGATGCGGGCGGCAGCTGTTCAACTTCCTCACAATGTCGACTTTTTGCCCCTTTGAAGACGACGACAAGGCCAAACCTCGTACAATAACCACAATTTTCACTTGAAAACCTCGCCGGCAGAGGAATACACAGAAATACCGACTCTAGCTAATGGAGAGAACGAGAAAACGCACCACGAAGAGTGGTGCAGAGTAGGACTTTCGAACGTGCTAGATGGGATTCTGATCTTCCACGTGATTCTGGATTCTAATACATACGATTTTCAAATCGAACGGAATATTGTTCAAATCAAATTGGACACATCTTCAAAACAATTTGAAAACTTTGCAAATCAAATTGGTCAATTTTCAGATCCAATTGAACCCACTTCCAAGCCAACGTAAGACTTTTGAAATAAAAAAATCTTCCAAAAAGAAATCAGCTTCTTCAACACTAAACTAGAGAGTCTCCAAAGTCCACGTAATCTAACAATAATGATTGTTCGAGCGAAATTTTAGTATAACTTTCTTCGAAGTTTTAATTCACTTCCCAATAAATGAACACATAGTTTGAAATTTTATAAAAAAATTCTCGAGGAAAAGCAGTGATTTTAAAGCTTGTTTTAAAGAGTAGGAAGAGCATTTTTTAAGTGTCAAAACAGCGACTGCGCCACGCTCCCTCGTCCGAAGCGTCACGATTTTCATTCGAGTGATAGCAGGATTTCTGTTTGCTGGAGTTTCACACCTGCAAACGGTGCAACATAAACAGTTGTAAAAAACATGTCCTCACATCGATGCTACATGTAAGCAGTATGTATTTACACTATCAATTAAATGAACATTGCGACTTGCTTTTCGAGTGCATGGCGCAGTCTGATATTTTAATGACTCTATGACTGCTTCTTTACTGTGCTTCAAAACAAGCTTCGAAACAAAATGTAATTTATTATTTTTCTCAATTAATAAAAATTTTATAAAACCATTACACATATTGGGGCAGGTGAAGTAAAAAAAAAATTTCACAGAAAGTTATCCAAAATTTTTCTTGAACAAAAAATTATTCTAGCCATCTTACTTAGTTTGCAGCTTAATCTGTAGGAAACTCATTTCGATTTGAAAGTCGTTCACTTTGATTTCAGAAGCATAAGGTCTGTTTAGAAGAGTGTCCAACTTGATTTTAAAAGTGCCTAATTCAGCGTGGAAATGGTATAGAAGCCGGCAAGTACGAGTAAAGTGACGGCTGTTTGAGGGTGGGGTCTCGCTAAGAGGTATTCTTCCTGAGCTGTGAGGAATGTCTCCAATTCGGCAATGACGTTTCGACATCTTCGTCATTCTCAAGATCTTAGGGGAGTTCGGAACCGGGACCAGACACATATGGTTAGGAAAGACTGTTTCGAACTCAGCCAGTTTCAACAAATTCCCACGTCACGGAAAGCGCCACTTGCGCGAACCGCTGTTCCACCATCACAGAGTGAAAGCTCAGCTATAACACTGCCACAACAGAGACCCACGAACTGGAAATCTACAGTGTCTCGAATGTTGTTATTTCTGCTTGAAGCTTCGACAGCGCCGTCGTTCCCAAAGACCTAATCAGAAAATGTGCCCAGGTCTCATGACATGGAGACAGGAGTTGAGAGGAATGTTTTACAACAGATTTGCATGTATTAGCGTCAAATTTGGCTCAATGAAACGCTTTCACAACAGCTGACTTAGCGTAGTCATAACCGCTTCAATTACCGTATTCCAGGATATAAACAGGGTACAAAAACTTATTCCAAACCTGTTTCATGAAGAAATGGATGTACAAGTACTTGAAAGCAGAGCAGGCGAGGTAGGAGCACTACCACCGAGAGAAAAGTGAGAAGTCCCTTTCCACTCTCCTCGGCTAAGGAGTGAATGTGGGCGTGTCATAGCCTCAACGGAATAATATCTCCCGTCTTGATAACGTTTTTACGACTCTGGGTCTCTCGGCTGCGTATCCGACGGCGACGGCAATTCGCTTGGGGCTGAACGGGGAGTAGTCGTAATGCAGACTGTCCGAGAATATGACGAGAAGGAAGAGCATCGACTACTGGAGTACTCACGTATAAAGTTCTTCAGCCGTGGTACACGCTATGCTAGGGATCATAGAACGTCCATTTGCCAGAAGAACAATAGGCAACCAGTTTTCGTGACCAAATCTCGAAGGGGTTCTGAATTTATATCAACCTGCTGAGACTGGGTACCAAAAGCGGTAGAGTCCTCGACATTTGAGGCCATTTGTGTGCTAGTCTAAAGAGGGGTGGGGTCACCCCGATGTTCCCCTACAGGATACGGAGAATTTGTCAAAAGCTTTTGAATTATGACATTAGGTCCGTATACCATCGACCATAAGTGTAGGATGTCAGCTAAGGCAGCTTTGGCAAGGGTGAACGTTCCAGATGTGACAAAATCAGAGGCACTAGCTCTCTGGAGATGCTTCTTCGTTTTAAATTCTCTTTGGCTTCCATTTGACGCTTCTCCCAATCGGACACATTTCAAATCAGACAGCACTCTCTTCTAAGCTTGACGCCATTAAAGTCAAACTGAGCTGAAACTGAACATCTTCCAAATAAAAATGAGCGCCTCTAAGACAAAATTAGAGACTCTACAAGAGGGTCAGAACAATATTATGTCCAAGAAAAACTTAATATAAAACTACACTTGCTTAGAATTTTTTAATTCACCTGCTTCAGTAGGTGGACAGAATTTTCATTGATTAAGCAGAAACAATGAATTGGATTTTCGTTTAAAGAGTAAGAAAGCAGCAGCCTTTAAGCGCATCAATGGAAAAGATCCGACCATGCACGCGACTAGATGGTAGTAGTTGTTATTTGATTGGTAGCTTAATACTTGAAGCAGCGATGTGAGGATACGTGCGTTTTCTTTGTGGCTCCGCTTAAACAGCACGCGAAGGGAATTGTTGCTATTAATCAAACAAAAAGACGCGACAACATGAACTATTCGTCTTTTGCCTTTGGCAACAAATCTCAAATCAATGCCTTTCCTTAAGATAAGATTTTAACCAGTGTGGTTCCCTATTTGGACAGGTTAATAAAAAATTTCACCATCAGCCGCACTAAATTTTTCCAGACCAAAAAATTATTTTAACCATTTCGGATTCTCTGTTTTAATGTGGAATGAGGTCGCTTTGTTTTGGAAAGTATTTAGTTTGCTTTCAAAAGTGTCACGCTTGTTCAGAAGGGTGTCGAATTTAGTTTGGTATACAGAGTGCACTTAGCTTGTCAGGAGACTGACATTAAGTTCGGCTTCCCTCCAGACTGAAAGTGGGACCAAGCATAGGATTCTTCGAAATCCTTCAATTCATTTTCTTTGAGCGCCAAGTGGCTGGTAATGAGGATGTGAGCTCTCATAAGGAAGTTTTGTGGATGTTGCGTTTGATCAAACGGCCCCGGTGGTGAAATGGCGTAGAGCGCTCCCGTCAGTAGGGAGTGCAGGTTCGTATCCCGCCCGGCGCTGGAGTTTTGATCACAATAGAACATCGTTATGAGAGCTTAAGCAAGCGCTACCGTTGACTGTTCCATCTAAGAACTAGCTGCACTAGGGGATCCAATGCTCATTTTTCTACTACCGACGTTCCACTGGACTACTGAGCCGTTGTACTGATTTAAGAGACAGTCGTGAAGTTAGTCTTCCAAAGCTTGATGCAATAAAGGCAGAAAAAATGGAACTGGGCAGAGATTATGGAGGAGAGTTGATGGGAGTACCACAAGCCGGCAAAACAAGATCAAGCGAAAACAGGAGCCGGATTCATCAACGATTAAACCCGGGGTATACGAGCTGCAAAGGGTAGAGTTACACACGACCAATGGATATCCTGGGTATCCCTACCCCTTTACCCGGCCCTCCGCAGGTTTAATCGAATCCGTCCGCAGGAGGCAGCCGATGGCCTGAACCTTCGAGTGCCATCGACCTATCCGCGTCACCATGCCCGGCTGGCCCACGTCATCCGTCATGGCGACGTGGATGACAGCCAGCGAAGGAGTGACGTCGGCGGCCTGGAAGGAGTGGGCGCAGCGACGAGAGACAGCCGCCGCAGTTCCGCCTCAGTTCTCGAGCTTGACTGAGGAGCAACTGCGGAGGGTGAGGGTAGTAGTAGACCCTACGTTGGTGCTTTCGTCTACGCATAAAATAAAAATAAATAAAAGCTTTTCTAAATTCCTTTTACAGCTTTAGTATATGTAGCCTCAGTAGTCGACATGGGTAAAAAATTCGGCCTATATGCCCAACGTGATAAAAAAAGCTCGATTATGGGCATAAAACATTAAGGTGAGCCGTCCAAGTCGGTGGGGAGCAAATTGGGAGTTACAGTTGCCTGCCCACTATAGTTGTGCTTTTGAAAAGCCTTGTAGAACAAAAGAATAAACGAATAAATTCGATGTCGGAGAATTTCGAACCATTGAATAAACGACTTTAATCGCTCAACAATTTTTTCGGATAATCGAAGATCGAATAATCCCCATTCCTCTTTTATTCGAATATTCGAATATTCAAACAATTTACTCGAATCAGGTTCTGTGCTTAAAAACGTGTTATTTATTAGATATTCTAATAAAATTACTCGGTTTTCGAAAAAAGCTAAAATATTCGATTTTCGAGTACTATTCGAATATGGCTCCCTTCGACGTTCACATTCGAACAAATATTCGACTTTTTAAAACAATCAATGTTCGAATTCGAACGAATATGCGAAAATCTTGAAATATCGAATATTCGACTACTCGAATAATTATTCGAATTTCTTCAAGCGTTACCATACTGCCTACTCCAGTGAAGCACCACCGTCCCCTCTGAGCTCTTCCAGGAAGAATTCGGAGGGTGGCAAAAACTTCGGAAGGTTTTCACGTCGAATTGGATACTTTTCAGACCACCTCATTTTTTTTGTTCAAGAAAAATTTTAGTATGACTTTCTTTGAAGTTTTGATATACCTACTCAATAAGTGCTCTGCTCGACACACTGCTCGACATTTTATAAAATTCAATATATATATAGAAAAAATAACGATATAAAGCTCGTTTTAAAGGACAGGAAAGCGACCACTTTTTACTGTCAAAAAAGAGATTGCTTCACGCCTACCAGAAGTGCACACATAATGCTATGCGTTAAACTTTTTAAACGAAATTTTTTAACGGAAAACTCGCTAAATTATTCTGATCGCTGCCTTCACCCAGTGCGGCTGTGTTGTTATCGCTGGCTCTGAGCGATCACTCTACTTTATATTTCATTTCGTATCGGATCTACTTCTCTGCGGCTATATCTCGACACAAGCGAAGCCTTGCGTGGCAAGGGGCAGTATTCTCGTAAATTATTTCGGAACTTGCCACTTGGAGAGGTACCGTTACTGAATTCTTGTGAGCGGTTAGCTTAGCTGGCGATGGCAAAGAACCTTACAAACACATCATCGAACTCTCCGGGCTGTCGCTCGTCTATTACAGCTGAAACAAAGTCATCGTCAACAGTTACTACAAGTGATGCAATTGGACAACTGCAGTCGTTAATGGGCAGAGGGAAAGTTCCGACATACGTGAAGCAAGTCATGGAGCTTTTGATTGAAACGAGAGAAGAAATGAAAGAAATTAGCAGACGGAACTCTGAGCTACTGAAAGAAGTCCATCTTTTGAGGGAAGAAAATAGATCTTTGAGGGAAAAGCTTACTAACTTTGAAAGACAAAGTTCCGCGGCGGTAACAGATCAACTACGTTCTCAGTCTGTTCCAGTTTTATCGACAGATGATCATGAAAGAGAAAGATCTATTGTTCTTCTTCATGTTCCAGAATCAGCTTCGTCTGTTCCTTCTGAGAGATTAGCCCATGACTTTGCTAAAGTCGTAGAATTGCTTAACTGTCTTAACATAGAGTGCACTCCTTTATCTGTCTACCGCATGGGGCGACCAGTACAAGACAGGCCTCGTCTGATAAAGGTCGTACTACCATGCAGCAGATTCCAACGGTTGGCACTGAGGCGTGCTCATCGCCTACGTTTCTCTCCCACTCTTAGGGGCACTTTCGTGCGCCCTTCATTAACATGGGAGGAGAGAATGCGAAGGAGGGAGCAACGTCTTTCCAGAGGAGGACTGGGAAATGATACCTCCTTGCGAGCAACTCAAGCTCGCGATGATTTTCGTTCCCCAGTTCCCTCCGCAAACGAAACTGTCAGCTCAACGCCGCACAATAGGATTCCCTCGGAAAACTATTGAGCGGTCACCGGGCTGGCTGTTTCTGCTTACTAGCAAACATTCGATCACTTGTACGAAATTGTAATGCGCTGTTTATGGAACTACGTCTTCATGATTATGGAGTTGTTCTACTAACTGAAACATGGCTTACTAGTGAAAATGAGCTGAGACCTCTTCTGGGTATCGTCAGTAACCATTATTTGGGAATTAGATGTGATCGACTCTCTAAAAAAGGCGGTGGTATATTACTTTTGGTGAAAAATTCTTTATGGTACACTGAAGTGTTCAGTGAGTCCGTGGCAAATAGTTATGAGATCTTAGTTTGCGATTTGATGCCAGAGAATATAACGTTTCGGGTTATCTGCGTATATAGAACACCTAACTGTGGTGTCATAGGAACACGCCTACTAGCGAAAGCTATAAGCGATTTTTCTGCGAACAGTCTAACAACGGTTTTATTGGGTGATTTTAATCTGCCAGACTTAATGTCACATTGTAATGGTTATGCATCTAAAATCCTTTCTGAAGTTTTCGAGTCACACAGATTCAACCACTATGTGCAATTTCCCACAAGAGGAAACTCTGTTTTGGACCTCGTTCTCTGTAACAAATCAAACTTTGTTAGAGAAGTGCATGTTGCCCCTCCTATAGGCACAAGTGATCATGCCACAGTTACGTTCCATTTAGACTTCAAACCTAAGAACAAAGAATCCAAATGGGTGCAGGATTTCAAATGCGCTGACTATCAACAGATTGAGGCGTATCTAGCCAGCATTGATTGGATCGGTGTAATGAATTCTAGTAGCTCGGCTGATCAATTATATGAAACGTTGCTTGCAATCCTTCACCATACAATCGATCTGTATGTGCCCATACGTATAACCAATGAAGATGAAAAAGGATATCCAACCTATATCATAAGATTGAACAAACGTCGTTCTTACGCCTGGAGGAAGGCTCGTGCCTCTGGTAGTAGTCATGACTGGTCACTGTATGAGTCGTTATCCACCAAACTTAGTAGAGCCGTTTATCGTTACAACCTTTACATAGAAAGAAAAATGACAGAAACAAGGGATAAAACAGCCTTATATAATTTTATAAGATCACGTATAGGGAATAGCAGTGATATCCCCAGTTTGTTGAAAGACAGTGGTGAACTGGCTTCGACAGAAAAAGAAAAAGCGGATTTATTAGGGGAAGTATTTCAAAAGGTCTTCAACAAGAGAAATACTTGCTCAGATAGTATAACATGCAATGACAGAGATGATCTTCCGCATTTTCCGAGAATGAGCAGTACCTTGTGGTTTCATAAGGACGAAATCATCGACATTCTATCTAAATGGCCATCGTCTTCCTCAGTTACTCCTGACTTTATCCCTCTTAGTTTTATTAAAAAAATCATCTATTATATAGCCCACCCTTTGGAGCATATATTTAACCTAAGTTATACTAGAGCTGAGGTGCCTGCTAGATGGAAACATGCATTCGTAACTCCTATTTACAAAAAAGCTCTGCGGTCTGATCCCAGAAATTACAGGCCAGTCAGCATAACATCTATATTTGCGCGAACCTTTGAGAAGATACTCAAGAAACATATATTAATGCATCTTGAAGATCACAATATAATTTCGGAAAATCAATACGGCTTCCTCAAAGGCAGATCAGTCGAAATTGCCCTTCTCACCTCTCTTAATGACTGGACAAGGGCGCTAGATGAAAGAAAGCGTACGGACGTTATATATTTTGATTTCGCCAAAGCTTTCGATAGGGTCTTGGTGAACAATTTGTTGGTTAAAATGGAAGCAGTAGGAATCCACCCTATGATTATATGTTGGGTAAAGCAATTTTTATCTGGCAGAACATATCAAGTTGGCATAAAGGGTCAGTTTTCGAAAGTGTTTTCCACGTATAGCGGAGTTCCTCAAGGAGCGGTGTTATCGCCAATCTTATTTTTACTGTACACCTACGAACTTCCTAACTATCTTACCAATCGGGGTGTCACCTGTAAAATGTACGCAGATGATGTGAAGGTTTACAAAAAAAATTGTAGACACTTCTGATGAACTATCCCTTCAGTCCGCGATAAATTACATCTCCGATTGGGCAGAAAAGTGGGGTCTACCACTTGCACATGAAAAAACATGCTTTCTAACAATTGGATCTAAAAGACAGTCACAGTTCCCAACATACAATATTAATGGTCAGGTTCTAAGCAATGTAAAAGAAGCCCGCGATCTGGGATTCATCATAACGTCCAATCTATGCTTTTCACAGCACTACAGACTTCTCGTTAAAAAAGCCGGCTACCGTATATATAACCTCTTTAGAGCTCTAAAGTCAAATCAACCAGAAATTTATATCCGAGCTTATAAAACATATGTGAGGCCAATTGTTGAATCGGGAATCACGGTATTCAATCCAACTAAGAAGAAAGATATCGAGTTTTTGGAAAGTGTTCAAAATAGCTTCACTAGAAAACTTATGATGAGATGCTTTTCAATGAACTACGATCAGATTCCACATGCTTCTCAAAGATCAGTCTTACTTGGCCTACCGTCGCTCAAGAATAGAAGAAAAGCAGCAGATCGGGTCATGATGTTCAAGATCATTAGCAACAAGTTACCCGTTAACCCAACCGATTTCTTTGATGGCGCTCTGACGAGATCCGTAAGAGGAAAGCTTAAGCTTCGAGTTTCAGTTGCCAAAACTCGAGTCAGATCTGATTTTCTAACATACAGAACACTTGGTGATTTCAATCTGCTGCTAGGTAAATACGAAGACATGTCAAGGTTATCTGTACAGGTCTGCAAAAGGTTTTCCACACCTTAAGCATTATAAAATATTGCGCAGTCAGTAGACGCTTATTATGTCATCGGATTCATTGTGCATATGACTCATTCTCTCGTGTTTTGTTGTGTCGTGTATGTACAGTTTTTTTTGTGTTCCCTCATTCTTTAAACAAGACTGTTGTCTTTGTTTAAATAAATAAATAAATAAATAAAAATAAATAAATTTCCTGCAAATCGTTAAATTTCGTTAAGAAATACAATTAGCTGCAAAGCGTTATTTCAAGTGAAAAAAAATCAAGGAAAATCTTACACTTTTCAACTTCATGAGGTCAACAGCTAAAGTTCGAGGAATGGGGAATGGAGTGTAACACTGCAATGTAAAAGAAACTGTTCAACATCAACAAACGCAGGAAAATAAACAAGCCTTCAATAACAAGTTAATTTCAGGGTGTGGAATGAGAACAGGTATGGAGTTACATATCATTCAAGACGATCAACGACAACGAATCTTAAAATGTGCGATCAAGCAAAACCTGGAGTTTGCCCCTTCCTAATTCTTTGCGAAACCGTTCTGAGTGACTGTTCTTCGAGCATATACAATCTTGACGCGGGCACAGCCCATTATGCACAGAAAGCTTTAATAAAAATACAGTTAAAAGCTTATCAGTGGAATGTTAACACGTCGTCGGACGCACGATTTTGGAGTGCCCGGTGCGTGGGACCAATCCATTTTTTTGCAACGGCACGACCTCGTGTCACACGTTCCACACTGCTAAAAAGGCGTGACACGTTAACACGTTGACGAGAAGTAGCTTCCCAAATTTTTGCTATTAGCGTTTTTCTAAAATCATTTAAAATACTTCCAGCGGCCGAAAACATTCTCTCCGTCTCGGCTGTTGCAGGTGGCGGGCAAAAGTATTCTGGGATAAGCAGCGCCAGGTGAGGATAGGCATATCTTACGAGGAGATAAGACCGGTATCTTTGTGTTGATTCGTTGACGTGCTTGGGGGCACCGCCAATAAATGACGGCGTTACTCAATCCCTTTTGGGATGCGCCACGCAGTTTACTTCTACGGAATATCGTGAAAGCGATTTTGCGTAATTGGCCATACAATGACTTGCGATGGCCAGAAGATGAAAAAACCAACGCTTTCTCCTTCTCAGACAAGTCCGATACCAATTCTCCGATACCGACTGCGTCACACGCGTCCACAAAACGTGCATTATTTCCAAAAACTCAACACAATTTCACGAAAACATTAAAATGTTTTTGCTAATTTCAATCGTTTTTTTTTTCAGGAACAGACCTAATCGGGAGGATGAGATCCGCAACATTAGGGAACACTAAGAAACGTGATAAGCTCACTGAGAAAAAACTCCGTTAAAAATTCCGTTGAATTTCTAAGAATTTCCGTGAAGTCATTAAGCCAGATTTTTACGAAAAACGCCGTTAATTTGTTAAATTGTTAAATCGTTAACCGTTAAATGTGCCCACCTGATGCCCCGACACTGCGATTTTTATTCGATTGATAGCAAAATCTCTGTTTCCATGGCGTTTCACACCCGCACAACAAAAACAAATGTAAGGAACATACATATCCCTTGATGCGTCACGTAAGCAGCATCTACACTATCAATCAATTCAATCAAGCGACGAGCTCTTCGAGTGCGATTTGACATTTTAATGCACTGAGTGACTTCAGCCTTGTCGCGCTTTAAAAAGAAATTTAATACATTATTTTTTCTCAAAAAATAAAAAATTTATAAAATTATCCTCATTCCAATGGCTGAACTGAAAGGTTTCAAAAAAGTTCTTCCAAAACTTTTCCTGAACAAAAAATTATTATCAACCTGTGAGAGTTTTGATATGGAAGACGTTCACTTGAATTTTTGAAGCATCAGGTTTTTTCTGAAAGTGTCTAATCCGACGTGAAAATAGTATTCATAGTATTCATCCCCTCCCCCTCCTGGTTACGATAATTTCCACAAAGGTGTTCGTTGTTGACCCTATCTGGGGAGCGTCGTTTATCCTAGTTGTAGTTCTACTTTATACGACGATGACTCTCTAAAGGCGTGTTTTGCCACTGCAGTGACCAGTCAATAAATAGTTACATTACTACGTCCTACTGACACCAACTGTCCGCTGCAGTCAGCTACTCGATGATGTCTTTTCTGCTACCAGTGCTAGCCAGGGTAGCACTTGACTGCAATTCTGCGGGAGGGATGAACTTATTCAAACTTCATGACGCGTCTGGGTAGTACATTCTGGAGTCCGATTCTTTCGGTCACCAAAGTTCCTAGTTTATGTTTATTTGTTCAACTATTTAAGACAGTCGTGTGACAACTAATATAACATCGCTACTCAACAACAAATAACACTTCAAAACAACAGGAACAATAAAATACAATTAGCACTTCAGGAGAGCCGTCTTAGCAACTCACATAAAAGGTTCAAAATTTTGCGGAGGAGTGTAAATCACTTTTTAATGCCAGGTATGCAGATCCGCCCCTAACAGTAAAAAGGTGAGCTCTAGCTACTGATTTCGATTTGGGATATCAAATTTTATAGTTAGTTCCTCTGGTCCTGGAGATAATGAGCTCGAAAAATTTCGATGATCTTATTCGTACTTGCCCCGACAGAATTTTGAACACCCAGCACACATCTGTCAACAAATAAACATAAACAAAAGCTCCTAGTTACCCTGGATAAACCCCATAACATGGGTAACGATCTTGCTCCTGAAATCGAGGGCGGAGAAGACGCGCAGCATGGGCAGCCTTCAGTTCGATTCGCGAAGTCACCGATCAGGTCAAGGATCCCGGCCTCAGGGCCTCGATATTTAACGCCTCCGTATCGCCTGCGATGTGTTACGCGACGGAAACCTGGCTCGACAACAAGACAATCGCCAGAGCAATGCAAACTACGCATCGTGCACTGGAGAGATGTCTTCTGAGGACAAGCCTTCGTAGCAATGGCAAGAAGGCCTACGAAGCTCGAGCTACGGGAGAAGTCGCAATTAGCAGACCCGCTGCAGTACATGAAGAAGTCCAAATATCGCTGGGCCGGACACCTGCTTCGACGAAAGGACGATAGATGGTGCATCCGTGTCACAGAATGGCTCCCGAGAGACCATAACAGATCACTCTCTCAAGATCTTTGAGAGGGCGGAGTCTGCCTCACTGGATGCAATCTGCCAGAGATCGAGCGGGCGGTCTGGAAGAGTTGTGGTCCCCGCTGAGAAGACCTTCAACCGACAAAAGGACCATCTAAGTATCAAAGTAAGTAAGTAAACCCCATGACGTATGCACGCGCAGGCGAAACCGAACAAAAAATGAACAGTAGGAGCAGCGCCTTGTTTCGTCTGCGCCAGATGTGCTTCGTTTATGGAGCTATAAATGAAATTTTAAAAACACAACAAAAAGGATAGCAGGTCCGCCCATGAGCACCCAAGAGCGTTCAAAGACATGCGTAGCTATATCCACTTAACATGCAATGGAAAAAAAGTAGAACACCGTGCACTACGTACGATGAACGACCTATGCCGGTTTCGTACATGCTGATAGGGCTTCAGCCCGCGCTTAGATCAGTCAATCCTTTCATCCCTCCGATCTTGGAGAGTCGGAGTGAGCATATCTGAGAACGACATAAGAAGTTGTCGACCAGTAGCTCACTTCCGACGTAGAAGAGAGCGACGTTAGGAAGCACCACTACATTGTATGTGCCTCTTAAGCAGTCTAACATACCTTACTCCTAAAAAGAAACAGGAAGAAGCTTTCAAATCGGAAATACTAGTGGTCCTCGGATTTTAAGTCAGAATTGGGAAAATGCGGTACTACTAAGTTCCATACAGAGAGCGACATATGAGAAGCTACAGGAAGTGGCTTCCCGAGCACCTTCTGGCTTCTAAGTTCCACCGAGTTTCCATTGCGTCCTGAAGAACTAACCATAAGCATAATGGCTATAAAGAAGAAGTAAGGGATAAAAACATAAGATGCGGTGGAAAGCCGATGGACACGTCAGGATTTTATGTTTCCTATACATGTCTGATACGAAACCAGGGACCCTAGAAGGAAAAAAGAAGGAAGAAAGGCTTGGCTGTCTGGGCGGGAAATCCGGACCAAAACTCTTGGTTTGATGCGAATCCTTCAGAGGGTTTCTCCTCCGACTGCGCTAACATGTGCTCATGAAGAAAAACCCACGGAATAGTTGCCATTTTCACATTGAATTGGACACTTTTCAAACCAAATTGGACACTCTTCTAAGCTAACCTAAGAGTTTTGAAACCGAAGCGAACTCCTCCAAACTGCAATGAGCTTCATCTATATTGAACTAGAGACTCTCCGAAAATGTTAGAATAATTTTTTGTTCAAGGAAACTTTCTGTTTCTATCAAGACCATCAGCTTAACTGGTCCCATGCTGATATCAGCGGCCAGCTCATCCCGGATACGGGTGGGTGCTGATCGGTCCCACGAGGTGTGGATGTCGCGTTCGATCAGACGGCGCCGGTGGTGTAATGGCGTAGAGCATTCCCGCCCGGTCAGAGGGATGTGCGGGTTCAAGTCCCGCCTGGCGCTAGAAGTTTTGATCGCAACAAAACATCGTTGTGACAGCTTACGAAAGTTTTAGTATTACTTATTTTGGAATTTCAATTCAACTGCCTAATAAGTGAACACATTGTTAGAAATTGTATGTAATTTTTGTTTTTTGATGAAAAACTATGATTTAAAATTTGTTTCAAAAAGCAGCAAAGCGGCCATTTTTCAGTACCAAAAAAAAGAGATTGCGCCATGCCTGCGTGGAATTCGGGATTATTCAGATGCAAGACGCAAATACTACGCCTTAGGCTAAGATACTCCTGCTCTGTAGAGCGCCATAAATTCTCCGGGCGAGAAACTGCTAGAAAATACGGCTGCAGTAAGAAGTCTGTGTGTGTGTTCCTCTCCATTGTGCTCGCAGCCGTGTTGAACGAGCTTTGGCCTGTTTTTCTCAAAGCCGGCAACAACCGCCCGTCGGAGTTTTTGTATGAAATCCTTCCCTCACTCTGTGTTACAGGAAGACGTTCGTCCAATTAGTGCCCTGCCAACACATAAAATCCCTCCGAGGCAGCTCCCCTTCGCAAAACTCGGCTCTGAAAGAGGCCACCTTAGAGCGCCTTCTCGGAAGGCTCTTATAATGAGGACAGCCGCATCCGCAGAAAAGTGTTCGCTGAGAAAGTCTGGATCCCTCCTAGTGGAGGAGGGGGGGGGGGAGTGACTCACTCAATCCTTCTGACAGTGAAAGTTGAATTGAAGGAGCACTACTTTACATAAGCTATACAGAGAGCTAACTTACGAGAGGACCTTTTTATGCAGATTCCTTCAGGAGACAGGCCGCCGTGGTTGTGTTTCCTTCGCATTTCGGCACTAGTTAAAACTTCCGACTCCACCGACACGACTTCGGTCGAAATTTTTTTTTCGCTGAAACTTAGTCAGGGGGGTTATTTGGGGTGCTGATCACGCATCTGACATCCGTTTTTCACGATTCAGCTGAATAATATAGATGCAGGAAGGCACAGGATTACATTCTTAAAGCTTCTGCCGGTGTCGGCAGGTAGGGGTTGGTATGGGTAAGTGGACGGTTCATCGAGCGGAAGTACGGTATCAACAGCCGTAGATATAGAGACCGTTTGGGCGAGTTCCTCAAGACAATTTGGGGACCGACAAGCGGCAGTGTTCAATTTCTGGGATTAGGTTGCGTCATTGTATCTCTGCTAACCTCGTTTTTTGGTAAAGTATTTCTTGAGGTATTTCCTTGCCTTTTTATTCCTCCGCCGATACATTTCTGGTAGTTTTTACATTTTTAGGTACAATTTTTGTCAATGAAAACTCGTCATTGTTTCATTCTCGTTGCATCGTTCTCACCACCGTAGCTCTTCCAGCTTTTCTTTCAGGGTGAGAAATCCTTCGTGTTCAGCACCCCAAATAAGCCACTAGACGAAGTTTCAGCGAAAAAGGGGAGCCCTGCCTGGACCACCCTTGTTAACGGCATGGGTGGTCTCCGACCGAATCGTGAAAAACGGATGTCAGATTCGTGATCAACACCCCAAATACCCCCCCCCCCCCCACCTAGACGACGTTTCAGCGAAAAAAAGTCGTATCGGTGGAGTCGGAACTTTTAACTAGTACCCGCATTTCTAGCGGTAACCCCCCCCCCTCCGACTAGGATAGATCCCATAATTTTTGACAGACTAGTAATATGGCAAGCCTGCAGTAAGCCTATGCAGCATATGAGGTTTAGTCTTAGCACACAAGTGTGAGCTGAGACTAAACCAAGTTAACATTTGAGTGTTGTACGCATCATAACCCGACGTTAAAAATTCAAAAGTAAGATTTTTTGAGAAGACCTGAGTACTACGTATTTGCTCAGTAAGAGTTTGAAAGCACTATGCTTAATAGGAATAGTATACCTGTCAAATTGAGAGCCTTTCCGATTAACGAAGACGAATGAGATGGACAAGAATAATGGTCAGCTGATAACCAATTCCCATTTCAAACGGCCGACTTTGAGCACAATTCCACGGAACCCATCGAAGGCCGTTAGTCGATTAATAATTAAAATAAATAAATAGTTAGTAGTTACCCTTTTTTAGTGAATATCTCCATTGGCAATCATGCTCACTCTACCTTGAAAATCTAACCCTGTGCAGTGACCAATAATAACGATCGTCTGTGGGCCGCGTTTGACTGGTCTAGCGTCTGACTGGTCTACCGCATGTCCTTCTCGCCATGTAGGCCATAGTACCGGCTAGTACAGAATACTCAACATCGTTCATTAACGACAATAGACGACTCCTTGTAAAGATAACGAAGCCATTCAAGCAAAAGTGAAGGAGACGAAAACAAAAACCACTCCAACCACAGACTCCTCCGGGCCAGGTAACAACTACAGATTCAGCCTAACAAAAAGAATAGGCTGCTGCACGTTCACGGAGGCTCGAAGGTATCCTCTTCCAACTGCTACTCGTGGAGTGAAGTTCAGATGGTACCTGTTCGCACTAGTGTGCACTGCCCAGAAGTGGTTCAGAGTGTCTGTGAACTCTCAGATTCCGTAACAGAATACGGGCCGAGAAAGTGCTGCGGTGAATAGACCTTCGTGTTTTCAACTTTCAACTCGGTTACTTGTTCTACCTCAGTAGTGAACTGAGCTAGCACACTTCTGTAATAAGGGAGCATTCATGTGTCTTCTTACCAAGCCGGATGACCACTTAATACAAGGTGACCCCTCCGCGCCGCCGAAAATTGGATGGACTCCCATCTATGGACTTGCGTCGAAATTACTTATGATCAGCTCATCAAGTAGTACTGTGCACAAAAGAGTAAGGGGTGGATGGCTAGACGGGAGAGGGGGGGGGGGGAGAGAAGGTGCTATTCTCGTTTTTCAATATCCAGCGGATTTGTCTCAAAATGAACGGTAAGCTTAAAGGCGGATGATTAGGTATTATAGCTTCGGAAAACAGGATCTCTCCTATTGGGGTGGAGGCACTCCACTCTGACTCTGTGACAACGGCGACGAAACTGAAAGCAGACTAGTTTACGTAGACAACACCGTGAACTAGCCTGCGAGGGGACATTTCTTTGCGATTAGCAATCAATTTCCGGGAGATGCTACACTGTTTACATTTGTTTCGCTTTTTAGCGACGCCCTCTCCGGCTAGGATAGATCCGAATGACATCCAGATCAAGGAAATCTGCCATTTATGGAAGGTATGGAATGGTACCTCACCTCTAGACCTGCATGAGAGTAAGGGGAAATGAAGAGCCAGCCGATGTGACTCTGGAAAACCCGTCCGGCGGCCTTGGTGAGATTGGCAGCGGCGGTGGTGGCACTAATTGCAGGTGGATGATGAAGAATTCAGCGGAAATGCTGCGGCGCTGGAGGGAGGCACATGCGGAACAGAACGCCGTACAGGTCGAAGGCAAAGAGTGAGCTACACTTTCGGAGAACGAAGGCGTGGCGTCGTGCAAGCACATGTTGGGCAATAATACGGTGCAATCCTAGTTGGTGGTGGCCACTCTTAAACGATTTTTTGATGTAACGAAACATAGCAAGTGGGCAACAACATGTGGAAATAAATAAACCACGCCAACATAGTTAGACACAGTTGCAAGTCGGGAGAGGGGACCTAAAAAGGGTTATTCTCAGTGCAAATATGTAGCATGGGGAGGATTCATTTCAAGGAGTCAAAACAGGTAACATCTGTAAAATAAAATAAAATTGCGCCAAGACACCATCAACCAACTTTTTGGACACTGACAGGACAATGTACTTCACGTCCCAATCCATTGCACACATCTCGACCAAGCTTGTAAATCCTGCCATATGTTATATATTCTCATATGTTTAGTGTTATTTATCCTTGTTTATTTAGTGCAGTTGTTTCCTTAGGAGTGATAGGTTCAATATGCTTCAATGCTGAACACATTCAGTTCTTGTGAAATCGCTTAAGAGTGGCCACCACCAACTAGGATTGCACCAATAATACGCCACGTTAGTACATAGTGCAGGCGGAGCGAAGGTTCCAGATTTCGACATGCACCGATGACTCACGCCCGTGAATATTCTCGAAAGTCGGAGAGCGCTTTGCGAAATAGAAAGGCACCCACCAAAGGGCACCGGCTCAGTCGGTGGTCCGTTGCTGAATGGGTACTACGGTAGATATGACGGGTGTTTGTTCAGTAAGGATTCGGTTATAGTATCAGTATCGTCCTTCGACCATCTGTGCAGCAAATGTTGAGATGAACTTCCTCGTCCAGTAACGAAATTCTATCCTCTTTTCAGAAATGGAATGTAGTCGAGAACGTCTGCAAGTCATGCGCCATCCGCAGCCGGCGTCAACATCGAGTCGGGATTTTTTATTAGATGGCCCGCCCAAACTGGTCCTGCAGGCCGCAACATTGTTTCCAGCAGTTTCGTTCTCTCGCCATCGTTATCTAAGATTTTGTTGCCATTCGGACTTAAGGGACGTGACAGAAGCTTGATTCTTTCCCAGCTGAAGGCCCGTCAGCCGTGCGGCGCACCCCTCGGTCCTCCTTGTTGGGCTTCCCCACCAGGGCGGTTGACGTCCTCGGGATCCACCCCTTCGGTCGCCCTGTCTCCTCATGATGTACAAGAGCCATTTCTCTCATGACGGAGCCAACGGAGCACCGAGAGGACTGTAGATCGAGTGGGTCAGCGTTCGGCTGAAATCTTGAGAAGTTTTTCAAAAACGAAAAATTTAAGAGACAAAACCATCAGAAATTAGAAAATTCCGAAATTATTATTTAGGTTGCTTGTTGTATCCAAAGACGGGCGCGTATAGGAAGAGGTGCCGGCTATCGCGTGCACCCGCTACCAGGTTCCTGGATCGGATTTCCCACCCAGGCCAAACAAGCCTTCCCTCCGCAGTCGATCAGTTGGTACCAGACTTGTCTGGGAAGGATAAAGCGCTGACATGTTCATCAGCTGGCCACCGCAAGTTATCGTATGGCCAATTACGCATCGAAATCGCCTCCACGACATCCCGTAGAAGTAGAACGCGTGGCGCATCCCAAAAGAGATCGAGTAACGCCGTCCTTTATCCTTATCCCTATCCAAAGATTCATTTCCTCCAGTAACAAACCCATTTATTGTATTTGTTGTGTGCCTTGTGCCTACTACATTTCACTCCTGCTTCTGGACCTTGTAACTAAATTCTTTAATACGAAGAACCTCTTACACAAGGAGAACCTGAAAAGCTATCTCTTCCTTTTCCCAGAACCAGACAACGAGCAACATCATTCACATATAGAGGTAGTAGCTTACTTGAAAATTGCTAAGCGTCAGCCTCCCTTAACACTGGGACAAATGAGAAGCTGTGTAGGTATTACCTTGCCTTTTTAAATCAGTATATGACTTTGCGTGCTGATGTTGTTGCTGAATTGTTCGATTGTTCCGTAGCTGTCAGTTTTGGCAGTTTCACATGCAGTTGTCACTGTACATTAACTGCTTTCCAACAACTGTATTTAAAAAAAATAAATAACATAAAAATATAACATAAACTTGAATATTTGGATATATAACTTCGAACGTATTCATACACATAGGATTTTACTTTCTGGGGTCGGATTCATCAGCGACTTACATAACTTTAACAGAGAATTCACAGCGGAAAACTCAGATAACGCGGCTTATCGCTCGCCATATCGCTTGATAAGCGCGCTTTCAGGGATCTCGGCTGTACTTTTCTCTGTTAAATTGCTACAAGTCGTTGATGAATCCGGCCCCCGGGATATAACTTTCTGCCACGTACACCGCGCTCCTCAGTAGCAAACTGTAGTTCTTAACTAATCCTGGAATTCGTGAGTTCTCAAGGATATAGCGTTACTGGCTTTGTAGGCGCCAGATGGACGAGAGTCGTCACCGACTGGATTCCGCAGGATGTCAAGAAAACACCAGGATGCCTACCAACGCCTTTACCGGACTTCTTCGCGAAAACCTTGAACGAAAGGATTGTAGCTCTTTGTGCCCCTCGAGCGAGGAGAATCGATTGGAGCACTCTGGCACGCGACAGGGACGAATTGAGACGCTGCTGGCGCCCGCTCGAACAACTCGATGATCAACGGGGCGACAGTGATACAGATAAAATCTCAAAAGTATTTATTTAACACCGTTATTTTTTCGTTTCCTGGGAAGGGCGAAGACCAAGGGCCGCTAACACGAAGTGATTCATTGGATATCTACCATACAGTAACCGAGATTGCATCAACTGGAATCCCCTGGCATTAAGCAGGAGTTCTGCCCTACCTGTACTAGGAACGCGGTACTACATACCCGCACTGGAATTGGCTACCCCATGAGGTCTCTTTTGTAATCCACTTCCCTGCTCTTCTTTGTGTTAGTGAACTAAGCGAACAAGACATAAGTCCTACATATTTATAGTTCAGCTAGACACTTACCTGGGATCGGATTCATCAACGACTTACATACTTTAACAGAGAATTCACAGCGGAAAACTCAGATAAGGCGGCTTATCGCTCATCATATCGCTTGATAAGCCGCGCTATCAGGGATTACGGCTGTAATTTTCTCTGTTAAATTGCTGTCAGTCGTCGATGATCCGGCCCCTGGAAACGACGATCCTGACTGATTCTCCGCGTGAAGCTTCGCGAAGATGCCGTTTAGCGATAATAAGTTAGCTCGCTGGCCCCTACTGTGATACACCAGATCAGATTTTGTGGCTTGTGTCCTACTTCATTCTCTCCAACGCAGTATAAAGGATAAAGGACGGCGTTACTCAATCCCTTTTGGGATGCGCCACGCATTCTACTTCTACGGGATGTCGTGGAGGCGACTTGAATTCGTATTTGGCCATACGATGCCTTGCGGTGGCCAGCCGATGAACAAGTCAGCGCTCTATCCTTCTCAGACAAGTCTGGTACCAATTCACCGACCCCAGAGGGATGGAAGGCTTGGTTGGCCTGGGCGGAAAATCCGAACCAGGAACCTGGTATCGGGTGCAGGCGACAACCGGCGCCTCCTCCGACTGCGCTAAACGCGCCCCTCATGAGATATTAGTTTAGTTAAATTAGTACAAGGATTAGATCGAGTTGTGTGACACGAAAACACGACCATTCCAAAATTAAGCAATGTCACACCAATGTTACATCGAGGGATTAGATCCGCGAATCCCTCGATGTAACATTGGTGCGACATTGCTTAATTTTGGAATGGTCGTGTTTTCGTGTCACACATTGTTTGTGGCTGTTGTTTAAAGCTGTTTACGCCAAGTTTTTTCTGTACCCCAGTAAATAAATAAATAGAGCTCCACCAACTCAGACCGTTAAGAAAAGTTTATTAGAAATCAATATAACTACGCTTATACATATATCTGGAAATAAACAACAGTTCTCCAACTGCCCTCAGTATTCTTCATAGAGATGTGGTTCGACCGCAAATCGAAAATCATAGGCGAGATCGACAGACACGGGGTGCACTTCCTAGACGGTGATCTTGAGCACACCGTTCTCGCCGACGGACACGCAACGCTCCTCTCCGGTCTCCTCCTTGACGTCCTCGAATCCGTCACGATGCAGCACCGACACGTCCACATCGATCCCTTCCTCCTGAAGCAGAGCGCTTTAAGCTGAGCGATGCCGAGAAGCTGCTCACAAATGCTTTATTCTGACAGTAAACACTGCCAGCAATGCGTCTATGAATTTCTGGGTATGGCTCGTTGCTTTCGAAATAATGGATAGGAAGCTTCGTTCAGTCGACCAATCAACAACTTGACCGTAAGTTCCATGTAGCGAATGCAGGCAGCACAGAGAAGAGGGAACGCGCCAGCCAATCGTGCCGTATCGAATAAGGGCGCCATTAGGAGAGGGCGCATGCGGTCCGTAGCCTGATTTGCTGCCTAGGTCTCGTTGTCGCTCTGATGATTGGGTGGCACGTTCCTTCCTCCCAATTCTGCCCACCTCCGCCGGGATATCAGAGGCCAGATTCACGATGGTTAAGGTAATGGGTTAATAGTGATGGATAAGTTTACCAGCAGAGAATAGTGGGCACAGGACAAGTTTGGTACTGATGATACGATTTGGTGGATGCGGGGGCAGACACGAAACTCCAACGCCGCGCGAACTCCCTTGGCGTCGCGCACGGTGGGCGACAAAATTGGACCAGTTGTCGCGGTCCGATGCTTCCGACAGCTAGAAACGCTTCCTACAGGGACATGCGGCACGCCTTTGCCTTAGTTCAACGTTTCTTGGAGATGCTATATGAATATGCTTTCAATAGGACGATCAGCGACAGTTTATACAGGAATCTTGGTCATGTGGATGGTTTCTAGCGCCAGTTTTTGCCATCTACAACTTCTTCGGCCAATTTTTACCCATGATTATGATTATACTGCGGAAAAAAGGTCACTATCACCCATTTCCTGATCAATTGTCCTACTGCAGACTGTTGCCTACCACATTCTGTGGGATCTTAAGTTCCTTGCTGGAAATGTGGTCTGGGAGATTAAACACTGAGAACATTTCGTGCTCCGCGGCTAACCCTGCGTCACCAAGCGCACGTCCGCGTTTGACGTCGCACGCAGCTAGCGCGCGACGTCGCGTTGGAGTTAGGTCCTGGAGCCTGGTGGATGATATAATTCTACCCCATCATTCACCCACACTCCAATTTCTACCCTCCACCCACATAACCCAGGGTAAAGTGATTCACGATTCCAGCTCCATTATTCGTAGGAAAAGCCTGCTCAAGCAACGACGGACGCTTTCGATGAATTTATGTTTAGAAAATCCAATTTCCATTTCTATCTTCTTCTTTTGAATATTATCGCGTCGGTTAAGTGCCAAAGTGTCTGGCTGAGTTCTTAGAGGCCTACCGATAGCAACCGGGAATAACCCTCGGAGAAAGAGTCACAGCTTCAGAATTGGTGCTCCGTTGTATAACAATAACACGCAAGATCCGCTGAGGCGATAACGCTGAGGAAACATTAGCCACTACCATTGCATGCCCTCGACGCGATGCAATCCTTATCGCCGATTTCGTCTACACAAGCAAAATCAGTTTCTTATTAAGCCACGTACTGCGATCACACCACCGGGCTTCAGGAACGATTTATAGGCCTATCCTAGACGAAAGGGCAACACTAATCGTAAGGTGTCTTGTGCAGCCGGCTTCCCAGGTCAGACTACCGCTTTCCCTGAATTTGCGTAGAGCCATATATCATTTTTGAGCACCTGAAGCTCCGATAAATTCAGCGGAGAGAACAGAGGAAGACGATGTCCAATTTATGGCAAAGAAGACTATACAGGGTGTTCCAGAATAAGGTGATGAAGGTTGTTTCTATTATACCTGTAGTTTTGGCTGTTGTGAGCCCACTCCACCGTGAACAGCCTCCCGTCCGTGAACAATGTTCACTCTCACCCGCGACTTGCGGCCCCCGGCTTGAGTTGGCGGCATTGATGGAGCCGTTCGCAGTTATTCTTGTCCACCTGGTGCAGGACCTTGGGAAGCTTACAGCGCTTGAGCCAGAGTTCCCTTTTGGCTATTCGATGTACTGACCTGATTGCGAGACGATACCGACATCACGGGCGATTATTCTCATGGAGACCCTCGAATTTGGAATTACTAAGGAATAACTAACTTTTCGATGATTTCCCGGACCCGATACGCATTGACAGTGCGACTTCTTCCCAGCTCTAGACGATCACCCTCACGGCCAAGCCCCCTGAATCGACGGACAGCTGTGGAGACAGCCGACCTGATGATGAGGCTGCGCTATGGCTTGACATCTTGGGAAAAACCGTAAGTGGAACAAGATCGAATCTTAACCGGGACAAAAAGATACGCAGAAAAAATTGTCGTCATGTTGCGGATCGACATCGTCGTCAAACCTTCATCACGTTATTTTGGGACATCCTGTAAAATAGTCTGACGGATTGTAGCCAGAAAGGGCTGGATCAGTACCAAAGGAAGAACGTAGAATTACTTAACATCTCAGACAGTGTTAAAGAACGGCCTTAATCAACCCCTTCTGGGATGCGCCACGCACTCTACTTCGCGATGTCGTAAAGGCGATTTCAATGCGTATTTGGCCAGTATAATGGCTCGCGCTGGCAAGCAGATCAACAAGTCAGTGATTCATCCTTGCCAGAAGGCAATTCACGTACAAAGTCACCAACTACTACAGATGAGACACTTCGTTGGCCTGGTCGTGCCTCGAACCATCAACCTCCGTTCGGGGTGTGCGCGAAGTGTCTCCTCCATCTGCGCCATCACATGTCCCATTCACGCATCTATGAGTCGCACTCCACGAAATAAGGGTCCGAAGAAGCAACTAATTGTGGAGGTTCTGCAGACGCTTCCAGAGCTTACTTCGACCTAGCTGCTTGGCACCGAGTTTTTGGCTCAATGAAGGTAGCGACGATTTTTCATAAAAGGTGACAAAATTCTTCAGCCGAGTTAATACATTGAATGTAATCACGACAAATGCACCGAGAATATTTATTACGAGCAGTTCACAGACGTGAAGAAGCAACTTTTGAAGCAAGCTCGACTAGAAAAACTTCAATACCAATCCACTGTGTAGACAAGATCATCAATTTTCTACAAACACTTCTGAAAATAAACGCTCCGACACTATCCGGTGATGGACCAGATGTCAGGCTGCAGAACATGGAGAAAGCTCAGACGTGAAGGATACACACGGTGACTTCATCCATTCCTCTCGACTACTCGAACTCATCAGCAAGCAGTTCGTGCTCTAAGGTAGCAACGCTGCACATCTGATACGGTCTACTGCCAGACCGACTTGACGAACCAATCGTTGTAGCAGACTTCTCGGGGAGATTGCGCATCTGTCAGTGCTGTAGTGACCTGTTAGACTATTTTCCGCACCCTACTCGCCTTCAGAATATCTGTCACCTGTCGCTCTATGAAATGAATTCCTCAAAGCTTCACCCGCCCCGAAAAAAGGTCTCGAGTCAGTATAGAAATTACTATCAACTACAAATTCACACACAAGCGGTTCTATGATTAACATACTAATTAATTACAAACACGTAACTTGTCGTCTCGTTGATAGCTGAGTTGCTCCAGCTTACAATAGCAACGTCTGCATCCGTTCCTGTCGCGTGCCAGAGTGCTCCAATGGGTCCTGTCCTGCGGAACAAGAAGGTCATCATATCGTTCGTTCAAGGTTTTCGTGAAGTCCGATCAACGAATCGGTGGCATTGATCATCGAACATCGATTGAGCTCTTACCGCCGGAGGGCTTCTTTCACTTCGACCAAGATACACGTAGCTGGAGCATTGTTCGTTCCGTTGAGCCAGAAACTCGGCTGTTTCTCATGAACATCGTCTTCGTAAGATTCAGCTGCTGTCCAACTTTTTCACATACACAATCGAAGCCGGACAGCATCCGCTCCCCTGGCTGATGCCTGATGATATGAGCACGATGTCGTCAACGAAGCGAAGATGTTGCAGTTGCCGGTCGTCCACCTTCACTCCTATTTCTTCCCATTCTAGTTCGCGCATGACGTTTTCGAGGGTGGCGCTGAAGAATTTCGGGGATATGGCATTCACTTGCCGAGCCCCTCTCTTCACGTCGATGACGAAGACGTTGTAGAATGGTGAACTCTTGGTCGTGAATCCACTGCACAACTCTCGAAGTACTCTGATGTACTGAGTAGGGATGCCCTGAGTGAGCAGGGCTTCAATGACCGCTTCTATGTCGACGGAGCCGAATGCCTTCTTCAGGTCGATGAACGTAAGCCACAGCGGCAGCTTGTACTCTCGCGACACTTCGATGAGCGTCGTAATGGTGTGTATGTGGTCGATCGTGCTGAACCCTCTCCGAAATCCTGCTTGCTGGCATGGCTGTCCTTCGTCCAGCGTTCTGCTGATCCTATTCAGGATGACTCGAGAGAACAGCTTGTATGTAGACTACGGACAGCAGGCAGATCGGGCGATAGTTGCCAATGTCGTGCACGTCTCCCTTTTTGTACAGCAAGACGGTCTTGCTGGTCTTCCACTGAGATGGAACCTTGCACCCCGACAGGTAGCGTGTGAAGAGCCGCGCCAAGGTGTTGATGAGCGCTGGCGGGAGGTTCTTCAGGTGTTCGGGTCTGATCCTGTCGGGACCGGGTGCTGTACGCTTCTTCACCGACGAGATGGCGTGTCGGATCTCGAAAGGGAGAACAGAGGGAACGACGTATCCATCCTGCGGAAGACTGCATGGGGCTGGACGTGGCTGGCGAAGAGCTCGGAGAAGAACTCGCGGGTGACGTTCTCCAGTGCTCTTCTGTGTGGCACGGAAATAATTACGACAAATGAAATATTGTAACACGGAATGGTTACGTTTGATCGCCTGAAACTAGACGTGCAATACCTATGCATCTCTTATGGGCGATGAAATTTAACTGTAAGTGGGTAGAAGGTTCATGGCTGTCGTAGACTTTTTCTGAAAGAATTCGCCTGAAATAGTTATAGCGGAAGAACGGAGGTAGTTTTCCTATAGCACAATATGTATCTACTCATCTAATCACCACAGGGAAAAATGTATGTGCTCACATCACTTTTTATTGAAAATAAACAACAACAATCGATTTTCTGCCATACATGAAAGGAATACATGAACGGAACAACACCCTTGAGAAACAACAGCGGCTTATTTTGGAAAGAAAAAAGCGGAGAAGCAGTCACTTCGCTCGGCAACACGCTACCACAAATTTTTGTGGACCGTTTTTAGTTAGCTTTTGACCGAACAATGACTATTTCAGAGGAGCAGAATATTAGACAGCCATACTTGAAATAAAGAAAGCAGCGAAGACAAGAAAGATCATCACAACTAAATGTACGGAGCAAAATTAGAAGAAAACTTAAATGTTCAATTGAATTCCTACACACCTTATCATTGGCCGGAAGCCTCGATTACCTCTCGTGAAGGCTACACTATTGCGACACGTCTCACAATCCTGCTCTAACATAGTTTCCCATTCTATTGAATGTCGCTAATACTCAATGATTTGAAAAAAGGGTACCCCAGGCGGTTAACAAGAGCTGCTAGGAACTGAGAAACCAGCCCCAATGATATGCTGAAGTAGATGCTTTATCCTTTCATTACGAGAAGCAGTCTCAACCCATTTTTGTTTAAATAAACCCAAAAACAAAACGAAGCAACACCTCAAGCACCCACATCGTCCAGAACAACGACGTCGTCATCCTCTTCTTCGTATTCGTCCACTACAGGCTTCTCCGCCGCTTCATCGGCCTCAGCCTCAGCTTCGACTTCAGCCTTCGTCTCCTCATCCGGCTCCAACTCGGTGTGTTCCGAAGTGGCTTCTTCGGTGACCTCGTTGCGAAGATGGAAGAGCTCCTTCTCCAGCTCGGCGATTTTCGCGTCTCTTTCGGCTATCTCTTTAGTGTAATCTATAATAAGGATGTATATTTTGAAGACTACAACAGTATACAGCCCACTACCCGTTATAAACCCTCCGCATAAGAAGCAACTCCTAATTTAACAAAGATTCCTTGGAGAACTATCCAGTTTACCTTCACTCCAATACAAACCGTATCCGGATGAGATGCGTCGTAAACAACGCTACTGCATAAAGACGTTTTTACGCTGCATAGACGATAATTTGTGGAGCATAATGTAAGACACTCAACAGCCATTAGAAGAGAGGCTGCTATAACTCAGATTACTAATTGACAAATTAATTAAGATGTTGCGTTAAGATTAGGGAAGGCAGTACAGAGGCCATATGCTGTTACAGGATATTTTGTTGATACCAACAGTCTGCGCCAGGCGAAACTCGAATTCGCACTCTCTGCATTTCGAATATGATTCTGACCGATAATAACAACATCGCTCTTTCATAGCACACTGAATTCTGGCACCAAGTGTTTTGACGGGTCGTTGCAACGAGGGTATCGCTCGTACCGTGTGCTACTGAACATGTGCGTCATAGGCTAACATCCTGCCCGGGAAGCACAGGGTGGGGGATCGAGTCTCGCCTGGCGCAAAGGTTTTGGTCACAACAAATCAACCTGCAACAGTATTACTCAGCTATTTTTTTTTTTATCGTGTCTAGCCTGCCTCTGGTATTCGTTATACCTCACTCAAATTTGTAATATTTATGCTTATCACAGAAACTCTCTGCGGGAATATCTAAAGTAAAGTAAGATCTCAGGGCAGCATTAATAATCAAAAGTTATTCTATGCCTTGGGGCAGACGGAGAAGGTGAATGCGTATTCGGTCTCCAAAATGACCTGCGGTGCCCAGACGATCAACAGGTCAGTGTTCTATCCTTCCTAGACAAGTCCGGTACATTTTGTTGACCTTAAAGGGGTGGAAGGCTTGCTTGGCCTGGGCAGAAATTCGGAACTAAGAACCTGGGATCGGATGCACATGACATCCGGTATCTCTTCCGACTGCGCTCCACCCGCCCTGACTAAATGTAGAGACAGATAAACAATCGAAGATGAAGAAACACGATTCTAAAATTGCTCGAAATGTAGAACTGGATTTTCGAACAAATCAAAACACTCCGCGAAAGCGCCAAATGGATGATCTTATGGTTAGTTGCGTCGTGCAGATTTTACTGTAGAGATAACCAATTCTCTTAAAGGACTACCTTTCTTCTCCTTTCGTACAGCACGTAGCGCAGCATGTGCCAATGCCAGCCGATTTTCCAGATGGCCAACCCTGCGGCAATTCTTCTCGGCGTTACGCAGCTTCACCAGAGCTAGGCGTTTGGATTCCAAAAAGTGGCGGAACATCTTACTGAAAGAGGTTGATCCACAAGACGAAGAGGTGTATGGGTCTTTCTTGGCATGGACACAATTTGATTGAGACAATCTGCAGAGGCAGTACGAGTTCTACGTTGCGAAGGGCACATACTATTGAGAAGGCCAACATAAGGTAACATGTGCCGTCATGTGTTTAACAAAAATGAAGGAATATGAATCAATGAGTTCTTACGAGCTACACCGACCTGCATTTTTGAGTAGGTCGTACTTTTCTTCGAGGCTTCAGAGCTTCTAAGATCGAGACCTTATTTACTTGAGGAATTAATGATTTGGTCAACGTAGGTGCACAGAACTGAAGGACCAACTCTATTCATAGGTCCGCTTTTGAATGATTCGCTAGAACGAACTTTGAGCAGCGCAGCTCTTGCAAATAGAAGAAAGAGTGACGACCAACAACAAGCATCTTGAAGCAGAACAAGCCTCGCGAAACTCACGTATCCTTGCCGCCTTCCATGGCGTTGACGGTTTCCCTCAGGTTCGCAATCTCTTTGTCTTTGCTGGCAATCTTCTCTTTCATGGCAATGAATGCCTCGTAGAAAAACGGGTCCAAAAGCTGGTCCCTTTGGGCAGGACCCGAACTGACACCACTGTAGTATGCATCGTTTCGCTCTTTCTAGAACATGATCTCTTACGAGTTAAACAACACATCGCAGCACAGCTGAAGAGGTCAGAGTCCGAAATCAAGCAGCACACTTACAATCATGTCTTTGAGTTCCTTATCCTTTTGGATATAGTGCAAACGGGCCAGAGATTCGCGAGTTTTCAGGGATTTCGCGGTTTCTGTAACCTCGTTAAGCTGATCAGTTAGCGACTGCACTCTGAAAAGGACGAGGTGTAGGAATGATGGTGGAGCAAAGCAAGGACCAACAACGCCACCATAAGTGCCGAGCGAATACCACATTCTATTAGATCAGTTAGAGTGACTCTGGTAGCAGCTACAAAACGCAGTAGCAACTGGCTCGTCAAAATGAATACTGTAGCATTCCTACTGTAAGGAAATAGTGACAGTTGTTAAGGATAAAGGAGGCCGTTACTCAATCCTATTTTGGATGCGCCACGCATTCTACCTCTGTGGGATGTCGTGGAGACGACTTGAATGCGTATTTGACCATACAATGAATTGCAGTAGCAGCCAATGAACAAGCCAGCACCTTATCCTTCCCAAACGATTCTGATACCAATTTACCGACCCCGGAGGGATGGAAGGCTTGGCTAACTTGGGAGGGAAATCCAAACCAAGAACAAGGTATCGGGTGCATGACACTCAGCACCTCTTCCGACAGCGCTACATGCGACATTTATTAGCCACTGAGATATTAAATGGTGGGATAAAAGTATGGATTAAGGAGATTGGGTAATTCGCATAATATCCTGTCTCCGTTGATCACATTTGGGGAACGGAGAATCGGTGCAAAGATTTATGGGAAGTATGAAACCCTGGCTTTCCGTGGAATGGCCATTTGAAGAGATTTATTGATGTTTCCGAGAATGCCATATCCAACGCGAAGGGATACCAAATAAATTGAAAGCAGTATCTAAATCGGGTGGCAATCCCGGAATGATTCAGTCTCATTTCACTTACTGCACTGACTCTTTGCAGGGACCACAAAACGATTAACTATTTTTCATAACGATATTTTATTGCGATCGAAACTCTAGTGGCAGGCGGCACTACCTGCCGACTGGGTTGGAATGCTCTACGCCATTAGACTACCGGCATAATTTGATTGAACATCCACATGGTGGGATCAGTCGATATATGGATGAGTGCTGATTGGTCCGTCAAAGTGTGGACCTTGCGATCGACCAAACAGCATAGGTGGTGTAATGGCGTAGAGTAATCCCGCTCAGTCAGCTGGTGGTGCGGGTTCGAGTCCCGCCTGGCGCTAGAGTTTTGATGGCAAAACATCGACATGAGAGGTTACAACCTCAATACCAGGTACTCGAGACTTAAGAAAACGAAGCACTTATTCAAATTCTTACCTGAACGAAGGAAGCGAACTGAATTTTAAGTAAAGGTACAGAAAAAGTAAAAACTGAGGATATAAAGCTGCTAAGGACATATTTGAAGAGAAAAATGGCTTCTGAGAGTCTGTCTATGGATAAGTCTTCAAGTCAGGCACATCTCTTGTTGAGTTTGAAATTGGAAATCTGTTCTGACCTCAAACAGATGAAATTTGCAATCACATGTGTAGTCCGCTCTCACAGCAAATATTACATCCACCAGAGTAGGATCGCAAAACACACCTGGCAGCTTTTTTTCTCCTAATATTCTGGTGGTAGCTACTCTAGTACAGCTAGTTTAAGATGAAAAGCGGAAAAGGAAGTCAACAACTCATTATGCGCAAAGAAATGTGAAAATAAGAACTGACCTCACGATCAGCGTGTCTTTGTCAGCGGCCTCCAGCTCTTCGCGACTGAGCTTGATCACCTTTCGAGGAATGCCCGAACTGGAATCGTCGTTCGACACCTTCATGACTGAACCTGAAACACGACTGTATTGCTGAACACTAACAACAGTATCGCGCAGCACCACGATGAATACACCGGCTAATTTTACGAGCTGAAGACGTACAGCAATCTATCAACTGGTACGTCGCACCCTACCAATACTTTCCTCCTGTAGCTTCAGGGAAAAGGCAAACAGCTCGAGCAAAACTGAAGAAATTTGAGTTCCAGAGCGGGGCCATTCCTTTGAGTTGTAGACGTGAACGTTGCAATGCTATTCCGTGAAGGACTTTCTCTGCATTTGAAACGCTGAACTGCCAATTCCGTGACGAGGGTCAGCATCCTTCATTACGTATATCCCTGTACACAGAGAATATGATAGCGTTGCTGTGAAGAGTGAGATGGGCTTGGATTGATCTTAGACGGAAGAGGATAGCCTTGAAGGGGTAAGTGAATCGAATTCCGAACTTCAGCGGAGCCTGTGTCATGGGACAGCTATTGTAGATCTCGGACAAATTCATAAGTGAGACAAGCCTACTTATCCCCCTCCTCCTCCCCCGACTAGGATAAAGCGGTTTTATCAATCGTTGTCGAACCAAGATAGCTCAGTTCAAAGACTCCATTCTAGTCCGAGCAAAATCCATTCGAATTTGGCAATAGCTGCTGAGGGCGCACTACTAAATCCAATAAAAAAAAACAAAGACATTGCTCCTACACTCCACTGAAAAGCGTCCGGAATCTAGAATAGCTCCACCTAAAATAATTTTAAAGATTGGAATCGTAGAACTGCTTTGATCTCGAGAACAATATTGATCTTATTTTTTATCCGGCTAACGTTTCGGCGCAACCGCCTTCGTCAGAGCCTGGAAAAAACAAGGGAACTTAGATAGGATGTTCGTCCAAGGACTACCCTCAAGTCACAGAGGTCTAGGAAGATACGAGATGGAACGAGACAAGATCCAGCGACGATCGGACGTGAAACATACTACGGGAAGTGCCAGCAAATATTAAAGATTTCAATTTAGAACCAGTTATGAAAGGATGCCTAGAGTTCCGTACAGGGTTAAGCAACTTAAGTTACCTAGTCTGCGCAGCCGAAGAAAGAGTCGACACGGCCGTGATCCTTAATATACTCACGAAAGGGATTTCGATTGACCCCTGGTGTTTTTTTGGCACAACTCTGATAGGAATAGGAGAGAACTCTAGGCTTAACCGTCTTGTTCCAAAGCAGCAGGGACGCGTACGTCTGATAAGTAAGTAAGTTAGGGACTTAAGAACAATTGCGGACACGCTGTGTCATTATCATTTGCATAAAGGAAGAAAGATAGACGAGCGAAACAAGGAAGAGTGAGTTATTCCAAGGCAGTGAGCGGTTAGAACATTGTTGCCCTTGTCAGATTTTCAAGGGTCAGAAGGGTCGCTATGAGCCACTTTCACGTCAAATGGCACACTCGGACAAGTGAGCTAAAACATTCCAAAGAGTGTTATACAAAATTGTCCCTGAACAAGAATTATTCTAGCCGCCTTCGAGTGTCTAGCTTAATCCGCAAAAAGCTTGGTTTGATTTAGAAGACGTCCACTTTGGTTTAGGAAGCGTCAAGCCGGTTTAGAAGATAGACCAATTTAATATGGTACCCTAGGCCAGCTGTGCAAGCTCCGAGAAATCAATTCGTCACTCTAACGATCCACAATATCGTAATCGAAGAACTCCGTGAAAATGTGTTTGGTAACCCTTTTGAGGCGCTTTTAGTCGTTCGGAGAGCAGAAGATATCTAGGAAGATAACCTGCTGGAAAAATGTCAAAGACAGGAGTCCGATTTTTATAATATTGTGAGGGTGTAAAGCATAGAGCAGAGTGGAGCAGCTGTAATAAGGAAGACTACCAAACTGTCCCGCACGAAGTGAATGTTCTTAAGAGCTTATGTATGGTTGATGCAACTCATCAGAAATATGATATCGAGAAGTGATCGCAGAACTAACCGATGAAATTGAAAAATGTTCTTTGTTTTTTCGTTTGATCTCATGCTACTCATCGGGTACTCTATGATAGGAAGGCTTCTGCGCTCTCAACAAGAAGTTGAGCAATTGCTCTGCTTCAGGATGTGACTACTTTTGACTGGGTGCGTTAAATGGGCCATTTGACGGAGTTCCTGTACACACAGCGAACCGTTTTTGGCGCAAACAAGGTCGGGGGGGGGGGGGGGGGGGTCACCATGCCGCGCCTTGGCGCGCACCCATTGTGCGTCTCTGCATACAACGGATGTAAATGCAGTCTTATCTCCTCGTTTCGATTACATATCCGTGCTTTATCTACTTCCAAATTTGGCAAGGGATGGAACTCCAGGATGTAGGCAATTCTAGCACGGGTGCGCCACTCGAGCCACACCCTGGAGTTCCTTCTCCTGCCCAAATCTGTGCTTTCCTCCGTTGAGCTATAGCATTGCTATTTACTATTTACTATTGTATTTGAGCCAAACAAAACAGCAAAATCAGCAAGCGAAAACATGACAATTCTACGATTGGCTATACAAGAAGGAAGGCAGGATATATCCGAAATAAATCTGCTAGCTGAGAAGAGCCCATGATTTAGATTCATGTATACTACCAACTAAATTCATTTGATTAATATTGCTCATTGCGTACATTGCAAACTCATCATCTCTCTAGACATTAATTCCATTAAGGTCATTTCGATTTAAAATTTCTGAGAAAGTAAAAGTATTATTTTTTCTAATTCATACTCAGTCTAACCATAATTTGACTGTATCTAAACGAGTTGTTAGAGGGCAAGCAAAAACCAACCGAGTTATAGCATGGTTTGTAAGAAATTAATTAATTTGGCACCACTCTCAGCAACATTCGTGGCAGGTCACACCTAAGCGTAAGGAAGTAGCCTTTCGAACTTAGGCGAGGTATTCCTTCTTTCAGTAACCGCCTTCGTTGCTTCTATAACTACAGACTGGTCGACCATAATAACGCAGCAATTTGTAGAGTGACGAAGGCTTTCAGAATGTCTTTTTGCCTTATCGTTTTTGCCATTTAACTTGATATCCAGTATACAGCAAATTGCATTGTTGTTGCTTGTTCCTTTTCTTGACTCTCAGTGTGTCTCGTCTGTTGTGTTAATGACACTTTTTATGAGGTGACCCCCCCCCCCCCACCCGACCCTATTTGCACTCCGTTTTTGCGTGTTTCATTGGGTTGTTAGGGATATATTCGTACACAATCTTTTCTTTTCTTCGTCGGTGTGAATCAGAAGATTATCCTCCAGGACCAAGATCACACCGCTAGAGCTTTTAAATGCCTCGACTTTTCAAGAGTCGATTTTTTCAGAGAAACTCAAGAGGAGAATAGGCGTTCCAGCGTCATTTTAGGAACCTAGCTCCAAAGACTTTCAACTTCACAGCTTCTTCACTGCTCTGGTTACTGCCCACTATCAGATTTGTTGCTTCTCACGTGGAACTTGTTTACGTCAATAAATACAATATAATACAACACAACTGTAGATTGGGTCCAAAATAGGCTCGGGAGGGGGTTGCCTTAGTGGTTATCCACCTTGGTAAGAAGGCACATTCAGGGGCCGGATTCATCAACGACTTAAAGCAATTTAACAGCGAAAATACAGCCCAAATACGTGATAGCGCGGCTTATCAAGCGATATGGTGAAGCATTTCGCCGCGCTATCAGGGATTTCGGCTGTATTTTCTCCATTAGATTGCTGTAAGTCGTTGATGAATCTGGCCCATGATCAATTACATCGGAAACGGCTTACCTCAGTTCACCGTAGGGGTAGAACACACCAACACTGCGAAACATTTCCAGTTTCGTAGACCACAAAGCGTTGTGCAGGGCTGTCCTGCATGGTGATGCCCCCTCCCCCCGATCGCGGCTATTTGCAGCGGGGGTCCGTTGGTCTTTTGCTGTATGCGCCCTCCTAGCTTAGAGATCGCGCGTCGGCGTTGACGTTGCCGCGTTCGATCGATGTCTTGTTCGCTCGCGATGGCAGTCCCGACGAGCAGATCGTGGCGCAGTGGGCAGCGCGTCGATTAACGCGAGAGAGGTCGGTGGCTCGGTAATCACCTTGTGGCAGTGATTGCATCTCAGCTGATTGCTTGGGATTTAGGGGGTTCTAACCTGTGCAGCTTTTTTTGTGCAATTTTTGCGCATTTTTCCAGCCATATGTATTTCGCCGCTCGAACAGCGCAGAATCCAGCCGCGGATTCTCCCTGAGCGAGGAATGCAGTTTCCACACGAGCAGCTTGGATGGCACCCACCCTGAAGTCCCTTCCCTACCCTGCTCTGCGCTCGAAGAGCGCAGAACTTAGCCGCGGACTCCTCCTGGGGCGAGGAATGCAGTTTTCCACATAAGTAGCTTGGATGGCACCCACCCTGGGGTCCCTTCCCTAGCCTGTTCTGCGCTCGAAGAGCGCAGAACTCAGCCGCGGAATCCCCCTGAGCGAGGAATGCAGTTTCCACACGAGCGTCTCTTCCCTAGCCCGATTCTGCTCTAGCTCAGTTCGCCACCGTGGAACACAGCTGCGGACTCACGCGTAGCCAGCCCGTTGCTGGCAGTGCGCGCTCCAGCCACCATGGCGCGCTCCAATCAAACGGACCCCCGCTGGATGGGCACTATTCGGTATCACCGGCTGCGACGCGGTCGCGCCGCGGCACAGCTTCGCCGAACTGATTTGTTCCGTGGCTCGATCAATTATGGACATGCACGTTCCTCATAAGGCAGAAGAAACAGGACATGGACACTACAAGGGCTTTTAGTAGAAACGACCGCAGAGAGTACTATAAACTGATTGCTGAATGTGAAAACCAGGAACGTGAATATTTTCACCTTTGACTTTCCGTGTGCTGCGATTATAATGGCTATATGTAAACGTTCGTTACGACTGAATTTCAAATGAAGTGGCCAGTGGAGGTAAATATAATAGAGTACTCATACACCTATATGATCTTCTATCTGGGAGGTGACGCCAAGTAGACCTATGATCCTTTTGTTCCATCAAGGGAGCGATAGGGACTTATTACCGGGGACTAGGAGCAAGACGACACTTTTGATGAATCCTGTTTCCGACGTTTTCATATATATATATATATATATATATATATATATATATATATATATATATATATATATATATATATATATATATATATATATATATATATATATCCTCCTCCCAGATATATATATATCCATCTTTTTAGTTCCGGATATTTGGAGGTAAAGGAGGAAACGGAAAGGGGCTGAAATCGTCAATACACGATTTGGTACTTATCGAATTCAACAGTTGTTCCTTGCAGTTAAAACGTTGTGGGTGGCGCCAGCAGAAGGAAAACCTACATGGAAGAATATAAAATCTTAACACAACAACAACATAAAACGTTATCAACAAAAACTTTAATACGATATTTTGGAGAGCAAAAGACGCAGTCTTGCACTGTTATTTGGAGAACTCGACTACCTAATTTTCAGCTGATCAAGTAGGTTTGGAACTAACATAACTTGCAGGAACGAGTCAAGCAATCGAGATTGCTGCTTTAAAAAATGGTTATTTAAAGCAGAATAAGAAAGTGTCTCAACTATCTACCGCATAATTCTACTTCCATGGGATTTCCGCCGCCATTAACGAAACAATCTGGACAGGTGTATGGCAGATAGTTTCTAAAACAGATACAACATATCGTTTGAGCATAGATGCTTCTCCAGTTCAAGTTACAAGAGAAGCTGATGACCATCCCAACGGTGTGAACAATTGAATAGTCGAACTTGTGGCCATCTTGATGGTGTTTTTAGAGAAATGACGGTTTTCTTTTATTTTCGCCTCCATGTTGGTATTTTGGTTCCCCCAATTCCTAATGTTTCCATTCCTGGATCTCGCCCCTTTTCTCAATGCAATCTTTACAGATACCTGCTGAAGACGAAATCTGTGCTCCTAAGAATTGCGCTCTCCAAAGCAGGGGGCTAAATCGCTAAGGGGCGCTGCGATGCCGCGCGCGGCAGCAGGCACGTCGCAACGCGGCAGCCGGTGATATCGAATAGTGCCCATCCCCCCGCTGCAAATAGCCGCGATCCCTCCCCACCCCCCCCCCCCCCCCCCCACGAGCGCCCTTTTTTGCGCGCGAAGACTGATTACTCCATCATTGAGAAAATAGTCTGGAGGGCGCAATGTGGCTCGGGGGGGGGGGGGGTCACCCCCTACTCAGTGGTTGTCCGCCTTAGTAAAGGATAGGATAAATAAGGATAAAGGATAAAGGATAATCGTGTGTGTGAAATTACATCGGAAATGGCCTACCTCAGTTCACTGTAGGGGTAGAACACACCAGTGCTGCAAAAAAATTCCGGTTTCAAAAAGCACAAACCGTTGTGTAGGGGGGTGACCCCCCCCCCCCCGAGCCACATTGCGCCGTCTGGAGCTCTTCGCTTCCATGCAGGCTGAATAGGAAGGCTAATGCTCCCATTATCAACGGGCTTCTCATAATATGGAGCAGCGCATAGGCCTGTCCGACATCAAGAGAATGAAGGTAGAACTCCTCCATGCGCAAGTCCAATGGGAGGCCCACCTGATATTCTCGTGAAAACCAATGAACCCTCTTATACCTTCGCGTCAGCACGCTCACTCTTGTCAAGCCACGTCCTGACCAGATGAGTGCACGTCAACTGCTCGGCTGTGGCGATAGGCAGTGTTATTCGAATGCCGTGTTTTTTCACTACTCCAACTAGCAGTACTATTTTCGACACCAGTTCGAGGCGCAAATAGGGTCCGGGGGGGGGGGGGTCACCCTATAAAAAGTGTCACCAACGCGAAGAAAACAAGAAAAGGCACACTGACAGTAAGTAAAACAAAAAATAATGCTGACGCGGAGAAGAGCACAGATTTAGGCAGGGGAAGGGACTCCAGGGTGTGGCTCGAGTGACGCCTTCGTGCTAAAATTGCCTACATCCTGGAGTTCCCTCCCTTATCCAATTAGGAAGCACATAAGACGTGGATCTATAATCGAAACGAAGAGATAAGACTGCGTTAACTTTCACTGCATGTAGCTACTCGCCACGCCGGCCCGCCGCGCCATGCTGTGATGACCCCCCCCCCCCCCGCCCCCCGGACCCTATTTGCGCCACAAGACTTTTTCGGTAGAACGCATCAAATTGGCACCGTCAAATTGGGTGTCGGTTGTGCAAGTATGGAGAAGCGCCTTATTCGACGCCACACCTCCATCAAACATACTTAGGAGGATTACTTGGGACTGAGGACTGGTTTGCTATTGTAGGGATGAAAGGAATAGATAAACTACTGTCCAGGCTAGGGTAGGGGTGTGGTCCATCCAAGCTGCTCGTGTAGAAACTACTTTCGTCGCTCAGGTGAAGTCCGTAGCTGGGTCCTGTGCTTTTCGAGATCAGTTGCTCTCCCTGAGCTTCCACTGCGACGAGTCGTTTCTCATTCTCAGACAGCTCCGAGTCGAAAGCCTGATGCTTCTGGAGCTTCGAGCAAAGATTCGTTGGGTCTAGGCGACGAAAGTAGTTTCCACACGAGCAGCTTGGATCGCACCCATCTTGGAGTCCCTTCCCTAGCCTGGTTCTGCGCTCGAAGAGCGCAGAACTCAGCTACGGATCTCACCTAAGCGACGAAAGTAGTTTCCACACGAGCAGCTTGGATCGCACCCATCCTGGAGTCCCTTCCCTAGCCCGGACAGTAGTTTATCTATTTGTCTCATCCCTACAACAGCAAACCAGTCCTCAGCCCCAAGCAATCCTCCTGAGCATGTTTGCTCGAACGTCAAATAAGGCCTTGTCCGTACTTGCACACCCTACACCCAATTTGACGGTGCCAATTTGATGCGTTCTACCGAAAAAGTCTTGTATTTGCGCCCAGTTCGATCAATTATAAGGATTAGAGGAAATAATGTATACTATGTTGCAGACCACATTTTTATAAGAAGATCCGGTGGATCTTCCCAACTAGACTTGCATTCTTCTCTGGAAACGCGGGAGTTTTCAAAAGCCGCAGCAAATGTGCGCCCGAAAACTGTGCAGCTCCATCCACCTCGTCGAGTTCTCCCGTGTTGTCTAATTGCAATTCAGATGAGCGGTTAGAAACTGTACGTGTCACAATACGTGTAGGAAAGAACTGAAGGCGAGATGATCATATAAGATGAGAAAGGAGTGATCCGGATCAATCTCGAAGCGGAGAAGAGGAACGCAAGCTGAATAGTGTGGCAGATAAGCCAACAGTGGAGCGAACACTTTGCACTTTTTCGTTGTGACGAATACGTGCTCCGATCGGGCAGGTGCGCTCCGATGCGAACACTGTCAATGGTCCACATTTGCCAACGTAGAATTGAGCAAGTACGATTATGTCGGCCTCCTGTGGAGGGTGGGTGGGCACAAGTGAGGAGCAGGCTGTCCAGTCTTCTTCTTGTTCGCAACACAAAGGATACAGGTAAAGGACGCTGTTGCTCAATCCTATTTTGGATGCGCCACGCATTCCGGCCTTACAGTAACTTGCGGTGGTCAGCCGATGGATAAGTCAGCGCTTTATCCTTCCTAGATAAGTCTGGTACCCATTCACCGACTCCGAAGGGATGGAGGTCTTGGTAGGCCTGGGCAGGAAACCCGAACTAGGCGCCTGTATCGGGTACCTCCTCCGGCTGCGCCACACGCTCTCATTCGTAACAGTCGAAGTGTTTATTAAAAAAAAAGAAGCGTTGAAATGAGCAGTTAACCGTAGCTGAGTAAGCATTTCAACTGTGGAAGGACATCTAAGCCTGTTGCGGCTAGGGAAAAGCTCCAAGGTATGGAGAGCTCTTCTTTTTAGGCTTCCACCGGCAGCTGAAAGCATCAACGTGTGGTGTGAAGAACGGCTAAGAGTGCACCTAGAGCATCAGATGTCTTGTCGTCAGATCTCGACATCGATCCTGTTACAGTGAGGTCCCTAAATACTGCAGCAAAACTTGCCGCTAGTCGTATAAACACTGTTCGGATGAGTCACAATTTCAAACACCATCTGCGCATACACGAAGGGATCACGACGGAGCGGTATTCTTCGTAAGTGACCACTCTTTTACTGATAAGACCCTTCCGAGGGAAGCTTCACAGGGCGCAGCTTTCGGAATTTTATTCCTCCTTTGTTTCAAAGACGATTCTAGACTCCACTTTTTTCTGAGGCGTGCGAAGCGGAATTCCTATTCGCTACGGTGATGGAAAGCGAAGACAAAAAATTCAAGGATGGAACAAATTCATTGCTAGTCTTTTGCAGGTGCGATGTTGAGCGGATGGACGGGAACCGCTCCCCGCTCCTTTTCCTTTTTCTGTCTGAATCATCGCCCTATGTCGCTCAATGTGGGTTTTTCACCTAAACAGCGTGGGTGGCTTTGGAAAGGATTATGATATATTAGTGTGCTTTTCAAGCGAAGGTTTTTACTGGCCTCCACATTTTTATGTGAAGACTGAGGTTGTGTGGGAGACATAACTAGAGAATCTTGGAAGATGAGTGATTAGGATGCACAACCATTTTGTATAAATTGTGGTTCCTCAGGAGTGGAATTGAGCGCTCTATTATTTTGAACTTTTTAAGAAGGTTTAGCCTTGAGAAGTTTTCACCCAAGAAGGCAGTGGCTGAATTATTTATTTACTCATTTATTTATTCATTGCGCCCAGAAATGCGCTTTACACTCAACAGAAAACAAACTTACACCAGCAATAGAATAGGATACTTCTTGTTCCTCCAATTGGGGGCGCGTGTAGCCGAGTCGGAGGAGGTGCCGGCTGTCAAGTGCCCCCGATGCCAAATGTGTAACTCGTAGCATCGCTGCCCGTAAAGCAGCAGATGCGGGTTCGAGTCCAGCCGGGTGCACGAGTTTTGATCGCAACAAAACTTCCTATAACAGCATGTAGCCTCTACGCTAGTCGCCCCAGGCTTAGAGAACTGTGATAAAGCAACGCAGCTCATTTTGTAGGCTAACAACATGTTCAAATTGCCTTCGCGACATACCGTAGAAGTAGAGTGCGTGGCGTACCCAAAAGGGATATACCGTGGACTGATTCAGGAGCAAACCTTTATTTGAAATTTCCTAGTGTTTCGCTACTCTAGCAATCCGACTCCCTCCGACTGGGATACATGCTGCTACAGGATGTTTTGATGCGATCAAAGCTCTTCACCTGTGAATTCGATCAGATTGGTGTGAGGAAAAAAACATGACATAATGACATCAGACAATACGCTGACCCTGAAGTTCGTTGTTAATCTATTACCTCCTTTCCGTATTTTGCATCAGCAGAGTTTTTGAGCTTTTTCTTCTTTTTTATTATTTTCTATGCAAACGTATTAAACCTAGGGCTTGTGATCCGGCTCACTGAACTTTATTTCATTTTATCCGCCGACTATAAAATCACTCAAAGAAATTTTTAAAGTTAGAGCGGTATTGGATAGGAGCTTGGTGCTAGGTCTTTATTACAAGGTCAGCATCATGCAGAGATTCGATGTGTTCAGACGCTCTAAATCTGACGTGAATACGCTGCTGAGTGAGGCGTTGCTTAGAACGGCCAGCAGTATCCGGGGCAGGACTGCATGATCGTCTCGAAGCGGCCGTTCTCGACTTGCATCAGCACGGTGTAGGTGGTCAGTTTGTTGAGGTTCGTGCGCGAAGAGAGCACGTTGAAGATGCCCTGAAAGAGGGGACTTATCATTTACTGTCGTAGATTACTCCTTTCTCTGGGGCTACGCCTCTTCCCGCGATTTGGGACGTTTACCCAGTCTGTAAGCATCTTATGGTTAGAAGGCGATGAAGGCGTGAGACGGTAGCTTCGAATTACTGTAGTTCGAAGTTAGTACTACCGGCGTTTAACGATTCATACAATGATGGATTGCAACTCCAAACCGGCTGCCATAGCAATGGACTAGGTAAAGGTAACCAGATCGGTACCTTGCTCAGGAGAAGTCGGCAAACACGACTAAACCTATAGCTATGTGCTACGAATCTCACCTGGAAGTTGACGTTCTTCTGTCCGAGCTTCTGCATGCAGTGGTTTCCGGGCGTCCGCCTATCATCGAGGTAAAGAACCTGAAAATCGACGCTTGAACCACCCTGACACTAGTAGTGCCGCTGAGTGCTACATACCTCTTTGTCCTGGTCGTAGTTCGTCTCCAGCAGATACCAGCCAGTTTTGGTGTCACTGGGGTTGAGCTCGGTGAGGAGATCCGTGCCGTTCAGACTGCGAGTGATGATGGAGCCCTAGAAGTCACCACCGCTTTGGAGTGAATCCTCTCGAGTACATAGATAGAAGGCGGAAAATTGGGAACCTTTGAAGACGTTTAGTATCGGTATCGAAGTGTACCATCTTCACTTCAAAATTGACTTCTTTAAGTTAAATTGGACGCTTTTCAGGCCAAATTGGACATTTTTCAAACCAAATGGGATTCCTTTCAAATCATTTTGGACATCTTTATTAGAAGCTTGTCGGTTTCAAAACCAAACTGAAGGTTTTACACATCAATACAAGCTTGTTCCACATTAAAACGGAGAATCATCGAGATATTCAGATAATTTTTTGTTTTTATGAAAATTTAGTACGACATTTTTTGAAATTTTCTAATTTTGCTGCTCCAAAAAGTCAACACATTGTTTGTCATCTTGCGATTTTATTTGAAGTAATAATTTGGAGTTGATTTTAAAGTACAAAAAACCAGCGACTTAAGCGTGCTGAAAGAAAAGTCGCGCCATGCGCTCGCTTAGATCGTCTCTGTATTCATTTGGTAATGTAAATGCTGTTCAGTTGAAACAGCTGAGACTGTAAGAATATTTGTCCACTACTAGTGTTTTGTTGTAATGTTAGAATCTATGATACTTCACGCAAGTTTTTTTGCTGTCAATTAAATGAAAATCACGACAAGCTACACAAGTGCATGGCGCGATCTTTTTCAAACACAGGAAAAAGTTGGTACCTTCGTGCTATGGTGCTTTAAAACAAATTGTAGCCTACTATTTTTTAATTTGTAAAATCTCAAACACTGCATTAAAGTAGTGCTCCAGATGATCTAAAATATTTCAAAGGAGGGCATTCATTGAACAGAATTTTTCCCACCATGTCGGTGAGGCTTTTCTTTAATATTGAAGACGACTGTTTTGATTTGAAAGACGTTTAAGTTGATGAAGAAAAAGGCGAGCAGGTTTAAAAGATATTTGAGTCTTGATTAACTAAGTCTGCAACGCAGATTTTTGTCAAGCAATTTGAATTTTTTTTGAGGTAAGGTGGTAAAGGACTTAAAGCAAAGAGTTTATAAGACACAAAAATTCATGTAGATAATTCGTTCATGAACGATCGCAAGGAAATGATTTATATTTAATTAATATAAATATAATATATAAATATAATATAATAACAAAAAATACAAAAATATAATATAAATAAAAATAAAAAATATAACATAAATATAATATTTAATTTATATTTATATATTCATTTATACGTTTATGGTATTCTAACAAAACTTGAGTAGAATAATTTGATGCGATTTTAAGGGGATATTCATTCAGTAAAGTAATGACTGCTGATCTTACAACTGAAAATTTAGGCTCTAGGTTCACAGATGTAAAGGAAAAATAGAATATTATGGCATCTATGGAAGGCATGTGAATAGGTTCTCATTCCCTAACCGATGGCGGCAAGGCAGCAAGACGGCTGGGTTGAGAATTCTGACGACCTTTAGACCGTTTTGCCTCACATTCTTGATTTTCGTGTCTCCAAATTTTCCTTTCGGAAGGTCAACAGCTATATTTTTCTTACTATAAAGTTAGTTTCGGAAGTGCATGTCAAGCGTTCGGCTTACCTCCCATGGGTTCATTCCTCCGAGAATGTAGTAGACCGGCGAGAGCATAGGAGTCGTCATCAGATGAGCCTTGGCGTCCGCATAGGCTTAAAAGTAGACCGATTAGGGTACATGAGACAATATGAGGTAGAGCTCTACTTACTGTTGAACTGCTCGAGAGTCTCTCTGGTCAGCCACGACATCCATTTGCCATCGGGCTCCAGCCCAGTCAGCCAGCGGTACATACCGAGATACCCTTAAAACTCTGTTGTTCACGGCATGAAGGTGGCTGCAATTCTTTGACGTTAACCATTGTACCACCGACTTACCACTGTAGCCATAAATGCATTTTATTATTACTATGGAAAAGTGCCTGGTGTCGCGTGCACTCGAAACCAAGTTCTTGGTTCGAATTTCCCGCAAGCTATTGTATGGCAAAATACGCATTCAAACCGTCTCCACGACATCCCGTAGAAGTAGAATGTGTTTCGCATCCCAAAAGGGATTGAGTAACGCGTTCTTTTTCCCTATATTGTCACTATGTCAGTCTCAATTTCTGCTCAGTACCCAACAGTTCGACTTTGACTAGCGTAGACCTGGGCCTCTGAGACCTGGGCCATTCGAAGGCAGAATGGACACGCAATCAGCGTCGTGCAGTGGGGAATCGAAAGGACGATGCTCAGAACGACACTATTCAAGTATGTGAGTGAAGGTTTCCGGAGTTCCAAGATTCGTCGACGTTCGAAGATTAGAGACGTTGCTGCATGGGCCAAGTCGTCGAAAATTAGGTGGGCCGGCCACGTAATGCACTTCGCAGACACCCGCTGGACGAGAGCCGTCACCGACTGGATTCCGCGGGATGTCAAAAGAACACCAGGACGCCCACCAACGCGTTGGTCGGACTTCTTCGTGAAAGCCCTGAACGACCGCTGTGACGCTCTTCGTGTCCCTCGAGCGAGTAGGATCCATTGGACCACTCTGGCACGCGACAGGGACGAATAGAGACATTTCTGGCTTCCATTCCGACACGGAGGACAAGTGATACGATTTCAAATCACATTCTTGACCCTAAGAATGCGAGGCATACACCTACTTACTTCCTGGATTCTTCACCTATTCTTATAAGGTTTGAACCGTTTCCAATATGTTTTCTGCTTCGTGGAATAAGTCCACACAAAGTAAACGTTTACTGATAGAATAAAATCAAATTCCGCTCACCTCCGGCCGCCTGGAATCTTTCGTTGGCCGTGATCGAGAAGGCGCCCGTCTTCATGCCGTTGTAGATGCCGATGTATCCAGCGAAGTTGTTGGATTTGTAGAGAAGCTTGCCTGTAATTGAGAGGCATCTCGCTTTAGAAAAGGACTGTGGAAAAAAAGGGTAAGTTTTTTTCAGAGCAACGCAGCATCTTTTTACAATGCTAGACTGCCTTCCAATAAATATTTCATGCTATGGCAATTCTAGATCACAATGCAAAAAATCATCAGCTTAAGTGCAAGTCAATATGCTAAGGAGCTAAAACTTCATCGATATTTAGAAGACACAAGTGTTATGGTTTTATGAAATCGAACAAATTCTGCCTTTCTTGCCGACCTAGTTTCCTTCCATGAAGGATCACGTTAGGGCCCAGTGGCTCAAAATAACGGGCAGCAGAGTATACTGTACCGAACCATGTAATGAAACTCATGTGTATTGTCCAACGAGTGAATGTACTTGAAAGTAACTCTTTTAAGCTTGCATACCATTAAATTTAGCGCAAATGCTGGGATTTTGCTTTACTTATCGTTTTTTTTCTGAGGAAATTTCTTTTAAAAAACCATCTTCATATGAATAAGCATTTTTTAGAGAGACAAAAAATGAATCCTGAAGCTGCATGTATAAGCCTTCATTAAACTAAAAACCCTACCGTCCTTGATCCAGTTCACATTGATGATCATCTTCCTGAGAGCCGATGAAATCTCCCACTCGTGGGTGTCCGGATTCCATCCGAGGAACAGACCAAAGTCGAGATTCCTTGAAGGAGCTGGCTTAGTCGGAATGGACAACATGCTCAGTGGACGATCTAGGAGGGCTACCGTACCTCGCGTGGGTGATGTGACCATTTGGATCCTGGGCAATGATCGAGGTGCACACGGTGAACAGCTCGTAGAAGATGTTGTAGACGACAATCTGGCCGACCGGAATGCCGGTGTCATCAGCGATGGACTGAACAGTTTAGGAGCGATTGCTTGCCAGTAGCTCGACTTTCCTCAGATAGTCTGATGGCACTAATAGGAGATGCGTAATGGCGTACGGAGTCACATTATTCGGAAAGGTTTCTGAAGGTTAAATCACAAGCGCATACATCTTCTGCTCAGTTCATGCATTGATTTTTATTTCATCCTTTTCCTGAGGACCGGTTAGCTGATTACGAACAATAGTGCGTAAAACGGTACAGTATGCATTATTGTATGATTGGTGGCCTATATGTATAGGTGCGCTCGAATAAATAATTTCTATTAATTGTTCCTATAATTTGTTCGAATATTTATTCGAATAGTCGAATATTCGATATTTCTAGATTTTCGAATATTCGTTCGAATTCGAACATCCAAAAGGAGCCATATTCGGATATTATTCGAAAATCGAACATTTCAACTTTATTCGAAAATCGAGTGTTTTTATTGGAATATCGAATTATCTTCAAATATTCAAGCACAGAACCTGATTCCAACAATATGTTAGACTAGTCGAATATCTGAATAAGCGAAAAATAAGCGGGGCTTATTCGATTTTCAATTATTCAACAAAATTGATGAGCGAATAAACTCATTCGTTCATTCATTTTCGACATCGAATAAATTCATGTATTCATTCAACATGGGCGCGTGTAGCGTAGTCGGAGGAGGCGCGACTGTCGCGTGCACCCGATACCAGGTTCCTGGTTCGGATTTCCCGCCCAGGCCAACCAAGCCTTCCATCCCTCCGGGGTCGGTGAATTGGTACCTGACTTGTCTGGGAAGAACAAAGCGCTGACTTGTTCATCGGCTGGCCACCGCAAGTCATTGTATGGCCAAATACGCATTCATGTCGCCTCCACGACATCCCGTAGAAGTAGAATGCGCTGGCGCATCCCAGAAGAGATTGAGTAACGCCGTCCTTTACCCTTTATCCTTTATTCATTCAACATCGAGTTTAGTCGTTTATTCGTTTGTTCGATAAAATTTCTTAAAAACTGTAACTGTAGTGGTCTATAAAGCGTTCTTCAAGGCTTTAATGAAGATAACAATGTTGCTAGAAACATGAAGGCGGATAAGACGGCTATTTCAAGCCGTTAGGCCACAAAACTCACCTGGATTTCATCCTTGTACGGTTGAGGCAGTTTAACCTCGAGATCTCCGAACAGTGTGTCGACCCATTCGAGGGCGTTGGGGATGATTGGCTCGATCAGATCGATGAGCACCTAAAAGCACATTGGATGCAGCGTTCGCATCGCCTCGAAGCCAGGAAATTCTCACATCGATGAGGTCCTGAATCTCCCTCTTGTAAGCCTTCGAGATTTCCGTCCATCGCTGATTTGGCGGCAAATCGAGGTTGATGTTGTACCTGGAAGAAACTCAGTGTTATCCTTTCCTGGATTTTGTGCTTCCTATTTCACAACATAGCATATGTAGTATGTAAGGCTAGGAGGATGGCAGTTGACAGAAGTTTCCTTTAGACAGTCTAGGGATTTTACTTCTGCGAAGTGTTGTTGGGGGCGGGTAGTATGCTTAATTAGTCTTTCCTTCTATCTTTTTCCTTCAATCTTACAAGACACTATAGCCATATCGTTCGTTCAGGGTCTTTACGACCAAGTCCGACCAACTCGATGGTGGGCGGTTTTCAGTAATTCAGTCCACGGTTTCCAATAATTCAGTCTTTGACGGTTCTCGTTCACTGGGCTACGCGAAGCGCATTACGCGGCCGGCCTACCCTAACTTCAGACGACTCGGCCCATGCGACAGCATCTCTGATCGTGTGTTCATCCTACTTTCGTGTAGCTCAGGTCTCTGAGGCGTATGTTAGGTAGGAAGAAAGCGGAGTCGAAAAGGTGGGCGCGGAGTCGGACGTTCTTCGGCTTCTTCGCGATCGAAGTCGGCCTGCATTCGCTCCGCCTGGCCGATGCTCGGTGCTATGAGCACGATGTCGTCAGCGAAGCGAAGACGGTATAGTTGCTGGCCGTCTACCTTCACTCCCATGTCTTCCCATTCCAGTTCGCGCATGACGTTTTCGAGATTGACGCTGAAGTACTTCGGGGATGTGGTATCCCCCTGCCGAACCCCTTACTTTACGTCGATGAGGACGTCGTTGTAGAATGGTGAGATCTTGGTTGTGAATCCACTGTACAGCTCTCGAAGGACTCTTATGTACTAAGCGAGAACGCTCTGTGCAGGGCTTCGACGACCGCCTCAGTTTCGACGGAGTCGAAGCGCGTTCCATTATTATGAATGTGGAAGAATTAGGTCCAAAGTTTTTACACTGTTACGAGAGGTCCCTAAAATAACTAGAACTAATCCAAAAATTCTATTAATGTTTTTCACATTTTGAAGAATCTATATCAACGTCTACATCAGCGACTTGCGCAAATATTGTAAAAAAGTTCTTATATTATTTTGGTTGTATTCAAGCTCAGAGCGGCTTCGTGGAGGTTCAATGAATTGTCATTGTTCTCAGGAACTGCCGAACAAATGAAGAAGTGCGGCGACTAACCATGGAATGTCGAACTGCTTCTGTGCATCGTAGCGGTTGGTGTTGTTCTGCAGGATACAGAAGTCAGAGTAAGGAGCCGGCAGGTCAACATGACGACCGAACGCCGTCGCAACGGCCAGCGCCAGTAGGAGCAGAACCCTCATTTCTAAACGAAGCAAGAGAGTAGGACATAATGTGCTGACCGACGCGAACTAGGGAAAATAGAACTTTTCAGGCGATTTGCCATCTGTAGTAGCGAACTGACAGAACTAAAGGTCTAGTCGCGAAGGTGGGTAGCACTAGGAGTTAGTCACGCGCCAGCCAATCAGGCCGTATCAAATGAACGTCCCATTCAGAGGGAGCTTCACGGTCGGCACTTTGATTGGCTGGCGTGCGTTCGATCGGAGCTCTGCTCCGTTGTGATTGGCTGAGGTGCTCCCACCTCCTTATGCTGCCCACCTTCATGACATGGACCGAGCTAAATATATAATTTCTCGCAACAATGTTTGAACACATTTGTTGAAGCCTGGAGCGGCTGGTAGGGAGGCTATATATTGTTGCAGGATGTTTTGTTGCGATCAACATTCTTGCGCCAGGCGGAACTCGAACCGGCACCTTCTGCTTTCCGGGCAGCGATGCTACGCCTTACACCACCGGCACAGTAATATCCGCGATACCCTCGGTGTAAGGCGAACATTGCTGCCCGGAAAGCAGATGATGCGGGTTCGAGTCCCGTCTGGCGCAAATGTTCTGATCCGAACAAAACATTTTGTAATACAATATAAATATTCTATGTTGAATCTTGGCATGACATTGCTCAGTATGAATACCCAAGTGATGTAGCTGGCGAACGAAGATTTGTATAGATCCTACACTCCGGCTAACGTTTCGGCGTAACCGCCTTTTTCAGACCCTGGAAGAGTCAAGTAGAGTTCTTCAAACTTTTCAACCTTCTCAAACTCTACTTGACTCTTCCAGGCTTTGAAGAAGGCGGTTACGCCGAAAAGTTAGCCGGAATAAAGGATCTATACTAATCTTGGTTCGCCAGCTGCATCACAATATAAATACAGACTTCACACGGAGCGCTGCGATACATCTACAAATCTAGCAAATTCTGCAGTTCAAATGTGGATAGCCTGTCAAAGTATTTGCTTTTGTGTGCACGTATGGTAATGCTAGATTTCTTACGACTTCCGCTCTATATGAAAATCAGCTCTACTAGCAAATTTTACGCTAACAAATATCAACGCATACATAGGTTTGCTGCAGTTGTAGCCTGTTGGCTTTTGGATCTGAGCTATCTCTTTCCGTTGTTCTACTCACAAAATGACTAATGCTAATGGTAGGTACACTCCATCTCTAGGGAGCTCCTCCCTTGAGCGCTAAGTTGAGCCGACCGGGCCAGATCGTTGTCGATGATGCTCCAGCTTTTTCTTGATGCTCCTCAAGATCAACTCCGAGATGCTTCTAACTCTAATGAGCGCCTTATGGAGTGATTCTTCAGTCTTTTCTAGATGTCCTACACCGCCACAGACGTCGTTCCCTTAGTTTATGCTGGGTTAGTGCTGTCTTCAGTACTTTGCACACAATTTCGTGTTTGGTAGATTCTCATGTCGACCCGAGCACTCTGATTCAAACCAAGTGCAGCTGGATCTCCTAGGTCCCATCTCAGGAACAGCAACCTGCACCATGGAGGCGAGCAGGTCTGATCGCTGACCATAAACGGCTTTGGGGTTCTTGATTCAGCGTTGATTCTACGAGATTTCCTTGACTAGGAGCTGTTCTTGGAGCCATTTATATGACTCGTCACAGCTTTCCCTACCCTTCTTTTCAGAAATAGGCTGCATTCTGGCAAAGGAATTATTCTCGTTTGAGAGCCTCCCTTTGTCAATCGAGAGTGTCATGATGAGAGTTGCCTTTTTACGCTCAGTCGACTTGCTTCTGGCACAGTTACACTATAGCATGCGACTCCTCTCAGGTATTCGGTAATAGAACGATGCCCGAAGTTGGAGCTGCCACTTCAATCTATTGTTCTGCCCTTTTATAGTGTAAAAATTAAGCAAATTGCTGTGGTGAAACCATGGAGTATAGACAGCCCTGGCACAACGAACAATCCGAACACTACTCGCCGTTAGGTTTGGCAATGTAATCACGACCTTGGAGTTCCGTGAATCTAGGAACACTAATAGCTCCTTAGGGCCACGGTTACTTCCTATGTAGGCATAGATAGGGGTTCTCCATGTAGGCAACAGTGATTACTTCTTATGATGGTGATATGCTCCTACCTTGCTCTACCCTTCTTTTTGCCTTTTAGGCCTTTTAGTTAAACTTCAGGTAGCGGTGGTAGTGGTCGTGAAAAGTGACTTGCACACTCACAAGGGAAGGGTCTGAAGCGTATGTCTGAACGGGGAGAGCGAGTAATATAGGAAGAATCCCCACCCCTCAGTTAGCATAAAAATGTGTTTCTTTCTTGCGAATTCGTTAAACTCAAGGAGTAGGAGTCTTTGAAGTTACAATAAATTCGGCGCCTCACGAGTTCGGGGGTCTTGCACACCCGCGATGCCTCCGCGGGCAAGCGGTTTGGAGCGCAGTAGATAGTGATGTTGCTCCACGAAAGGGAGGTCGGGGGCTCGATTCTCTTGGTCCGATGCATTTGCGCAACTCAAATGATTGGTTGAGATTTGAAGGATTCTGACGTCTAAACCATTTGTCAGGACCACGCTTGTCTAGGGTTCCTTCTCCCACTCGTCTTGTAGCTTCCCACTTGAATGTTCCTTATGTTTATGTATGTTATGTTTGTGATGACTTGGCGTGCGCAATACCAATAAAGATATTGTAAAAAGTGTTGATTTATTCGAAGATCTACTGATCAAGGTACTATACTACCCATTAGAGCGGATCGAACTGAACACACACAACACTAGATATGTTGCTGCACGGATGAAGAAAAATATTAAATTTAAAATATCACATCTGTGCTCAAACAAATAGTGAGTTCCAGAGTTTTAGTTCGACAGAGTTTGGCTATGATGCTCAGTTATCATATTTTTTCGATTCTTTCAATAAGTAAAAGCCTTCTTCCCCTCAAATCTAATCACCCTTCATGAGAGCGACTACTGCGTGATAAGCAGAAGATGGTCCAGTTTTTGCTAGAATTCTTATCTTCGATCAGCTCTATAGAGCTACCAGCGCAGGCTAATTCCAAAAAAAATGTTCATCGGGCGGAACACTCTATCATTTCCGAAAGGTTTACGCCGTTAACAAACATTGGCGGCATCGAGCTTCGTCAAGAAACTCTGAAGTTGGACTGCCATTTATGAAGCTCAAGAAAATAACAATTTTGGGGAAAGGTCTACGTTGACGATTTCGAACGTAGTATTTAACTATGGGATCTTCTGAAGATTTATTGAATGCCCTTTACATGGTACAATTAACAGTAAATAGAGTACTTAAGGCACTGAATAGGAAGCACATAAGGAAAGTGAATATAGTCTGAGACCAGGAAAACAATGAAGGAGTTGCGCCATCTGAGGGTAGTTCGAAGGTCTTCTACGGTACGACCGACTAAGCTGTCAGTCAGGTTGGTATGCGAATATAAGTCGACATGAGCTGCCGACAGGAGATAACGCACTGATCGAGGGAAGCTACGCACTGAACCCGCCGGCACAGCTGCGAATTCCCACGACGCGAGCAGTTCTTGTCAACTGGCAGAAGATAAAGCGGCAGATAACGTGGTGAGAACCTGGGCCTGCATTCTTCGCGGACTCCACTTCCAAAAATGCGCACTCTCGCATTAAAATCGAGGCTCGAGCAGCTGAAATGTTCCGGCTTCAAGTGGTCAGTGCCATACACCACACTAGAAGTGAGCAGTTGTCGTTGACAATGTTGATATTCCTGAATGCCCGCAGAATTTTCTAATGCAGAGTATCAGGAAAGGTATCGATATCTAGCAGTATAAAGGACAGACAGTAAGGAAAGGCAACTGGAATGAAGCACCTCGGATGAGACGAATTCTCGTCGACTTCGCTTGATCTGGGTTGCGCCAGGCATTGTTATTCCCCTAGATGTCGCGGAACAGGCATTAATGCTATTTCGTTAAGAGTGAACTTTACAACTCAACCAGCAAAAGCATTAAAAAAGATAAATTGTGCGTAAATAAGTGTAACAGCTAGATATGCCGCACATTCTAGTTCTAGGCGATGCTGTAAAGGAAATCTGAACGTGCATTTGGCGCATAGGCTCATCAGTACTACAAGCATATTTGCAGAAAACATGCACATCTTCATTTCGCTGTTCCAAGTAAGCAGAATTTACGCTCTATCAGTTTAAGATCGTCGTGAACCAAATTTTTGAAAATTTATGCATTTTTGTACTCCAGAATAAACTTTTAAGTCACAATTTGGCCGCCCTTAAATAGTAAAACTTTTGTGAAATTTCAAACGGCACCGCCAGTTGGGAGAGGTACGATGTCATTCATGAATAATACCATTTTCACGTAAAACTGGAAAGTGTGTAATGAAATTGGACACTTTTCAAATTAAATGAAGCACTTTTGTAGGTAAGTTTGTCGATTTTGAAATCAAACTGAGAACATCTTCTAAATCAAAACGAGCTTCTTTCAGATTCTCCAAAATGCGAGAATAATTTTTTCGTCCTTAAAAAAATTAGAATGATTT
>OX375869.1:22508975-22766520 GCA_947359475.1 Heligmosomoides polygyrus bakeri | reverse complement strand
AAACTTTTTTGGAAAGTTTCTGGTTTAATCTGAATTGCGTTCGTTTAGATTTGGGGGATGTTCTGTATGGTTTCAAAAGGGCTAAGTTTGCTTATAACAGAGTTCAATTTAACGGGGGAATTGCAAAAATTAAGCTTGCGGTGTGTGAATCTGAGAAACTTTGTGCATCACAACTTCATTTCGTGTGTTTTACGCAAAGTCTACTATGCATAAAAACAGACACCTCGTCTCTTTAGGGATCTATCTCTGGGACCATGTCTCCATCTAACATAATCGAAGGCCCATTAGGGTGACATGCTAACAACAGTGTCGACTGACTATTCAATATCGAAAGATATGATTGATTTCGCCGCATACTAGCGCAGTCAGAGGTGGCGTCGACAATCGTGCGCACCACGGATCGAAGATTTTGGTTTCGGCACCGCGAGAGGGCTAAGCAGCTTCTTAGCGTTCTCGCGTGGCACATATGGTGACAGGGCTCTTATAGGAGAATAAGATGCTAACTTGCTCCTCGGCTGGTGCTCCAGATTGCTATATAAGCTGAGCACGCATTCATGCAACTTCCACGACGTCCTACAGATGTAGAATTTATAGCGGATTCCAAATAGGGATAGTTTAACGCCATTTTTCTCGTTTCATTTGGTCTATGCAGTAACTAGCCCTGAGAAGCAAGCAACGCTCCAAGATTAGACTTGGTGGGACTGAAAGAGATCCGAACGTTGAGCCTTGACTCGGAATTCACGTCATTTTCTTCGTCCACACCGCTACGACGTAGAATTACAAGCTTTATTTTTTCAGAAAGCTTCCTATCAATTCAATTACCTTTTTAACTTTTTAAGGATATCAGAATACGGAACCGAACTCGACCAATTTTTACACTTACATCAGAATGAACATTTCTTGTTCTCTGAAAACGTCGAGTTGAAGGAGTGATTCACTTCACTTCATTATTTGATACAATTCTAAGAAGGGATTTTATTGGTTCATGACAAGTCTAGCATACAAAGGGTAAAAGAGCATTAAAGGAAGTAACACTTAATGAAGGGAATGTAGCCATCAACTATGTAAACAATAAACCACGAAAACATTTCTTGCGGCACACCTTGATATTTAACCTTTGATAAGTTTTCTGGAGCTAAGGGCCTAGATGTATACTGGTCGGGGGGGGGGGGGGGGGGGGGGGGGGGCGCAGGCGTGTGGTGTCAACTGGGACGTTATCCCATGCCACACAAGCATATCCCCTAAATTTAAATGAAAGCCCTCGTATCATGGGACAGCTGAAGCTCTCGTAAAAGCTTATGCAGGATTAGGATAGATCCGGAGCCTTCCTAGTTCTTTATGCTTTTCATGAGCAAGTTAGAAAGCTCCCTGCTTAAAGATTTTTATTCAAAGTAGAAGTGCTACCATAGTTTTGAAGTTCTCAGATCACAGGCTTGTTGAAGGGTTACTCCTACCGTTTCATCAAAAAACTTTCAAAACGGTCACCTATCATTACCGCTTTTTTGTTTCATGACTTTTAACCATTTGACGATTTTAAAAGTATTTCTATGGATTGTTCTTAGAGCAGTAATCGAAGGGCCCTTCACGTAATTATTATTCTTGTTGAGAAGGCCTCAGTCGAAGACCGCATCGTGGCTTTGATCTTCTTAAATTTAGCTTAGTGAACTGTACCTTAATTAGAAGTGAAAGTCAGTTTCTTTAAGCCTCAAGTATGCTATTACAATGATATCTTGTTGCAATCAAAGCTCTCGCTCCGGGCGAGAACGCGTACCTCCTGTTGGACGGGAGGAAATGCTCTACGCTATTACATCACGGGCGTTGTTTGATCGAAAGCAACATCCATACCTCTTGGGACCCATCAGGGTTCGAGTCCTACCTGGAGCTAGAGTTCTGATCGCAATAAGACATCATTGTGACAGCGGTAACAGCGTCATTAATGAATTTATACGCACAAGTTAGGCTCTGAAAAGCCAAAGTCGAGCCTCTGCTCTTTATGGTTCAATTCCAAAGGCGGTTCCTTTTATGTTTCCAAAAGCTAGCATACTCCAACTTTACACAAATTCTCGTTTGGCTCCTACTTCACCCAGTCTTTTCAAGATGATTAGCAAATAAAATATCAACAACAAGGAGATGATCGGGCCTAAACACCGTCCGCAGATTCCGGAATGCCGCATGAACGGCCAGGTTTTAAGCAGGGTCGATGAAGTGAGAGATCTTGGATACATAATGAGGAGCGACCTGTGTTTCTCCAGACACTGTAGTACGATAGTTTACAATCTGTTTAGGGCTTTGAAATCCAAAGTTCCTGAGGTCTACATACGTAGATTCAAAACCTATGTGCGACCCATTGTAGAAAGTGGGACATCGGTGTTCAATCCAACGAAGAAGAAAGATATAGATCTTTCAGAAAGCGTTCAAAACAGCTTCACCAGGAAGCTTATGATGAGGTGCTTCTCAGTGGATTATAGCTCCATTCCTAACGGTGCTCACCGGACTGCGTTCTTTGGCCTTTCATCCTTGAGAGAAAGAAGAAAAATCGCTGGCCTATCATGATGTATAAAATTCTCGCAAATAAGGTGTCCGTTGACCCGGGAAAGTTCTTTGATGGTATTCTGACAAAAACCATGAGAGGTAAGTTGAAACTTCAAGTCTCAGTGGCCAAATCGCGACTGAGGACTTCTTAACCTATCGAACCCTCAATGAATTCAACCTGCTGCTGGGCAAATACGAAGATTTAGAGAGACTCTCAGCCCAGGCCTGTAGAAGATTTATCCGATGTTAAATACTACGGTGTGCTGCTAGATACGTTGCCTGTAATAGTTTACTACATGGCTGATGGTTACATTCACCCCGTTTCATGTTGTCTCCTTTTTTGTGTTTCCTCACAATTTGTTTGCTAAACAGTTGTCTATGCCTTGAATAAATAAATAAAATAAATAAATAAATAAATGGCAGTGATCTGCCTTGAGGGAAACAATGCGTTTCTTCGATGAGACTCTTATCTCGCTTGGGAAGATCAATAAAGCACACTGTTAAGGTGCCGATCTCGGCCAGCAGCTTTGATTCAGCTCCAGAAGATACAGTACATGCACATTTACCATCTAATCTCGATAAAGTGATACCAGTTTGGTCTGCAAATAAGGACAATAACCACAGACAACGCCAACAAAGAACATTCGTCGTGCTATGTCGCCTTTATTTTATTTGATCTGACTTTATTACATTACTCGTGTCAGTGCAACCACAAGGTAACAGGTGGGAACAAAAGAGCCAAAAAAGCCGACATAAGAAAAAACGTAAAGGCTGAAAGGAAAGAGAACTATAATGCATATGCTTCTGCGACGCTATGCCAGAATAAAATGAGTTTCTGGTAAGACTTTTCAAGCTGTTCTGTGCTGCGAGGTTCCAAGACGAGAGAACATAGAGACTACTAGTTTCTGGTATGATTAAATAAAGCTACGATCTGTTCTAGCCTTTACGATCCCTCAGGTTTTCTTAGGTAGACCTCCTAAAACAGCTGCATTTCAGCTCAATGTGATAGGAGCACTGCTTCACAGGAAGCTCTCCGTGTTACTGTGTTTTCTGGCGGTGTGAAAAAACTCGCCGGCGGTGTCGGGAATAACGAAAACGAGACGAGAAGCTTCTCGCTGCTGGCGACATCCGTCCCCGCCTTGCCCACCTGGTGGGCGCGTCTCGTCGGTGTCCGGAGACGACGTTTCTCTCCGTTGCGATGTGGTTAGCCGTCCCGCTAGCTCTGATCGTCGTATCACTAGCGATAAGCGGTGAGTGTCACGTAACATCCAGCACTCCTATTGCATGATCACCGGTTGCACTTCGCAACTGAAGTCAGCCTCTTTTCCTATGCACTACTTCAGTTATCTGGAACTGGCGCGGCCAAAGAGGTTGTAAACTAACTCGGATGAACGAAGCTTAACCTTCCTTAAAGCGTCGAACTCTTCAAGCTAAACCTGGGCATTCTCTTGTTTATTCTTCTGTGCCTATCAGATTTGTTACAAAATTATTTATTATTAGGGTTGAAGTTCTGACTAACTCGCCTTCCCCAAGGTCTGAAAGGTGTTCGGAACATTCTCGTCCGTGAAGCTATTCGTGTCAGAATCCCCCTGTTCACCCGTTTGCTCAGTATCTACCAGTTCCAAGAGAGGCAAGCAGAGAGCCCAAATCTAGTGAGCTAACTTGTCGATATTCTTCCAGCGCCGGAACACCGACTCATCTGGCCACCATGGAACGAGTGAGAAGCACGGGGCCAATCAAATACACTCCACACCGCGCAGGATATCGAAAAATGCGTTGTTCTTGAAAGAAATATTCATAGAAACGGACAACTAGCTCGGTCCAAAGGCACTTTAGTGATATCATTGATCAAATCGGACACACTGAGAGTCTCTATTCCTATGCCTTGGTCTCTCGAAGCCAAGACACAGAGACTAAAGCGTCTGGTCTTGCTGGGGGGACTTAGTTCATGTTTCTTCGGAGTAAGAATACGTAGTAATACTTTCACAACGGAGTTTTGCGGCAGTCTAGCTTTGGGTGCCTGTCTTTTTTTTCTTGGTAATATATCCTAAAAGTTATCAACCTCTAGCTCCTCTCGTCTGAAACCTCGGCATTGTACGTGATGGATTTATCCTAGCGGAGGAGGGCTCTTCACTCAATCTTTTTAGTAACGGTAGAAATAAAAATGCACTAATTCAAGGAGGCTGTTCATTGAAATAGGAGACTCAATGAACAGCCTCCTTGAAGGCGAGGAGACTTTTTATGCAATTTCCTACCAGACATACGCCATCCTCTTAGTATTTGCTTCACCTTTCTTGCGATGTACTTCTCCGACTAGGATGGATCCTAAGTTATTCCTGTTAGTGTGTAGTGCAAGATGAGGTTCGGAGATGGATCGTTAGACCTTCTCAGAAATACACTGGATAATACAGAAATACACTGCAAGTGCCGATGTTGGGTCTTATTTGGAAACAGCTATGAGTACTTTAGTCCTGATTGCTGCAAATCTAACCTCAAAGAGGATTGGGTGATAAGGAGCTCCGAAAAAGAGGATAACTATACAACATAGTCAGTCAGATCTAGCTGAAATTCGAGATTTTATACCTCGCTGACGTGATTTAGCCTTCTTTCGGAATTAGGACTGTTTCCAACGTAATTGTGTACCCACTTAATATTGTATGGTCCTGAAGATCCGCTTAGGCTAAAAATTGCGTGTAGAATGTGTTTGCCAGATCGTTCTAAGGATTGATAAAAGATAACGTCACCTTTAGTCAATCACACGAATGACCCACTCATTCTACCGACACTCGTTTAGCAATATAAAAATCTGCCCGTAGGAGGGCCACCATAAGGATTAAAGGATAAAGGTTGGCCTTGATCGATCCCTTTGTGAGATGCGCTATGCACAATACTTCTGCGTGATGTTGTGAGGCAAAATGAATGGGTATTTGGCCCATACAGTGACTTGCAGTGGCGAGTTGATGGAAAAGTCAGTGTTCTATCCTTCCCAGACAAATTTGCACCAAACCTTCGATCCCAAAGTCCAAGGAGGGTAGCTTTGCCTGGAGTGCATCCAAACCAAAAACCTTGAATAAGAGTACATACTATAGCCCTCGCCTCCTCCGACCGCGTTACCACGGATACAATAGCAAAGAAGGGCAGAAGGCATCACGGTGAAATTGCTTAAAAGCCCTCACCTTCAGCGTTGCTATGACACTAACGAAGAACATGATCCGCTTAAAGAGTATAATGATAGCGGAGTGAGATATCAGCACTAAACGGCTTTGCTGAGTACGTCAAACACTCCCCTGTCGGCTGGTTATCCATATCGAACAGTTATCTAGAGTGACCCGCCCCTTGGTAGCTGAGCCCTTTGTTTAGTCTTGAATTTACTGGATCCACATACTGATTGAACGTGAAAAATACGCCAAGAACGTCAAAAACTGCCTGAAAAATCAAGTCGTGGAATGAACGTACTTAGTCTTTCTAAGATTTCCTAAGCTCGCCACGAGGTTGCTAAATGGCTTCATTGGCTAAAGTTTCGTCTGCATTCCCTTCATCAGAGTCTGAAGGGGTCAAATAATTCAGGAGTTACCCCGCATGAATGTGTTTGGTATGGGATGCAACAATTGCGCTACAAATCTCGATCCCGCCATGCTCCGTCTCCGTTTCAGAATCGTCGTATCTGATTCGAGTACGTCGCCAGGCCTATCCACCGAATCCGGCTCCATTCCAGCCTCGAGTCGAAGACTACAACCTTCCACCGTTTTATCAGGTGATTTGCGTTTGAGAGTAGAGCTAAATGGTGTGTTAGGTAAGTCCTATGTTCGCCAAATAGCCGCTGGAGGAGGCTAACTTGCACTTTCCAAGCTGCGATAGCCATGATAGCCTTCTGAAGGAGAAACTGCGCAGCCAAGCGCAATTAGGTCTGATCCGTTATTGCGTCTGTTTGAATCGAAAGTTTCTAGCTTTTGGGGTCGATTAACTTCTATCAATTGTATTGTTCTTTCACGGCATGCACATGGAGACTGTCGCCAAAAACAGTGTTTACAGTTATTACCATTGGATGGATATTTAGTTGCGATCAATACTCTTGCTTCCGGTGGGACTCGAACCCGCACCTTCTACTTCCCGGGCAGCGATATTACTCCTTACACCATCAGCGCTATTTGGCCGAACAGAAGATCCACGATATCTTCCTAGTAGCAGTCAATTATCAGCACTCACCCTTGATACCGGGATGAGCGAACCTGCGCCTTCTGCTTTCCGGGCTGCGCTGGCGGTATAAGGAGTAGCATCGCTTTCCGAAAAGCAGAAGGTGCGGGTTCGAGTCCTGCCTGGCGCAGGAGTTTTGACTACAATCAAACATCCGTCTAGGATCTTCTATCTTTCACAGCAGCCGCTCCGGGCTTCAGCAAAAATGTAAAGTGTTTATAGGATGAGGATAAAGGACGGCGTTATTCAATCCTTTTTTGGATGCGCTACGCATTCTACTTCTACGGGATATCGTGGAGGCGATTTGAATGCGTATTTGGCCATACAATGACTTGGTGTGGCCAGCAGATGAACAATTCAGCGCTCTATCCTTCCCAGACAAGTCTGGTACCAATTCACCGACCCCGGAGGGATGGAAGGCTTGGTTGGCCTGGGCTGGAACTACGAACCAGGAACCTGGTATCGGCTGCACGCGACAGTCGGCGCCTCCTCGGACTGCGCTACACGCGCCTTTCTTTTTTCGAAAAAGTGTTTATAGTGTTTGAATAACCCTAAGAAATAGAGACACCTACTTAGCTACGGTGAAATTTTGTAGCCCTTTTAAAAGTCAGCAAAACAATGTTTTATAGCTCACATATCGAAATCGCGTCATGCATCTCTTCAGTGTGTCACGTTTGCTTGATTAGCAGCGTAAATGCTAAGTGCATAAAAATTTCCACTCGATGTATCTGCGCCTTTCATTACTGTACCTTTAATTTGTGGAATAATGCAGCTTACCTAAGACCGCTTCTGAAATGTCGAGTCTCAGAAATTGCTTTAAAGTGACGCTACGGATAGAGTAACCGCATTGACTTTCCATTAGACGAGTTTCGTTACTAAAGCAGTCAAAATTGTAAGGATAGTAGGGAATCGCGAAATGCACTAAACTACGTAAGACATCAATCCTCGGCAAATCGTACTTTTGATTGCATAGTAGCAGTAAAGGGATGTTAGACGAAGAATATGCGCACGATTACCCATTATACACTCCTTCTTATCAGAAAACTTTGTAGACTGCTTCAGTGAAAAACACTCCTCGTTGAGAAATTTGCAAGGATACACATTTTTGAGCTCACTTGGAAACACTTTTTCTAGCACAGAATTTGGTTAACTATTTTAAATCACTAAAACTACTTTTCAAATCACAACGTTCAACAGTGCAAAAATCTTTCATTATTCGAATGTAAAGAACAAACGTTTACGGCAGCAAACACCACATAGGTGCGTGGCGCGGATTCAACATCTAAACACCAAAGAGTTTCGTTTTTTGATACTTATGTACGTTATAGGACTTTACTGCAACTTGAAGAATAAACATCTGCGAATAGCTGAAGCTGAGCATCCCCATGTTCTGTACACGGGGATGCTCAGCTTTATGTCGCATACATACATGCATACGTACATACATGCCTGCATACATTACATACATTACATACATACATACACACATACATACATACATACATACATACATACATACATACATACATACATACATACATACGTACACACATGCATTACATACATACATATATATATACATACATACATACATACATACATACACACATACATACATACATACATACTACATACATACATACATACTTACATACATACATATGTACATACAGTACAGCGCATGTCTTTTGGTCAATTCCCGAAAAAGCCACTTTGGAGCGTTCCAAAGCGGCTTTTTTAAATAACTTTCTTCAAAATCAAGCGCTTGTGAAAAGCATACATTACATACATTACATACATACATACACACATACATACATACATACATACATACATACATACATACATACATACATACATACATACATACGTACACACATGCATTACATACATACATATACATACATACATACATACATACATACATACATACACACATACATACATACATACATACTACATACATACATACATACTTACATACATACATATGTACATACAGTACCGCGCATGTCTTTTGGTCAATTCCCGAAAAAGCCGCTTTGGAGCGTTCCAAAGCGGCTTTTTTAAATAACTTTCTTCAAAATCAAGCGCTTGTGAAAAGAAACATATATTTGAGCTCAGCATGCCGAGCTCTATCTTTTGAGTATAAATCAATAGAGTTGAATAATGCATATAGGCCGGACATAATCAATCGAGTGGGCGCGAGAGCCTGTAGAGTGACAGTTTGGGAATTTTATTGAAATTCCCAGCCGCCCTACTCAGAAATTGCCTTAAGATTGTCCAGTTTGCCTTTAGAGTGCGCCGTGAACAATGCATATAGAATCGAACCTATCAATCGAGTGGTAGCGACCACTCGCAGAGTGAGGTCGAGTGGGCGCGAGAACCTTAGAGTGACCGTTTGGGAAGTTTTATCGAAATTCCCAGTCGTCCTACTTAGCAAATGCTTTAAGCCTGTCCAGCTTGCCTTTGGAGTGCGCCGTGAACAATGCATATAGAACCGAACCTATCAATCGATTGTGCGCGAGAGCCTTTAGTGTGACCGTTTCGGGAGTTTTATCGGAAATTCCCAGCCGCCCTGCTCAGAACTTGCCTTAGGACTGTCCAACTTGCTTTGGAGTGCGCCGTGAACAACGCATACAGAATCGATCCTATCAATCGAGTGGGCGCGACCACTCAAAATTGAACGCGCGAGTGTGTTCGGAGCGCAATAACTCTGTAGAGATAGAATCATTCCGTCTGCGGCTCGTGGATTTTGTAGGCAGCAGCAAACTTTAGAAGTCCGCAAAAGTGCAGCTTTATAGCATCTAAATAAGCGAAATTATAACGGCGCGAAAATGCAGGTTTGGTTTGTGTGACACGATTTTTTCCGACTTCAGTCGACCCCTGCAAGAAGGCACGGCGTGCCAACGGCATGTAAACGCGTATGCTAGCAGAACACTGAAGGCACTTTACGACGACATGCTCACAACTCCTCAGCTGCCTGAACTGCCCTGGCCTCATCTGCCAGTTTAGAGCGGTGTAGGATAGCGGTTAGAGTTTCCTGCGCCTTTACTCGCCCATATTTGAGTTCTCGACACTCGCAATAACACCGTTAGCTTCAGCACGAAAAGCTCTATCGAACGGTGTCACTCTCAACCAATTCTGGAAAAAGCGATTTTTTGACAATTTCCCATCGAGAACATGGGCGCCCTAGGCCGAGCCTGCGCAGACGATGACGTCATAGAAAATCGATATTTTCGAAATTGGCGAAATTTTCTCGACCAAAATCATCTGGGGGTTATGTTGTGCGCTGATTACGAATACGACGTCCGTTTTTGAAAATTTGGCCGATTTCGGTAAGTTTTGGATTTTCTTCTGGATAACTGAGGGTGGTCGTGTCAGGTTCACCGATTTTGCTCAAACTTCATCTAAGGGCAAGGGTTATTCGAGGTGTCTAACACGATGAAGAAGTCCATTTGGCTGATTATGGGCGAAGACACCCATACTGATGATTGAGGGTGATCGGTGATCCTGACCCGACCACCCTCAAACGGCAGGTAACCTACCGAAATCGGCGAAATTTTCAAAAAAATTTTCTTACTCGCCCAGATTACAGTTTTCCCTACTCCCAATAACACCACTCAATTCAGCATGAAAAGCTGGACCGAATGTTTTCTAGCATGGCCCAATTGTAAGATATCGATTTTCTATGACGTCATCGTCCGCGCAGCCTCGGCCTGGGCGTCCACGTCCTCGATGGGAAATCATCAAAAAATCCATTTTTCTGTAATTGGTCGAGAGTGACACCGTTCGATAGAGTTCTTCGAGCTGAAGAAAACGGTACCATTGCGAGAGTAGAAAGCTTAAATCTGGGTGAGTAAGAGCGCAAGAAACTCTAACCGCTATCTTACGCCGCTCTAAACTGGCAGATGAGGCCAAGGCAGTTCAGGAAGCTGAGGAGTTGATCGTAAAGTGCCTTCAATGTGCTGCTAGCATACGCGTTTGCATGCCGTTAGCATGCCGTGTCTTCCTGCACGGATCGACTGAAGTCGGAAAAAATCGTGTCACACACGGCTAACCTGCTATACCGCGCCGCTATAATTTCGCTTGTTTAGAAGCCATAACGCTGCATTTTCGCGGACTCTTAAAGCTTGCTGCTGCCTACAAAATACACGAGCCGCAGCCGGAATGATTCGATCTCTACAGAGTTATTGCGCTCCGAACACACTCGCGCGTGCAATTTGCGAGTGGTCGCGCCCACTCGATTGATAGGATCGATTCTGTATGCATTGTTCACGGCGCACTCCAAAGGCAAGTTGGATAGTCCTAAGGCAATTTCTGAGCAGGGCGGCTGGGAATTTCCGATAAAACTCCCGAAACGGTCACTCTAAAGGCTCTCGCGCCCACTCGATTGATTATGTCCGGCCCATATGCATTGTTCATCTCTATTGATTTCTATGTCAGAAGATAGAGCTTGGCCCGCTGAGCTCAAACATATGTTTCTTTTCACAAGTGCTTGATTTTAAAGAAGGTTATTTAAAAAAAGCCGCTTTGGAACGCTCCAATGCGGCTTTTTCGGGAATTGACCAAAAGACATGCGCGGTACTGTACATATTAGGTTGTCCCATAAGTCCCCGCCGTTTCTTTCAACAATTCAATGTCTTCCAAATGCTATAAAAAACTGCGCAAAAAATTACAAACCTAAGCGGAGAGAACAAGTGCGCAAATGGCTACTTTTTCACTTTCTCACTTTTCACTTCAACGACCTAAAAATTGACAAAATTCCTGGTGAAGAAAGAAATGCAATACACGCTCTGATAGAAGAAATCATTCTCTTTCGAAAGCTGTGCAGCGCTATGCAGGAGACTGCCGGCGAAATCTGCAGTGAATCGTTAAAAAAAACGGCGAAGACTTATGGCACAACCTAATACATGCACGCTAGATTAAAACACACGCGGAATCTTCTTCCAACATATACGTGCCGAGGTTTCTTTTTACGATGTATGATGGTTGTAATGAGCTTTTAGAGAATGGAAAATTTTGGTGATGTCTAATTTTTAGTTTTTTAGGGCGTTTAATTGTGACGCACATGGTAGCTTTAGCTTACTGAGATTTTAGCTGAGTTTTAGCAAAGTTCGATTTTATGTTAGACCGTAGAAGCGCCTTCAGAGCGCCCGAAGGAAGTGACCGTACGGGATAGCTACTACAAGGCCATATAAATGTGTACTTCAGCCACATCCTGGTCGAGATGCCTCTTCGCTGACTCCAGTGTTCCCGTTCACCAGCGAGTTCAACAATGGGCTAGACGTGAATCCTGGCACGAGATTCACAGTGGATGGAAACATAAACGTGCCCATACTGGGCTGGGGAATATGGGACTACAAAGGTTCGCTAGAAGCGGGTCATGCCTACACATTGGGAGCCTGGAGGCGCCTTAGCAGCTGTTGATAAATATTTTAAGGCGGCGTAAAAGTGGGACGCCCGAATACGAGGGTCGGATTCGGCTCGCTGCAGAGGCCGACGAACGTGCTCGGCATCACAGCGGACACCTTGGCAACACTCGCAAAGGACGGCAACTTCAACCAGGCTCGAGGTCTGCTCATTCAGGATTCTTTTCCAAGCCAGAGTTTGTCGAACTGACAAGAAAGGTCAATGAATTTTCAAAGATATCCAAAATACCTCTCGAGTGTTTCAGGGGACTGCCTGAGAAGCGCCATAGTGGTTTTCAAGTTTCCTGCGGGCATCGGAGTAGGTCAAAAATTACAAAAAGCAGCGAAAACCAGATTGCCAGAATTGTGATCAGCGCCCCAATTAGCCCTCTAGACGAAGTTTGATTTTTGTTTTCGGTCTTCGGACTCTAGGGAGTACAAGTCCCCCATTCCTTACCCCTAGATTTCTAGGGAAAATCGGCAGCAAGGCGATCAATACCAAGAGATAGATCAAACATTCTACATTTTGTAGCAGCTGGAGAATTAGCAGGTTAGAAGAGGAGGATTCTCTATAGGAATCCGATGACTGATTTGCACACTTCGGAGATGGACTCAAGCAGCGCAAGTCGATCACGTTCGTAAATGATTTTACAATGAAAAGCCGACAATTGTGCCTTTCCGAGGTCAACGATGTACTTTAATGTCACAAAAACGCAAGGAGTCTACTCAGCAATCTCAGACCCAATCGAACCCTCGACCCACCTCCTGCAAGACTGCATCGCTATCCACTCTGCCATCTAATCGCTGTCTTCAATGATGAGAATGATTCATCTGAATGTACCTCACGGGTACTTCCCTAGAAACTTTTAAATTTGCTATGATCTGACTATAATTAAAGCTCGAAACCTTTTGCAGATAAATTACTGAGCATTACTATGATACTATAGGGGTCACTTTTGCCATATCAGCCCGCACCGAAGTGCTACGATATTACAGTGGACAATCGTCTACAACCCTTAATAGGTCACTTTGGAAATCTCCATGAGAAGTTCATTGAATTCCCTTGTGAGGACGATTCTAATAAGGCTGCTTTATATCCACGAACTATTACTAAGAGCAACGCTGAAAAAACTCGTTAAGTTAAGGGTTGTAAAGCAAACTGGTCACATCTTTAAACCTTTCCTTCATTTTCAAAGCATTCATAAAAAGCCACAGTAAATTCACAACATAAAAGGTTAGTAGTACTTCAATTCGTGGATTATGCGCAAGCCACTCCTGCTGGTTTGTACCGCTCTTTGATAGCTGTTGCACTGATGGGTCCGTCGCTTCAGAATCAGTCCCATCCATCCCCGTCTCCGTACTGCCGGGCAACTTCGTGCCGCTGCGTTGTAAGCCGCCGTTCTGCAATCCGTTCGTGCACAACACCGCATTTGGAATCGACGTGGAGCCCGGAGACGACTACCTCTTCGACGGCGGTCTCGACTTCCCGATCCCCCTCGGACCTTCAGGCGTCGGCGTGCGATTCCCACTCAGCGGTGCGTTTTGCGAAAATTTCTGCCGGTTCCTGTTCAGTAGCGATCGATCGAATTCTAGGTGCCGTAAATGTCGGAACGGATCCACTTCTGATCACCTACGGCCATGGACTGGGACCTGTCGAGCCGCCAGGTTTCCGATCGAAGAAGCGGCGGCAACGGGACGACTGAGATATTTTCAGGAACACAGCTGTTTATTGGCTTTAATTTGTGCAATATTTCTAAATAAATTGTGCTAGACTTGTAGTCTGCTACGAAAAGAGTTTGGTTTCTATGAGTCTGTAGGTCGTTCCGCAATGTTTCTATTTGTATTGGACGCATATGAAACAGTTTTCGGAAGTTCAGCTCAGTCATTGGATTCTGCCTGTACTCCACTTTTGGAAACATAACCGATGGTATCCAAATCTTTCTAACAGACGAAAATAATGACATAACTACCAAGCTGCCTCTGCGAGCGTCTGACCATTCAACATCGATAGATTTAGCTGACCATACACACATACATGGGCGCATGGAGCGCAGTCGGACGAGGTGCCGGCTGTCGCCTGTACCCGATACCAGGTTATTGGTTCGGATTTCCCGCCCAGGCCAACCAAGCCTTCCATCCCTCCGAGGTCGGTTGAGTTGGTGTCAGACTTGTCTAGGAAGAATAAAACGCTGACTTGTTCATCGGCTGGCGACCGCAAGTCATTTTATGGTCAAATACGCCTCCACGACATCCCGTAGAAGTAGAATGCGTGGCACATCCTAAAGGGGATTGAATAACGCCGTCCTTTATCCTTTTTATACGCATACATACGGTTAGTATGCATGTGAGGGGTTGAGTGCATGGCGCAATTTCAAAAGTGTCAAGCTTGCTTAGAATATTTATCTATATTTTTATTTAACGTCTAGAATAGAATAACGTTTAGAATCACGTCGAATTTAATCTGAAACGTGTTCAATTGACGTGAAAAGGTAAAAATTAGCTAATGATTACAACTACAGTTGTAGTTTACATCTGAGGAGTAGAGTGAATGGCGCATAATAGTGGCAACTATGTACGTGTCCTATACGCACAGTCTACTAGGCATAAAACGTACAATAGTTCATCTCATTCTCCGAGTACGTATCCGTCTGCATGTTGTACAGGGTGCGTAAAATTATTGACGCACTGAACGTAAGCGTTAGAAATAACAACACATCATGAAATCTAACAAGTTTATATTCAAAATGTCTACAATGATCTAGCGATCAGAATAGCATCACTTCTATTTTATATGGGCTTCTCTGCTGCGAATGCAGGAGGGAAGACACCGAGGAAAGGCATCGACGAAACGCCGCAAGTAGTCCTCGTCGGTTTCGTTCCATACTTTGACCAGATCATCCTTCCCTGACTTCATAGTTCTGTAAGAAGTAGCGCAAGCTGTGTTCTCCAAAACTTCCCATACGAGTTATTCAGCGGATTCATATCCGGTCTACACAGAGGTCATTTCTCTGCCGAAATGAAGTCCTTCAAGTTGGCGCGGCACCAGTCCTGAACAATCCTCGACTCTACGCAGGAGTCTAATCCTGCTGGAAGACATATGGCTTACTCTCGAGGTGGGGTTCAAGCCAAGGAACCAGTTGCTTCTTTAGGACATCAACACAGATAGTTCTACTGATTTATCTTCACTCCTGTATCCACGATAACGAGAGACGCTTGCGATGAATGCACAAACCATGATACTGTCCGATGCGCCTCCCTTGCAGCGAGCCTTCCTCCAGAATTAGCACTTTGGAGGTCCTTGAAGAGTATGCAACACTTTTACAGGTTGAATGCACAAAGTATCAGGTCACTGAAGGTCGAAGCATGGAACGAAATCGACGAGGACTACTTGCGGCGTTTCGTCGATGTCTTTCCTCGGCGCCTTCGCCCTGCATTCGTAGCAAAGAAGCCCATATAAAATACAAGTGATGCTATTCTGTTCGTTAGATCATTGTTGACATTTTGTATATAAACTTGTTAGATTTCATGATGTGTTGTTATTTCTAACGTTTACGTTTACGAGACTGAAGCGGTTATGGAAGCCCTGCTCACCCAGGGCGTTCCTACTCAGTACATCAGAGTCCTTCGAGAGCTGTACAGTGGATTCACGACCAAGATCTCACCATTCTACAACGACGTCGTCATTGACGTGAAGAGAGGGGTTCGACAAGGGGATACCATATCCCCGAAGCTCTTCAGCGCCACCCTCGAAAACGTCATGCGCGAACTAGAATGGGATGACATGGGAGTGAAGGTCGACGGCCGGCAACTGCACCATCTTCGCTTCGCTGACGACACCGTGCTCATAACACCGAGCATCACTCAGGCGGAGCGAATGCTGGCCGACTTCGATCGTGTATGTGGAAGCGTTGGACTGCAGCTGAATCTTACGAAGACGATGTTCATGAAGAACGGATGGGTTTCTGATGCCCCATTCTCGCTCAACGGAACGAACATCTCCGAATGCTCCAGCTATGTGTATCTGGGTCGCGAAGTCAACATGGCCAACGACCTAGCACCAGAGCTGAGCAGGAGGAAACGAGCGGCTTGGGGAGCTTTCAAGAGCGTCGAAGAAGTCGTGAAGAAAACGAAGAACGTCCGACTCCGTGCCCACCTATTCGACTCCACTGTTCTTCCTGCCCTAACATACGCCTCAGAGACCTGGGCTATACGAAAGCAGGATGAACACGCGATCAGCGTCGCGCAGCGTGGAATCGAGAGGACGATGCTCGGAGTGACACGACTCACGCAAGTGAGAGAAGGCCTCCGGAGTTCCGAGCTTCGCCGACGTTCGAAGATCAGAGACGCTGTCGCATGGGCCAAGTCGTCGAAAATTAGGTGGGCCGGCCACGTAATGCGATTCGCAGACACCCGCTGGACGAGAGCCGTCACAGACTGGATTCCGCGGGATGTCAAAAGAACACCAGGACGCCCACCAACGCGTTGGTCGGACTTCTTCGTGAAAGCCCTGAACGACCGATATGACGCTCTTCGTGTTCCTCGAGCGAGGAGGATCCATTGGACCACTCTGGCACGCGACAGGGACGAATGGAGACGCTGCTGGCGCCCGCTCGAGCAAGTCGATGATCAACGGGACGACAGGTGATACAGGTGATACGTTTACTGCGTCAATACTTTTTACGCACCCTGTGTGACCTTCGGACAGGGTTCCTTAGCAACAAAACCGTCCAACCATTCTATATTGTTAGATATAACTGAATTTCGGGCCGGTGGTAGCGGAGGGGGCGTCGGATAACGAATGCATTTCGACTCGAAGTTATTGGTTCGAATAGCACCAGGCCAGCCCAGTCTTTCACCCTGTCGATGAATTGATACCAAGCCTCTCCGAGAAGGATAAACGCTGGATTATTCCTCATTTGAACATCACAACTTATTCTACAGGATAAGTACACATGCTCTGCAGCCGAAAATAAAGATTTTGTCCAGGTAGTTCAGTAAGAGCTGTTCATTTTTTCAGTTCTTCAGTTCTTCATTTTTTATTCTTCTTCTGAGCGCTTTTCCCTTTTTTTGTTGAGACGCTCTTCGAATCGATGACGGAGCTTTAGCCGAAGGATGGATTTCACGGAGTCACGGAAATAATTGTCTACTTTCTGAAGGAAACTACATCAGAGAACGAAATTGAGCCTTATAAAATTCTAAGCCCTGCGTGGCACACAGTGATAAAATTGTGCGATTTTTTTTTCCGAAGCGATCTTCTCTATAATCAGGGGTATCAGATTCGCGTCATTTGCCGAAAAAAGGCATCTTAAAAATCGACCCCTCCCCAAGCACAAAGGCTATCACTTTTAAAACCTTCTTTCTAAAGTACAACATTCACATATGTTCTATTTTTTGATACTCTATGAACTTCTCAGAGGCTCCAAAAATCTCCGAGTTATGGCAGTTTACGTGGGGCAGCTGCGCTCTCTAACATCGTCGATCGCTTGCGAAGGATGGACTTCTCCCGGAAATAGTTTTCTACCTTCTGAAACGAAGAACTTCGAAGAGTGGAATTTGTGCCCTACTAAAATGAAAGCCCTGTGTATCAGACAGCAAAAAAAACTAGCTTCTCCGCTTCTCCGCTGCGATGTTCGATATGATTGTATTCAAAATTCTCGCTGTTCATGAAAATAAAATTACTTCCTACCGGAAACAGACCACGTATGCAGCTAGAAATGCTGCCCAAAAAGTTTCAAGTCTTGATCAGTGTAGGGTGGAAAAATCCATGATTTTTTGAAACGAACCGGTTGGATCGACCTCTGGTCGATCAGGCGCTGACCCTTAATTAGAGACAAAGTCTAAATTATTCGGGAACCCGGTAGTCGCTTCTCCATGATCACCAGGACCATCCACGCGCTCCGGCCACTCACGGCACATATTGAGGAGGCGGTGGTTATAAAAGAGGGAGCCTGAAAAACGCCTGGCGGTCTCTTCCCCCTTAAGCGACCTCAGGCGCCCTCCTCCCCTTAATCTCTCCTTCTTACCGTATGCCATCCTCGATATTATGCCTGTATTTTTATTGTAACTTCCCGAAGCATTCTATATGTAATGTAATCCACTCCTCACATCTAGCCTTCTCGTAAGCTTCACATTTCATAATCACTTTGTTCAGTATCACCTGTATCACCTGTCGTCCCGTTGATCATCGACCTGCTCGAGCGGGCGCCAGCAGCGTCTCCATTCGTCCCTGTCGCGTGCCAGAGTGGTCCAATGGATCTTCCTCGCTCGAGGGACACGAAGAGCGTCATATCGGTCGTTCAGGGCTTTCACGAAGAAGTCCGACCAACGCGTTGGTGGGCGTCCCGGTGTTCTCTTGACATCCCGCGGAATCCAGTCGGTAACGGCTCTCGTCCAGCGGGTGTCTGCGAAGCGCATTACGTGGTCGGCCCACCTAATTTTCGACAACTTGGCCCACGCGACAGCGTTTCTGATCTTGGAACGTCGGCGAAGCTCGGAACTTCGGAGGCCTTCTCTCACTTGCGTGAGTCGTGTCATCGTCCTCTCGATTCCACGCTGCGAGACGCTGAGCGCGTGTTCATCCTGCTTTCGTATAGCCCAGGTCTCTGAGGCGTATGTTAGGGCAGGAAGAACAGTGGAGTCGAATAGGTGGGCACGGAGTCGGACGTTCTTCGTCTTCTTCGCGACTTCTTCGACGCTCTTGAAAGCTCCCCAAGCCGCTCGTTTCCTCCTGCTTAGCTCCGGCGCTAGGTCGTTGGCCATATTGACTTCGCGACGCAAATACACGTAGTTGGAGCATTCGGAGATGTTCGTTCCGTTGAGCGAGAATGGGGCATCAGAAACTTGTCCGTCCACGGATCTCCCTCGATAGAGAGCCTTCGGGCTCTCTTGTTAAGAGGGATCTTGGCCGCTTGTCGCAGGGCCACGTGGCGCGTCCCCGGGTGGTGGATAGGGGAATTAAACGCGAACCAAATGCGACCGTGTACTGCCCAGAGGTGGGATGCAGGGGATGGACTCCTTGCTCATGCTGTGTCGGGTCGACGCGTTCCTTGAGCGTGGGAGCGGCATGTTCGCGCACAATGTGCGTGGATGTGTCCGTGACTCTGCGGATTGTAACTGTGTCGGCCCGGCCAAAAGCTTGCACTCGGTAGACTGGGGGTAGAGTTCTTCGCCCGCACGAGCCTGACTAGCTACCCGTGTTGTATGGAAGTCAGACACAGCAGCACTAAAGGGCATCATTCCCCTGACCCCGAAAGAGCCCCCATTTCTGCAGCGATGGGAAGGACGAGAACGGAGAGGCTGCTAATATCTCAGGGCCTAACCAGGCTGAGCAAATTTTGTTCAGTAGTCAGATAAACTCATATAGAGAGCATGTGCTTTAGTTCCACTACGGGATCGTGCCTTCCGGCACTCCTTTACGCTAATAAACTGAGCCGCTAGTCTATTACAACGTAATTGGAGCGGTAAAATTTCACAAGAAAAAAGGAAAAATTCACAAGAAAATTCTTTTTTCTCGAAACGCTTACCAAGATCATAGCTCAGTAAGCTTTTCGACTTTCGAAGAAGCCAAGAATTCTCCGAAAAGTAGAGCAACAATGATTTTCTACCACACAAAAAGCAGTTTTCGGAAAAGAGCTCTTCGTATGGGTGGGTGGTGCGATTTTTGGTTGATTTTTCCGGAAATACTTTCCGAAAATCTCCGCCACCCCCATGAAAACCTCGAAAACCCTGAAACTAATTCATATTTGCTAAGAAAGCGCTTGTTCTCTATTTTCAATAAGTTTCTGTCTTTAAATTTCGAAAAAAAACACCGAGTTATGATCGCTTGTGAAGTCGTTCAAATGGCGTCGGTGCCACCTTTTAAGGAAATCACAATTTTAACGCTGGGGCCCAGAAGGGATACAATTATTTCTGGGACTCCGTGAATTCCATATTTCTGCTGCAGAACCGTCACCGATCCCAAAAAATTCGAGCACCTGAAAATAAGAGCGCCTCAAAAAATTTGGAAAAACCACTTGGAAAAAGTGAAAAACTGAACAGGTGAAAAATTGAATGTCTCTTATTGGGTTGGAAAATAGGATAAGGATAAAGGATAAAGGATAAAGGACGGCGTTACTCAATTCCTTTTGGGATGCGCCAGCGCATTCTACTTCTACGGGATGTCGTGGAGCCGGCTTGAATGCGTGTTTGACCATACAATGACTTGCGGTGGCCAGCTGATGAACAAGTCAGCGCTTTGTTCTTCCCAGACAAGTCTGGTACCAATTCACCGACCCCGGAGGGATGGAAGGCTTGGTTGGCCTGGGCGGGAAATCCGAACCAGAAACTTAACGTCGGGTGCACGCGGCGGCCGACACCTCTTCCGACTGCGCTACACGCGCCCGGGTCGGAAACTACCTGCACAAAATCTTTACTGACTACTAAATCTGACTACAGAATATCCAGTATTCAAAACTTTAATCAATCGATCAATCAATAATATGTCTTCCTCAATAAAGAAAGCTGCGCGCGAATCTCTTCAGTGTCGATCCACACCTGGAAAGAAGAACTTATTAAGAGATACGCATCACCCAAAAAAAACCGAAAAAACAGGAAAATGCGAGACATTCCTCCCAGTGCCAAGAGAGATTATGACGCCCCCCCCCCCCAAAAAAAAAAAAAAAAACGAAGTCTCAGTACGACCTTCTGTGATTTCGTACCTCAAGCTTGACCCTGACTTGGCTTCGCAGATCCGGCAGGAGAGCGGCTCAATAGAAGACCATCTAAGTAAGTACAGATTAAGTACAGATTTTCGCAAAAAATCTATACTCAAAAAATCTTTTAAACTGGGAATTACATGCATACCGCAGCTACTATAACAATGAGCTGTACTAGCGACAAACCCTTCCCTTCAAAGGCACTTATGTGGCACGGGCTCTAATCGCTCAAACTGAGTTTTCACGAGGAACCAGCTTCTCCACACAAACGTCCAGTTCTCCTCGGATAGGGCTAGAGGTCAGATGCTTTCCCGTTGGTGTTTGGATTGTACATAACGGGACGCTACCGTCGTCACCACAGCGGATCATTGCCGTCGGACTTCTCCCGCCCGTTGATATCAGTTCTACCCTCTCGCCTTTGCGGGGTTGGAGAGATCGGCGCGATCATCCTCGACCGCCGTCAGCCCCGATGCGCTCTCTCGGCTGCATCCTGCTTCTGCTGACATCCGGTGAGACGATCTGACATCAACTTCAACTATGATTTCATTTTTTAGCCTTTCTAGAATGTAAATTTACACAAATTGGTTCCCATAGTGAGGCGTTTATCGCAGCAATGCCGTATTTTTTGTTTCAATTAAAATCTGGATCTTGGTTTAGGTTTCAGCATCCAATAGTTCAATCGTTTATATAAAAAAATAAAACATAAGAAAATGAAAAATTCGAAGAAGTGAAGAAAGGTGTAAAATAATAGAATTTTAAAATTATAATTAATTAAAAGAAAGTTATGTCACAAAATATAAAACATATAAAAAGATTCGTTTCGCCACTGCCTTCAGACGAACCTTTGTGTTATACTCCTCCCGCGGCTCTTCAGCTCTTTAATGGTGTTGGGGGGGGGGGCAGGGTTCTGCAATGAGCTCCTCATTCTTGATCATTTTCCGCTTCGTCACCAACATTTCACGCCTAACGGCCCAGCTGTGTATACTGGACTCCAGCTTTCTCGACAACCGTTTTGTTCACCTGAGCAACTACCGATAACAATCATAGTTGCATGCTCAACTCATCATAAGGATTCGAATCTCACCGAACACGACAAAACAGTTGGATTGCAGTTCGTCAAGAAAGCAGAAATTTTTACGTCTTCTGACGCTGACCACAGAAATTCTCTATCCTCCTTCTTCTTCCTGCTTACACTCTCTTTATTCTCATTCGTCTGCTCCCTTTCCTCCCTGTGCACGGAGCAAGTTGCAGATGACGCTACTAGATCCTTTCCAAGGTAGTTAAGGTAGTTAATCTGATAACGTACATTTGTGTACCTATGTAGATTGGGCCGAGCCAACAGATCAACGCTGTTTCCCTCGGTGTGGAGCCTGAAGACCGCAAAGATTCAGTTGATGTGTCAAAGAGCGTACCAATTCGGAAGACATCTTTGTTTGTTTTATTGCCGGCAGAATATAGAGCACTTGATCAGCCATGCTATGGAAGATGGACGACAATATTATGCACTGATTGAACCTACTATCTTTGTGACAACGCACCTCGAAGTATTTCGAGAGTACAGACTGTTGCTGTGCCTTGGGATTAACGGCGTGAGAAGTGCATTCCGCTCTGTCGAGGCTGAAGCGGTCATCGAAGCCCTGCTCACTCAGGGCGCTCCTATTCAGCACATTAGAGCACTTCGAGAGTTGTACAGTGGATTCGTGACCAAGACTTCACCGTTCTACAACGACGTCGTCATTGACCTGAAAAGATTGGTTCGGCAAGGAGGTACCATATCTCTGAAGATCTTCAACGCCACCCTCGGAAATATCATGCGCAAACTAGAATGGGAAGACATGGGAGTGACCGGCAACTACATCATCTTCGCTTCGCTGACGACGTCGTGCTCATAACACCGAGCATCAGCCTGGCAGAGCGAATGCTGGCCGACTTCGATCGTGTATGTGGGAACGTTGGACTGCAGCTGAATCCTACGAAGACGATGTTCATGAGGAACGGACAAGTTTCTGATGCCCCATTCTCGTTCAACGGAACGAACATCTCCGAATGCTCCAGCTACGTGTATCTGGGTCGCGAAGTCAATATGGCCAACGACCTAGCGCCGGAGCTGAGCAGGAGGAAACGAGCGGCTTGGGGAGCTTTTAAGAGCGTCGAAGAAGTCGCGAAGAAGACGAAGAACGTCCGACTCCGTGCCCACCTATTCGACTCCACTGTTCTTCCTGCCCTAACATACGCCTCAGAGACCTGGGCTATACGAAAGCAGGATGAGCACGCGATCAGCGTCGCGCAGCGTGGAATTGAGAGGACGATGCTCTAAGTGACACGACTTACGCAAGTGAGAGAAGGCCTCCGGAGTTCCGAGCTTCGCCGATGTTCGAAGATCACAGACGCTGTCGCATAGGCCAAGTCGTCGAAAATTAGATGGGCCGGCAATGTAATGCGCTTCGCATACATCTGCTGGATGAGAGCAGTCACCGACTGGATTCCGTGCGATGTCAAGAGAACATCAGTACGCCCAATAACGCGCTGGTCGGACTTCTTAGCGAAAGTATTGAAGCTATTTGAGTCCCTGGAGTGAGAAGATCGATTGAGTCATTCTGGCACACGACAGAGACGAATGGAGACGCTGCTGGCACCCGTCACGTAGTGCATTTCGCCATCGAGGGAGTAACATTCTGGATCAGAGCGCTCAACGCTGCGTTGGTCGGGCTCTCACAGAATCCTTGAATGACTGGTATGACAGTCTTGGTGAACGTCGAGGAGAAACCATTAGGCTACTCTGGCATCAAACGGAGGCCAGTGTACTTTGATGGGGCCCTCTCGAGCAAACCGTCGATCACACGGTCCATTTTTGTCGGAAAAAAGCCAAGCGTGGCTCACATAGCACGGATTGGTCGTGGTTGCATTTCTGGGTCACATTGGATGAGACAGCAGAATATTCACCAATGCTTCAGAGATGCATAAGAAGCAAGGGGCTTCCTGACATAAGATTCTGACGGTTTAAAACAATTTTCTTCGTAAAGGGTTTACGTGCCCCTCTTAGTTACTACTGCTACGTCAAATTTTGTAAATAAACTTTGGAAAACCCCGTCTCATGCATTTTCCATTCTTGAGGGGAATCTCCCTCAGTTCTTCACAAAAAAAAATTTGCCATATATTTGTCGCGTTTTCAGGTAACGGTCAGAAATATGGTAGTGATGAGCCGCTGGTGGTGCCCGTCAACGGTCCGTTGGCTCAGTTCCCGGCGCTGATCACCGCCGACAACTTTCCGCTGTTTCCGTTCACCGACCAGTTCAACACCGGCTTTGAAATCAATCCAGCGAACAAAGTGGTGGGCAGAGGACGGCGTCAGCTTTTAGAGAAGGGAAACACTGGCATCTTTCCAGTCACTCGCCGGCGATCTGAACATTCCGGTGCCCGGATGGGGCAACTTCGACGTCGACGGCAACCTCTACTACGGCAACGTTAACGTAGACGCAAAAGTCGGGTACCAAATTCGACCGTCGAACAAGCTGAAGATCAAGCCGGAGACGCTCGCCTTGCTTGGACAGAACCCCGAGTTCCGAGCGGCTAGAAGTGAGTACTTTGGTATTTAGAACAGCACAGAATGTTGGAAGCTTTCAACCCTGAAAACATCTAAATCTTTATTGACAGTTCGTATTCTGCTGAAGAAAACGAAGCTAAGTATGAATTTACCAGCAAAAACGCAGAATGCATGGTGTAGAGCAGAGATCTCTGATTTTCTACCTGATTTGCTACCTTAGCCTGTCCACAGTGATTCATTAAGTGAAGGAATGGCCGTTTCAGAGAGAGCGAAGGAAGTAGTAGTGGGTCGAATCCCGTACGGCTACGAGCCGATCAAATGCAAACCCCCGTACTGTAATCCGTTCGTGCATCACACAGCAGTCGCTGTTGAAGTTGAACAAGGTGGGTGAAGATATCTCCGAGGAATTCAGATGGCGTGAATGGTAATTCTGAACTGCAGGCGACGACACGTTTTTCATCGGCGGTATCGACTTCCCGCTGCCGCTTGGCCCATTCGGATCTGGTGTTCGATTACCCCTTTCCGGAGCATTGGAAGCGGTAAGCGTTAGCGTAGCAAATGTGTCTGGTTGGTCTAGAAATAGCACTAAATTTCGTATAGCATCAGTAGTCGAAGTTCCGTAAAGAAGTAAAAGAACAAGGGTGACAGATTGGCATAACTCAAGCTCTTTTTATAGAACTCGCCCAGATCCAACTTCTACAGAGAGGTGTAGAAATTTTTAGAGCGGTAGGACATGAGTTTCAGTGATCAGCCACTGACTGTCGCTCACAATGATCGTGAGAAGAATGGAGGGTAAAGGACAGCGTTAGTCAGCCCCATTTGGGATGTGCCACGCATTCCTCATCCACGGGATGTCGTGCAGCTGACTTGAATGCGCTTTTAACCTACACAATGACTTGCGGTGACCAGCCGATGAACCTGTCGGCGCTTTATCCTTCCCAGACCAGTCTGGTACCAATTCGCCAATTCCGAAGGGAAGGAAGGCTTGGTTGGCCTGGGCGGGAACTCTGAACCAAGAACCTCGACTTGGATGCACGCGACAGCTGCACCTCATCCGACTGCTATTCACGCGCAAAATGACCGTACTGTCGAAAAAACACACTTCGAGACTCTGCATTTGGAAATGATCTGACAATGGGACCCTTTCACACTTCCATTTCCAACGCAAAGCTTAGAAATCGGAACGAGAACCATCTAATAGTGAGCCAAGCTCGCACGACGATCCGCTGCTGGAGTGTGGTTCGCTACTGGGGTCAGATTCATCAACCTCTTACCGTCCTGTAACGGTGAAAATACTGCCAAGCGTGATGATGATGAATGTCATATAGGGGGTTTGGTGGAATCTTCACCGTTAGAGACAGAGCGGTAAGCGGTTGATGATTCTGGCCCCAGGTGGACTTACAACGAGTGGTAACACAATCGCACTTCGGCGACGGATCGTCGTGATATTACAGCTCACAACTCAGTCGTTTCCGTTTCGCTTTCTTAGCTTCGCGTCAAAAATGCTAGCAAGGCGCTAAATTGAAGCGCTTGATCGAATACCTTTCAAACTTAATGCCTTGGGCATCGCTTATGCCTTCGAAGATGACAATAAAGTTGACATTCCATGCGATTTCTGTGAAAACATAAAATGGTTAGGGAACATCTCCGTACGCCTATGCGCACGGCAACGCCTTCAACCCTGTGTCGCCGTTCGATCTGAAGTCACTCGATGACGATGGAGTCACTCAGGTACTTCTAGAATCAAGCTGACTGCACTCAGAGTGAATACACCATGGTCTAACAAACATCTTCAGGTCGGAAATCGACCGATTCGACGAAGTCCCGCAAGGAACATCGACAAAGAAGAGTTCTACAAAAAGTTCTACGATAAACTGCCTCAGTAGTGATAATGGAGACTGTGAGGCTAGGACGAGTGTACGTTGGATCCGATGCCGATTCGTATAATTCGGATCGGTCATTTTTTCAAGCGCCTGACAAATGGATCATACGGATAATGGCATTTTGTGAGCAGGTTAAAATAACGGTGATTTCCAGTAGAGCGAATGATTCAGGTAACTGATTTTGACAACAAATCCGGCATCCTATCCGAATCGAATGTCCGACCTGAGATACAGAAGGTTATCCGAATCAAAAAATCTGCTCTAATATAGATCACCCTTATCTGAGTCCTCCTAAGATTAGAGCTTTTCAAAAATGCAATTATCCGAACGACCCATTGATCCGGCATTTGCAAGATTTGACGTATCCGAATTATCAGAATCGCCGTTGTATCCAATGTATACCGACAATAGCAACTTTCACAGTCCACTAGCCCGCTTGGCATCTGTGTACAGCGTAAACCGCTCTGGTTACATTAGTTCTGGTCATCTGTAATAATAATTAATAAACATAAGGCATCATCTAGAGCTTGTTGCTTCCAAAACTCAGTCGTTCGCCATGTACTGGTTTGAGAAGTCTTGACCGAAATTTTTTTCTTCTTAAAAAAGCGTTTATACTCAATTAGCCACATTCAATCTTTAAGATATGCGCCTGACGAACAAGCACCTCTCCCATTCCCTTACCCAGAAACGCGATAGTTGCAAGCGTAGGACGATGATCCAAGATCTGGCTATCACCGAATTTCTTATCGCGAAAATCTTTCAAAAAGCGAAATATTACGTTGTCCGGAAATTAATGCAGGTTTTAGACCTCAAAATTTAAAACGACATATCTCAGTTCAAACACAACTTTATTACTCGAATGAAAAACTATTCGAGTCTACACATCTTTGCCATCGAGATACTTGTTTATTTATCCCCGTCGCCTAGAATCCCAGAGTCTTGGAGCGGATGAATTCGTTGAAGCCAGTTTCCGCCTGGGCTCGGTTATTGAAGCATCTCTCGTTCAAGAACTTATCCAGGTGCTTGAAGAAGTGGTAGTCGGTTGGCGAAAGGTCTGGTGAATCTGGTGGGTGTGGTAGAGTCTCGTAGCACATCTCGTTCAACTTCTGCAGTGCTGGATGCGTATCATGTGCTTGCGCGTTGTCGTGGAGAAGGACAGGTCCCTTTCTATTGACCAGTGCTGGGTGCATAGGTGGGGATTTTTTGTGCATTTCGTCTATCTGTTGGACCTACTTCTCAGTCTTCATTGTTTCGCCCGAATTCAAGAAACTGTGGTGAATAAATCTGAAAGCAGACCATCGAACAGTTATCATGATCGTCTTCTGGAGCGATTCCGGTTTCGGGAACTGCTGCGGAGTTTCATCGCGGTCACCACTGAGCCAGCCGATAGTCGCCGGTTATCGTAGAGGATCCATTTCTCGTTACAAGTTACGATGCGGTCGAGAAATGGATCGTTCTTGTTGCGAAGAAGCAGCGCTGATGACACTTCGAACCGACGGTTTTTTTTGGTGGTCGTTCAACTCGTGTGGTATCCATTTATCGGACTTCTTCGTCTTTCCAATTTTCCGCAGCTGTTCCCAAACAGCTGATTTGCTTACGTAGAGTTCTTTCGCAAGTTCTCGAACGGTCACACGAGTATTTGCTTCCACCAAGGTCTTCAACTCTGCCATCAATTCCAGAGCGACGTCCGCGACCTGCCTCATCCTCAAAATGGAATTCACCTCGACGAAATTTTTGGAACGAGCGCATCACCGTGGAATCGTTAACACGTGCTTGGATCCATACCTGGTTGATTTTCCGAGTTGTTTACGTCACAGTGCAACCGAGCTTCAACTCATAGAAGTAAATCTGCCGAAATTGCTGCTTTGACACGTCTGTTTATAGCCTACAAAATCGGCCGTGAAGTAATCTATATTGAAAACGAATAGCACAGTGAGAAAGCGCAGAAAACCGGCTTTTTAACTATGTACAATTATGCACTATTCCAAGGTAAGTTTTGCCAAAATATCCCGCTCTAATGTTGGAGTCGAAAACTGCATTAATTTCCGGACAACCTAATAGATGGTAGTCCGAAAAAAAGAAACAACGTCGGGAGAATGAATAGCATGGAGTAGGACGTCCACTCGTGTTCGGTAATCTTCTGCCGGCCCAACCTCGCCACGTGACGATGGGCAGTTTCGTGAAGTACACCGACATCAGACCATGGATTCGGAGATGACGTCCTTTTCGAACACAAAACTTCGACAAACAGTCTTTTAGGAAATCGTAGTAAACAATGGCTCAATCTTCACAAGGCAATGACTGCTTCATCACCTACCATCGAGTTGCTCGAGCGGGTGCCAGCAGCGTCCCCGTTCGTCCCCGTCGCGAGCCAGAGTGCTCCAATGGATCCTCCTCGCTCGAGTGAGACGAAGAGCGTCATAGCGGTCGTTCAGGGCTTTCATGAAGAAGTCCGACCAACGCGTTGGTGGGCGTCCTGGTGTTCTCTTGACATCCCGCGGAATCCAGTCGGTGACGGCTCTTGTCCAGCGGGTGTCTGCGAAGCGCACTACGTGACCGGCCCACCCAATCTTCGACGACTTGGTCCATCCGACAGGTCTCTGGTCTTCGCACGTCAACGGAGCTCGGAACTTCAGAGGCGTTCTCTCACTTGCGTGAATCGTGTCACTCCGGGCATCGTCCTCTCGATTCCGCGCTGCGCAACTGCTTCATACCTTGAAAAAGCGCGAGCTAACTTACTCCTTTACGTAGCGTCTCGAGAACCTTCTACTAGAATTTGCTGCAGGCGTTTGACACTTATAGGGCAGAGGGTCCGTGCAGAAAAAATGACGCCTTATGGTTGGGTTCTGTGCTCTCTTCAGCAAACTCGGAGGAGAGCACAGACTGAGCACAGGAGGGAACTCCAAAATGTGGCCAATTCCGACAATGTTGAGGTAGGCGGGTACATCCTGGAGTTCTTTGTATGCACATGGGCCCTCTACCCTATCAGAACCGGCTTTTCCTACCACTACCTACAGTCAGTCAAAAGAAAAGGAAGAAACCTGACACTGCTTTTCCCTCAACATAAGAGACATGTCACACAGTCAATGCAGTGCTCCAGCTCGGCAACTGCTCCATGTTGAAGTCACAACATGCACTTCATTGGTATGCCCAGTGTTGGCTCAGAATCTCACAAACCAGCAACAACACTTGTCAGCAAAACCATCAAACATCAGCCAGGAGCCCCACAATCAATATTATCGACTATCCATAAAATTACCGCTTATTATAAAGGATGTACCAGAGTTTGACTGCAATGTAACGATGAAACAACGAGCACGAGGCGGCTTGTTCAACAGCTAAAGCAGAAAACAGGGAAACAGAACAACGAGGGAATGGGCGGCAGGAATTCGCTTCGCTACAACCGTTAGGAGGACATCGAAGGGGAAATTTCCTTCGAGTACTCCTCGGCGCTCTCCGTATCTCTCGTGTACTCGTCGGCGAACCGTCGGAATTTCTGCAGCAAATCGTCCACCTTCACTTCGCCGCGGACCTAAATGGCAATGAAAAGGATAAATGATAAAGAAGGGCGTTAGTCAATCACGTCTGAGATGCGCAATGCATTGTACTTCTACGGTGTGTCGTGGAGGCGCTTTGAATGCGTATTTGGCAAATGACTTTCGGCAGCAGGCCGGTGAGCAAGTCAGCGCTTTCCTTCCCGGATAAGTCTGGTACCAGCTCTCCGACCCCGGATGGATAGAAAGCTTGGTTGGTCTCGGCGGAAAATCCTAGCCAAGAACCTGGCATCGGGGTACACGCGACAGCCGCCTGTTCCGCTACATGCGCCCATGGCAGTGATGGCGAGGTACCAATGATATGGCCGGGAGAAGGCAATCTTACCGCGTTATCCCTCGTGCGCACGTTGACGGTGCCATTCTCCACTTCTTTCTGTCCGATAACGAGGATGAAATTGAACTGAGCCAGTTGAGCGTTACGGATCTGCTTGTTCAGCGTGTCAGGACACCCTTCGTCGAATTCCACCTGAAAGCTTCGAAGATAATAACTGCATAAGGAAAGCCATCTTTGAACTCGGGAGATTTAAAAGAACTCACTTCAAATCCAGCACCGTAAAGCTTCTCCTTCACCTGTCTTGCATACGAGTTCACCGATTCGTGGACCGTTATGACTTTCGCCTGCAAAAAAAGGAGATAAGGAGAATGAAGATGAAAAGCGGTTCATGATGTCCTGCTTTGCACAAACACTGTTGCGCAGATCGAATCAAAGGTGTGATAGTGTGCAATGTTGAGGTTTCCAAACAATGACAAAAATTGCCATAAACAAATAGGAGATCCAAGCAGAGCGGAGGAAACTACCCTTGCACACAGGTAACAACGACTTTTGAGCAAGGAAAATAATATAGCAATTTAACCGAAAATTTCCCATACTTTCCATTATTGCACATTGACTAAATAAAGAAGTGATACAATTTTATGGTTTAGTTTAATCCAGAGATAAGCTAATTTCGAGTTTGCGAATAGTACGAACCGGACCATTTAAAGATGTTGCAGTTCAAACATTCCTTGACTAATGTTCGCCGGTCCAAAGGTAATAATGTTCCTCACATGCAAATTGAGCACATCAGATAATGCTTGTAAGTCGTCTCGTTTTGAACGTTAGTGTATGTAAATTGATGTAGCATCAAATGACTTCACTGCGCAACATTAACTAAAATTCGAGTTCATAATAGTTCAAGGAATCTGCTCGTATTGGTCAGGTGAGATGGCACCTTGGTCAACAACTGGAACAGAATGCTGTTAAAAAACCAAGAATTTGATCGGCTGGCTCTCCAACACAACCAATTATAGGCCTGATTTTGTCGCTCTGTCCGCTGACGTGGCTAGCATATTCTATTGGCTTATGAGTTTTTACTAGGCTACAGAAAAAAGGACAACATGGGTTAGCCAGTCTTAGGTCCCTAGTAAACTTCTTGTCTATTCCGGCAGACATTCCAAAAGTCATCCAAGCGTGATTAACACATTCACGACGATGGCGTTCTTGCGCCCAGTGCACCCAACGGCCGGCTGCTTTTTGGCGCGCGTGGGTGTCCGCTCATTTGTGTGGACCTCGTCCCTCGACATTGACAAGAAGAGAGATGTTAAGAAGATAGATATATAGGATATAGAAATACAGATATTAAGAAGATATATAGGATATGGATAAGATATACGTTAAGAGATATTGTCAGGAAGCAGGTAAGGAGAGTCCATACGCGGTGCTCCAGTCACGAAAAATGTTTGTTTGAAGTGTTTCAACGATAGGAAGTGCTATTGTTGAATGTTTGTTTGTTGCCACAATCACTCAGAGCCTTGGTTTTGCCCAATTCATGTTTTATCTCAAGGCTCACGAGGCATGACCGGCGGATACACCATCGTCGAGAGAGGTCATCGCCAGCTCCACCGTCGTCGTTTATTCGAATGCAGCCACGTATGGATGTACATATAAGAAGCGGATTGGAGGACAGGATCTCACACACGATCCCTGCAGCTCCATTGTTTGCCTCACCATTTGCGTGTTGATTTTGAGTCATAAACTTGCTCTCCAATTTGTGTGCATCGGACTGCGGAATAGTTATCGGCTAGTCTCCACTTCGAAGAGGCACGGAGAGTATCAGAAGCTAAGTTGAGCGTCAATAGAACCATTGAACAGGCACATGGGGGCCAATCTTATCGAAGTCGGATCGACTAAGCAGTACAATTGCAGTGTACGGATCCTGTCGCGCCGCAGAGGGGAGCTCCGCCCGTACATCGGTGGAGGCCGAGGCCCCCTCTACGGCCCGAGCTGTGGCATGTTGGATCCGCGGCCGCGACCAGTGGGCTCGGGCTGCCACGCGGTTATTCCTACCCGAAAGGCTCTTAGCAGATCTTGATTACCGCGTGCCTTTTTAAATGCGACCTTATATTCCCACATGATAGGGCCTCTTAGTATGTCGACTTCCTCCGGAGGAATCCCTGTTAGTCGAAGCGTCCCCCGACCCCGGCGATCCCTCCATTTGCGACGCTGATATGACCTTTGACTTCAACCTTATAACTTGGCTGACCACCTCACAAGTTTAGATATTAGACCTTCTGAATTACGAATTTATATTGGCTAAATAGTAGCGACCGACATAACATTAACAAAATGTGAAGACGACCTAGACTACGCGTTACGGGCCAGGCTGCACCCAACCTACTGAGGGAATCAGGACCGCGACCCGCGAGGCTTACCTGGCCCAGGTCCTGTGGCCTGCGCCAAGTCAGGACCGACGAGGCCAGGTAGAGGCCCCGCGTTACCTGTGGAACGACGACGGCGACGGATCCTCGGCTCACTGACGACGGCTGGTGGCTACCGAGGATGATGACACTTGACGACCATAGCGACCAGGAAGGTGTAACTCGACGGCGACGGAGTCAGAATCCAATCGACGGATGGGACTCGCCCTCGGAAGCGACGGGCGACGGCGACGACGAAGCCCGGCCGCTCAGCGGGAGCGGTGGTGGCAGGACTGGCGACCATGCCGGTCAGAGACGACGTAGGCACGCACCCTCTGTGTCTCTGCCGGCTTCTAGAAGCTTCAGCAGCGGCGACGTGTCGATCGACGCGTTTGACCAGGTTTGATCAGGCCGATCGACCGGCCCGGCCCAGCGACGGCGACCCGTGAAGACTTGTCGGACGCGAGTCACGACAGATCCCTTCTGCGATGAGCACAAGAAGTGTGAAGATTGCTGCGGGATTGGATCTGCTTCTATTCCCAAATCCTAATCCCAGGCTCCAGCGCGCTGGTCAGGGTCGTGATGCACGCGATGCATCACCAGCGAGACGACATACTCCGGGTAGGCAGACCAGGCTCCAACTATGGCGAGGTAGCTAGGTAGCATATAAGGAATCATATAAGGAATATATAAAGAACCGATTCGAACGACCAGGACCTCTCTGCACAACTCTACAGGAGCTCTTACGCTCCACATTTCTTCATGCTTTTTTGTCAATAAACTTGCACTCATACTCGTGTTCGCCTTACTGCGGAATAGTTGTCTATTAGTCTCCACTTCGAAGAGACACTGGGAATACCAGGAGCTAATTGAGCGGTCAATGGAGCCATTGAACACCCACAAACTAAACAAATGATTCCATTTGACGTACTCGCAATTTTTCCGTCCTTGACGCAGCGTCTACGAAGAACTTTAATTTACTTTTTAAAAATTTATGGCTTAAAATTGCTGCTGACAAGAGTAGTTTGCAAATGTAGACCTGAATCTAATATTTTGTAAAAGAACTCTTGCCATTGTTCTGAAACCCCAAAATCCTCCTATACTCTTCGTGCACAGTGCAAAGTGTAAAGTAGAGCCTTAAGAATGGAGGCCAAACCTGTCTTGGCGATAACCAGAACGGCCACTTTCCTCCATAATTCTCCGTCAGAATCGCGGTCATCCTCTCGACCGATCCAAGCACAGCGCGATGGATCATTACTGGTCGTTGCTTTTCGCCTTTTTCACTGAACAACGAAGGATACACACCACGGGAGTAAGGCCAGAGTTTTCAAATCTCACTCGAAGTAGCTCAAGTCGAATCGTAGAGGCATTTGGAAGTCTAGTTGTATTGTAGCGCATTGATGGTTACGTTTCAAGGCATCTTGGATGGAAATATCGATCTGCAAGGAGCAGTTAAATACTATGCCGCTTGCAATCGCACCTGTTAATCAAACCTTCGGGCCGTAGAACGCTCCGTCGCCCTCGTTCAACTTCCACGGTCTGCCACTTTCATTTAGTGCCGCTTTGAGGTCACTTTCTGCTTCGTCCCAAGTCTGACAGTAATATAGAGATCCCGATACTAGGCAGTCGAATACCGCATTATCGTAACGACCAATTGAAACTCACGGATAGTTCTCCAAGGAATCCTTCAGGTCGTGTAGCTAGGCAAAGCTTGAACGTGAAACCAAAGACCTTCTCGTAGCAGAACGACAGGAAGTCCAGGCATCCCTATAAGCCACAATTATTAGACATTGAATAATGTCAAATTATCAACAATGGTTATATTGCATGGATTTCTTATCACAAGCCAGGAACTATGCGTCATAACTCCTCAACAACTATGGTTATATTGTGTGGATCTCTTATCACAAGCCAAGACTACGCCTATCTTCGTCACCATTTCTACCTCAAATGTAATTGGCGCAATAAATGAAATGAAATGAAATAATCGCGGTGAAGACAGCAAAAATGGGGCATAACTCAAGGCTTCGGTGAGTCGAACGCTAGGTGGTTCAGGTTGGGTAGACGTATAACTTAATTAAATTCGAGAAGTATGGGTATAACAATAATACAAAAGCATAGTGGGTACAAGGGTACAAGTTTAGATAGGGGATTTCCCTATCTAAACTTGTACCCTCAGTTTATTTCCGCATTCATCTCTTTAACCAATTCAGGGCCCCACTGAAAAGGTACCCACCCCTTACTAACAAGATGACGATCTGCACTGCCGCACTCCCTCCTTGCACTTTTCACTGGTTATAAATGTATTTACCATTTATTATTGCGCTCTTAATGTCCTTCATAGATAAAGTCATTCCATAATGAACCAACAAAGTTATGAAAAAAATTTCTAATGAAACCTTCTCTCGCCTTGAACCATTATAAACCTCAAATCTTCTGTAAACCAAAGCTGCGAACCAACGAGGAACAAATTACAATCTTCAAATATATGAATAATGTTGTGGACGAACCTTGATCTCATCCCAAATCTGATCTTTGCGGCAGAAAATGTGAGCATCATCCTGCTGGAATCTTCGCACTCTTGTAAGGCCAGTGAGAGCACCAGACATCTCATTCCTGAAATCAGAATTCAAGCAAAAATAGAATACATCAGCTAGATTTGAACCCGGGCTAAGTCAACCTTCAATAACGACGCTTACAACTGCAACCGCTTCCCCAGGTCCACTGTGCAATGATACAGAGCTTTAACAGCCCATTACGGATCCAGGATCAAAGGGGACATTATTATTATATTTATTATGTGATATTATGATATGTGGGCGCGTGTAGCGCAGTCGGAGGAGGCGCGACTGTCGCGTGCACCCGATACCAGGTTCCTGGTTCGGATTTCCCGCCCAGGCCAACCAAGCCTTCCATCCGTCCGGGGTCGGTGAATTGGGACCAGACTTGTCTGGGAAGGATAAAGCACTGACTTGTGCATCGGCTGGCCACCGCAGGTCATTGTATAGCCAAATACGCATTCAACACGCCTCCACGACATGCTGGCGCATCCCAGAAAAGATTAAGTAACGCCGTCCTTTATCCTTTATCCTATTATGATATGTGGATATGCGATATGCGATGGCCCGCCGAAAGTATACGAACCGTTGAATACCTTGGGGCTAGTTTTATAAGAACAACTCTGATTAAAATATTAATTTAAGCAACCCGGCAGAGCCATAGGATTTTGGACCTGCCAAGGCCTTTTTACCGAGATCAATTCGTTGTTTCTTTATTGTTGTGCTATTGATTGTAAACCTGATGAGAGAATCACCCCCGAGACGACATCAGAAGAGTATGCTTGAATCTGCTTCAAACATGGAAAGAGACATGGAAAACTCAACGACGGAACGATGTCAAGGACAGCAGAGCACTTAAATACTAATTCTTCGCGCCAACCGATTTATACGTCATGTGGTAATAATTGGGAAGCACTAAGTGAGAATTTCTCGCCCAATACGTACATTCTATAGACCACAAAAAAGTCCATTAACAATTATTTCACCCGGTATCGACAGAAGGCTTAGTTGGCCTGGAATCCTAACAAATCCAATTCATATCGACCATGGGCGTATTCAAATTCCAGCCCTGATACGCCACCCTGTGAAGGCATTGTTGCTATTGTATGATTTCGCTCAGAAAAAAAAAGAATAATAACCAGCACAATGTGTTGCAAAAAATCTAGCCAAAACGATAGAGCTATCAGTGAGCCGCTCACAGGTTAGCCATGAAAAACCACTGTGCAGCCAAATTTGGCAAACCTATATCAACTTAGCTTCGTTAGACATGCCGTTTTTGTCTTTTCCTGCATTTGATGTTTATGAAAAAGAAATATTGGCCAATAGATATACTAGGACGATAACGATTATTTTTAATCCTAATTCCACAGTGGGCATTAGACGCCAGTGGTGCATTAAATGAATGAATCTTGATGAGAAAGCTGATTAGCTTAGAAATGCATCACAACTTACCAACTATGAAAAAAATCACTTAACAAAAGCTTGCTTGTTCAAAACAAACTGAAAGAAAAGCAGCATAATTTTCGTCCATCAGCAAGGGACTGGTCAAATGCCTATCAGTGGAAAACATAACGCCTTCCGTGAAGATAATAAAAAGCAAATACTGATTTTATCCCATCTTTCTAGGATGCGCTTCACATTTTAGATAAGGTAACACACGAATGAATCCTTAAAGATGTTGGCATTCCGAAAAAAGCAGACTACTATTAGGTTGTTAGCTAAGTTCTGTCGTTTTTGACCTCTAACTTCAAACGTAAGTATCTCGGCTCAAACATAACTTTATTAGGCGAAAGAAGAACCATTGCAATCTACACATCTTTGCCAACGAGATACTAGTTTATCTATTCATGTAACATGGAACTCCGGAGATTTAGAAGCCATGAATTCTTCAAGAGCAGATTCGACCTTAGCTCGCCGTTTGCAAGTATCGTCAGCGCTCCTTCTACGCAACAAAAACGACCCGTTTCTGGATCGAATTGTGACTTGTGACAAAAAGTGAATTGTCTACGGCAATCGACGATGAAGTGCTCAATGGTCCGATATTGACGAAGCACCTAAACACTGACCAAAGCCGAGTATGCACCAGGAAAAGGTGATGGTGACCGTTTGGTGGTGTGCTACCGGTTTAATCCACTGCAGCGTTCTCAAACCTGGTGAAACAATCACGGCGGAAAAGTACTGTCAGAAGCTGGACGAGACGCACAAGAAGCTCCAGCAAATCTACCCAGAGCTGATCTACAGAAGGGGGCCGATACTTTTGCGCGACAACGCTAGGCTGCGCGTATCGATGACCACCAGGCAGAAGCTCCATTCTTTGAGATACGAAACACTCGACCATCCACCGTATTCGCCCGACCTATCGTCTACAGGCTACCATTTTTTCAAACATCTCGACGGCTTCCTTCGCGGAAAATACGTCAGGAACCGACATGATGCAGAATCCGCTCTCGAAGAATTCATCGCTTCTAGATCTCCGGAGTTCTCCGCTACTGAAATATATAAACTAGTATCTCATTGGTAAAGATGTGTAGATTGTAATGGTTTTTATTTCGACTAATAAAGTTATGTTTGGGCCGAGATATTTACATTTGAAGTTAGAGGTGAAAAAACGACGGAACTTAGGTGACGACCTAATATATAATAAAGATCTATAGTCCTTCTTCGTGAAAGCCCTGAACGACCGATACGACGCTCTTCGCGTCTCTCGAGCGAGGAGGATCCATTGGAGCACTCTGGTACATGACGGGGACGGATGTACACGCTGTTGCGCACGCTCGAGCAAGTCGATGATCAACGGGACGACAGGTGGTACAGGTGATATCATAGTCATTGAAGCTCATGCTCACTCACCTATGCAACACACCGAAATCTGCATATCTGATTGGCAGCTCATTATGAGTGCGCGGCTGATGACTGTACATCAGACAGTGTCCAGGACAGTTCATTGGCTTCAGACCAAACTGCTCTTTCTCTACTTCGAACCTGAAACCATCAAATATATTTCGATACTTGTCTGGCTCTATCACCAAATAAAATATATCACTTGAACATATCCTCCGAATAATGCTGCCAGTGACCTGACGTCTCCCACAATTTGCTGTTGTACATATTCGGCGTAATAACCTGAATAGAAACTGTTATACCTGGAGTTGAAACCTAAAATTAAGCTCAATTTGACCCACCTCTGTGAATCCGCGCTTCCTGTACTCCTTACGAATGAAGTTCACCAGAGTGTTGTATATGTGAGCTCCCTTCGGATACCAGAAAGCGGATCCAGGCGAAAGAGGGTTGAAGAAGAACAGCTCCTGTTCCCTACCCAGTCTGCGGTGGTCGCGTTTAGCTGCTTCTTCCTATACGAATTATTTATGGAGAAACACATAAGAATCGAAAAGAGGGGTATCTCCCCTCGGTAACGTCAAAATGTCATCAAAAATGCGCGGCTACAGTGAAAATAAAACCGGGCCTGAACCAATAAACATAGCGGTCAAACAAACCTGGAATTTCTGCCACTCCTTCAGCTGCTTCGGATCCGGGAAGGAAATGCCGTACACCCTTTGCAAACTCTCGGCATCCGCCCTGCCCTCCCAATAAGACGCAGATGCTTTCGTGATTTGCATGGCCTAAACCAGAAGCGTATACCTTAAAGACCTGTATGTGATATTGTACGAAACTAACCTTTATCTTTCCTGTGTGCCGTACATGTGGACCACGACAAAGGTCGATCAGTGGACCACAGCGATACACTGTCGTCTTCGGGGTGTGGATTTTCTCCTTGATGATGCGCATCTGAAGGATCACTTCTCGATATGATTCGCTGTCTGAGTAGCAATATGGAAAGGGCACCTTGAATTCGTTGTATTTGAACATCTCCATCAGATCTTCTTTCGTCATTTCAAGCCGTTCGAACGGTTGCTTGTCCTGAAAAGGACAGATTGAAGGCAAACAGGAAGGAGAAGCTGCAGAAGAGAACGAAGAAAAAGATTAAGGAATTGGAGGTAATACAGTATAGATGAATAGGAGTCAGAAGATAAAGAAGGAAACATGACGAAAGAGGATGAGGAGAAGATGAGGAAGAAAACGATGACGATGAGAAAGGCGTAGGTGACGATGATGGTGAGTTGAAAATGAAGAAAAAGAGTATGATAAGGACAATAATGAAAAAATTAAGGTAAAGAAAAATAATATTACTATAAAGAAGGAGAGAAGAATAGAAAATGACGAAGAAAAAGAGACAAGCTGAAGGCGGTGTACAGAAAGGAGAGGATAATGACGATACTGAGGAAGACGGGAAATGTGATGAAGAAAATAGAAGAGAACAAGAATAGAAAGACGGCAGTGGTGAAGGCGAGGGTGAACATGAAGCATAGGAAGAAAAAGGCGATGACGATATTGATTAAGGGAAAGATGAAGGCGAGAAAAGACGGAGAAGATGGATACGAAGAAGAAGAAGAAGAAGAAGAAGAAGAAGAAGAAGAAGAAGAAGAAGAAGAAGAAGAAGAAGAAGACGGTGCCTCTTGAAAACAGCGTTGAAGGAGGAAAGGGAAAGGAAGAAAAAGAGGAAGGAGGATGATGATAAAGATCAACACGAAGAAATATGAAGAAAATGGTGGAACAGTGCAAGATGAAGGAAAAGAGAGGAGGATGATGATACAGACAAAAACCAAGCAATATTAAAGTGACGGAGATAAAGAGAAAAGGGGACATAAATAAAAGAGGAAGGTGACTGTAGAAGTGCAAAAATTTAAGACGACGAAGAAAAATAGAGAAAGGGGAAGGAACAAGAATACCAAACCTTAACGGCGCATTTCACGATCTGATCAATGTTGGCGAAGTCGTCCTGCGAAATCGTCAGGTTCTGAAATCGCAAGGGATTAAAATTATAAGGACACACCAAAATGTAGACATACGTCATGCCACATGTCGTAATAGAAACCCTCTTCTATCGGTGGACCATAGCACAGGTGTCCTCCGCAGTAACGCTCCATCGCTTCGCCAAGAATATGGGCTGAACTGTGCCAAAACACCTGCAAAACCATTACAAGTGCTAGAATCTTAGAGCAGTAGGAAATTAGCTCCACACCTGCTTGCCTTCATCGTCGTCAAACTTCAGCAGATGTAACGTGGCATCGCCTTCGAATGGCCGATCAAGATCCCAGACCTGGAATAAAACGCGAGAAGTGCAAGAGAATGGGGATGAGCGCAAAGTATCAGCAACAAACACATGGACGTTAGATTTGAAGATGACAAAGCACATTGGCAGCGCGATCAGGCAGATACTAGCTATGACTCAGAGGATTGATCTGGCAGTGACTCAAGAGCTTTCGTCGCAGAACAATGGAGAGTTGCAGGGGTTACTATGGTTGGACTGTATTAAAAAACCAAAAGCTTCTTACCGTTGTAATCCACGGGAAACACTGGGCTAAAACGGCTCACCTCTCCGTTGACCTTCGCAATGACAGTATTTTCAGCGAGTCCTTTTGAGATCTTCTCGGCTATTTGTAGGGGTGTTGTGCGCCAAGCGTTGGCGTCGAACTGTTTACCGTCAGGAAGAGTGATCTTGATCGGTACCGGCTCCTGAAGAGAAATTCAGAGTAAATTGATTTGCAGACTATCTCTTGAGCGGTGTGGAATCATGGCGAAGCCTGTTTATGAGGCATCAGACACTAAGTGAAGAAGTCTGGATGAATATGAAGGGTAAGGGCATAAAGTACGATATTGTTTGAGATACACCACGCATTCTGCTTGTTCTACGGGAAGGCGTACTTCTCCTACAGCTTGTGGTGGTCACAGACATACGAGTCAGTGTGCTGCTCAATTCATTGCCCTTGGTGGTGAAGAACGCTTGGCTGGGGTGGGCGGGACACAAATCAAAAACTCAACGCGATAAGCAAAAGACAACACTGCCTCTTCTGACAGGGCTACAACAAGTTCCAGACGACTATATATTAAAAATACAGAAATATCGTATTTATAGGGGCATGATAGCACAGTCGGAGAAGGAGCTGGCAATTGCAGGCACTCGATTTCAGGTTCCTGTTTCAGATTTCTCGCCCAGGCCAAACAAACGTCTCATCCCCTCCGGAGTCGAATAGGTATCACATCTGTTTAGGGAGTGAATTGCCCAACGGCTGGCTCCCACAATTCATTACCCTAAGTGCTCTCGACTATCAGGATAACATCAATAGCCCCTCCACATCTCCATAGCTCCAGTGGGAACCCTAGCCCGTGTTCTAGGGCAGTCGGTCGGGATTTATTGAGAAATGTTCTTATCAGGGAATGCCGTCATCTTCTCATGGAACTTCGGATTGAGAGCTACATCACGTGAAAGAGCTCGAGACGCTGATCACGGATATGTACACCAAATTTGCTAAATGGATCTCCTAAGCGAGTTGTGATCGGCGAAAGTCGCGCTGTTGCGCAATCAGAGGTGCGATTGTCAGCCCTGACAGCAGCGGAAGCGGCACAGAGGTAGAGTGTTCGCTTCACGGGATTGGGGTCATGGGTTAGGTTCCCGTCGGTGATAGCGTTTTTGCATTTTGTGACCTATTTTCGACGAGGACCTAATCTCATTTTTTAGTACATTTATGAGCGAAAGGCAAGCTTTGTTGATTTTTGTTTTGATCGTATCTTTGAATTCCTTCACGTCATGAATAAAATATGTGCGTGAAATATGTTCCCAACTTCAAATACCCTAATAGGCGTAAATGTAAGCCGCCATCAGCCGTTCGCTCAAAAATGTACTAAAAATGAGACTAGGTCCTCGACGAAGATAGGTCACAAAATGCAAAACCACCGTCACCGACGGGAACCTAACCCATGACCTCAATCATGTGAAGCGAACACTACCACTGTGCCGCGGCCGCTGCTGTGGCACCTCTGATTATGCAACAACGCGGCTTTCGCCCGTCACAACTTGCTTAGGAGATCCGTTTAGCAAATTGTGTCTACATATCTGTGATCAGAGTCTCGAGCTCTTTCATGCGATATAGGTCTCAATCTGAAGTTGCGTGGGAAGCTCCCTGGTTAGCCCCGGGTAGAACACACTGCATTTTCCTACCCCGTCTCATACACAAATGCCTCAAAAAAAAATCGAGGAAGTGTAACATTACCTTCTGAGCGATCTCTGTCTTGTACTCGGCCATTAGTCGGTCCCACATCTCTATGCGCTTCTGAATGAACTCCGGCCACGGCTTCATATCCGTCGGCGCCATGGACACCTTGGCCTGAAACTCCACATTCTACGTACCGGGAAAGAGAGAAACCTAAAGACCTACCTCTTTTTGAAGAGGAATGTTCTCCTTAAGCTCGTCGGCCACCATTTTCAACAAAGAACTACACGCTGCTTGAGACTGATAGAACGGAAATATTCGCCGACCAAGTACGACTGATACGGCACGAACTGTGGCTCTTGTGAGACTCCAAGCCAGAGCTACCCTGAACAAAAGGAGTGTATTGAGGACGCCCAGCTGTAAAGTTAAACACGGCGATCGCGGTCGAGCTGTCCGTTCTGCTCTTTTTCCCCAAAAAAAAATTCTGCGAAGAAATCGTAACGAACAATTGACATAGGAAGTGACTGATGTAATGCTTTCGCAGTCAGAATGCCTATATCTCGCAATATCAAAGGGTTTCCAACAGTAAAAAAACAACATCACGCATGATAGTTGGAATCGTTCTCTGAGTCAAATCCTGTCTTACAACGTTCTTGACTAAAATTAGAATTGCAAAGACAAGTTCTAGTACAGTCAAAGCGATCGTTAGGGGAGTACAAGAACACTCCAAGGCATCAAGCAATGAAGGGTGATCCTTAATATACGAGAAAAAACGAGAAGCTGCTTACAATTAGATGAAAGGACTAATGTTCCTCCGACAGATTCCCTGCCCTCGTTTCTTCTCGAATCTGCAAAAGGACATCATTCTAGAGTCGCGACTGTTTAAAAGACCGGACAGCAGGTTACGACGGCAACAAATTCTGAGCCCGGATTTACCAATCGCTTACCGCGCTTTAACGGTGAAAACACCACCAATACCTCCTGGGGCCGGATTCATCAACGACTAACGTAACTTTAACGTAGAATCGTAAGCTTATCAAGCGATATGGTGAGCGATAAGCCATGTTATCTGAGCTTTGAGTAAGCGAAAAGCTATCGCTTACTTATCGTTCAGCTTATCGTTCACCTGTCGCTTCATAAGCTTACGATCCTCCGTTGAAGTTACGTAAGTCGTTGATGAATCCGGTCCTCTGGTGCTACATTCATCACCATCAGGTTTGGCGGTATTTTCACCGGTTGATGAACCTGACTCGCGGATACACTTACAACCGGAAAAAAAACCCCGTCCGAGTTATCCGGTGCGCAACGCTCACAGCCGCGCGATTCAAACCTGGGGCCGGATTCATCAACGACATAAGTAACTTTAACGGAGAATTGTAAGCGAAAAATTCAGATAACGCGGCTTATCGCTCACCATATCGCTTGATATGCCGCACTATCAGGGATTTCGGCTGTAACTTTCTCTGTTAAATTGCCGTAAGTCGTTGATGAATCCGGCCCCTGGTTTTTATTAGTCATGGAGCGCCCTTACTACAGGCTCTATAAGTTGGAGCTAGGAATGAGGGACATTAACGACGCTCTATGGGATTTTCTGCCCATCAGAAGACCCCCCCCCCCCCCCCCCGACCCTTTTTGCGCCGGAGAAGCACGCACATAGGCCTATGTTATGCTGCAACGACTGATTAGCGCAGGGATAGGCAACTGCGTGATCCGTAACGATTTCCTTGAATTTCACTCCGAAACTACGGTGGATAACTCAGACGTTTTTTTTTCAGTTGTAAGTTTATCAAACACTATGAATCTGGCCCCTTGCATACTTCCTCATCGTGCTAAATGGTTTCTAACGTAGGCGGATATTCATCGAACATATAGTGCAGAATTCAGGCTAAAGCTAGAGCTTTACCATGAAGAGGCTGTAGAAGACAGGAAAGAACACCGAAGAACAACACAAGAATCGAGATGTCTCCGAAAGACGTAGGACTTACCTGAGTGGTATTGCGCTAAAACGAGTCAGAGTGATGCAATAACGGACGGAGCTGATAGACCACGAAGAGGAGCAGGCAGAGCAGCACTAAGAATTAGCGGGCGAAGTAGGCAAGACGACAAATCTTCCTTCCTGAACTGGAAACAACAACGAACAAGAGAGCAGTAGGCAGCCGAAAACCGAGGATCGCCATTATTCGACACCGGCGGCTGCCGCGCCGCGACTTCGCGTGCGGCACATTGCGGCGTTGCGCTTGCTGCGCTGCGCGCTCTCTTCACAGCACTGCTGCTTCAAGACTGTTGAATCTGCCGCAATGAGAATAACTCCACTCAACAATTACACTCAATAGGATGCTAAGTAGGCTACAATCTAACGCTCATTCAAGAAAAGGAGAACGGGTGGCCACGGCACTTTGAGGTGATGCGTATCAGCGGATGCAGCTTTGAACATTATGGATGTCTATTTCCTCCCTGAAACAAAGTTTGGGAAAAAAGAATTACGAAATGTACTTCCACAGACTATTGTGAAGCGGTAATGGATGCGTATTCAGATCACTACACAGACTTGCTCTGGTCAGCTAACCAAAAAATCTGTGCTTTATTTTTCTCAGAGAAATCTGGTACGAATTCACCACCCTCAGAGCAATAGATGACTAAGTTTGCCTGGGTGGGTAACGAAACTTGGATCAAACTGAGGTATACGCGACTGCCGGCGCTTCTTTCTACAATGCTGCACGCGCCTTGATTCCAGGAATATTTGTTATGCTCTCGCCCCTTCGTAAAATCACTGTACATATTACCTCCAAGTGTCACTGCGACCTGGTGTGTCCTCTCATTAGTGCAAATATGGGTATAGATTTCTGGTGTGATTGTTGTAGTATTCGCTGACGATTTCACGAGTAGTCGACGGTTGCTCATGCTTAACAATTACGAACAATCCCTTCGAAAAGGCGATTAGTTGATCATGGACCCAAAGTCGCTGATTATCTGAGCTGGACTACAGCTATTTTCCCAATACAATATACTGCTGGTTCGAGCTCTTATGCACTGAAATTTCGTACTTCAGTTATCGACCAGTTAGTCAGCCAGCAAGCAAGGGCGGTAGCCATCATTCTGACAACCGTTGGTAGAGATGCGTAATGATTTCGTGTAATCCATGCATTGTAATTTCCACCAATGTAGAGTGAGGTTTAGCCCAATGTTCAATTCACGGGTCAGAGTACTCGAGTGTCGATGGATCGCGCGCACGAAACAGCTGAGTCATTGCGCGGCGCGGTTGCGTCGCGGCAGCCGCCGGTGCCAAATAAGGCCTCTGTTATACTCCCGCGGGAGCATCCGCGGAATGTCCGCGGACCAATGGTGCACGGCGGAGGCGGGCGTGGCGAGGCGCGGCGATTGGCCAGGTGAGGAGTCTCGGCGCGATTCCCGCCCTTCCGCGGATGCTCCCGCGGGAGTATAACTCAGGCCTAATTGGGACCGAAACCGAGCGCCATCGCCCGCCAGTTGTTCCAGTTGTGCATTTGCGGAAAATCGTCGAGCGACGTAACCTTCCGCTCCATTGTTTGAAAGTTGAATAAGAGGAGTCGTGGCTAAACCGTCAGTGATCGTTGCGTATTGAAGATTTTATTTGCGATCCTGTAGCACGACTAACCACATTTTTACAGCAGTGACGTCATTGTCGACAATGCAGTCATGTCGTCAAATGTCATGTATGAGATGCAAATGCAGACTTTGCTTAGCAGAGATAGTGAGATGTGTAGGCTGCGGGACATTATGTACGAATGGTCGCGGCAGAAGACGTCGCAATTGGGTGACTTCAGCGGCCAGTGGTATCTAGACCTGTTTCGGCTCGACGGCGCTTGCACTAGAATGACTAACTGCTCGCACAATCACAAGATGTGACGCCACGCGGTATAGAAATTAGGAATATATCGGCCACAACCGCCGAGTCGAAGCCTCAAACTCAAACTTGGGTAATTAAACCTTTATTACAAATATAATACAACATAACAATAACGCAATTAACAGACAACAATGAGATACACAATTAATGACACTAAGGAGGATGATCACTACGAATTGTGGCCTCCCGGCTTCTAACGTGGACCGTTTCCGAGGGCAGCAAGAGACGATCATGAACTCATCACACCTTGTCTACACCAGACCCTTGCTCCCCTTAGTGCTCGTCCCCCTTTAAACTCGCTCCCTTCTAACTCCTGACTTGAGACCCACCGCGCTCCCTGTCATGGTTGCCACCCAGTATCCTAGCGCTCTCTACCTCAATCGCACGTCCAGTGAAGACCCCAGAGGCACCCAACCGAAGAGATAAAAGAAGAAAGAGATGAAAAGACCGGCTAGCGGTCGACGACGGCAGTGCACGGTCCGATTGATTCGCACTTAGGCGGACGCTCTGAGTCATCGCGCCGACCAATGGCGCTTAGCCAGCCGACAGCCGCATGAGTCATACGTCCCGCATTCACATCCAACTCGGACATTCGGGCTCGACGAGCCGAACCGAGTAGCAACACGAGCCACGCGGTCGGGTGGCTCGAGTTGCTATTGGGGGGAACAGCTGTTGCTATCGGGGAGAAGACGGTCAACTGAGGGGCGGCTCCTGTTGCTATTGTGTTGCCGCTCGGTTGCTACTGTGTCGACGTTTGGTTGCTACTGTGCTGCCGTTCGGTTGCTATTGTGATGCCCTTCGGTTGCTATTGTGCCGCAGTTCGGCTGCTACTGTGTCGCCGTTCGGTTGCTAGACTGCTAGGAAATACTTCTAATTACAACATTTGTAATATAACAATTTATTTATAAATTGGTGCAAGTAAACTGACAGTAACCGTGGTATAGCATAAGTGATATCCGAGAATGCTTAATAAGTAGCGATCATACATATTCATAAAGTGAGAATAGAGCATAAAGCATAAAATGTGATAAATGAGAATCTTCCTCTATACACAAGGAATACGTGAGAATAGGGAGAATAGAGCATAATGCGTAAAAGATGATATGTGAGAATCGAGTAAGCACACAAGGAGTAAGTGAGAATAGAGCAAGGTAAAAACTGAACAATAAGGATATAGAAAAATCACTGAGACAACAACAAAACTACTAGCGATACAAGTTCAAAACAATAGACAACAACGAAGCTGATAATAAATGCAAAACAAGAAGTATCGTAACAAAACATAACAAGATGGAGATGATTGAAAAACGGCAACAAAGAAGAAGTAAGAATGTAAGGTGTGGATGGCTGCTCCATTTCGGAAATTTAAGTTTTACTCATTGTTTTTTACTCATTTTCAACTTTTCACTCATTCTTGCTCAACATCTTACTCATGTAACCCCACTGATATTTTATCTAACAAAATCATCGAATTTAGCATCAAAAGTTCCCGAAAAATGTCGCTACAAAAGTGATACGACACTAATTGAATAAGTAGAGCGCACACCCCACCCTTGTGTAAAAAACGGGAACAAAAAGAAAACAAGAGCAGAGGAATATGGCATATTGCACATAGAAGAACGAATCCGTGACCTGACAATAGTCCGGCTGCTGCGGTTTTTGAAGTATATTTGTTGTCGTGGTCATCGTCATCGTCATCGTCATCACCATAGCTGAGACGAGCTTCTCGGTGTTGGCCAGCATGAACGATTTCCACCTTCTAGAAAAAAATGTTTAACGCTTTCCTAAGCGCATAGAGAAAAGCAGACGAACCGGGCGCACCCGTGTTAAAATTGCCTACATCCTGAAGTTCCCTCCCTTGTCCAATTAGAAAGCACATAAGACGCGGATCTCTAATCGAAACGAAGAGATAAGACTGCATTTACATTCGCTATATGTAGCTACTCGAAACGCCGGCCCGCCGTTCCATGCTATGGTGACCCCCCCCCGGAGCCCCTATTTGTGCTCTAACCACTACATGGTTAGCCACAGCAACCAACTGCAAAACCAAAAGGGGAGCTCACTTGAAAGCTTCGGCAACCAGTTCATCCTTACGTTGATCAACCAACTTCCCATACTCATCGTAGATGGGACAATCCGGCGAAACGCGAACTGGAGTGCGCTGTCTGTCACCTCTGTCGCACCTCTGTCGCATCATGGTCACAATAGGGTTCCTGTCTAAAAAAGTTCTCACCATGACATAGTTGTTCAAAGACATTCGGACATTTTGACGAGCATGCGACAAAACCAAAGTGCGTCGCAAAAAAATCACGTGAGTCAGGGTCGAGAATCTCCACCCTTCAAATAATGGAAAAATTATGTTTCACTTTTGCAAACCTATCGAGATAGGGCACTGAAATTTTACTATGGAATCGCGTAGTCTCACAATGCAATTGTTTCCAAACATCGAACATGAAGAAGAACGCTGCTTCACAAGCGCGGGCTCAGGTGTTCGATTTCCTGCCTTACCGTATTTTTGATTTTTTTGCATATTCGAGATTTGAAGATTTTGCCATGTGCGACTACACGACTCCAAAGTAGGGTTAGGATGTTAACGCTATTTTATAGTTGTAGATTTTCGCTGTTATTCACTTTCGTCAATCAAACATACACCTGAGACCCTTCCCTAGTCAGGATCTCACTCCACTGTGAGCAAGCATAACTCATAAACAGGTGCTTCCACGTTCCGAATAACTTAGCGATAGGCTAAACGTACCGCAATTTTCCGATAGGGCACCTGCACAGAATCTCTTCAAATGGTAAAGAACCACAGAGTAGCGCATACAGTAACACGCCCATTGACCAGATATCAGCTTCATTTCCGAGGTAAGCCTTGCCCTTAAATCAACAATCCTCCAAGCCGATAAGAAGACAGCATCTGAGAAAAATCATAGTTAATTAGGAAAGAAGGAACTAGCGGTACTAAAAGTACCTCACTTGATAAATGCTTTGTGAATTCTCAACGACTGAAAATAGATGCACAGAAACTGCTAACCAACCGCAATCAGTTCAGGAGCAGCGTATGCAGGCGACCCGCAGCATTTATCGAGTGGACGTGACAGAGATAAAGGTTTGGCACACAAGCCAAAATCACTTTTAGATGAAGATCCTCTGTGAGGAGCAGGTTTTCCTGAAAAAGCCATTTCATGCCGCGATCTATAGCAAGAACGTCGCCACGAACAAAGACACAATTGGGCATCGAGTATTTAGTATCATTAACTCGCTTTCTGTGACCAGAAAATTATTGAAGGTGAGTTTTCTAGCTGAAGATCAAAGAGAAAGAACAGAAAGTGATTGCCGGTTTGAAATCTCTATGCGCGTAGCCCATTGAGTGCACGTATGTCATCGCCTGAACTTGTTGTCGGAAAAAGTGGCGAGCTTCGGATTCTTCAAGGCGCTCGTTCCTCACGATATAGTCGAACATTTCACCTCCACTGCAGTACTGAAATCTTTCAGAGTATGCACTGTAACTTAAGAGATAAAGAGGAACTGATTGGCCAAATTGCCCACCTCAGAGATTATGAAGAACTTATCGTCCGTCTCGATAAAATGATAAAATCGACAAATATTCTGGTGTGATAGTTTTCAGGGCGTCCAGTTAGGTGGTAACTCTTGGATAATCATCCTGAAATAGAACATTTCGTCGGCTTTCCAACAAAAAACTGAAGTAGAAGAGCAGATACGTACCGCTTTTTTATCGATGATTTTTATTGGGCCCACTTGCACACCCATGTTAAAATTGTCTTCATCCTGGAGTTCCCTCCTTTGCCAAAATACGAAAGCAAATAAGATGCGGATTTGTAATAGAAAAGAGGAAATAAGGCTGTACTTGCATTCGCTGTGTGTAGCTAGTCGCCGCTGACCCCCCCCCCCCCACCCGGGGAGACCGTCGCGATTGCGTGCTGCTAGACGGCGGTGTCTCTCCGTGTCTTACCTGCGCGCGCTATTTCTCAAGCCCTTAGGCAATTTTAACCTAATGTAACGGACTTATAAGGCATTTCCGCAAAAAACGACTATGATATTCGTCCCTCCCATGACAGATTACCCCGGTAGACCTATTTTGAACAAGATTAAGTGGAATACCAAAAGTACAATAGTACCGCAGATGCGTTGCCAGTTTCACTTTTCCAAATCCTGAAACCGGTGGAACGGTGAAATGAACTTTAAACGGTGGAAAGGCCGATGACACCTTAGAGAAAAGTAGCAGGAAAGTAGAAAAGTAACGAACCTCCGGATCCAAGCTCGTCATGTACCGAGTAGAGGTCCTCAAGAGCAGGGTACGACATCTGCGGTATTCCCCGCGAGGCACCTTAATCTAAACAGGAGACTCTAAAGATTAAGACTAAAGATTATGACGAACATACGGCGCAACACAGCTGCTGGGCACGCTTCCTAACCAGGGGAGGCTTGCCACGTTCTAGATATCTCACAAAATTCGTAATCTTATGTCACTCGTATGGAATAATCCATCCGGTGCAATTCTACTTGGTGGTGGCCGAGAAAAAGCATGCATGGCGCGGTTTTTTGACGGCCAAAAAGAGTACGGTACATGTTTGTTCGCTGACCGTTAGTTTCGTGCTTGTGGTTTTAAACGATTCCCGACATAACGAACAAAAAATAGGCAAAAACATGTAGATGTCAATAAACTACGCTGTGGTTGGCCGAATAGACTGTTTCCGAGTTCCTAGTCGAGTAAGGGAAACCTAAAAAGGGCCGTCCTCATGGGAACCCCCTCACTAAATTTACAGCGAGAACGGATCATATTCTAGCAGACAAGACAGACACTATCAGTCAAATAAAATAAAAATATGCCAAGACATCATCATTAAAAGTATTGGACACAGGCAAGACCTTATATTATATTTCACGTCGTAGTCATTTACAAACGCCCCGACCTAGCTCACAAATGTTATACATTCTCATGCTTTCTGTGTTATTTACTTTGATTTTGTTAAATCAGTTGTTTTCTCAGGAATGAGTAAGTTCAATATGTTTCTATGCTGAAAACATTCAGTTCATATGAACTCGTTTAAGACAGGCCAGCAGCAATTAGAATTACATCGAATATCCTTCCTTTGGGTCACATTGAGCCGCCAATGATCTGAAGGGCTTACCAATTGGGAGCAATTCTTGTTGATGGTGGCCGCTCTTAAACGATTTCATAAGAACTGAATGTGTTCAGAACTGGAATATATTGGACACACTCTTTCTACAGAAAACAACTTCACTAACGAAGTGAAAATAAATAACACGGAAAATAGTGAGAATGTGTAGCCTTTGCGAGCTAGGCTGAGACGTTTCCAAATGATTAGAACTGAAACACTGTCTCTGTTGTTAGTTGATTGATGGTGTCTTGTCCTATTTTTATTTTATTCTACTGCTGTTATCTGTTTTATCTGCTAGAAGAGGACCCGCTCTCGACACAAATTTAGTAAGGTGTCCTCCCGAGGACGGTCCTTTTTAGGTTCCCGTCTCCCGAAAAGGAACATGAAACTGAGCTTTCCAGGAAAATAGGGAATACCGCCAAACCTCTGATATAACATTCACAGGGATCAGGTTTGGCGGTATTTCCACCATTAGAGGGCGATAAGCGGTTGACGAATCTGGCCCAAGGTTGGTGTAGCTAACGTCTATGTGTTGTTGCCCAACTGTTGTGTTTTGTTATGTCGGGAGGACTGCACACGTTTTCTTAAGTTCTTATAGGATAGCGGGCCTGTGCGCGTAAATTGAATGGTTCTGATTGGGTTCTGTAGGAAAACACAGACTGATCACGGGAAGGGACTCCAACATCGGCCAATTTTGACACAAATGCGATAGATGGACATCCGTAACTTTGTACCGCTCGTATCTGGTCCCCTATAAGAACTCTATTTGCTATTTTGAACGGTACTAAGTGCCAGACCCTCGACTCTTGTCTTCGAATATCTCTAATGCAACAAATCGAAGTTTGTGTAAAAATTTTCTCTAAATAGGAAATGAAAGTGTTTTAAATGCAATGAACCTAGATGACGAGTAAGATGCCAGGGAATTCGCCACACTAAACACTTAACCGGTCTCTTAATGAATGTCCTGGTCCTATCACAATTGGGAGAGGGCAGCGCTAAGGTAACAGCTGCGTCCAGCATCCCAAGACACGACATCCACTCTCTGACATCACATGGGTACTTTGGCAACATTTGGCAGTGGCTGAATCCCTGGAACAAACTCAAAGAAGGGGTGAAGAGGCAAGAGACCGCATGCACTCCTCCGACTAGGATAGAACCAGTGACCCTTATGGGAAGCAATGTTAGCAGCCTAAGAGTCCTTATACACCTCTGATTTAGAATTTTTCCAAGCCAACTCTAAGATTATTAATGGAAAAGGATAAGCAGGCTCCGGATAAGGAATTTGATTCTTGATTCAAACATTCATGAAACCTTTGTGGCCTTATACCATTCGGCACACCATCGTTTTAGGAAAGAAAAAGAATCAAATCTGGTTATCATACAGTTCCGACATTACGATGCACCACCGGTTTGAAAGCAAGGCAATCGTAAAAAGGCGACAGATGTTACCTTTCACAAGCGGAATGGAAAGGAGTGCAAGGAGAACAAGGCGGACAGGACGTTTCTACGCAGCGCGAGACACCGATTGCGAATCTCGCGCGAGACACCGACTGCGAAACTCTGGCAATATGCCAGCTTTTCGGCTGCACAAACTGGGTCCCGCCACGAACGCATGTACTTTTTGACAATGTGTTACCCTAGTAAGGACATCTTATGAACTCCCGTATAGCGCCGACAGAATACATAGATGTACATAGTGAATGCATATACATAGTAAGACGAAACCAAACAGCCCACCTTTCCGACTACTTTATGGAGCAAGCTTCGTGCAAACCACTAGAACACAGTCCACTGCACTGCACTCGAGTACCATTCGAAGGAATGAATTCCCTGAGAAAGCAGTTGAACAACATAGGCCTGGAAAAAGATGGCAGAGCCAAGCGCTGGCGAAGCGATGGTTAGAATGATTCTCGGGGCTTTCATGTACACAACAATGCAGACACAAATCAACGATACTGTCGTTGGAAAAAAAACGAGAAATGGCTGCGCCTGGATTGCAACATTCCTAACTCTAGCTCTAACTTCTTCCTTGCGGCGCGAGCGATCCGATTGGAGCACGCTATTCACTGCGCCTGGATAGCAACATGTGTTCCGAGCATCTAACAGAATAGCAACACATTGTTTCTATTGCAACAGAATAGCAACACGTGTTTCCGTTGGCAACCGCTGTTGCTATTCTGTTGAAGGGAGCGTGGCTGGGCGGAGACTGTTCGGCTCGTCGAACCCGAATGTCCGAGAAGGATGTCGGAGTCCGAGTAAGGCCTATGTTATACTTCGGCGACGCTGTTGTCGATGTCGCCGGCGTTCAAATGGGAACTCCTCATTCTCCATTATACTTCTCCATTTGTTTCCTAAATCATGACAGAGGGACCATGGTTCTACTCTACTTCTACTAAATCCTGACAGCTATTGCCTAGAGTCGAGAACAGAATACAACACGGGTGAAGGGGTACTTTTTACAAGTGCTTAGAGTCCATGCACACTCCTCTTCGGGACAGAAAACCGCTGAAAGAACGCTTCTTCATCAGGGGTTTCTCGGAAACCGTGCTGTATTTCGCTAGAAGGTGGCAGACAGTATGAGTCATGGTCCAGCCTGGCCGCGCGCCATTGGTCGGAGCCAGGGGTGTGCGTAAATGAAATCCGAACTTTCGTAATTACGAAAAAATCGTCGTAAATCGTAAACCGTAAATCGTAAATCGTAGGAGGTGCCTGACTTGTAATGCATCTAATTTCCTTGTTTTTTCTATTATATTAAAGCTAATTGAAGCTAACTATGCTTTATTGACACGTTTTCAGCTCGAGTTGGACACTTTTCTAGTCAAGGTGGAAGGCATTAACATCAACTAGAACCTTTCAAATCAAGCTGGAAAGTTTTTGGGAAACCAGAATAAACTGTTTGTTCAAAAACGCTATCTTAACCCATTGACGACTGCGCGGGTCGATTTCGGCCCGCGGTTATGAAACTGTTCGCTGCGGCCCATTTCTCGGTTTTTTCGTAGTTTACGAGTAATCATTAGATATGTTGGATCCTAGCAATGCTACTGCACTGTGGTCCGGCAGTCATTTGCTTCTAAGCACTGATAAAAACAAATAATCAGCACCACACACTATTCAAGCTGCACAAAGATCGGCACTATTCCCAAACAGCTACTCACATCTTGTAAAAACGCTCATGCAGACAAATAACTTTCTTGTAAAAATTTTGAAAACAATCTAGACAAAAATATGTCAACACCTGCCACATCATGTGGTCACCTTTTTTGCACGATCCGTGGCGAACGTGTGCCCTTTCTTTCCAGACCTTCTTACAGCAGCAAATACATCTTTAGTGGTTCGCTTCAAACCTGGTGCGGCCTTCTCCAATACGTGGGTAACCTTTAGATAGGGACCTTCACTTGGATTATCGTGAAGTAGTGCTTCCAGCGTCGGTGTGGTCCCAGCGTGCGGCCCCGCGCGCAGGACAAGCGATTTGCCGCGCGGTTGTTAAAAGTCGCCTATACAGGGTGACCAAATAAAAAGCTTACACTGCTTCGACGATCAAAAATGTCTATCATTCTACTAGCCATTGGCTTGCATATAAAACTATGACTTTGTAGAAACAACCGCAACAACACCGAATAAACCGACAAAAACCATCCCATTCAAAGCCAGAAAAAATAATTTGATCGTTGGCCAACTTGACGAAAACAGTATTTGCACAAATAATCCAACAAGCATCCCCTACTGACTTAGCACATTTCTATGGTATGATACACCTAAACCAGCAGCATTTGTGGAGCAGACGGGAAGGAATTGTGTGACGATTGAAAGAGTATGATCACATTTTTGGACACTCATCATAGTCGGATTTTTGGCTTAGAATTATAGAAGAAGATATTTTTAGAATTCTTTAGAAGGCATTCTTTAGAAGTAAAGTAGAGAAGCAAGGTGCAGCTTGAATTGAAAGTGGTTTAACTGATTCGTACAAGGTACATTTTAAACATATAGGGGAAACCCATGGTAGAGAAGTTGAGGAGCATGGCTATCGCGTGCTCCAGAATAGTTCATGATTCGGATCCTACCACGGTCAGTCAAGTCTTCCATACCTGCTGGGTTGTGAATTGGTACCTGATTTGCCTGGGAAGGATAAAACACTGATTTCTAAATCAGCGGCAACCGCAATTCATTCTACAAGGCAAACCCACACTCAAATTACCTCTACGATATCCCACAGAGGTAGAAAGAATGGATGACGCATGTCAAACAGGGACTTATTAACGGCATGCTTTGTCCTTTATCATTTTTGAAGGCAACCACAACTTCAGGAATGAAAGATCGTCGTTCGACGATACTAGCCAATTACGTTCGTCATTTACTTCGCTCGCAGGCTTGCTTGCACTTTTTAGATTTCGGAAACTTCAAAATATTGCATTACTAATTAATGACTGCTTGCATTTGCCAATCCTGCTCTCCACTACCTTTGCAACAAACACTATCGTATCTTTTGCCCAGTCTTTAGCATTCTGAACGGATCGCATAGGGCGAGCGCAACAGCCTCAATCAAACCACTGAAACGAGACCAAAAGTGTCAAACTTTTTCTCTTTTATCATGAAAATGTCAGGCGTTTTGCTTAAGGCCCACCTCACACGCAAATAGACTCCGCGCCATGACGTGCGGTGATAATCAGGTTGAAACATGATTGTTTCACTCATTTCAACAGTTCAGCAATTATTTCACAGCCTCCTATCAAGTCCAATATTCCTTCATGGCTTCGCATGAGTTCTACTCTTGTGCATTGGAAAGAGTCCTCTTTGTGGTGAACAAGTGGTGAAAAAGTTACAGGTGGACTAGGCGGTGGTTGCAGCATAGAATATGGTTCAGCAGGTGATCATCTTCATTTCAGTGCAAGGAGAATTTTCATGTCTTCCTTTGGGCTGGAACGAAATGCTCTCAGGCCGTTCGAATGTGAGATGTGCTAAAATGTAACTAGAAAAAAGGGTAGCCCAGTTCCATTGCCAGGAATTACTAGAGCGACCTATCCACAAGGTTTTTCTGTCACAGCGCTACAGCAAAACATAAAAAAGTAAATAGGAAGTAGCAATGAGCTATGAGGAAAGTCTTTAAAAGTGGGTACATCGTCATAATCCGGATTGTATCACGTTATGTGGACGTGTGTTATCCGTGGACCGAAGACCACATTTACGAAAATTTACGATTTACGACCCAAAGTGTCGTAAATCGTAAATCGTAAAAAATTTGCCAAAAATCACCGTAAATCGTAAAATCGTAAATCGTAAATCGTAATTACGCACACCCCTGGTCGGAGCGATGACTCAAAGCGTCCGCCTAAGTGCGAATCAATCGGACCGGCAGTCCACTGCCTCGCGCTCCCTTCGATCGACACTCGGTTCCCGCCACGACGGCATCGACCTGAACGATTGTCGATGGGTCACGTTTGCGATCACTACGGGCGCCTCGAAGGAGACGGCAATGCCGTCAACGTCGACTCGTTTCCCATACGATTGTCCGTAGGTCGCGCCTTTGACCACGCGAAGGGCTCAAAGGGGCGAAATGAAGGGGTTAAAAAAGGTCGGCTTTGCCGACAACCTGCTTCAAAACTTGCACATCAAGTGTTAGAAAGTGTATACAAACTCAGTTTCACTGCGATAGTGTGTCATATTTTCAGCTTTTCCTGAAGAAGCATCATATAAAATTGAGCATTAGAACGTTGCTTAGTTTTATAACTCGAACTCAATTTCTGAACCAGGGCATGTTTTCCCCCAGCTCCTGCAACAGCAGAAAGGGATATCAACAACTCAAACCTAGCGTCTGCAGCAAGTCACGCACTGCTGAACCTGGGGTCTCCTGCCGGGTCCCGTTTGCATGCTTCTTGCGACGGCGACAAGGTCCAAGAGGGGTTTCCCAGTCGGTCAGTCCGACTATCTGCTTCTTCTATGCGCGCGCCGTAGCACTTGTGGTTCTACGTATAACGGCTGTCCCTGTGCTGGCTCGAGCCACTCGAGGTGCACAGGTAAGAACCACGGCTACTTGAAGAGAAGAGGGCATTACCCCAGTTATAATGGAATTGGACTAGTTCAGGTGCCGCTGACGCATGTGCCGTCAGCGGCACCTGAACTACTCCAATTTGTGCGACCCTTACACCGGACGCGGCGACAAGGCTTAAATGCCTGCGAGCCAACGGAAAGGTCCGATCACTAGAGCCCAGTGTGAGTTTCCCCACACTGAACCTCGGACTGATGCACTATGTCGTGCCGCAGGGGAGACCTCCGCCCGTACATCGGCGGAGGCCGAGGTCCCCTCTACGGTATAGTTGTGCTCTCCCAAAAATTTTGAATAACCGAATATATTCGAATAGCGACGATTTTCGAACATTCGAATTCGAATACATTCGAAAATCGCGTTTTTTCGAGCATTCGAATTCGAATACATTCGAAAATCAAGTTTTTTCGAGCATTCGAATTCGAGTACATTCAAAAATCGCGTTTTTTCGAGCATTCGAATTCGAGTACATTCGAAAATCGCGTTTTTTCGAGCATTCGAATTCGAGTACATTCGAAAATCGCGTTTTTTCGAGCATTCGAATTCGAGTACATTCGAAAATCGCGTTTTTTCGAGCATTCGAATTCGAGTACATTCGAAAATCGCGTTTTTTCGAGCATTCGAATTCAAACATTCGAATTCGAATGTTCGAATAATCATTCGGGCTCAACTAGGGTTTTGGGAGAGAGGATCATTTCATCAAAGCAAATACGGGGTATACACTGTTTGAAAGGTGATAACGTTGCTCAAGGTAAGGGTACTGAAGAAGTTAAGGGCTCATATGAAAGCTTAATAAAATAAAAATTTTCTGACATACAAGCGGTGTGGACTGCGCAATGCACTCATCTGAATTCTCATCATTTTACATTTTCGATTGATTGTGTTTCACTTGAATATCTGTGTTAATTTCTCCTTAAAGAAACCATATCATTTGATTTGGGCTTCTTTCAATGTTTAAAACTTTAAAACACACTATGGCTTGCGAAAAAATGCAGGGTATCCTAAAAATGCAAGTACTAATTGAAAGGTTCTAACATTGCTTCTAGTGAAGCTTTTGGAGCTGTTTGAGACTAAAGCACAGGGTAACGAAATTTCTGTGGCGTGCAAATAGTCATACTATTCCACACCCTGCCAGAAACCTTGCATTTCAGACTTGATTGACTGTGTATGGGTCACACGAGTGGGGTGTGCTTTGGAGTAGTCGCTAAATCGCCTCTGCACTCCGACGATGTTTTCGATTTTCCAGAAGCACTTTAGGATAATCTTTTTCTCCTCGAAAGAAACCCTAGGGCCGGCATGACTCTTGTTATGGGCTCAGACATGTAGAAAGCGTTAGTAGAGCAATAGCGAGAACGGAAAATTGTGGAATCAATAAAAGAGCTTCGAATGTTTCACTAGCAGAAATGTTAGAACTTTAAAATATAATATTAGCTTGTTCGGAAAGTTTTCAGCGTTATGTGATACTATTTTTCAATCATCTATTGTTAGGTAAAAATTCATCTTGCATTGTGCATTAATGCTACTTTCTGCACAGAGTTTTTCTATCTCATTTATGTTTCAACGTTGTTTTATACTTCTGTTCTTGAAGTGCTTATTGAACTATGTCGAAGGAGCAAATCCGAACATATTTTATTTCGATTTCAAATTGAGACAATCCGTAGCAGAGACAGCTCGACAATTCAATCGAGTGTGGAGGCCTAATAGTGTTGGAGAAAGCACTGCGTACCAGTGCTTCAGTAAATTTCGGATCGGAGGTTTCAGCCTCGTATATGACCCCAGTAGCGGTCGACCTTTAGCAATCCTGGAGGACGAGTTGAAGGAATTGTTGGAAGCTGAACCATCCCAAACAGTTCGCGGGATCGCAGAAGGGCTAGACGTCGGTAAAACTGCTGTTGCGGGTGCTTTGAAACGCCTCGGGAAGGTGAAAAGCTCGAAAAGTGGGTGCCCCACGTGTTGAGTGATCGGCAAAAATCGTAACGTTCTTCTCTACTTTTACACAACAAAACCGATCCGTTTTTGGGGCATGTTGGATCCGCGGCTCGCGACTAGTGGGCTTGCGCTGCCACGCGGTTACCTGCCCGATAGGTCCTTAGCGGATCTTGATTGCCGCGTGCCCTTTTTAAATGTGACCTTACATTCCCACATGATAGCGTCTCTTTGTATGTAGAATTCCTCCGGAGGAATCCTCGTTGATCGAAGCGTCCCCCGACCCCCGGCGATCCCTCCATTTGCGACGCTGATATGACCTTTGACTTGACCCTGATAACTTGGCAGACCACCTCACGAGTTTAGATATCAGACCTTTTGAATTATGAGTTTATATTGACTAATTAATAACGACCGACATAACATTAACAAGATATAACGACGACCTAGACTACGCGTTACGATCCAGGCTGTACCCAACCTACTGAGGGAATCAGGACCGCGACCCGCTGGCTTACCTGGCCCAGGTCCTGTGACCTGCGCCAAGTAAGGACCGACGAGGCCAGGCAGAGGCCCCGCGTTACCTGTGGAACACGACGTCGTCGCCGTCGTCGTTCCACAGGTAACGCGGGGCTTCTGCCTGGCCTCGTCGGTCCTGACTTGGCGCAGGCCACAGGACCTGGGCCAGGTAAGCCCCGCGGGTCGCGGTCCTGATTCCCTCAGTAGTTTTGGGTTCAGCCTGGCCCGTAACGCGTAGTATAGGTCGTCGTTATATCTTGTTAATGTTATGTGGCTCGTTACTATTTAACCAATATAAGCTCGTAATTCAAAAGGTCTGATATCTAAAGTCTTGAGGTGGTCTGCCAAGTTATCATGGTCAAGTCAAAGGTCATATCATCGTCAGGTCGGCTCGCGTGCGGCTGCGTCTGCGCGCTCTCTGCTCTCAACACTTGCATCAGCTAGTTACGTTAGTTCATTTCCCATTTCAAACTCAATTTTAGATTATATATTTTAGGTGCTCTAAACCACTCCTAAGATTTGCTCCACCTTGGACTTTTTCTTTAGCTCTGGCGCTTTTCTTGGCAACGTAGCCGTTCCCTGGTGATTTCGATTTTCCATAACTGATCGTACAGATCACTCCCTGATCTACAATGAGTCAGCGTGGACGACAGTCAGCTAAGAGTAAGGTGTCCAACTGCCACTCCTTAGACTTTTCATCTGTGATGCCGTCTGATATGAGTATTTGTGATGATAACAATCTCATACTAGAAGATTTCTCCGCCTTGTCTTCTTCATAACTGCTGCGCGCTATCTTAGAGCGCAATAGGGATCCAGTAATAGAAAAAATGGTTAGTGCTCTCATTGCTAAACTACCTCAAGAAATTTCAGATGTAGTTGAATCGAGACTAGAAACGAAGGAAAGGGAGCGAAGTATTGTTATCGCAGGAATTCCTGAGGCCGCGGCTGAGCTGCCCCCTACCACCAGGCGAATCGATTTGGAGAATAAGGTGGACGAAATTTTGAATGTTTTAAATGTTGAGTGTAGACCGGACAAGGTGTTCCGAATGGGTCGAGAAAACAGTTCAAGGCCCGTTTAGTTAAAGTCGTACTGCCATCGCGTGCTTACTGGGGTAAAGCCCTGTCTAATTCTTACCGGCTGCGCAGTGCTGGCTTTACAAATGTCTATGTACGGAAGAGTATGGCCGAGGCAGAGCGCAAAAAGGAAAACGACTTGAGACGAGAATGTAATGACCGCAACAGTCAAGCTAATAGTCGTGTTTGGGTAGTCTACCGTGGCGAGCTTAGACGAGTCCTAGACCATCCCAAACAGGGGGTTTCGGGAAACGTCTAGCTTTCCGCGGTACCCTCCAGGTATCACATGCTATCTTTTAAATGCCCGTAGCCTAGTTAATAAGATTCATCATCTACATATGTTTCTGAATTTGCATAAGCCTGATATAATGTTCGTTACAGAGTCATGGCTCTCTCCTAAAATCTCTAATAGCGAATTAACTGGTAGCTTTCCCTACAAAGCATTAAGAGCTGATCGTACTGATTCGAAAGGTGGTGGAGTCTGCTGTCTAGTGAAAAATTCAATCAACATGACTGAGGTTGTCCTTCGTTCTGGTCTCAAGTCTGACATTCTCTGCTTGGAATGTTTTGATCAAAATTACTCTTCTATGTTTAATGTCATTCTTTTATATAGACTACCGTTATCGACCATTAGCGAGGACGAAGCTCTCTTGGATCTATTGCTTGATCTTTGTCTTTCGAAAAAATGTCTACTGATGTTAGGAGATTTTAATCTCAATATTGACTGGCGGTTAAAGAAGGCTTATGATCAAAGGTCATCAAAATTTCTGGAATTCTTCGAGTTATGCGCCCTCTCTCAGTGGGTCATGAATCCTACGCGTGGTGATTCAATACTGGACCTTATTATTTCGTCAGACCCCATAATTAGCGATGTTTCTGTGCACCCTCCTTTCGCGAGTTCGGACCATAACATAGTCTCCTTTCATGTTCAATCCATCAGCTATCCAGAAATATCCTACATTCCTCTTCCTGACTTAAACAGGGCAGACTATGTTTCATTATCACCTTTCTTCGGTTCTATTGACTGGTGGAAAATTTTTGATGGGTACGCGTCTATTGATGACGTCTACAAGAGGTTTTGTGACGTAGTGTACCAGGGGTTAGCCAAATATGTTCCATTCCGCTCTGCGGAGCCATTATTTCCGTTATCCCAAGCATATTTCAAACCTGATTGCTCAAAAAAAATCGTCTATTCCATTCAGTACAAAATTTTTTGACGCATCCTCAGTACAAACAAGTGTGTTCTGAACTGAAGAGATTCTTAGCCAATAAGGAAAAACGAAGCACAAGTTACACAAACAAGCGTGCTATATTTCTCTTAATGCGAAGCAAGCTCAAGGCCAAGAATAAGCTCCCTGTGTTTCGGGATGAAACTGGAAAGCTGTATGTGCGCGACTACGATAAAGCTGAAGCACTAGCCAAATACTTTGTGGCAACTTTTAACACATCCTAACGGAAATGTAGATCACAACCTTCTAAATGTTCTTCTGAACTCCGATTCACGAAAAGAGTTTATTATATCTCCGGACGATGTGTTGAAATGTTTAAAAGCACTGAAGAATTCAACTTCCCTACCATTTGACGGTATTCCCCAAATTCTATACAAAAAATGTGCTTATTCGTTATGCAAGCCTCTTTCTATAATTTTCAACATATCTGTTCTGCTCAGTGAAGTCCCGTCGATTTGGAAGGAAGCTATTGTCACAGCTATTCCTAAAGTAGCAAATGCTAGCTCTCTTTCAAATTTTCGACCAATAAGCATTACTCCCTCACCGGGGAAAGTCTTGGAGAAGATCATTCGAGATAGTTTATTGGAATGGTTTACTAAAAATCATCTGATTCCTATTGAACAACATGGGTTCATTGCCGGAGCCTCAACCATCACCCAACTCTCAGATTGTCTGTTCGATTGGACTCTTGCTGTCAATAGTTGCAATTCAGTGGATGTGATATATTTTGACCTTTCAAAAGCCTTTGACAAAGTCAACCACCAAAAGCTTCTGTTAAAGCTGTTCCAACTTGGAGTAGATGGCTCGCTATTGGCTTGGCTTGGATCCTATCTTAATCAAAGGCATATATCTGTTAGGGTAGGACACGCGTTCTCTGAACGTTACACATGCACCAGCGGCGTTCCATAAGGCGGTGTGTTATCACCATTATTGTTCGTGGCCTATACACACGACTTGCCTAATGCTTTAAAAACGCACCCTATGGTCAAAGTTCAACTGTATGCCGACGACATTAAGATATACGGAATTTACAATGATGACAATAAGGTGCAGGTGTCACAAGCTCTGTCTCGCTCCATCTCAAACATGATGGAGTGGGCTTCTGCTTGGGAGATACCTCTGGATCTTACCAAAACTTCGGTCTTTCACCTTGGAAGCCCTGCCAATATTGAATACAGATATCGAAATGCAATACTCAGTACCTCAAATGAAATACGCGATCTTGGCATACATCTCGATATGAAACTGAAGTTTGAAACCCATATAAACTTGACGGTTCAAAAAGCATTTTCAACTCTCTTTGCAATGATCAGGAACATTCACTGCACAGATGAATCAGTTTTCTTAACACTTTACAGATCCTATGTTTTACCTATTTTGGAGTATGGGTCTCAGTTGTGGAATCCCCACACCATAAAGCTTCAGAAAAAATTGGAAAAGGTGCAGCAAGTTTTCACTAAAGTTCTCGTCTCAAGATGTTTTCAAAGCTCCTACGGTAATCTCAACTATGGAGAAAGACTTCGACTGTTTAATATGAAAAGCTTGCTGTATAGACGTGTGTTCAATGACATTGTTTTCGGTCTCAAGGTGCTTAGAGGAGAGCTGAAACTCAGAGCTAGTAAGTACTGGGTTTTCATGCCTACTCATGGTCGAACTCATACTATTTCGTTACAGTGCGCTAAGATAAACCGTAGACATCACGATCAGGTATATAATTCCCTTTTTTTTCCGCGGTGCTAGGTGGCTTCAGTTACTACCAAAAAATGTCCTGGAGGCTCCTACCATTGCGGCGTTCCGTAAACGTCTCAGTAAAGTCGATTCAGTTCTTGCAATCTCAAACGATACCAGCTAAATCGATTTTGCTGGTACTTAAATGGGTCACGCCGTACATCGAATTCTGTTTAGAAGTCGAACGAAGGATATGTGAAGAAGATATGTTTAAGCAGAGCCGTCAATGTGGATAGCCACGCAGCACCTTGGATTATGAGAGATGTAGATATAAGTCCTGTGACTATGATGTTTGTGTTGAATGCTGCTATGATATGATTCTAGATGATAATATTCCTTTCACCTTGCTTTGCTTTCATGAAACTAAACAGTATATACCCTTTTAAACACTACTGCAATGTCAACGTTTTGCTCCTATATAATGCCATTAGATCAAAATTTGGACGATCACCTTTTATCACAACACGTGGCCCTAGACTTTTTTTCCAGTGGAGTTAGTTGGTTGGCAAGAGAGGTCAGATTTCAGCTAATATATTTTTGAAAAATGTTGCCACTCTATAAGCTATTTCGGTTTTTATGTCATCCAGTTGCGGCTATAGAAGCGACAATGGCTGTCACTGAAAGAAGCGTTGCCTCGCCTAAGTACGTAAGGTTACAACCTGAAGCTTAGGTGTTGACCAGCCTTGTATGTTGCTCGAGAGTGGTTTGAGTATAAAGAAACACGCTATAGCTAGGCTGGTTTATACAAAACCATCTCATTCCATCCTGGGTGTGCAATTCTATGTATTACATTACCTAACTTGCCAACCGACGATATCTATGCTTTGACATAGCAAATTTTGTGGGAGGGCAATGCCTTGTAATGTAAATTCCAGTGGTGACTTCGTAATCACACCATCTCTCTTTACTACAGATTTCATGGTTTTCGAGTGTAAAATGAAATCATTGCAAGGGAAAGGACAAGCGGTTTTTTACTGCTTCAGAACAGGGGTATCAGAACACTCTTTTAGTATTTCACTTCTCTACTTTAGTAGCGAGTTTGATTTGATTGTTTCTTCCTTTCTGATTTGTTTCCTCCTTTGTCCTTTTTTGAATGTTTAGTTTTGTTATTTGCCTGCAGTTTTTTTTGTTGGTCTGAACTGGATCTGTTTTTGAATTTGGTTGATCATGTTTTATGCGCACCTATGAGTGCAATAAATAAATAAATAAATAAATAAATAAATAAATATCAGCGTCGCAAATGGAGGGATCGCCGGGGGTCGGGGGACGCTTTGACCAACGGGGATTCCTCCGGAGGAAGTCTACATACAAAGAGACGCTATCATGTGGGAATGTAAGGTCACATTTAAAAAGGGCACGCGGCAATCAAGATCCGCTAAGGGCCTATCGGGTAGGAATAACCGCCTGGCAGCGCAAGCTCACTGGTCGCGAGCCGCGGATCCAACATGCCACAGCTCGGGCCGTAGAGGGGACCTCGGCCTCCACCGATGTACGGGCGGAGGTCCCCCTGCGGCACGAAAGCTTTGAAAAACCGTGCAATTGAACTTTACGGGCTCTCAGTATGAGCAATGATTGCGGAGATGAGGGATTAACTGTTATCCGTTGTCCGATTTCCGCCGGCTTCAGCATATCTGTTTTGTTGTTCGTTATCCGGCACAAAACCGCCGAATAACGAACAACAAATTAGATGACCCCTAGGTTTGAAAGTGATGATGGGTGGACTATATAGAGGATTCTACGCGGTCGTAAGAGTGGACGTCAAAAATTACAGTCATTCAAATCCAGAAGTGTCAGTTGAGGGATTTCCTCTTTTAGGTACCGTTTACATAATTTTAAAGATTCCTAGCTTCCATCCTTCCAGATTCGTTAATCCTGTACCATACATCTATGAGGCCTACTAGACATAGAACTGTTCATATCTCAAGTGATGTGCTGACCAAGAAGGCATACAACTTGCTACTAGCAATCCTTCAGGGCCGCATCCTGGGAAGAATCTTTACCGCCGATCCTTGAGTTGCATCATTTGTGGTTCCACAGTTGCAGTGTGTTCGAACGATTGCATGCGGTACAGGCATCCTTTTAGCAATATGCTGTTGTAAATCATCAAACAAATTCCGCAGTACGCAGTGAATACGAGCAAAAGAGAAGTAGGTTTAATTCTGATTCATAAAGATAGCGACTCCTCCATTAAACATTCTAATGGTGAAACAAACTGTACTAAATAAACTTATCATCGCGAGTTCTGCAAAACATGCAGATTCGTTCTAATTTGTGAGTTTTCTAGTGAAACTTCTCAGTTGTATAGGAAACCACTCCCTTTTAGAGATGCGTCGGTTATTCTTCTGTCCTTCTGGATCTCATAACTTTTTGAGTATGATTTTAACATACACAATTACTTGCAGTTGCTTGAGGCCGAAGGAAAGAAAGTTAGTGTCTAATTCATCCCATCCAGATAATTCCCGCTTAATTGCATTGGTTCTTGGGATGCTATGGTGCAGCAACAAGAATAACAGTTCTTATCATGGTGTAGAATCAAGATTGCTATATGGATTTTATTCGGCTGGGCGTCTTCTGCTTTATCATGGCATGGAAAAGTCAAGATACATCGTAGAAATTGTTCTTTTCCACAATTTTCCATGTTTAAAGGCCACTCCATTGTTTGGCAGCTTTAATTGGAAAAGAATTGGGCGGCTGATAAGTAAATCAATCCAACCGAAACCCCTGGAAACAGGAGAAAGGCTAGTATGTTGCTGATTGCTTGTCTTCCTTGTGATAAGCTCAGAAAATACCATAGACCGTCGTTAATGTGGCGACTGCACTACGTTTCAAACACACTATTAAAATCTCTAAAATAAACTTTAAATTAGCAGTGCTTTAGCTCTTGATTTGCTGTTTAAATTAGAGCAATTTAAAAGAACTTTTACTCTCGTTGCTTGTTGTTATCCGTTTTTCCGTTATACGGCAATCTTCGGGCAAAATTATCCGTTATCCGGTTTTCGAATTTTCATTTTACGCTCATCCATGAATGATAGGTATTTGGTAGTCTTCTGTTTAATTCCAGCGTTGTGAGTACTAAGAATAAGGAGCGGTATATTTAGTTTTTGAGATCTGCTACTTAAGGTGCGGGAACTGAACTTGTACGGTTATCGATGTTCAGAAGAACAACACACATCATTAGTAAAGCAAATATTTATTGCACAACAACGGGGATGACATCTTGAAAATAAAAGCTTATACAATGGTAAACAATGAAAGCTGGAATGTTTACTTCGTTGCACTCTGAAATGAAACTTGAATTACATTATAATTGTTGTCAGCTCAGATAAACACTAAACGCTCGAGAAAGCGCCCTACCGTTGACGACCGCCCCTTTGATGACGACACCGGCACCTGCTTCCTGCGCGGAGGCCTGGCTGCTTCCTTCTTTAAACGGCACATAAGACAGAGCATCCCCAGCACGCCAAGGAACGAACCCACATACAGCATAATAAAACTGGGCGACAGCTCGGCTGTAATTGAGGGATGACTGTGTAAATTTAAGCAAATATTGCGGAAGATCTTAAGCACTTAAAAAACTGGTGTGTTCTCGGTGATCAGGCAGAAAGTCGAATTGAGTTGCTTGTCCCAGAAATTCCGTTCAAATATTGACATCATTCACAGAAAACGGTTTTCTCGCTTTCGGCTAATTAGCAGATTTTTTGTAGCTTAATGAAGCAATATTCCTATATTCCAATCGACCGATTTTCATATATTTTTATGGAATGTCCTGTAGTCTGCTTGAATTGATTGTTGAAAACATGTGCCAAACCTTTGTGTATCTCAGTTATCGGCGCAAATGGGGTCAGGGGTGGGTTCACCATGCCGCGCCGTGGCGCGCACCCATGTGCGTTTCTGTATACAACAAATGTTAATGCACTGTTAACTCTTCGTTTCAATTACAGATGCGTGTTTTATCTATTCCCGAATTTGTGCTCCTCTCCGCGTGAGCGGAATAGAGCACAGAACAGAGCTATAGCATTGGTTGTTCCTATTCTTTACTATCAGTGTGCCTTGTCACTGTTTTTTTGTGCTGACACTTTTTATGAGGTGTACCTCCCCCCCCCCTCCCGGCCCTATTTGCGCTTAGTTCTCCAACCAAAAAGGTCATCTCACGTGTTGTTGTTCCCACGTGGGGTGCACCTAGCAGAAGAGTCGATCAGAATGAGTGTAGGTGAGCTGCTTCTTCAATCACTCACCAACGCTCAAGTCTGTGAGCAAGATGCATCAACGTTACAGCGGTGACATTCTACAGCAGATTCACAATACAGCTGCGGTCTTACAGAGAAACTACCGCGAATTCTCAAAAGCGCTGTGAAAGTAACGTAGTATAGACAGCGCAACAGGAGGCACACCCGCCCCTGCTGAGAAGACGTGGCGTCAGGAGGTACACAGCTGTTGTGCGGAGCGGAAACTTTGTTTTGCGTGTCAAAGGTTTCGTAAGGCAATCGGTAGACTCTTGGTGAAAGCTAGGTGGTTGGGGGTGGGTGAGCAAGGGGGATGAGAGGAAGATCGCAGGCCCCCAGCAGGGGCGGGTGTACCTCCTGACCGTTTCCCCGAAGTCTAGAATTCGACCGAAAGCCAGGGCTTGCTACCTCGTATCTTTCAGACGAAATTTCACAGATATTATGCAAATATAGCTATTAAGTCGCCTTTGCAGGATTCTATAATTTCGCTGTCGAACTGCTGTAAGCCGTTGATGAATCCGGCCCCATAAGTGCTTGGTGAAGGTTTAGCATTTTTCCCATATCTTCCCAAGCTTGTGATCTGGCCTTATTCATGTAGCCTTATAATATTGGCTAGTTAGATAAGTTGTCTAATATTTCAAGCTATTTTCCTCAAGTTATTCTCATATATTACGGATGCTACTTTACAATAATTGTGGTTGATTCATCCAATTACATGTATGGTTTGTAGATAGTAAATCAATTTTATCAGTTTGGTACTGTACGCTTTGCTTACCTCCGACGACACACAGCGGGGTTAGAACAACCACTCAAGTCAAGTGTTGCAATCTGGTCAATCCGCAATTCGGAGCCTAATTAGTGCCTTCAAGCGAGTATGCACTAACGCGTTGAGCATGCCTTGGTCTTCGAGTTCATTTTTAAGTTAAACAATTTCTTTATATTAGGGTTGGAAAAAAGTACAAATTATTCGTTTTATCACATAGCACTCACAATAACATTCTTCTTCCGTCTCCTTGAAGATATATGCTCCATTTTGGAAGGTAACATTTATAGCATAACTGTAGCAGTTTGTATCAAACTTGAATCCAGGTGAAAGCTAAAAATTGCTTATTTTTGATGCAATGTTAGAACAAGAGTTGCTATATATTCTTTGTACTTTTGTAAGGATAAAACACATAAGTTCTAGGATAGTGCAACGGATAGATTTTAAACAATAGTGATTAAATGACCTGAAAATTGGGAGAAGTGTTCATGCAGTGGGAGTTTCGCGGAGTGACGTTCTTCCCCCACCCTTTAGACACAGGCGTTGCAAATGTCTGCTTTCCACTATCTCATAAGGCAGCCGCTGGACTCTCGACCAAGCCCAGAGGGTTGAGGGGGGGGGGGGTGGGCGGGCAGGGGGACGAAGTGTAGAACGCTCGCCCCCCGTCGTCAATGCAAAAAAGGAACACCAGTGTTGCAGGTCAATATTCGATGCGACGGCCGTAGCAGACAACCACGCCGTCAGTCTTTTTGCTTGCCTGCGCACACGATTCAATAAAGAAGAACATGGAAGAACAGTTCTACTGCAAAATGGATGATCTCGTATTGGGCTTAGTTGTGCCTAACACGTTCTGCAGTGGAACTACCCATAAATATGTGCGCTGTGCCTCTCTGATGCAATTGTAGCATTGTTGCCTTTTACATTCATCACTTTCTTGGCTAGACTATTGTATTGGAGAACAAACCCGACGAGAACGATTCCATTTGAGGAGGAAAACACATGTATTCGTCACCGTGCGCCGTCGTCGAAGGAGCATATACGTTCTTCAAGGATCATTGCGACCACATAAGGAACTCCAATTCTGAGGCACGATGGAAGCAACATGGCGTTATATTACCACGGCTGAAACGTTTCGCGCGAGAACATGCATGAGTGGAAGTCTGCGAATAAAAAGTATCTGCACCGGTGCTGGTCGTCTTGCCAATGTCCACAATTTCGAGAAAGGGACTATTCTGGAAGGTGACATCGAAATACTGTTGTGCGACAATCTTTATGACGTCCGTTCGATTCTCAGGCGGAGGAGTGGAATTCATGCGTATGTTTGGTCTCGCAGAAATCACAGCTTCCTTTTGATCCAGAGGATTGGTTAGTCTTGCAACAAGATTTGCGTACTTTATCCGTGAAGGGGCCAAACTCATAGCTGTTAGTGGACCACGTAAAGATGGGAGATTAACAGGCAGGAGACAATCGACGCCTGCAACGTCATCAGAGATTCATGCTGAGCCGTGAACAGCAACGTAGCAGTGATGCTGGGCATCGTCCCGCAGTGATCGGAGCCATTCTTCGTTCAAGAAGATCACCACAAACCCGTTTCACGGAACCATATCCGTCAGGAGCGACGGAAACTATCTGTACCGGTGCTGGTCGTCATTCTTCATGTTGTTCTTCATTTTTGGAGATCAACAATGCCATGAAGTCTCACATAGAAAAGAACAGTGGATTGTGCGACCGAGGCCAATGAGGAGGAACGCCGCGTATAAACAGAAACACTTAAGAGACGTGGAAAGTCGATGGAAGCATCTAAAATGTCGACCGCTAAGTGATATCAAGGACAGCGTGGAAGAGGTCTCGGGAGGGGCAACTGAATAAGAGGATGACGTCGAGCGAGGGCATTTTAGGTTATCAATGCTCTCATATCTTCTTGTCCTCACATGCTCACAATGATAGTATTTTCACTCTTGAGTTAAAAGTGAAATTGATATTGTCCTCAATTAATCCACGAAGCGATGTAACTTTTTTGTATGTAAACAATAATGCATGTTATGCGGAAATAAGGATAAACAGATGAGTTTTTTGTCTGCTGCTTTTGTTGTAATTTTGATTTCTTTATCAATAAAGGTGTGATGGCAAGGCGCCATCACATTTTTATTGGGGGATGTTGCGTTTGACTGCGGCATATTTGATCCTCCTGTCGATCGTGGGTTCGAACGTCCACAGCGCGCGGGAGAACGCGCATATAAGGAATCGACTGGGCTCTGGTCCAACTGGCCTGCACCGCCGGCTGCAGTGACGGAATCATCGCGTCATCTTTTGTTCTGGATTGACTCTCTATTCCGCTCACTAATAAATTCTTATAATTCGTCTATCGCAAAGCGAAGAGCTGCTACGTGTGGTACAGACGACTAGAATGCTTCTCAGGGTTTTAACGATTTCTCAAGTAAATCCGATACACATCGGGCATGATTCGATATCCAGCAAAACCCTGACCAACTCTGTCTTCATTTTCCGATGATCAAAGTCCTGTCGTTTACCGCCGCTGAACGTGCATCCCAATAGACCCCTCTTTCCTACTCCTTAATTTCGACGGCATTCATGACGCAAGGCAGAGTATAACAGACAGGCGCAATCACAAAAACTGGTGGACTTATGTTTCATATGGAGCTAGAACTGGTACCCCGCGACAGGAAGTCTTTGTTTCGAATCCATTGTTCCACCACACGTTAGTAACCAAGTATTTAGACTTTCAGTCAGTTAAAGTTAGGGAGTTAGACATAGCTTACAAGTGAAGAAATTGAACTATGCATGCTGTACTAAGGCATATTGATGCAGTCGACGAAAGCTATGTTCTTCCCAACCAGTTTGTCTCGTGGTTTGCAATTATATCGCCTTTTCAGATCATCGGTACACCAGCTGCTTTCAGGTCCCTAGAAAACCTATTAATTCCGTGCTACTTTGAGATTAAACTCTTGATATATGCAAATCTTTACAGTTTTCCCAATGTTGGCCCAGCAAAGTGTTTTTATAATCACACTCAATATCAGACCTCTTTTTATCCCAAATGGACACCTAGTTAGTTGCGTAGTTAAGACCGGAACTTCTGGGGTTTTTAAAGCTCTCTTTTACCCGCCAATTACAGGATGTTTTTGCTACTCAAACTCTTGTGCCTTGTGCATGGCATGATGTGAACCCACAACTTCCGATTCCGACTTTTCTTGGTAGGAACGTAGGCCATACAACACGGACGCTGTATGACTGTATGTAAAATTCGCGATGAGATTGAGCGCAACAAAACATCCTGTAACAACAAAATAAAAAACTTTTTGCGAGGTGAGCACTGGAAGAATTCGATGGTTTGTAAGCAGAGAGCTTCCACCGTCAAGTTTCAAATCCTCCATCAACACCACGAGCCCATCCGTGCTTACAACTTGTGACGTGTAGTTATAACTGAAGGGTCACTTTACCATGTAACTCCAAACTACATTGTACATGGCAGCTAAAATTTGACATTCCTAGTCTATTCAAAGGCCTTGGGAATTGCGAAGTGCTGGATTAAATTGGAGCATTTCGTTCCCCAGGGACGCCTCCAGATTCGTCACGGCGGGATTCGTTTCGAAAATCACCGTCATGCTATCACGCAAATTATCAGCCATTAGACGGAAGTTTTCTACCACATGTGTTTCCTTTTCGGATGCGATCATTGTGCGTGACACAGACCTTCTAGCGCAGCATCTCTATTACACTGACGTGGTGCAAGGCTGCATCCACTCTTGGGTTCGATTCAGTCTCAAGTTTGCACAGAGCGCAAACGGTCGTCCGACCTAGAGCCGGCAAGCTCTGCACCTTTTACCTAAGTGAAGCAGCACAAATTAACGTCAGCAGTTGGAGACCGCACCATCTAGACCCAGTTTGATTCCAAAGTTAGTCGGAAGTTAGCGCAGTCGGAGGAGGCGCCTGTCGTCGCGTGTACCCAGGTTTTTGGTTCTTGTTTCCTGCTTAGGTCAACCAAGTCTTTCATCCCCCGGTCGATGAATTGGTACCAGACTTGTTTGAGAAGGATAAAACAATGACTTGTTCACCGTTGACCACCGCAAGCCATTGTATATATACATAAACCAAATACGTATTCAAATCGCATTCAGAGGTAGAATGTGTGGCGCAACTCGAAAGATATTGACATCGCCGTTTTTTATCCTTCACCTTTGAGGTTCATGCTTGTTTGCCCGCAATATTCGAAATCGAACGTTGGAGCAGACTCATTTAAACAACTTTTATTTCCACTTACCCCAGTATTGATTTGGTCCACTGTTATCCCTCTGTGAATGGTTCTTTTTAAAGCGCGCTCTGCACCCGATTCAGTGTTGGGCTGAAGATTCCGAATAGAGTTTTCTGATTATCGCTACTCAGAATTCAGGTTCGCTCACCCATTTAAACATGAGTATTTCAAGCTCCTTTATGTATTTGAGTTGGAGTGGGCGTCCGTCGCTCCACAGAACACTCCAACTAATTACTGTATTTATTCCTGTCTGAACCTTGATGCTGACGTCGGTATTATCCTCCTTAAACAACGAACCACAACAGAATGGAAGCAAACAATTATTTATAAACTTCCCACACTCACTGGACTTGGCGACTTTTCTGTTTGTACTGTTACCCAGGTACTTAGTGGTCCGGGTCCGGCATTTGTGTAGCATTCCGCCGCTATGAAGTAGACCACTAAAATAAAGCAAATAATAGCCTTGACGAATACTTCACATTACAGCAGAGAAGAGCATGCGCAGCATCCAAACACAGCGTAAGCAAATGACCTCGTGTGGCAGCATTCAGCATTTTGCTATGGAACGTTTCAACACGTTTTTGTTTAAAAAATGATTGCATCCAACGTTAAGCAACGGGCAAAGAAACATTGTGCTGATGCTCAATAAAAAATTAATAACAAGGAGGCGCCTGGGGGCCACCGCGATGATTCAAGGCATAACTGCCGCTGCAGCCGCTTTGTCGCCGGCAGAGTCCTGTCTGGGCTCTAGCAGATCCTGGCGGGGATCTAGAATAGAAGCTGATAAGGGTAAAGAAACCGCGTTTGCGACGGAGTGGGGCGACAAAACTGAGGATGAGTGCCGTGCCACGTCTCTTTTGACTTTCACGAGGCACTTTCTATGCTTAGCGGCATTTTTGCCGTCTACGCGGCAGTTTTGGCCCCTACATTCTTCTTCCTCAGCATCCGTCCTGTTTCCTAGCAAAGTCCGCTTTTCTGGTGACATGACGCCACCTTTGCAATCCAGTGTTAAACCTTTATGGACACCAGCTACTTTGAACTTGATGCATAACGTATCAGACCGACGCTGCATGGGGCGTCCTCTAGGCCGCTTTTCTGTTACCTCGAAGTTGAGGCCTACCTTGTGAAACCTAGCTCCTTTTGCACGCAAGACGTGGTCATACAGTCGCAGGCGCGATTGCGAATCTTGTCAGCTATTGTCGTGACGCCGAACTTCCGCCGAATAGTACCGTTTCAGGTGCAATCCCAGTGTGCCCCCTGCCGTCGACCTCATCATCATTTGTCTCTATCACGCTTAGACAATTTTCGGTTTCGTTCATGGCCAGCACACAGCACCGTTCGCTTCATCGCTAGTGTCCGATGACGGTTCTATAAAGCTCTAAGTTTAAGCGTTCTGGAATTTCTTGTCGCGGAGCACTCCAGACGACGAGCCCACGTGGACAAACTGCAATCAAGCGTGAGTTCAACTCAACCAAAACATCGCCGTGAGGCGCAATTGCTGATCCAAGCATCTAAAAAGCGAAGCGCGTGGAAGCTGTGTGCCGCTAACGTTGATTGTGGTTAGATACTCACTATCATTGACATCAAATTTCGAGTCCAAACCGCTCCAAGCGATCACACAAAGATTGACCTCTAGCGTAAGCTCAGTGCTACCTTTGCAAGCGTCATGGTTAGTATTAATTTAAACTACCCGCTGACTGCTTCAATACCGCTCCCTTTGAAAAGTCTCAATTCTGGAGACTTCTTCCACGATTTCACATATCTGGAGTCCCGTTAGGGTAGCCTTTTCCGACGTCAGACTGATCGTTCGGGCAACTCCGTAATGGATTGGAGAAAATAATTGAATGAAAACAGGAAGGAGGAGAGAAGAGCAAAATGGAGAAAATTGTACTATAGCTTTCATTCTGGTTCAATTGACGCATTGAGCTGTACAGTTATTCTCATATTTAATTTTACTAACATTAACATGCAGCAAGACACGAGCAGCTCATCAAATGAATTTTAGATGTGGTTTTCTGCACTTTGCAGAATAAGTTCTCAGCTTTCTCATCGATGAATCAATTTTCAATATTCCTGCATATTTCTCCTATGATACACGAAAAAGCCTAATCATCATCATTTATGAGACATATTTTGTCTCCCTTCTGGAATATTGGCTCATGTTTTTTTTTCTTGATGCATCCCCACCGATATAAAAGCAGCACACGCAAGTTCACGACACCGTCGCCCCTTCCGCTCCTTACCGATCCGTTCCATTCCTCGGAACTCAACCGGTATCTTCACTGTGTGTTTTCGACTATATATTGTGTACTGTATGTTTTCGACTATAACGAAATAAAGCTTATCAACGGTCAACGTCGTCGTCAACCACAACATGTGGTGCGATGACACCAAAGACAATAAGTAAAAAGGGTACGGTACTACGATATTACTAACGACATTAAATAACAGTAGTTGCGCAGTTAAATAAGAAAATTGCGCTAAACGCTGAACAACTTTGATTTACGTCGCCGTCGCCAAGCAGACAGCAGTGCAAGGAACGCTTCCTTTAATGTCATCGGTAATGTCTTTTACATGAGCCCAGCGATTACCTGCATATTCCAGATCCTTGAATTGAACATTGCCCATTCTTGGTTTAGAAGTCTGTTTCAAGCATTCACGTGTGACGGCTTTTTCTTTGCATGCATACACCTAAAGAGATAAACTTGCGTCTCCTACAGAGAAGCACGGGTAAAAAGCTTTATAGAAATGAAAGCGAAATTTGCCAGACTTCATTGAAGAATCAGACTACAAACGCACCTTACAGCCTTTATCCTCACCACTTTTTTCTAGCGACGGTGGGTCAAAATGGATTTGCACGTCCGTTCCAGAGGTCAAGTCAGCCTTCATGTTTGTTGGAGCTTCGTCAGGCGCTGTAAGAACTTATGTTAGCAGAGTCGTACATTTAATGGTTAATGATTCAACAATCCTAACGAGTCAACTGCATTTTCAGTTTAATTCTTTTTTAACGGTTTAGCGACAATTTTTCGAAATTCAGCGAGATTTTTAGCGGATTTTTCTCAAACTGCTGAGAAAAACTCCCCTTTCCCGCTTCACTAATATTGCGTTCCTCACCTTTTCGATTAGAATTACGCTTAAAAAACTTTTGAATTCACCAAGAACTACAAAAGGTCTAACACAGCCGTAAATGGCGACAAAAATCGTGCTTCGATGCGAATCGTCGTGCGCCGATATACCTTTCTGTTGAGTTTGTCCCTAGCGATTCGCGTCAGGCACTGTGTGCAAATCGGCTTTTCCTCGCAACTAGTGTCGCATGTCTTTCAGTTTCTTATTTTACAGTTGCGTAGTCGCGTTTTTTCGTTCCTCGATCTCTTTTTCTAAGAATTTTTATTTCGTAGTCCTGTCATACGGGGTAGAGAGGAGGGAGGAAGGCAATTTATTCCGATTGCTTCACATCGGCGGTGGAGTTGAAAGTACACTATCTCATAAAGACGATTCAACTTTAGCTGTCCAGTCCAGTGAGTTCATTGCTAAGCATGATTGAATGAGAGGCGTACTAGGGACTTTGATGTTATAAATTAAAGGCAATTCAAGGTGACCAGTTGAAGGACGAAAATTTCCCTTTTACTCGGGAAATACTGGTTGACCATCGTTGGTGGTGATGGATTGGGAAGTTATGGAAGCAGCTGTAGACCTTCTTAACGCGATGATTAGCGACATCAGGTTTGTCTAGGTGTATTTTCTGTAACAGCTCACGTTATTCTTCTGGAGGTTACCGCTCATTTGATCAAGTGTAGCGCATGTGGTTCCCTTGGTTAATTTAATGACTTCTGAGGTGGAATCTTCACATGACTACCTGTTTCTTCTCAAGCTATTACAAACAGATTGAAAATCGAGCTGGGGAAGTATGAGAAGGTTTAACACTTGGACTTCGCTTCTATTTTTGATTCATCATTCAAGGTGCCTCCAAACATTTTTTGTCGCATTGTTTCTAGCATTTTTTTCACTTTGTGTCTTTGGCAACGTTTGTTTTCTAACGTTTGTGGCCTCCGCATGGAGGGGCGGTTTGAAAGAGATCCTTCATAATGAAAGTGATAGTGCCGCAGCCTCGTTTCGTCAACCTTGTGCTCCTGTTGCAAACGATTGTCCATTCGAAAGGTACCACGAGGAAAATTCGATTTCATTTGTTGCCGAGAGGAAGCAATGTATCGAATCTACTAGTAAAATAGTTCTTGTTATACCTATCTTTATAGTCATCGCTATTGTTCATGCTTTCTACGACGCATTCAATTTTTGGAAATTCAGGAGCTATAAAAGTCCTTCACCGAGCCACGAAGCACGTCAACGAATCCACTAGGACACTGATACAATCTCCTGGTAAGATCGGCCTCTACGGATTTGTCTCATTTATTCCAAAATACTTTTCTTCGCCACTTGGAGCGGTCGTGAGGAAATACTTTCTTCGGACTATTTTAAATTACCTATGAGAAACGTTAACAACATAAATTCATAAATTTTTGGAGCATTACGTTTCCTGAACGATAAAAGTGATTCGACTGATGGGTTTTTAACGGCATTTCTATTAGTTCTTTCGGGACTTGGAGGTGGGAATGGACATCGTTTCGCGCATCGCAGTCTGGCTGATCTAACTTACGCTTTAACATGCCTCTTCAGGCCAATACGGGTACGAGATTAGCAAGTGCTGTTCTTTTAAATCAATTTTTCGTGTTCATTTTCCATTCTCAAGGGATAATTTGTTGTTGAAAGCTGGTTTGTTTTGTTGTCCACTCTGTTCTAGTTGTTTATGTTACACTGTAATACATTAACTTTAGCTGTTTTTCCTGATTGTCTGATATGATATATTATAATATTAATATAATATATAATAACAAGTGCTCCGCCACGCCTAACGGCGTGTCTCGCACTTGCGCGCTTCGCGCGACTTTGCAGCATCACTGACCTATGGAAAGTAGTTTTTGTAAAACACAAAATTCGCTAACACCTAGGACCTGTCACTTTATCGGCATCAAGCCGTTCACCACTTCCGTACGTTAATCATAGACATTCTCTTCGGACCGAGCATTAACGTCATTGGTCTGCGCTGCGCAGTGCTTCTGTCCCTCAGGTTGCTCCTCCGCAACCGTTCTCATGCTCAAGATCTAGCGTTTCCAGATATCGTTGACATGTCTTCCGAAGCCAGGTTTCCCCTCACACATTTCTTCTTACTGGATCTAATTGCTGGCCCGCCTTTACTGGTCTTCCCTCCCCTCTTTAGTCCTCCACCTCCCTGGTCTCAACTCCTGGCCCACTTCTTCGTCTCCATTATTGACCCCTACTGGTCTTTTCTAGCTGGTTTTCCCGTCCTGCCCCCCCTCCCCTCCAGGTTGTTCCTTCCCTTCCTGGTCGCTCTCCTGTCCACCCTAGAGGTCCCCTTACTGCCCTTCTCCACCACCTCCTTAGTGGTCCTCTCATGCTCACGGCAGACGTCGGTGACACGTATTCAGAATCAGAACGCCTGTTGCGCGACGTAGAGAGCCCGCCTTCTGGATACAGAAGCTCAGAAGACCTGTTTTCTGAATCCAGAAGCTCAGAAGCGCGCGCAGTCGCCGCTGTGTCGAGCATGAAGAAGCTATGAATATGGCAGATTCCTTGTTCTCCGTATGAATTCCCTTATGGCTCCCTTCTTACTGGTTCCCGTCCTGGTCCGGCCTCCTGATCCCTTCTTCCAGGTAAATTCCTCCCCCCCCCCCCCACCACCCCCTCGGGATCCTCCTTACTACTCTCTCCCAATTAAGAAGCCCTCCCACGCTCACGACACGACGACGGCGAGCGAACGACCATTGCGCGACGTCGGCGTCACATCTTCTAAATCCGGTCTCCCTTACTGGTAATGGATCCCTTTGCTGATCCTCCTTACTGTCCCCCCCCCCTGATTGGTAACTTCCTACTGGTCCCCTATTATTGCCTAAACCCTTCTTGGTGCCACCTCCTGGCCTGCTTCATTGTTCCCCCTATCGACCCCCCCCCCCCCCCCATCCGGATGTCTTCTCCAGATCGCTCCCTCCTGATCGCTGTCGATTCTCCACCCTCTAAGTCTCCCTTCTACTCCTACCACTTTAGTGGTCTTCTCATGCTAACGGCACGAAGTCGGCTTCTGAATCTGGACGCTCAGAAACGCGCGTAGGTGCTGCTATGTTAAGCAGTAAAGGGCTTGCAGTAACATCCCACGTTCAATAGCAAATTTTGCCCGCGCTGTAGAGTATGTGGAGTATCTCACTTAGGTTAGATCACTCAAACGTCATCGACTACTAACTCAATTATATAGTGGTAGATACTTCACAGCAATTTGTTTTTGACGAAACGTAACGATTCGCCGGTGATATAATGAAATTTTTCGTTAAAAATTTAACGCCGAGTTTTGCCTCTGGTTGTTAAATTGCGGCACCAACCTTGCCGTTCAGTGTCCATACTCTCATATTGTTTACTTATTGACTGTTCAAAAAGTATGTTTTGTATAGCTTTATGTATTGGACTGTTTAAAAGTTTATGTATTGCACCGTTCAACAGGTATGTTTTGTATAGCTTTGCTATGATGCTAACGTTTCTATCATTGATTCTGTGTAGCATTCCTTGTAATGGAATTCTGTATTTACTTATTGCTTTTGTTCGGCCGTGTATCTCGTGCACCCCAGCCGATTCCGTCGGTAGTCCAGTTGGAGCGGTAGAAGATGTGGCTTCTTGCCCTACCTCCCGGCCTGCGACTATAAAAAGATAAGAGCACGAGAAAATCGTTTTTTTGTATCTATTTCCTAGTACGCTGTTAATGTTTTCCCGGCAATGGACGAATTAACCATGGCGGAGTTTTCTGATCAAGTTGCTTTGATGTAGAATTTTTGCAGCCAATACTTATAAAGGACCAGGCATCACACGATTTGGCATTAGGAGGAGCAGATGAGTAGTTCGGTGCTAGTGCCGGGTGGGATTCGCGCTTTAACACTTTTACTCAATTTTTAAAAGAAAGAGGGTATAGTGTATAACAATGCGCTTGTGCAATCCTTCCAGTGATGAATTCATGTCGAAACTTACCCAGCTCTGATACGTCAACAACAACACTGCTTGGAGGGCCTCTGTATGATCCAACTTTTGCCGCCACTTCCACATGATAGCGGGAGGGCCTACGCTCTATATGGAATTTCTGCAAAGTATTCATCAGGAAATTACTGAAACTGCTACTGTTGGAAAGACACTTACAGCCGTCATATCTCTTGTTTCTATCCGTGCCACTACACTCTCCGACGATGACATGGCAGATCTTACTCTGAAAAATCCTAGTACTCACGTTTAACCTGCACAATTTAATGTGCTAGGAACATTTATTTGTTTTTTAAAGAAATAACGGCCTGCAAGTTGCTTAAAAGAATCTTTTTACTGTCATAATATTAGGGTCACTCTAAAATTTGCCAGTACCTTCTCTATTCCTAAAATACTGGGACCTTTTACTGTGGATGTCAGTCTTGCCGTAAAGAACATTCGTTGAAAAAAATTTAAACACCTAGCATATCTTAAACTCTCCTGGTAACGTACTTTGACCGTATCAGATCTGCTTAAGAGGAAATACTTTTTATTGAACAAAAGCAATTCTAGCGAAATCCTTTAAGAAAAAATTATTGTATCGCAAAGGACCTTGGAGAATATTAGAAGCTTTAATTGCTACTCTATTAGAGAAAATATTCACATAGACGGTCTGCACGTCTAGTTATAAAGCAGTAGGAATACATTATATCCGAGAACAGCTGTGTGATTACCTACGCGTGCCTGGTGTCTGGTATCGGTGACGTTTCCTTAGCAACATCCAAAATTGTTATTGCATTAAATTCAACTCTGATTACAGTTAAACAAACGTGCTTCCAACCTCATCTGCATAAATCATTTATTATAGTTGCTTTGTCCAGTGAACTAAGGATGCTACCTCTCTGATTTCGTATCAATTTTATGCTCTCTGTTAATGGCATTTCATGTTTTCTTTACGGCGCACTTTGGGGTCTACAAACAAATAAATGTTCTCATTGTATCCTACTATATATAATCGGCTAATGTCACGTGTCCGTCACGGGGATGGGGACCGGACCCAAGGGATGCCTGCGAAAGTGCGGCGTATGTCAGTCGGGGTTTCTTTGAGCTTGCCCATGGGCGATTGCTGGCAAACTATATCGTTGGCGGCGGATCGTCCAAGTCTACGATATATTCAGCGGGCAACGCGTCAGGGTATGAGTGGGAATCAAGTGCAGAGCGTAGGGGTTTAGAAGATGTGGCGAAGACGTCCAACTTGCGTAGATATTCCGAGTAAAGAGAACCTCTATGTAGAAGGGGGACCAGTGAAGAGGGGATCAGCAAAGGGAGACCACTACAGGGGGGGGGGGACAAGGGGACCAGTATTTTCCCTCAATATCGACCAGTGGGCATCTAGTTTCTGAAGATGGGCCACATCAGTATGTCGGGGTGCAGAAGGAGTGTCATAGACGCCGCGGCAACATGGTAGAACGTGAATCGCAACTCGGCGTTACGTTTGAGGCTTAACTCTCACTCTCACTTTCTTTGCGAGCAAATAGTTAGCACATAGGGAATTGTGAGTGGGGGGGGAGAGGTAGAGGGAGTGATTATGGGATTCAAAGGAGTATTATTGCCGGTGGCGATGTCCGTTCCTCCACGTGGTGCCACTGGAAACTGCTCGCTCTGCGAGCTAAGCTAATCACGGACATTCGAATGCAGGCGACAGGCCCTTGTGACAGGCCGGCCTACGAAGACCCATGTCACATCACATGGTGTATGACAAGTCAAGTTTCTCGAGATAGTGCTACGGCGTCCGAGGGAGCCGACGCGCACTCGCAGAGCCCGGCGAGTGTGAGAAGTATGCGAGGGTCCCTGATGCGAGGACGGCATCGGGGGGCAACTGAGCTAGTCCGAAAGTCCCGTAACGTAAGCAGGACCCGCGTGGCTACGCTGAATGTGGGTACGTTGACGGGCCGCTCGTGCGAGTTGGTTGAAGCACTGGAGCGAAGAAGAGTTGATTTCTGTGCGGTGCAGGAGACGAGGTGGTCCTGCCGCAAGTCAAGGGACATAGGACGTGGTTTCAAGGCCGTTCTATGTGGTAGTCCCAGGACCACCAGCGGTGTCGGAATAATCGTCTCCGAACGATTTCGTGACTCGATTGTAAGCGTCGAGCGCTTTGATGATCGATCGATTGATGAAGATCGTTGTCGCCGCTAAGGAGCGACTCTATCACTTCTTCTCTGCGTATGCTCCGCAGACTGGCTGCTCCGATCAAGCCAAGGATGAGTTTTGGAACCTGCTTGATGAGAAGACAGCAGAGGTACCGTCGAAGGATGTCATCATAGTCGCTGGTGACCTTAATGGGCACGTAGGTGCTGCGAAGGACGGGTACAGCTGTCATGGTGGTTTCGGATACGGGTCTCGTAACCCCGATGGTGAGCGTATTCTTGAGTATGCGGAATCGCATAGCCTCACCATTGTGAACACCGTTTTCCGAAAACGCGACTCCCACCTCATCTCATATTATAGTGGGAGCTCCAAGTCTCAGATAGACTTTGTGCTTGTGAAGGATCGTGACCGAAATCTCGTCACAGACGCGAAGATCGTGCCGTATGAAACGGTCGCCCCACAGCATCGTCCGCTGATCTGTACTTTGAAGATCGCCTCTCCGAGGCTGAAGCAGGTCGAGCGATGCGGTGCTGCAAGAATCAAGTGGTGGCGAATGAAAGAGAAGGAAGCAGCTGTGATTTCTCGCGTGCGGTTACCGACAGTTACGACTGTCGATGAAACTTGGAAGAAAGCAACCGACGCGATACGCCAAGCTGCAAGGTTGGAACTCGGCACTACGAAGCCTGGACGACGCAAAGTCGACAAGCAAGCATGGCTGTGGACAGACGATGTGAAAGCGAAGGTTCGAGAGAAGAAGTCGCTGTATCATGTGTTTCTCGGCGACAGAACAGCCGACAACTGGCAGGAGTATCAGAAGGCGAAGAAGGCTGCAAAGAAAGCCGTGGCTGTTGCGAAAGCCACTCATTATGGTGATGTCTACCGAAAGCTCGAATCGCGCGATGGTGAGCGGTATTTGTACCGACTTGCTAAGACCCGTCATCGCCAAACCGAGGACATTGAAAAGTTTGTTGGCATCAATGATGAGAGCGGCCATCTTCTGACAGACCGCAAAAAGGCGCTGAAGCGATGGCGTGATTACTTTGAGGAAACTTCCACTATGGAATTTCCTCATCCGGCCATCCCTTCTGTGGCTTCTGTTCACGGTCCCGTTCGCAAGGTCACCGTGGAGGAAACAGAAGCGGCTCTAAAGAAGATGAAGCCCGGTAAGGCGACAGGGCCGAATGATCTGGCAGCCGATGTTTGGAAGTCGAAGCTCTGGTATCCTGCTGAGTGGTTGGCTGAGTTCTTCAACCAGGTAGTAAAGGAGAAGAAAGTACCGGAGTGTTGGCACAACAGTACGACGATTCCGATTTGGAAGAAGAAGGGCAGTCCTGCGGACTGCTTCAATTATCGTCCGATTCGCTTGCTTTCGCACAGCATGAAGATCTTCGAGCGAATCCTCGATAGACGAATCCGTGAAATCGTCAAGCTCTCCGACAACCAGTGCGGCTTTGTGTCTGGTTGTGGGACCATTGATGCTATACACGCCGCCCGCCTCCTGGTGGAGAAGCATCGCGAGAGACAGAAGCCGGTGCATATAGCCTTTCTCGACTTGGAGAAGGCCTTCGACCGCGTACCGCGTGAGCTTATATGGTACGCCTTGCGACAACACAACGTACCTGAGGAACTTATAGAGTGGGTGCGGATGCTCTACTCTTGCCCAAAGAGTAGAGTGCAAGCTGCAGCTGGAACCTCAATGGAGTTTCCCATCTCTGTTGGGGTGCACCAGGGTTCTGCGCTTTCCCCACTCCTCTTTGTTGTCGTCATGGATGCCATTACGCGAGATCTTCAGCAGCCTGTTCCATGGACGCTGCTTTATGCTGATGACGTGATGGTCTCTTGCGAAGAGAAAGACGATCTCGAACGGCAGGTGCAAGCTTGGTGCGACCGTCTAGCGAGGTTCGGGCTCAAATTGAACGTCAAGAAGACCGAGTACCTAATGACTGACGTGAACGAGTCCGGCTCCATTAAGATTAACGGTACTGAGCTTCCACGCACTTCGGTGTGTAAATACCTGGGATCAGCAATAGCGTCTGACGGCGGTCTGATAGTTGAAGTGAACTCACGCGTGAGTGCAGCTTGGTCCAAGTGGCGTTCGCTGACTGGCGTGCTCTGCGATAGGAGGATACCAGAGCACCTGAAGTCGAAGATTTACAGAGCCGTCGTGCGCCCGGTAGCGATGTACGGCGCTGAGTGTTGGCCTGCGACTAAGGAAGTTGAAACGCGCCTCAGCGTCATGGAGACGAAGATGCTGCGCTGGACGGCTGGAGTCACGCGCATGGACCGCATCAGAAATGATGCTATTCGGCAGAAGTTCGGTGTCGCGCCGATAGCGGACAAGATGCGCGAAGCTCGCTTGCGATGGTACGGCCACGTTCTGCGTGGGAAAGAAGACAGCGTCCGCAAGATTGGCCTTGAGTTGGAAGTATCTGGAAAGCGGCCTAGAGGACGCCCGAAGCAGCGTTGGTTCGATACGTTACACACGGACATGAAAGTAGCCGGTGTCCACCCTGATCAAGCGCAGGATCGAGAAAGGTGGCGTCGTAACACCAGAAGAGCGGACCCCGCGACGATGCGGGACAAACGCTGAAGAATAAGAAGAAGAATTATTGCCGTCTAACCGTAAACGGTGACGACCGGTCGACCAATACTGAGCCATTTTCATTATGTTTCTGCAGATTAAGCACTTCGGATTAGGATTGTCATGATATATGTTTCTCGCCACGTGGAGAAAGGCACGTCGGACAACAAATCGCGTACATGAGATAGAGAGTGGATGGGCTCCTTAGGAGCAGTGATGAATCTGCCCTACCATATCCCGCTGTACTAGTCTATATAGTAAAGCCGGTTCTTTACTTAATAAAAGGAAGAAGGTCTAAAAGAGAATGGGAGAAGATTGGGTTTGTTCCTCTCTCGGTGTTTGGAGGCTTCGCCCTCAAGCAGACGTTTGGCGGCCGCTAGGCCGTTAACGTCTGGTTACTGAATACAGCTTATTTTGGATTTGGCCATTTGACTAAGGATACACCACTGAGGCTTTTTATTACAACTCTCTTCGACCTGAAAAAGGTTCACGTCTCTGAAACATGAACCAAGAGGATAGATTCAGTATTATATTTATTTATATATGTTTATTCTTTTATAGATCTCCATATATTTATATTTATTATATATATTTGTTGTATATTTATTATTATTTGTTTTACTCTGATTGCGAGATGAGTAAAATACACGGATGGCGACAATGGTGGCAACTACGGGAGGCAGGTTGGCGGTGGATGGAACTCCTGAACCTCGATCAAGATTTTGGGCCTTCGCAGCACGCCTGCGTTCTCAGACCTTCGGCTCACATCATTGAGTATTCACCTAACAGTCTCATAAGGTGTACATTAAAAGGTATAAAAATGACTGAAGTTTTCCCATTCGTTCAAAACTGCATGACAGTGTCTGCCCACCTCACTCTGAATGCTGCGTCTTCCCATGGCTGGACCCCTTTGGCGTCCCATGAAAGTATGACGTCATGCCGCATCACCTCGTGTTTCAGGTTTTCCACACGAATGTCGTCGAGTTGTTCAACTTTTATCGAGTCTGAAGAAACCCTTTTTCAGATTTCGTTCTGTGCACAATAGCAGTAAAGAAAGCACTTGACGTGCCCTTCTCATATGAAGTCGGTTGAATTTCATAGCCACTAAGTTTGGCAGTAACTTTGAAGATGCCTCCCTGCCTTTCTGCACGGTACGTCAATCGTCCTCTCTAAAATGAACGCTAAATTAAACGACCATTGAGTTATGATCAGAGTTAGCGCGATCAATACGTTATACATATGTGATCCATTGAAATGGGGATTGTAAAAAATCAAAAATGTTGAAAGACTGAAGAAAGTGGTCTCCCCCCGATTTTCTCGATTTTTTCAATTGTTTCTTTCTCGAACTGGAGGTAGTGAAACTTGACTGCCCTTTTATAGACCTAACTAGGGAAGGGTTTCGAGCTCCCATGGAACTTCAAGTTGAGACCAGGAACATTAGAAAGAGCTCGGAATGCTGATTACGAATATGGGTGTCAAAATAGCAGAATGAAATTCTTGAGCCTGCCGAAATCGTGAGCCTCACCACAGGCTTGCTGTGCGTCACACCTGGCGAGAGAGTGGTGAGTCATCGGGGCCCGCCAGCTGCGGCGGTAGTGCAGGGGGGTAGTGCTCCCGCTGGCCAGATGCGACGTCGTCGGTTCGGTTTTCGTTGCTGGTTTTTTTTCGCAAATTATAATTTTATCTTCGAAATGACCTTTTATACTGAATTGTGACATGTGCCTGATTGAACTGCCGGGAAAACTACCATACACGTTTGAAAAATGCTTGAAGGCGAAGAAACTGCTATGGTGATATTCTCACCTTCACTAGGTTGTCTTTCTGGGTCATGTTGAACTGTACGCTATTTGCGATCGCAAACCACCCGACCGTTTTCGTAACGTTTTTCATCGGCCTGAAGAAAAAGAAAACGTGTAGAGGTTGGATCAGCGACGTGGACCCTCGGCAGGAACATTGGTGTCAAAGTGAATAACATTCTCATGGGTTCTGCTCGAGTTTTCTTCGCCCTTGTCATCGCAATGGTTCCAATCGGACTCGTCATGTTGACACATCTGATCTCAAATTTTCATCCGTTTCGACATCAACTGAAGCTGCAGTACCGTCACGTAGAATCGCTGAAAACCTTCTAGCGATCTTCTCCTCCTCACGAGTTGGTACCTCGTTGTCGTCTGGCACCCCAAATTCAGCGAGAAAAATGGACACCACCCTCGCTGGTGAAAAGGACATAGCGAGTGAATAAAAAACAGCAGATCAACGGCATCTTGGGCTTCAACATCATACATTCTACTTACCTTTTTGCTTCACACATTTTTTGCTTTGTTCCATGAACGCCAAGATTGTTAGAAACACACCTAATTATCCAATATATGATTTGGACTCTTTTTGTGCGAAGTGGTGAATAAAAATGTCGCATAACAATTTTTTGCCTTAGAGCATTTTTTCGAACGTGTATGGTAGTTTCCCCTGCTGTTTAATCAGACACGTGTCATGATTAAGAAAAAAGGTCATTTCGAAGATAAATTATGATTAGCAAAAAACCGGGAGCAACGGGGACCGAACCAACGACGTCGCACCTGGCCAGCGGGAGCACCACCTCTGCGTCACTGCTGCAGCTGGAATCCCTTCTCACGGAGCACCGATGATTCACCACTATCGCACCAAGTGTGTCGCACAGCCAGCCTGTGGTGATGCCCCGCTCTTGGCAGGCTATACCTCGCTCAGGAATTTCATTTTGCAATTTTGACACCCATATTCGTAGTCAGTATTCCGAGCTCTTTCTAATGATCCTGGTCTCAACTTGAAGTTCCATTGGAGGTCGAAACCCTTCCTTAGTAAGACATGAGATAGGCGGCATTCCTCCACTGTTAGCGAAGGGCAGAATTCCTAACGCGTCTTTGGCCTTTGTCATACCATCGCTCACCCCCGAGCGACGCCTAATGATATGCACCCATATCGATTCCATCGCGCTGCCCGATCGATATGGGAGCATATCATTAGGCGTCGCACGGGGTGAGCGATGGTATGAAAAAGGCCTTTAACAACGTAATAAATGGCATGGCATATCAAATCAATTGGGTTTAGGAATTTAGTAGAACTTTAACGATGACAACAGACTACCTGCATGCTATGTAATTGCAAATCAACATAAGTGCTCTATCCTACTATATATAAAGCAGCAAGCGTGTGTCACTGTGTGTGTGTGTCACTGTGTGTGTCACACCGTCCGTCCGTCCCACTGAGTTGGGGCGCGGCAGCCGAACACGTCGGCGACCGTGCATGGCGAGCCGCAGACGTGCCGAACACGTCGGCGACCGCGCATGGCGAGCCGCAGACGTGCCGAACACGTCGGCGACCGCGCATGGCGAGCCGCAGACGTGCCGAACACGTCGGCGACCGCGCATGGCGAGCCGCAGACGTGCCGAACACGTCGGCGACCGCGCATGGCGAGCTGCAGACGTGCCGAACACGTCGGCGACCGCGCATGGCGAGCCGTAGACGTGCCGAGCACGTCGGCGACCGCGCATGGCGAGCCGTAGACGTGCCAAACACGTCGGCAACCATGCATGGCGAGCCGTAGACGTGCCAAACACGTCGGCAACCATGCATGGCGAGCCGTAGACGTGCCAAACACGTCGGCGACCGCGCATGGCGAGCCGCAGACGTGCCGAACACGTCGGCGACCGCGCATGGCGAGCCGTAGACGTGCCGAACACGTCGGCGACCGCGCATGGCGAGCCGTAGACGTGCCAAACACGTCGGCAACCATGCATGGCGAGCCGTAGACGTGCCTAACACGTCGGCGACCGTGCATGGCGAGCCGTAGACGTGCCGAGCACGTCGGCAACCGTGCATGGCGAGCCGGAGACGTGCCTAACACGTCGGCAACCGTGCCTGGCGATGCCGTAGACGTGCCAAACACGTCGGCAACCCTGCATGGCGTGCCGTAGACGTGCCGAACACGTCGGCGGCACGAAACTTCAGCCCTGGGGGTAATCGAGGTCGCTGAACACGAATCTGAAGTCGACCAATCGATATCGATCGATATTATCGATTTTTTGAGGATTTTGTTCAGGCGGCACGAAACTTCAGCCTTGGGGGTAATCGAGGTCGCTGAACACGAATCTGAAGTCGACCAATCGATATCGATCGATATTATCGATTTTTTGAGGATGGCGTTTAAGCGGCGCGAAACTTCGGCCCTGGGGGTAATCGAGGTCGCTGAACACGAATCTGAAGTCGACCAATCGATATCGATCGATATTATCGATTTTTTGAGGATGACGCTCAAGTGGCGCGAAACTTTGGCCGTGGGGGTAGTCGAGGTCGCTGAACTCGAATTTGAAGACGACCAATCGATATCGATCGATATTATCGATTTTTTGAGGATGACGCTCAAGTGGCGCGAAACTTTGGCCGTGGGGGTAGTCGAGGTCGCTGAACTCGAATCTGAAGTCGACCAATCGATATCGATCGATATTATCGATTTTTTGAGGATGACGCTCAAGTGGCGCGAAACTTTGGCCCTGGGGGTAATCGAGGTCGCTGAACTCGAATTTGAAGTCGACCAATCGATATCGATCGATATTATCGATTTTTTGAGGATTTTGTTCAGGCGGCACGAAACTTCAGCCCTGGGGGTAATCGAGGTCGCTGAACACGAATCTGAAGTCGACCAATCGATATCGATCGATATTATCGATTTTTTGAGGATGGCGTTTAAGCGGCGCGAAACTTCGGCCCTGGGGGTAATCGAGGTCGCTGAACACGAATCTGAAGTCGACCAATCGATATCGATCGATATTATCGATTTTTTGAGGATGGCGTTCAAGCGGCGCGAAACTTTGGCCGTGGGGGTAATCGAGGTCGCTGAACACGAATCTGAAGTCGACCAATCGATATCGATCGATATTATCGATTTTTTGAGGATGGCGTTTAAGCGGCGCGAAACTTCGGCCCTGGGGGTAATCGAGGTCGCTGAACTCGAATTTGAAGTCGACCAATCGATATCGATCAATATTATCGATTTTTTGAGGATGACGCTCAAGTGGCGCGAAACTTTGGCCGTGGGGGTAATCGAGGTCGCTGAACTCGAATCTGAAGTCGACCAATCGATATCGATCGATATTATCGATTTTTTGAGGATGGCGTTTAAGCGGCGCGAAACTTCGGCCCTGGGGGTAATCGAGGTCGCTGAACTCGAATCTGAAGTCGACCAATCGATATCGATCGATATTATCGATTTTTTGAGGATGACGCTCAAGTGGCGCGAAACTTTGGCCGTGGGGGTAATCGAGGTCGCTGAACTCGAATCTGAAGTCGACCAATCGATATCGATCGATATTATCGATTTTTTGAGGATGACGCTCAAGTGGCGCGAAACTTTGGCCGTGGGGGTAATCGAGGTCGCTGAACACGAATCTGAAGTCGACCAATCGATATCGATCGATATTATCGATTTTTTGAGGATGGCGTTCAAGCGGCGCGAAACTTCGGCCCTGGGGGTAATCGAGGTCGCTGAACACGAATCTGAAGTTTGTTTTTGAGGTATGAAGGTCTAAAAGTTGGGAAAAGAAGATGGTCGGAGTGTTCTCTTCTCGGGGTTTGGGGGCGAAGCCCCCAACCAGTCGGAGGCGGCCGCTAGGCCGCTGAACGACTGGTTAGAGCTATAGGGCAGGTCTATAGCCTATAGGCTAGAATCAGCACGGCTGAGAGTCTAGTATTGCTAATTATCGTTTGTACTCATAAGCCGCGTGCACACTTTGCAGCGGGCAGTAGGCAATGGAATGTGGGCGGAGCTCGTCTCGCACCCTGCAGCACTCTTGGACTGCGCCGCGGCCGCAAGCAGCGACAGTGAGGAATGTTCGGGTTATTCCTCGCTACCACTGCCGCTGCGGATGCTGCCGGCAGCACTGCTGCAGCGAAAGTGTGCACATCTCCCTCACTGCGGCCTCCGCTGCCGCAGTGTGACTCCGCCCTTCCGCGCTATGCTTCAGCCTGGCTGCCACACTGGCGCAGCGGAGTGTGCACGCGGCTATAGTGGTCTCTTGTATTTGGCAATAAACTTTTGTCTGTTTTTGTGAAGTAGTTGAAGTAGTCAATAGCGCGACTGAACTAATGCATCTAAGGGCATGTTGGATGCGTAAACGTTTTGCGTGACCTTGCAGGCATCGCTAACCTAATAACCAACGCGTTGGTCGGACTTCTTCGTGAACGAACGATGTGACCCTCTTTGTGTCCCTCAAGGATCCATTTGAGTAGCGCGCGACAGGGACGGATGGAGACGCTGCTGGCTTTCGAGCACATCGATGATTATTGGAGGAGAGGTGATAAAGGCGATCAAAACTGTGAAGTACTGAAGTGTTTCGAACAAAAAACAAATTGTTCACCAGAGTTTTTCAGCTAATCATTCCTACTCCTTGCTCAGCAAGTAAACTCTTTTTAAAGATGTACGTATTTCATTTGCGCAGGACCAAACAGTCAAAACCTTTCACCGCGTTAAGTGCGAGACACTCCCTCATGCTATTGTCACCGTACTAAAATTAATAAGCATCAATAATAAATAAAGACTCTTTGCTCACATCTTTCTTTTCCTCTTTTTTGAGAACAGTGCCAGAACCTTGCTTTTCGATAGCGATTAGAACGCTGAAAACCACAACAGAAAAACTATGGAAGGATCTGTGTATTAAAGAAAATTGAATTTGAATTCTTCTAAAAATGCACATCTTAAAGAATAATTTGATGGATGCAATAGGATCAACCGGCGATCACTAAGATCTCGATACCTTTTCTAGGATGGCCTTATTTGGATTCCCTGAAGTTTTCTCATTTGTTTATTGTAGAATGCAAATAAACACAACAGGAAAAATCAGCTCAGGACAACTGATCATGATTAGTAAAAAAACAGGCGTGTAAAACACCCCGGTGCAAAATTATAGGTTTATTTAGATTTGTCCATTAGTACCCGATAAAGCTGCTGCTGAGGCTCAATGATGTTACCATCGTATTCCTCACTATCGAAAACCTTTATAGAAGAATTCTAAGTAGGTTTCCTTATCAACGCATGATACCACGAACGTTTATTGAAAATTTAACGAATGGAGACCGGTGCAAAATATAAGTTCACTTCACCAAAAAGCTGATGAATCATAAAAGTACCTACAGTCGAAGTAAGATTACGCAACATCCTTGTTGTAAGCAACATCGAGAATTCTATTTGGCATGCTACTGATAAGGTTATCAATAACAGTTTGCTCTACATTGGTCCATGCATGAAGTATGGCGTTCTTCAGATCAGAAACTGAAGTGTAACTGGTTCTGTTCTTGTATACTGTGTTACAGGAATGCCCCACAAGTTCTATATAGAGTTGAGATCGGGAAAACAACTAGGTCACTTGAAAAGTTGAATTCTGTTGGAGTTAAGCCAATCTGTAGTTGACTGTGATACGTGTATGAATGCATTGTCTTGTTGGAAAATAAGGATGTGCGTACGAAATCTTCTGAAATATGGCAGAACGGGACCTCCGGCAACTTCTGGTAGTCTCCACTGTTCATCCTACACGAGATGAACTCCAAGGGAGCAAGTCCGTATCCAGTAAACACAGCTCAAACCAGGAGACTTCCACGAGCAAAGTTGCGCCTGGAGAATACTCGCTCATTTACCTTATATCTCTCCATAGTGGAATCTTGATAGGCACGACGGCTACAGAATCTACTGGAGAAAACTGATAAGAGAAGACTGCATTCATACGGATCACAGACAACTACAGATTGGCTTAACTCCAACAGAATTCAACTTTTTGAGAGTTGTTTTCCAGATCTCAACCCGATACAGCACTTGTGGGGCATTCTTGACAAAAATAGAACCACTTGCACTTCGGTTTCTGATCTGAAGAACGCCATACTTGATGCATGAAACAATGTAGAGCAAACTGTTGCTGTTAACCTTATCAGTAGTAAGCCAAATAGAATTTTCATTATTGTTTACAGCAAATTTGATGTGACGAACTACTAATCTTACTTTGTTTGTGGATACTTTTGAAATTAATCAGTTTTTTTATGAAGTGAACTTATATTTTGCACCGGTCTCCATTCGTTAAATTTTCAATTAAAGTTCGTGGTATCCTGCGCTGATGAGATGCTCAGAATTCTTTTATAGAGGTTTTCGATAGTGAAGAATACGATGGTAACATCATTGGGCCTCGGCAATGGGCTTCGGGTACTAATGGACAATTCTGTGGGGGGGGGCTGAACCTATAATTTTGCACCGGGCTGTAGTCAGTATAACAAAGTAATCAATTAACACAAAATACTAGTAAGGAGCTTCGTGCTGAAACCCGTTAAGGATCACCTCATATTGCCTTAAAGTGTATGACAGCAGACATTTGCAGGAATTCTGTGCCGGCTGGATTTATGAGGAAACTATTTATGAGGAAACGATATTAAAGGACTAGGAGGGGTACGTTTAGCGCATCCGGAGGAAGTGCCGACTGTCACGGGCAGCCGATACCAGGCTCCTTGTTCGGATTTCTCGCCCAGACCAACCAAACCTTCCACCCTCCCCCCTCCCCTGTGAATTGGTTGTAGACTTGTTTGGGAAGGATAAATCGCTGACTTGTAAATCAACTAGCCAAGATAAGTTATTGTACGACCATATACGCATTCAAATCCATGGCATCCCATGGAAGCAGAATGCGTGGTGCATCCATAAAAGGTCTGAGTGACGCCGTCTTTTATCCTATATCCTTTAACAAATTAGGAATTTGGATCGGCATCTCATTGCCTGCAAAAATAAAATTGGAAGACAGATTTTCACGTATTGACCACTCGGAGACGCCACTAACTAAATTTTTTGGCTCTGTGGCTATGCAGGGTAAAACGCTAATCATATAGGCATAAGATATATGCACTTGGGCAGTGTCCGCGGACGGGCACGAATTGTACCGAGACGCTTAACCTGGCTCGCAGCACCCGCCGTTCGCAATTTGCCACAGACGGACGATGAGGGGCTGGTATACTTCCCGTCAGCGAGACGACAGCCTTCCGCTGTGCAGTGCACCGGATAAGGCTGTCACAAACGAGGCGTAGGGGATCGTGCTGTTCATGCTGTGACATATCTGTGCAGTCAGTCATACGACGCTTCCTGCTCGTCACGGCCTAATAACTTACGATTCTATTAGTAGTTTAAAGAATTAATTACGTCTTACGTCGTCTAAGTGCAAAACCAAGAAGACCACAGGGCAGCACGAGGCGATTCTCATTCCACCTTCACCTCAAATTAGACATTTTGGAATTATTTCTTAGATTCAACTAGGCTCTCTAAGAAAGTCAAAATAAATCCTTGCTTTCAGAGAATTTATGACTTTCTCAAGAATCTATAGTTTAAAAAAGTGGGTACGGTGCATGAAATCTTATAACATTTTTGCTCTTAAGAAAAATAATGGTTCAAAGCTTACCTTAAAGTTAAAGAGAGCAATGGTTTTTTTACTACAAGAAGAGGTGGTCCAGCAGATCGCGATTTTCAATCTACAGGGTGACGCACTTATCAACGGTAAAAAGGGTAACGGATAAAGAACGACGTTTACGATTTCCTTTGTGCAGGAAGCGCCACGCATACTATTTTTTCAAGAGGGAATTTGAATGCGTTTTTAGATTACATAATCGGCGGCTAGCCATAAGCAATTCAGTGGTCTATCCTCCTCGGACAAATCCGATACCAATTCGATATTGTAGGAATGGTATGCTTGGTTAGCCAGGGCGCGAGCCGACTCAAGAACTTCAGTCGGGGAGCACACAACAATAGAGTCTGCGCTACCATGTGTTATTAAATGTGAAGCAGAAACAATTACAGAAAATACCATCCCAGGCCCACGACAATGCGCTGGCAGTCCCCCTAGGTCATAATAGAACGTTTCAACCTGAAAACCTTTCATTTTCCCCTCTTCGTTTTCTTATCGGCTACAAAAAATTTTAGCAGGTGCGTAACTCACTGCGCTGCTCTACATTCGTTTGACTTATTCCAAATTCTCTTACTTTATATCTTCTGTAGTGGTCCAGTGCCACATTGTACGCCACTCTATACGTATTTGATGTTCTTGTTGATCAACCTTCACCTCCACTTCTAAACTGATGCAACTTGTGGTTAGTTTGTATAAAATTCTGGGTTGTGAAAATGTCAGATTGTGGTCGGCTATCACTGAGTTGACAAGTTATCACCCAAGTTCGAGATATATCTACAGAAAATACGGTTCAAGAATAGAAAATGCTAACAAATACTACCGAGTGTTTTCAAAAGAGAAATAACTTTTTTAACCTAGAGTGTCAGGATGAAAAAAGCCTTAGAGCAGCAAAGCCATGACTTATTGAGTGTCATTGGCCGAAGTACCAACGTTGAATGGTGTTAAAAAGAGGATTAATGTAAACCATTTCGAATGAATGGTTTAAGCTGAATAACCTCAAAACCACGATAGAAGGGCTGAACAACGAGGAAAAACGACACAAAATGATCTATCAAGTGAAAGACGCGGATAAACATCGGGTGACTGGGTCATCTAGGTAAAAAGGTTAAGACCCATTGGTTTTCAAGTGTGACTAAATATCGCGTATTTAATGGCAAATAAGTGGCACTGATAGTTAATCTTGACACTATAGCAACAATGTCGAGAACGCTGTCCGACGCCTATTACCGCATTAGACAATTTCATGAGATGCTGAACAAGCCGCGATGCGATGGCCCCGCAATGAGGCCAAATTGATGAGCGACGCTATTGATCAATTCGGTCACTACACATGGCATCGCGTCGCGCGTCGCGTGCACACTAAACAAGGCCTAACAACTTTCCCTGTAAAGTTCCTTCAGGAAGAATCAATCGCAAGGCATATAGGCCCGGAAGAATCAATCCAACAATCCAACAAAGAAATTTAACAAAAATGCTGGTAAATTCGTTAAATCGGTAAATCGGCGCAAAGCGGCTTGGGAGGTCACCTTGTACTGAGTAGTTATCCGCCTTGGTGGAAATGCCAGCGAATGCCAAATTGCATCAGATATGGCCTATCGCGATTCACCGCTGGGGTAGAACACACCAGTGCTGCGTAAGCCCTAGTTTATACTTGCGCCGCTGCGCGGGCACGGCACGACGGTCGGGATAGATATAGACCGGGCGGCGCGGAAAATCGATATCTATGGCGATTGTGTTGCCGCACCGCGTGGCGGCACAAGTGTAAAGTAGAGCTAAAAACCTTAATTTTGTGCAATACAGAATGGAGTATAGGGCTGAATTTCATGGTGCCCCCTCCCCCCCCCCCCCTCCCCCCGAACCGCATAACGCCCGGTAAATCAATAATCGTTAAATGCTCAACACTGACCTGTACTTCTATTAGTACACTGCCACTGCGCTCCGATGCTAAAATGCGCTCCGATGCTCTCCTAGCGACGACGCCGCCGATGTCGCCACAGAATCTGTCGACGACGTCGCCGACGGTACCGACGTCTGTGGCGACGTTGGCGTCGGCGACGCGTCGCCGAAGTATAACATAGGCCTTACTTGTTAGGATTGCTCTGCTGCGAGGATTCGCCTCCGTTTTTCTCTCTGTGTTGGTACCCGCTCGGGTGATCGCTGGGTTTCTTCGCTTACTTGGTTCCGCTGTCTCGGCTGGAGAGGAGGAAGACCCGAGATTACTGCTGGAAGGGGCGGTTTTGCCGGCTGGTTGACTAGGGCAGGGGTTTGCGAACTCCGTGGTGTTTGACTCCCAGAAATTCCTAGCCGCTGATCCCGCGCCGCCACGCCACATCATCTCTGGATGCTACCCTAACGTTTTACACCAGTAACCGACATTACCAGTGCCGTCACTTTCTCTCACCATCGACCGGACATGTCACGTAACGTAAACCAATAGCCTCATCGGATAATTCGTTGGAACAACCACGCAACTTACGGGGATATTTACAGAATAAAATTTCAGATGCGAGGGGTGACGAAAAACACTTGCCGTGAAGGGGTTAAAATTAGGCTGTTTAAGACTGAGGACTACACAAAACATTTTTCATTTTCAACCATTTCACCGTCGCATGCTAAATACTAGGTCATTACGTATGAAATGACCAATTTTGGGTCAGAATTTTGATCATTCATTTCTTAAACAACAGACAATGTAATTAGTCGAATTATGCGCCTAAACAATCAACACAATCTGCAAATCTGCAATCTTAAAGGTAACTTGTAAATGGCAGAAGCCTAGAAACCTGGGGCCGAATTCATCAACGACTTACGTAACTTTAGCGGAGAATTGTAAGCTTATCAAGCGATATGGTGAGTGATAAGTGTTATCTGAGCCTTTAGCGCGGCTTATCGCTCACCATATCGCTTGATAAGCTTACAATTCTCCGTTAAAGTTATGTAAGTTGTTGATGAATTCGGTCCCTGGAGGCTTGAAGCGAGCGGTAAGATCACAGAAGGCGTTTTCCACACCCATGAGAATTGAATTTTTATTCTGTACGAAGTGGTTCAATGCTTGGAAGATGTGGTATTCAGTTGGTGTGAGATCCCTTGAATACGGTGGGTGAATGAGGAGTTCCATTCCAAATCCTGCAGTTTGTGCAACGTGTGGTTGTGCGTTGCCTTGCACGAGTATTGTCCTGCCTCAGTTGACAATCTTGTGCTCTTAATTGCAAGCTTCCTCATCATGTCGTTCAGCTGGTTACAGTAGACATCGGTGGTTACCGCTTCGCCAGGTCTCATGAAACTGTAGTGAATGATTCCATAGGTAGACCACCAACTTTTTTGGTGGATGTTGAGTTTCGTTGTGTTTCGGGACTTCATCTTTATCCAACCATCGTGCCGAACGCTTACTGTTGTCGTAGAGAATCTATTTTTTATCAGATCGAACCGTGCGATATAAGAATGGTTACGATTTTTGCCGTAAGAGCAAAGAAAGAGAAGTAAAACGACACCACTACTGCTGCTTGCCAAATCCGTGCTTCGTGCCCAATCCCAATGGTACCCAGCTTCCTTACATTACCGAATTGTTTCAAATGGTCCAATGATGTAGGGCTGGAGACCTTGAACCTAGGTGCTAATTCACGCATAGTTTGAGATGTATCGTCTTCCACTATATGTAGTTTTCAATTCATCGCTATCCACCTTGGACAGAAGTCTTCCACGTGGCTCATGCTTAAGAGAAAAAAGCATGATCCAAACTTCTCGAACTGTCGACGTGCTGTGCGTTCGCTAGCAATATCGAAGCCGAAAACCACATCAATATTCTGGACCGCCTGCGATGCCTTGCTCCCACGCTCATATTTGAAAACACGACGAATTTTCGACTTTTATATGATATCGAAAAACTGCTCGAAAACCGAAACATTGAAAGACTGATACAATACAAAAGAAATCAAAAGCGTAAGAATGTGCCTTCAGAACAGATAAAAATCCAGAACCGTAGAAGCGTTTTAACCGAAATACCAACTCTGAATCTTAACAGTGACAAAATCAGTCATTTTATACTTAGACGACCTAAAAGTAACGAGTCCAGTACGTAATCAATCCGCGAAGAGAGTAAATGTAATGCACAACGTTTGGTTACACGCTGTTTCTTTGATTTAACTTGAAGTTCAGCGTAAACAGACATTGAAGATAAAAATTTGCTGACCTAATTTAGGCAGAATTATCTGTAGCTTATCACTTTCGGGTCCTCGGTATCCAGGTAGTATTGCCGACACGAAAATCAGATAGTGGGCGGGCCGGCTCTTGATGTCAACCTCCTATAAGATTTGTTGATATCAGGTATCAGAATATTTGATTGCGAATCGGTTTCACCTACAGCAGCCTTCTGGTCTACGTCTCTCTGCAGCTCTAGAACATGCTGACTTCGACCCTGGTTATACACACTGTAAATCGCAAATCACTGCCTAAGAAATAGGGAGAAGCTGCATAAAATCTTTAACGCAGTTGATGGTTTACGTTAGACAATTATTTCTCTCTTTTTTGAATTTTGTTGTTATTGTTATGCGTTGCGGAAATTCATAGGATAAACCTATTCATAGCCCATTCCAACGGGAATACTACGTTAGTCCACAATAGAAAAACAAAGGCTTGTTGAGGCAAACGGCGCAAAAAAGGCCCAAAAGATAATGATTCGCTTAGTTTGTTAATTTCTTGTTCAATTTGCGTTTGCCCACCTACTCTACCTTTTCAAATGATAACATTGAAATAAGCAGTACATTCGGCTATTAATGCCTACCTCAGTGAGTACGATGGGTTTTCACCTGGACGGGCTCCACTAGCATCCCAATGCAGGAAAATTTTTTCTTCTCTAACTTCTGACTTGATGTTGATCACCATAATTTCTTCTATGCTCGTAACATTCAATGTGTCTACAAGGACAAAATTCAGATATTCCTTTAAAAGACAAACCTTTATTATTTCTAAATCTTCCCACCTTCCCTAACTGCAATCGGAAGGCCAGTATCATGTGATGCTGTAATTGTTATAGTCAACATTCCTCCATCGTTGGGCGCACTATACTCCCCAATGCCGGTCTACAAATTCAGCTTAACGCGTTTCTGTGGAATTTCTTGTGTTTTATTTTACTTGTTGTGGCAACACTGTAAACTGAAAAAAGTGAACTGGAAACTCGCAAAAACTGAAAAGCAAGTCAAAACATTCATCTGTTTCAATCATGGCTATTTCGCAGCGGTAAGTTGTAGTGAGAGTGCAAGAAACATATGACCTTATACATATGTTCCTCGCATTGGATATTGTTAAAACCAAACTGGCAACTTTCCTTATCAAGTCGCACACTTTTCATACCAAATAAAAAAGTCTTTATTGCTGCCGTTCTGCACTTAAAGCACCTACCGCTCTGCACTATAAGCCATCAATTTTTTGAAAAATTAGAAGTTCGAAACTTCAGACACTACGTTTACTTATTGGGCAAGTATAGCATTAACTGTCGTCGTCTACGACCTCTTGCGCCCTTTGTAAGGCGCCACTCCCTCCAATAGGGGCGGCTGCTGGGCTGTATTAGGCGATAAGCGGCACTCTCTCAAGCTACGTGGTGAGCACCGGTTGGGCTCCACCACTCACTCTCTTCCTCTGGTAATAAATCTGAACCACCGTCGCACGTTTATCTTTGTAACAAGGGCTACCATACCCACGTTTTCCCGCACCCATCCTGGTCATCTGGTGCATCGGCCTAATAAGCCAAATTCTCCCGTGTCAAGGCGTACCAACCTTGGGACCTGGAGCGAAGACAGCTCTTTCTAGAGCAAATATCAAAGTCTTTTCTATGACTAAGAATCTTAATTGATTCGTCCCATACCAACGGACACTTACTCCCGCACCAAGTACCTGGAGTCATTTTCTGCTGAATTTTCGCAGAAATAAGCATTTTCACCTCGGAGGTCTCGCAAAAAATGGCGCTGCACTTCCAAAGAACACCTATCATCAACTGCGCAACGACGCTAAAGAATCTTGTCTCCAGATACACGGAGTACACAGAAAAGGTAGACTATCCTACCGTAGACGAGGATAGCTACGAACAGTGCAAAACAGCTACTGCGCTCCTACAGAATGGAGTAAATCAAATCAAGGAAGGAAGAGAGAGGCTTGAAATCCTCTACAATAATATTAGAGCAGTATACGAAAACTGCAAAAATAAGTCCGATAAAAAGGATGTTATGCTAGAAATAGAACAAATAGAGAGTGAGTCACAACTACACAAAGAGATCGCCAGTGCAGACGATCTAATCTTCAAGCTGACAACACGGCTTGAGGAAACCAAATGCGTGAGGGATACAATGAGAGTAAAATTGGGTTGCATTTCTCAGAGGTCTCTAATCCTGCAGAGCGCATCTTCCAATGGCTCTAATGATCGAGTAGCCGAAGAAGATAATACCAATCAAATGGAGCCTGTTCCAAGCAATCTATCGCAATCAGCTTCAAAAACAGCTATCATCGAGCAAATTGAAAGTGATGCACGGCAATTTCGTTCCATAAAGCCACCTCAGGCGACATTGCCCAAGTTTTATGGTAACGCCGAGGACTTTCCAGAATACTGGGCTGTCTTCGAGACCCTCGTTCACAAGAGTAGGGATCTCGATGTTATGGAGAAGATTCTGCTTCTCAAGGAAAGCCTAAAAGGGAGTGCTCAGGACTCTGTAAAGGGGATTCAACTGGTACCACAGAACTACGAGTGGATCATCCAGACCCTGAAAGAAAACTACTGCAATCAACCCATAAATAGGTCGCATGTAGTGCAGAAACTGGTCAATTTGAAGCCAGCAAACGATTTTTCGGAGAGCTGCTCGTCAGTTTTCGCGCAGATTCAAATTTTGATCAATCAAATGGTATCCGCTGGCTACGATGTCCGGAAAACTTGCGACCCAATGTGGTGCGAGACAATCTTAGCCAAATTTCCTCATGATGTAGTGAAACCTGTCTTACTATCTAATCATACGCAGGACGGCCAGACAATCGGCGACCTCATAGGTCATCTAAAGAAAGAGATTGCCGCCAAAGGCTATGTCGAGAACAGAATCGGCCACAAGCAAAGTGCAGTGGTCACCACTCCAAAAGATAAGTACCCCACTTCGCGGCAACATTCTGGCGACCAGTGCCTATTCTGCCACAGAGGTACTCATGGATCAATGACCTGTAGAACGGTCACTGATCAAGGAACTCGCCGCAAAGCACTAACAGACGGCCGCAGATGCTGGAAGTGCTGTTCTTCAAATCACAGCAGCTTCGATTGCCAGAAGCCAGACTGTTCTAAATGTGGACAGAAACATCATATAAGCCTCTGCTTTAAAAACGAAGGTAGTCAGGCAAATAATCAAACACCTTGGAGCAATAATCCAAGAAATCGTTCAGGACCGAACAATCAAAGACCAAACAGGCCTCAGCGGGAACATAGAAGTTTTCCAAATAGTTATCCTAATCAAGGACAACAAACTAGGCCGAACATAAGCAATGTTCAGATGTGTTCCAAGGACAATACATCACATAGAAATACAACTCCCTCCCAGCTTATCTTAATGACTGCTGAGGGAAATGTGTGGAACAATAAAAAAGGAGAATATGAAAAAATACTCTTTTTCTTCGACACGGGTGCTCAAAAAACCGTGATCGAAGAGTCCCTCGCCGACCGCTTAGGGCTGTCAAAGCAAACTACAGAAATCTGCACAATGTCGGGCATAGGAGGCCATATCGAGAGCTTTGAGAGCCACATAGTATGCATCAAACTGAGCACAATATATGGTGAGGAGCTCGAGTTGAACGTTCTGACCAAACCGATCATCACGAATGGTTTTCCTAGTGTTAATCTGAGTTCAGTCGACGTAGACTTTCTGAAGGCAAATAGTATTTGCTTATCAAACTTCGTGGAGAACACCAAAATCCTCACATTCTTGTGGGGCTAGACCATTACCACGACCTGGTAACCGGTCCGATCAATAATGTCAAGACTCCCACGGGTCTTCATATTGCCAAAACAGTGTTTGGCCCTACCATATACGGAAAGGGCGCCCACCACGGCGAAAATGCCACTATCTGCTATGGAATGACTACCATTCAAGAAAACAGCGAACAGGAAATCCTTCAAAAAATGTTCGAACTTGACGGCTTAGGAATTTCGTCAGAAGAGTGCCAGAAAAACGAAAAAGCGCTCGAATATCTCTCAGAATACTCAAAGAGTGTATCGTTCTCCGGCGGATTCATAACCGCACCATTCCCATTGAAAGACAATATTACTCAATTAGAGGATAATTATGGTGTTGCCATTCGGCGACTTGAATCTCTGCAAATATCATTGCAGAAAAACCCAGAGCAACGTCTCTGGTACACTGAAATATTGAAAAAGTATGAGAAAGAAGGCATGATCGAAGTCTTCTCCACAGAATGCAACGAAACTGCCGGCATTTATTATATGCCGCATTCCGGAGTATGGAGACCAAACAAAAAGGTTCCTCTGATAATAGTTTTTGATGCTTCCTCTAAGAAAAAAGGAAGCTTATCACTAAACGATGTAATCGAGAAAGGAGAGTCGTTTGTGAATAAAATCCATGACATCCTACTGACTTCACGAGCCAGTAAAATCGTACTTATGTGCGATATCGAGGCAGCGTTCACCCAAGTTCGGTTAATAGAGCCTCACAAGGACCTCTGCAGGTTTCTATGGCTGAAAAATATCAACCATCCACCAACGAAGGATAATATTATTAATTATCGATTTCGTAGGCTACCTTTCGGGGTAACGGCGTCACCAAGCATCCTAAATATGGCGCTAATGACATATTTAACTGCTCAAAATACGGAGCTAGCTAAGGAAATCTGAAAAAGTCTTTACGTGGACAACATTTTAATAAGGGCAAAGACTACAGAAGAAGCTCTTCCGAAATATTGTGAATCGAAACGATTGTTTGCAAAAATAGGAATGAATTTGAGAGAATATGTATCGAATTCCGTCGATGTAAACAATTTTATACCAGAAAATGATAAAATTGGAAGTGGGTCAATGAAATTACTCGACTATAACACGGACTCTGACACATTCCACGTGTACACACAATTCCCAATAATGTCCAGACTTACCAAAAAGGACGTCGTAAGTCAAATAAACTCGGTTTATGACTCAATCGGTCTCGCTGGACCATTATTAGTTCGCCTCAAAAATATGATGCGAGACATTTTCGACATCGGAACTGACTGGAAGACCGTTCTAGCTCAAGATATTTGCGATAAATGGAATCGACTTTCGTCAGAAGTCACTAATGCACAAATTTCTGTGCACCGCACATTCCCAAGTGAATTCTCAGGTGAAGAAAAGCGCCTGTGGGTATTTGCCGACGCTAGCAACGCAGCCATCGCTGCTTGCGCATATCTCCAAGGTCAAGTGACGAACACAGTATCACCACTGATATGTGGGAAGACTAGATTGACACCAAAAAAGACTCGTCAAACTATTCCAAGACTGGAACTCGTTGGAATTCTCATGGCAGCACGCTTGGGACAGTCCATACTAGCATCGATGAATACCAAAATAAAACAGGTTTTCATCGTATCGGATAGTGAAATTGCACTATATTGGCTAAAAACGTCAAAAAAGGTTCCAATATTTGTGTCAAACCAACGCGATCGAATCTTAAGAATTAAAAACCAAATTCAAGAGGATGGTATTTCTGTGTCATTTTCACACGTTATCACATCCCATAACCCGGCAGACGCCGGTACAAGAAGCTTAACTGCTCAACAAATCAGTAATCACGACTGGGTAAAAAGTCCTCGTTGGCTGGAAAAGACACCGCTACGTGGCCGTTGCGCCCAATGGACGCTATAGAAAGTCCTTGTGAAAAAAAGAGGATTCACGTACCATTTCTCCGGTACATATACAGGCTAATATCGGGCAGCAAAACGAAACTAAGGTAATGGATCTATCAAGATTCTCTCACCTAAATAAGGCTTTACGATCTTTGTGTATAGTAGGAAAAGCTATCCACAACTGGATCATAAAAACCAACAGAAACAGAAACACAAACATTTGCCTCAGGACTGTTTCGAAATATGACACTAATACTGAAATTTCGTCTGAAGATATCGGACTTTCAGAAAAAATTCTGGTCATGCAGGAACAAAAAAGCATAGAGGTTCCCATGCTGCAAAAGCGATTTCACGATAAGAAAATTATACTGGACGAAAAAGGCATAATTCGTCACGAATCCCGCTTGCAGAATGCTGCGATACCTTACGATACCAAGTCGCCAGTATACGTTCCCGAACAGTCAGAATTAACTCGACTAATCATGAGAAAAATACACGTTGATAATGCACATTGTGGCAAGGATCACACTATCGCTATCGCTCGACAGCGCTTCTGGATACCGCGAATCTCATCAGCCTTCAAAAAAGTAGTTAGCGGTTGTGCAACATGCAAGCGTTATCAGGGGTTACCGTTGGGTGCACCCCACATGCCCTCTCCTCCAAAAGATCGTGTCGTATCAAAGAAACCATTCGAAAACATTGGTTGCGACTATATGGAGCCGTTCACCTCAAAAGCACACGAAAAAATGTATGTGTGCTTATTCACCTGCCTAACCACTAGAGCGGTGCACTTAGAAGTCGTTGAAAACTTGTCAACAGGATCGTTTTTGAACTCTTTCGTAAGATTCATTTTACGAAGAGGAGTACCTAAAATAGTGCGCACTGACTGCTGTTCTAATTTTAAACATGGAGAGAAAATTATCTCTACCATGTTCGAAAAAGACGACATTACTGGCAATTCTTTAATGTCTTATTGCGCTACCGAGAAAATTAAGTGGCTATTCAACCCACCAGGAGCCCCCTGGACGGGTGGAGCATGGGAAAGGCTTGTTGGATCAGTAAAGAAAGCGTTCAATAAGTCAATAGGACGCAAAAAGCTAACATTCACGGAATTGTGCACGACACTAGCCCGAATCGAAGCTATACTTAACACCAGGCCTTTGACAAAGGCCAATTCTGATGATTTGTCAAGAATTCCTTTACGTCCAGTGGACTTTTTGCAAGGGAATTTGAGGTTCTCCCTCCCTCAAGAGGGAAATATCGAACAATCTGATCTTGACTACAATCCTGATTGCATTCAATCTGAAAAACAAGCAATGGAAGCGTTTCGCTTTTCCGAAGAAATCGCAAAGAATTTCTGGGACTTCTGGAGAACAGAGTACTTAGTATCCATTAGAGAGAATCAAAAAATTCATCTAAGACAGACAAGACTTAACTAGAAGTTGTCCCGAACTAGGCGAGATTGTCGTCGTCGAACAGGACCTTATTCCAAGAGGGAATTGGCCATACGGTAAAATAACAGAGATAGTCACATCAGCAGATGGCTTCACTAGGTCAGCAAAAGTCCTTATGCCTAAGCATAAGACCATTCATAGACCGCTGAACAAGCTATTTCCTCTAGAAATCCGAAGTGTGGCAGAGGAATCGCTACCCCTGGAAGCAATAGCGGACGATATCCCCCGCAGCGTAAAACACGTCAAGTGTTGCAGCGTGCTTCAAAAACAGCTGCATATGATATCAGAAGAAACTTTGAAAACAGCTTAGAAAGTTTTCAGTTATCAAATATCGCAAGCGCCCCTTTAATGTTGCTTGCAATACTTGCTATGGTTTCACCTGCATGTGCAATGAATGCAGCAGAAAACATCAGATGTGAACAAGGAAAGGTCAACATTTCGTTGACTGGGAAAACGTTTGAATTATGCTTCAATAATGACTGCCGAAACATTACGCAGCAATCGAAATCCAACATCTTTTATCTCCCAATATCACCTACCGATGATAAAGTGATGGTACGACTATTTCCACATGATGGTTTCGATGAACAGGTCGTAATCTGCGAGAGACCCAAGTTCTGTGATAACCACCATCTCTTATCAAAAACGCTACTAGGAAACCCACATTGCTGGCCTAGGAGAGCAATAGGTACTACAGCTATCATAATTTACAGTGGTCGTAATACTAATCACACTTTCTGGCTAGCCACAAAAATGTGGAAATCGGGTAAGAAGACTGGAAGAGTGCAACAACCAGTTAGTTGCACTTCACGTGGTCAGGCACAGACCTTCCAGTTAACGCGGCTTTCAGGCCCAGTAATATTAGCAGTGTGCATGATATTGTGTGCAAATGCACCTACAACTCAAGCATGTCAACGCGGGTACAGCAGGCAAAACGCTGATCTCGTCTGCAATGGACAAAATCAATGCCACTTCGAATACAGTCGCGAACTTCTATTTATCAAACTGCAAAATGAACTCTGCATTGAGATTGTGCATGAAAACAAGACCATTGGATCCGCAAAATTTGTGAGAAAACCAGTGGAATTGAAGTGTGCAAAAGTAACAGAAAGTTTCACTAGACCAACAAAAATTCGAGTTTACAATGTCGAAAGATTTTCGCAGGCAGGGTCATGCACTGTAGAGGAGTGCAAGACCCTAAAGCATAACGAAACTATACCAGAGTTAGAACAAGCCCAAAACTATCCCGGATACTCGGGATGCTTTAGTAGTTGCGGCGGACTTATGTGCGGTTGTTTTGTACCATTGCCTGCTTGCTCCTTTTACAGAGTAGCCCACAGGCCGATTTCAAAAAGAGTATTCGAAATCGTTAAGTGTCCGCACTGGATACCCAGAATCACTTTTGATATCGAATTAGTATTATTTGGGAAGAAAAAGACTCTAACGCGGTCTATGAAACCATATATATTGGAAAATATAGATGAGTTTAATATCACAACGATATCACTCCAAAAACCTGCGAGTTCAATAGTAAATGAGAGATTTGCAATTGCAAATGATATCGCCTTTGCACTACCAAACCACTTCAAGGTTCCGGTGGAGTGCAACAGCAAACAACAGGCCGCAGAGCAATTCGCAACATGCACTAATAGAATAAGATGGGAAGACCTCTGCGAGACTTCGGTACAGAGTTGTCAATGCCCCGAGGATTCGGTTCGCACCCTATATGGGGATGACAAGGTCATGATGCCTCTGCAGACACCCTACGGCAGGATTAGGAGGACAGGAGACGACATCATAACAATATCCCAAGAAGAAGAGCTAATCTTACGAATAGATTCTAAAATAATTAAAGAATCCGCAACACTGGTAGAAAGACTTGGCTGCGATTTACAAGTTAAAACACTTTCGGGATGTTATAATTGCCCACAAGGAGCAAATCTTACGGTCACTTGTACGTCTAGTAGCAACGGAGTAGTCACGGCCGTTTGCGAAACTCAGCAGTTCTCTTTTTCTTGCGAAACATTAGCCAAAGTTAACTGGATTCTTTTGGAATTTCAAAAATCAATAATCAGGGAGCACTGCACTGTTCCTTGTGGTTTATTGGGAAAGTCCTTCATAATGGAAGGCATTCTTAATTATCACATTGAATCGAATCGGTCAATTTTTGAGCTAGATGCACACACAGTGCCAATCAATACTCAATGGTTCTCAGACATAACCTTAGCGGATATGGAACCATTGATAAAAGTCATTAAACTTCATTGGAAATTTGCACTAGGTGCATTGGGTACCGCTCTAACCCTAGGCACACTAACATATGTATTCGGCCCAGTCGTCATTATATGCCTTTTAAAAGTAGGGCTTTACGCACTATCATGTGCGGCAGGAATAATCAGAAAAATTCTGTGTAATTACACTAAGCCTTCAAGCACATCTGTTTGATCACTTACATATATTCCTTCACAAAGCGGCAACGATTCCCTTAATTAAGTCAAAAGATCGATTAATTCTATATCTATAAAAGTATTTGTACAAATATTTATGTGATGCACATATTAGTCAATTATCTCACAGATCCTCCACAGCTATTCTACTATCTCGTGGCTCGGCGGCCCCAGTCCTTGGTCGCATCCTAAGTAGCCAACCGAGTAGAGCCCGATGAGATGATAAGTGGAATCTACAATCAAGTGCTTAGTTAGGCTACCCAGCTGTGTTTTAGGCGATTTGGAATGATACGCTTGACGACCCCGGCGTATAAAAGGAGATCCAAATTCACAACTTTACCGTCAGCTAATATGCCGTCCGAACGTTCAATCACCACTCTCGAACTCAATGAGGCCATGGAACTGCTCGCTTCGGATGATGCTGCGATATCAGCTGTGCTGAAAGCAGTGAAGGAGCTGAACAAGTCAGTTCAGCTAATCTCCTCCCGTTTACAGTATCTGCAAACGGCCATGGACACCGTCATGGAGAGAACCGAGGTGGTGCTCACGAGGACGGCGCCCAAGTCGAACTGCATATTCTGCACGGTCGAGGAGAATTGCGATTCGCATTACTCCGGCCGATGTATGAAATATGCAGACCCCGTATCGAGGACGGTTCAGGCATCCAAGCTTAATCTATGCTTGAAATGCCTGAAACCGTCCCACGGGGACGACTGCCAGGTGAAATGCTAGTTGTGGCCTCGGTCACAACCAGCTGCTGTGTCACCAGGGACGACCTCAAGTGAAACGGCCTCGTCTTTAATTCGTCATCATCATCTTCAACGAGCCGCACCTCACACCGATCCAACGCCAAGCTGTCTTCATTGTCAACGAGCCGCACCTCACACCGATCCAACGCCAAGCTGTCTTCATTGTCAACGAGCTGAACATCGAGCCGATTCAACGTCAAGCTGTCTTCATTGTCAACGAGCTGAACATCGAGCCAATTCAACGTCAAGCTGTCTTCATTGTCAACGAGCTGAACATCAGCCGATCTTCTTCAAGCCGTCTCCATGTTCGACAAGCTGCACCCCAAACCATACCCTCCTATGTTCAACGAGCCGCTGCTTCAACCACAACGACCAAATCGATAGGATTGTATTGATAGTTATGTATAAAATGCACTTGTCGCCCCGCGGAGTGTCGTCGTCTACGACCTCTGCGCCCTTTGTAAGGCGCCGCTCCCTCCAATAGGGGCGGCTGCTGGGCTGTATTAGGCGCTAAGCGGCACTCTCTCAAGCTACGTGGTGAGTACCGGTTGGGCTCCACCACTCACTCTCTTCCTCTGATAATAAATCTGAACCACCGTCGCACGTTTATCTTTGTAACAAGGGCTACCATACCCACGTCTTCCCGCACCCATCCTGGTCATTAACAACCTTAAATAAAATCATACTAATGGTAAGTATTCTCAGACAAAAAATTGTTTTGACCTTCTTGGAGAGTTTGTAGTTCGATCTAGTAGTCGCCTATTTATATCTCGAAGATGTTATATTTAATTTCAAAAAAGTCAAGTTTTCAAATAAGAGTGTTTAATTTGATTTTTAATGTGTCCAATTTGACTTGAAATATTTTCAATTTGACGTTGAAGTTGTGTATTTTGCACCTGGGATGCCAGCAAAACGGTATTAAATAGACGTCAAAAGATGGAGAAGAAAAGCACTAGAAAAGTACTAGGAAGAAACATACTTGAAGAAGAAAAGCACTAGAAAAGTACTAGCAAGAAACATTCTTAAATTAAGGTTGAAAAAAGAAAGGATGCATGTATGATACTATATAATAATCCGCTAAGCGATGAGTCACACTATCGATCGACGCGATGAGTCATAAAATAGCGGAAATTACGGGGAAGTTTCGGGGCACAAATTAAGGCAAGAAAATAGCGGAAAATACCAGGACGCCTTCTACGTGCCTGGCGACACAATAGACGAGCTGAACACGTCGCCAAACGTGCTTGGCTACTCAGTAGACGTGCCGAACACGTCGGCAACCGTGCCAGGCGATGCAGTAGACGTGCCGGACACGTCGCCCACGTGCCTGGGGATTCAGAAGGCGTGCCGAAGACGTTGTCCGTCGTCCCTGGGGGTTCAAAAGACGTGCCGAACATGTCGTCCGAAGATCATTGAGGGGACCAGTACTAATGCGGGACGAGTTCTACTAAGGAGGAGTAATGAGTGACCACCAAATCGCCATATGTATAAAAGTGGAAGGGTTTTTGGTCCGAAGTTAGCCACTTGGACTTTGTGTATTTCTTTCTGTATGTTTTGAGGGATATTTGGCAATTGTCCAATACTATTGTTTACCATCGACGTCCCACTGCCAGACGGTGGTGGCATCCATATGACGAGGTCTCGAAAGACGTCTCTATTGTTTTTGGCTATATGAAGAAACACCCATATGGCGAGGTTTCGCAAGACGTGTCTGTGGGTCATACCTCATTGTTCCTTTCCAGCTCTGCTGTGTGGCGCATTTGCGTTATTTTGCCTCATAGAGGACGTTTTTTGCATTCAGCTTTACCTCTATGTTAACCGCCCGACATTTACTACTGTCCCGCTACTAATAAAGCTGCGACACCAGAAACAGAATCCTTCTCCACTGTGCAGAATGAGCGGCGGCTGCTTTATCCTGCAAATTTTTTCTGTTCTCATAGAGGGTGCTTTTTGCAATCAGTTTTACCTCATTATTGCCCACCCTACTTTTCCTGCTATCCTACTACCAGGGAGGCTACGACACTTTTCTCCACCTTTTCACTATTTTGCCTCATAGAGGGGGTTTTTTTGCAATGTTGCAATCAGTTTTACCTCTTTGCTCTACTTTTACTACCGTCCCGCTACTAGAGAAGCTACGACTGTTTTCTGACCTTTTCACAATTTTGCCTCATAAAGGGAGTTTTTTTGCAATCAGTTTTACTACGACTCTTCTCTGTACCTTTTCACCACTTTGCCTCACAGAGGGCGTTTTTTTTGCAATCGGTTTTACTACGACTCTTCTCTGTACCTTTTCACTATTTTGCCTTATAGAGGGCGTTTTTTTTGCAATCGGTTTTACTACGACTCTTCTCTGCACCTTTTTCACTATTTTGCCTCATAGATGGCGTTTTTTGCAATTTTGCAATCAGTTTTACCTCTATTTTAGACGCTCTAATTTCACTACTGTCTCGCTACCAGGGAAGCTACCACTCCAGAAGCAGAATCCTTTTCCAGAGCAGAATAACAGTCGGCTGGTTATTTCTGCATCCTTTTCTTGCTCTTTTGCCTCCTAGGTGGCATTTTTTTGCATCCACTTCTACCTCTATGTTATTACCACCCTACTTTTAGTGCTAGAAGCTCCTCTTGCTACTCTGAAGTTATGTCGAAGACGTCGACCAAGATGCCTTGGGATTCTGAAGAGGAAGTCGCAGCATTTGGGCTGGTATTCAGCTCTGCCGATGACGTCGTCGGACCGACCTGGGGAATCAGAAAGAAAATGGCAAGGCGTCTTCCAAGATGCGTTGAGATTCAGTAGACGTGCCAATAATGTCGTCCAAACTGCATTGGGATTCAGAAGCTGTGCCGAAGACGTCCTAGAATGTGTGCCGAGACTCGGGAAACATGCCGAAGACGTCGTCCAACATGCCCTGGGATTCCAAAGAGGTGCCCAAGACGTAGTAGCGTTTGGGTCGGGATTCAGCTCTGCCGATGATGTCGTCGGACCGACCTGGGGAATCAGAAGACGTGGCAAGACGTCGTCCATGATGCGTTGGGATTCGGTAGATGTGTCAATAATGTCGTCCAAACTGCATTGGGATTCAGAAGCTGTGCCAAAGACGTCCTAGAATGTGTGCCGAGACTCGGGAAACATGCCGAGGACGTCGTCCAACATGCCCTAGGATTCTGAAGAGGAAGTCGCAGCATTTGGGCTGGTATTCAGCTCTGCCGATGACGTCGTCGGACCGACCTGGGGAATCAGAAAGAAAATGGCAAGGCGTCGTCCAAGATTTCTTGGGATTCCGAAGAGGTGCCAAAGACCTTGTACAATGTGGGACGGGATTCAGCTCTGCCGATGGCGTCGTCGGACATTGTCTTCTCAGTGGCCATAATAAATCTTCTCAAACTCACTGTATTCATATCATATGCCCTTTACACTGCAGCAAGTGAGTGATATTGGCTTAGTGACTCTTTAAGATTGCGCGAAGCGCGCAAGTGCGAGACACGCCGACAGGCGTGTCGGAGCACTTGTAAAACAATAATGAACACGACAGGTTTACACGAGCAAGAAAGCTCACAAAAAATAAAGAGCGATTGACTCTAATCAATTCTTTTGAGTAGAGTGGCACATACATGTTTTACTGAAAATGGAGAGAAAGCAGATTAAACTGCTACATGCTCAGGTTAAATTTGCAAATTTTCGTGGAAAAGCTACATGTCCGAGAATTTGGAAACCTGATTGAATAGACACGCATTGTGCATTGTATTGTGTTAACCTAAAAGTAACAGACTTGCACCGGCTTTTGCTGCTATTACGCATGAACCATACACCTCTTGAGGTTGACAATTACCTCTTTCCCAATGAAAGCACCGCCGAGAAATCTACCACGAACTGCGGGTCCTTGGACAACGACGTCGACTCTAAATATAGCGATACTTGAAATTAATCGATGTTACGTCAATCGATTATTACACGCAGGTGACTCTTCATACAAAAAAGAAACGAATAGTTCATAACCTCCTGGCATCTGTAAACACCTCCCAGTCTACTTTCCATAAAACGCGAATTGTTCGTGGCCTTGTCTCGTTCACCTTCACTTCAAACTCTTCGATAATAGGAGGATCTGAAAGGAGCCTTGAAATCTGCAGTGCGTAGCTCCACCAAACTTACGACGCCAGGACAGTCTCCTCAAATGCCATCCTACACGCTCTTCAGGGAATACCAATCTTCACCGCCTTCCAGAAGATTAAGAATCGTAGAAGCCAGGTACGAAATTTAACCGAGGGAGCATTAGCCCCTGGTAAAAGGTTTCATCCCGCAATGGAAGAAGTACACGCTTGGCCCTGCACCTATCTGTCGTCTACCTTGCCGACTCCCACGAAAACCTGTCACTTCGTCTCTTCTACATCCTATCGTCTGAAGTCGTTTACTATCATCAACTGGTACTCACTAACGTCAGCTACTGGAACCAAACACATATCACCTGCTACGAAGAATTTATACGCGGCGAGAAGTCTTTCTTGAAGTTCATCTTCGGAGACTTCAGTACTAAAGCTGGGATGGTCCTGGAGAAGAAGAATGTGACCAAGAGATTAGAATTCGGTGAACGGAAAGAAAACGACAACCGTCCTTGTAGGCACCCTCCGCTCATGAACTCTTTCTTCTGAAGAAGGCATCATTGGCGAATATGGGATTGACCCAATGGCACGTACTTTGCAGAATTTGACCTCAAACATATCAGGCAGCGGTGCTATCTCAGTTGATATGGCATAGTGCCACCATTCTGCAGTAGATTGGGTCATCGCTTCCCTTGAACCAAATTGCGATTCAGTAAAAAGCTGGAAAAGAACATCACTCATAAGCGAAGAAAAATGCAAAGATGTCGCTCGCGACGTGAGCATCCTTTTCGACTTCCTATCCAGATACAAATGGAGGACCAAGTGGACCACACGGAGGACTACGATCTGCCTTTCATTGGATTGCTGTCTTTTGGAACGCTCTCGTTAAACTCCGAACAACGAACCAACATTTCGAACGCCATCAAAGAGTTGCTTCAGCAAAGGCACTGGATCCGAATGCAACACACACGGAGCGATTGGAAAAACGTCAGCTGAATAAAAGCCTTGAAAGGGACTGCAGACGCAGTAAGTTGAAGGAAGCACCACAGAGGCGACCTAGCCTGAAGCAGTGTCGCAGTAATCTCCATGCCCACACTACAGCGCCATTAACTTTGCGGAACAAAGATGGGGTTCTCGCCTTTTCCTCTTTTTGAGATGGGATAGGTAAGTGAGAGTTTCTACATGAACTTCTTTCGCTTTCCTGCGCCCGCGCCAAGCCCAGTATCACGCCGGTGAATGACCGCCTTCGCTTCTTCCTTCGAAACTTCGGGTCGCGATCAATCTTATCTGTTTGTTGTACTAATCGGTACTAGGCACGTCTGGAAAAAATTAAGCAATAACGTTCTTATCGTCTAGCCGTCGTAGAGACTAAACAGGAAAATACGCATTCAGACTGCCGCCACGATATACCGAACATGATCTGTGTAATGCGTGGCGAATCTCACAAAAGTCAATGTTTGCAGTATACTGTAATAATAAAGGGCGGCGTTATTTAACCTTTTTCGGAAGAGCCACGCATTCTCCCTCTACGAGATGTCGTGGAAGCAATTTGAACACCTACTTGTTTTATACAATGACTTGCGGTGGTATCCTTCCCAGATAAGTCTGATACGAGTTCACCCATCTCGGACGGATGGAAGGCTTGGTTGGCGTGGGCGGGAATATCTGAACCAAGGACTTCGACTCGGATACACGAGACAGCCCCACCTCCTCTGACTGAACATCACGCAGAGAAATACAAAGTAATTTATTAACACAAGGAAAACTGATGACCAGCTTTAACTGAACTCGTATTTGGCAGCTTATCGTGATGCGCTCAAAAAAATGTTGGCATGGTACTAGCTACCAGGAAACGATTATAATGGGAACCTTGCAAGGCATAGTAGTCGAACACATGACCTTCCTCCTAATTGGCAACGTCATTCACCATTGATCCACCAGGCTAGCTGCTTCATTACCGTCTACCAGCTCTTCCATTTCAACACATGAGATGTATGCCCATCTGCATGCGCAGACGGTGCGGTCCCATGCTAAAAATGAACTACTCCTAGCCCCGTGGTTTCAAGTGCTCAACAAAAACGAATAATATTTTTCAGATATTCGAAGGGTGAGGATTCACACAGTGGCTCGTGATCGTCATTCCAACATACATCTGAGACCCTTCCGTCTTTTTAAGAAGCCATGTGTAGAGTTACGACACGGCTGTATTACGGTAAAATGTAATTTTGCAGGAATATAGTCTCTGGGAATTGAATAAGGCTAACACATAATGCTTTCAACATCGCGAGAAGACTAAGAGAGTCGTCGGGTTAAAAGAAAGCCTGGATCACGATTCATTCCGAGAGGCTCGCTTTATCAGCTAGTTGAAGCAGTAAGTACCTCTAAGCACAAAAACCATGACTGTTGTGGTCGGCTCATAGCGTTGTGCCGTTCTTTTCTTGACAAAGCAGGTGGATACTCCGAACCTGGATGACTCATCAAACAATCCTGCTGATCCTTTAGTACCCTGTGTTACGGGCCCAAGAGCTGCCACCTGGAAATTAGTTAGTCTTATTAGTGATTCTAACGTTGGCCAGTCTCAGTTTCACTAAAAAATAGAGAATTAATTCAAGTAAATACGTCTACTTATACAGCTAGGATGAGTGGAAAGTTCGTATGTATTTCAGCGCAGTCTGTCTGTAGCATGAGGACCAAGCTTACAGCAGCGATGCTCAAATCGACGCGTGCTAGTGCACCGCTCTGGGCGGTGTGACCTATCGCCATTATTCCTCCACCTCTAGGCCGCGTGCGGTCATCGTATGCTCGCGCATTTGCTCGCTTTCACGCGTTTAACGTGTCTTACAACATGTTGTACATGAAGGACTCAAAGAAGTGATGTGGAGCATGTTGATCGTGAAGGCAAAGGCGAGATCGACTGCACATTTTGCGAAAGCGGCCGAACTGCCGCTTCTGGCTGATGGCCAGCACAGCGGTCGTTCTTGGTGATAGAACGCGAAATCTTTCCTCCTTATAAGGTAAAGATATCAGGTGATCATAGCGCTTCGACATGAGTTTTTTTAACACTGTATGTGGTTTTGAATGCAGATTCCAAGTGTATGATCCGTATCTATTAAAGTTAATCTGGGAACGGAGTTATGGATTTCTATTCACAAGAGGACGAGCTCAGGTGGGCTGGAAACAGACCCGACTGCCGATCGAGCAGTGGTGGAGCAATGGATAAAAGAGCGCCGTGGTGGGACGGAGTGGTTTCTGGTTCGACTCTCCTATGGCGCATCTTTTTCAATTTCAAAAAAAATATCTGCCACAATCCACCAAAGCACTCTATATGAAATCGCAACAAAAAACATCAAACAAAAAACAACAACAAACAAAACAAAACAAAACAAAAACAGGGTAAGTGAGCACTGCACTGCGGCAGAATGCTGCCGGGAATATTGCGGCTACTTGTTTGTACGCGTGAACCTAAACGGATTCATAATTGATGGTTGCTCCAAGACATTAAAAGACAACCAAGTTTTTTTCCTCTAGTAGTCAGTGGTGGTTTTGTCTAGGAGCCGAGTTAGCCTAGTGGTTAGTAGTGCAGTTTTATGCTAGGTTCGACTCCCGGCTTTGGCACGCCATGCCCTGCAAAAATTGCAAAAATGGCAACGGTTCCAGTGTCAGGCCCAGGTTGACAGGCCGGCTGATGGAGAAACCTCGTCACAAAACCATGATCACAAGTCGCAATAGAATCAGTGTAAAGCTAGGACGTCACCCGGAAGTGGCGCACGAAACCTCCGCCCGAGTTCTGTGGTCAGTATGCGAGAGCTACCGAGGGCCGAACGACCTCGGCTAAAGAAGATAGTTCGACTGGAGACTCTGAATGTGGGAACGCTGACCGGAAGATCTAGGGAAATGGCTACCTGATGAAGCGCAAAAGGATACAAATCTGTATCTGCAGGAAACGCGATGGAAAGGTGGGAAAGTCAGGGAGATCGGAGAAGGAGTCAGCCTGTACTACAACGGAGAGGACACCAAGAAGAACAGGGTAAGGATAGCTGTCGCGGACTTCCTAAGGATTCTGAAGCTGCTCTTCAAAGAATAAACGACCGCATCATGTCACTGCGGCTGGACACGAATGAGGGTTACTGGACCATCATGTTTGTCTACGCTCCGCAGACCGGATGCTCCGAGCACGACAGGGATGGCTTCTACCTCTCGGTCGAGGAGGCCATAAGGTCCGTACCAGAAGGTGACTACCTCTCCATAGCAGAGGGCATGAACGGGCATGTGGGGAGTAGCAGAAGAGGAGTGAAAAGGGTTCATGGAGGTAAAGGGATCGGCCTGATAAATCCGGATGGAGGACGAACTCTTGATCTGGCAATCGCCCACCACCTGGCTGTCTGTAACACCTTCTTCGCGAAGAGGGAAGCCAGAAGGTGACTAATGCTAGCGGAGGAAGAAGGACGGAAGTCGACCACATCCTGGTTTGACCTGAAAACAGTGCGGGATGTGAAGGTCATTCCGGGAGAAGACGTGGCTTCACAGCATAGACCCTTGGTAGCCGTCCTTAACATACCTCTACCCACCAGGCCCAAAGTGAGGACGGAACCCAGGATCCGAGGTGGAGATTGCGGGGTTCAGAGCGGAACGAGCTACGAAGGACAGTGCTCAAAGCAGGCGTTCCAGATCCAGTTGGTCCTGTGAATGAGACCTGGAAGAGGGTAGCTCAAACAATCCTGAGATGTGCCAAGGAAACCCTGGGAGAAACAAAAGGAGGAATCAGAGGGGATAAATCGGCATGGTTCTGGAATAAAAAGGTGCAGACTGCGGTGAAGAGGAAGAAGGAGGCCTACAAGCTGTGGCAGAAGACGAGAGCACCCGAGCATCTCACAACCTACAGGAAGCTGAAGAGGCTGGTAAAAACAGCTGTAGCGAAGGCGCGAAGGCAAGGACGCGGAAATGGATGCCCTGTACGAGAAACTGGACATACCAGAGAGAGAGAGAGAGAGAGAGAGAGAGAGAGAGAGAGAGAGAGAGAAGTTCGCCATCGATATTCGAGTAGTGAAGACTGGGAGGAGCGCTGACGGTAGGGTACTACGGAAGCCGGTCGAGGTCAGAGAAATATCGGTAGAAGCGAAAGCACTGCTATCTGGCATTTCTGGATCCGGAGAAGGTCTACGACAGGTTACCCCGGGCCGTGCTCTGGAAAGCCCTTTGAGGGAGGGGTGCCCCAGAACGTTTGATCACGATCATAAAGGACATGTACGAAGGCTCGAAGGCAGTGATGCGAACTCCACACGGGATAACAAGAACAATGGACATCACAGGGGGATGCACCAAGGGTAGGCTCTGAGTCCATTGTTCTTCCTGCTCACGCTTGACTCTATTGTGAACCCACCTCCTTGAGAGAGGAAGGCCCTTTCAGGACGATCCTCTACACGAACGATATCGCTCTAGTAGCCGGCAACCAGGAGGAGCTGGAGGAGAAGATGCAGCTTTAGCAGGGAGCCCTCGCAGACAACGGCCTGTGGCTGATCGTAAAGAAGACGAAGTTTATCAGCTCTGAGCAGTTCGCTGGATCGATCTTAGACTGTCAAGGGGAAGCGATCGAGAAAGTGGAGGAATTCCGCTAAGGCCTATGTTATACTTCGGCGACGTGTCGCCGACGCTGCGACCTGTCACCGACAGCCCGTCACCGACGTCACCGACGTTGACGTCACCACTAGACATTGGATCCGACACCGATTTTCCGGATAATCGGATGATTCGGATAGGTCATTTTTTCAAACCCCGGATCTTCGAATGATTCAGATGAGGGCAATTTCGAAAACCCCGGATCTTCGGATGATTCAGATGAGGGCAATTTTAGAAACCCCGGATCTTCGGATGATTCAGGTGAGGGCAATTTCCGACCGAGCCGGATTTCGGATAATCCGAAACCGGATAAATCCGGCCGGATATCCGAAAATGCATGATTCGGATTCCATGTCTAGTCACCACCGACGTCGCCGACGTCGCCACAGACGCGTGGTCGACGTCGGCGACGTCGTCAACAGATTCCGTGGCGGTGTCGGGGACGTCGTTGGCAGGAGAGCATCGGAGAGCATTTTTAGCATCGGAGCGCATTTTCAATGTCATCACTCGCATGCCACGTGTCTTTCACATCACTGTCAAGTTCTAAACATCAAAAAAGTACATCATAGATTAATGTGGCCAAGTAGTAACAAGATTGTAAGCATTCAGACCATGCACAATCAAACAAGTCTGAAATGCAAGGATTCGGAAGGGGCTATTTACACGTTACATAAATCTCGTTACCTGTGCTTTCATATGAGTCTCAAACGTCTTCAAAGGTTTCACTAGCAGCAATGTTAGAACAATTCAAACAGTACCTGTATTTTTAAGGATGCCCTGTATTTTTCGCAAGACATAGTTTGTTTTTAGGTTTTAAACTTTAAAAGAAGCACAAATCAATCGATACGGTTACTTTGTAATGAGATTATAACAAGTATTCAAGCGAAACACTATCAATAGATTGTAAAATGTAAAATAACAGACGAGTGCATGGCGCAGTCTATCCCGATAACAATAGAAGTACGGGATAGTGTTGGGCATTTAACGACTATTGATTTACCAATTTAACGATTTTACCAGCATTTTCGGATTAGCAAAGACCTTTTTCGTTAAATCGTATTTAAATTAAATTTACGCTGAGTTCTCGAAGTTCAAGGGAAAATTTAACTCTTAGGTTTGCATTACCATTTGAGAAAGCGAGGAAACACTACCTATTTTCTACACAGTTCTATTTAGTACTACTTGCTCTACAAGGAAGCAAATAGGCCTAGAAAAAGCGAACAGAACGGCTGAGAAGGACACAAAAAGGAAGAAAAGTGACAAAACGAGGGGAGCTAAGGTTTAGGGTCCCACTCCCTCCCAAGCACTCAGTGTTCTAGTGAATTGCACTTTTTGTGTTCGCAAGACGGCGTCTTTTGCACTTCTCGATTTCGTAATTCGAAGTACGGAGGTGATGATGGCAGTTCCGGGAGCGAAGAACCAACCCACAATCATAACACTCCATCGGAGCGCATTTTCTGCCACCCTTGGATGACGTCGGCGACGTCGGTGACGGACCTTCGCCGTGCACAGCACGGCGACGCGCTGTCACCGACGTCGGCGACGCTGGCGTCGTTGGCCCGTCTGTGGCGACGTCGGCGGCGGAAGTATAACACCCCCTGCGGAGCTCTCGGCGACGTCGCCGGCGACGCTGTGATGTGCGGGCTGCTACGCAGTGCGTAGAAGCCCCTACAGCACAGCGTCGCCGAAGTATAACATAGGCCTAACTCGGAAGCGACCTAACCGAGGAAGAAAGTGTGGACCAGGCGATCAGGGGGCGGATAAACGCAACCTGGCTCCAATGGAGGGAGTCCACAGGGATCTTCTGCGACCGTAGATGCTCCAGGACGCTTAAAGGCAAGCTCTATAGAACAGTTGTGAGGCCTGCCCTCCTCTACGGCAGTGAGTGCTGGGCCCTGGGTAAGGCGCAGGAGCGGCAACTGCACGCGGCGGAGATGAGGATGCTGAGGTGGGCATGTGGATGGACCCGTCGGGACAGGGTGCGAAACGAGGATGTTAGGGCAGTGATGAAGACAGCTCCGATCCAGCTGAAGAATGGGAGCAGCGCCTGAGGTGGTATGGATACGTCCCTAGAAGACCAGAGGATCACCCCATAAGGTTGGCCCTAGATTTCAAGGCACCCTGAAAGCGCCCGAGAGGAGCTCCCAGGAAGAGGTGGAAGGACGTCATCAAGATAGATCTCGCCGAAGTCGGCGCCACGGCAGATGACGCCCTTGATAGGATGAGGTGGTGACAGATCACAAGAACAGTGGAACCTGCAACTGCGCGGGACTAAACGCTCAGGAGGAGAAGAAGAAGATCGGTGTTGGTTTTGTTTAGAGTAGGGAACACTAATATTTCCAGTATCCTGCACTGCGGACAGAACAAGCTGCGAAGCCTGCGCCAAAACTTCTCACATCGTTTGGCAGGAATCGCTTTCCGAGTGCGACTCCAGGATGCGTTCCAACTAAGCTTTTCATACAAAAAACTGGTCTCATGGCTCAACGGTAGAATGCGCAGTTGGGTAAAGTCAAGGGAAGGAGGGACTCCGAGATGCGATCCATCTCGGAGTCCTTTCCCTTTACTCCATCTCTCGAATATCGGCGGTGGAAGAGCCACGATCAGCCAACGGTGAAGTAACGACCGTCTTTCCGGAATAAGAGTGGCTATCGGGGCTGCCACTGCTTTGCTGGTGGAGGGAACGAAATTCGCATGAGGAACATGGCTGGCGCAGCTGGAGCGCGAAAATGTACACAGACGTCCATTGCACTCGAAATAAGAAAAGTGTGGAATATCCGAACTTCAGCTTGTGGAGTAAGTAATGTCTTAACGTTCAACAACGGTGTGGTACTTCACAATGTAAGATGAGTGGAGAAAATGGAGAAAGTAGTGAGGAAAACAAAGGCTGAGCAGTGGAGCATCGACGATACGCCTTAGAGGAACAAACTATTTCCTGTAAATTTAGAGTTGAATGATGAGCCAAGTTCAAAATGGGAAAAGGTCTAACTATTAATAGATAACGTTAGTAATTTAAGGAGCACATTAATGCACTTTCAATCAATGCCTTTTAGAGTTTTACATTTAGGAAGATATATTATGCTTTCAGAACTACATGAATGCAAGATTATTGAGCCTGAGGATACCACATGTGAGGGTAATTTCTCAAAAAAATTTCAAGATTTCTAGGATTTTTGTTGCGATCAAAACTCTTGCGCCAGGCGGGACTCGAACCCGCATCTTCTGCTTTCCGGCCAGCGATGTTGGCCTTACACCTCCGGCGCTGTTTGAGCGCACGTAACATCCGCGATATAACATCCGAGGTCCATCAGCACGCAACATCCGCGACATAACATCCGAGGTCCATCGGCATCCACCCGTGATACGGCCATACAATGACTTGCAGTGGCCTGAGCAGGAAATCCGAACGAGGAACCTGGTATCGGGTGCACGCGACAGTCGCGCCTCCTCCGACTGCGCTACACGCGCCCCACATATAAATGCTGTCCGTAAAAGTCATTAGAGACTACGGAAAGTGAACTGGTTGTTACAGACCTAACAGATTTCTATCATGCACTCAATGAATAATCATTTAGCGTTTGTTCTTCAAAAGCGGAATCATTCTTACCATATTCTCCCAAAAGCCCTGATCTTCAGTCATTGTATAGTTGGCACATGTTAGATCCCGAATAATATAATGCATAGCTCCTCGGATTTCGAGATGGACATCTAGAAAAATATATACTCCTTAAAGCCTATTTTCATGGCTGTTTTAGTAACAGTGCAGCAAATTAATATTTTCCGTTGTAGGCAATACGAACTTTTTGTTACTTGAAGTCAACAGAAACAGGGCATTTGGTCAGCAGTTATAGGAAAGCTTTTTGGTCACTTTTTCAATTGAGCAATGTCGATATTCAAAAATTTGGACAGTGAAACCATTGAAAGAATCGATTTCCTGATTAAATAGCAGTAGATTTCATTGGTGTTCGCATAACATTTGAATAATATTCGACCGCCAATTTTTACCGTCGAATTCATGTGCTGGAGTAACTTGCTGCTTTTATCAAAACACGCATTCTTCTCCTACTCCTACATTTTAGCCAGTGATAGTATACTCTAGCGATTTCAGCGCAATTACATTGAATTGTGTGGTAAAAATAATGCGCATAATATTCTGCCATATATCTAAATAAACATCCAAAATTATATATTATATTGCAGTGTTAAAATAGGGTCGCCGCTATTCCTCTGCCACTACGTCGCGAGCGGTGTGCGTCACGCCCACGTGGCAATTTCCGTCCCTAAAGGATAGCCCATTTCTTTTTCCGTGAATGTAAAAATAATCCTACTATATATAAAAGAGTAAGCAGTTGTGTATGTTCTTCCGTCTGTCCGTCCGTCTGTCCATCTTGCCTTTCGTAAACGTCGAGTAGTAGCCATACGGGTTCAGGCGAGGTGTCACCCACGTCGTGTTGAGAGGGGTCAGAAGACGTGTCGCCGATGTCACGCAAAGGGCGTCGGAGTTCCGAACATGTGTCATCGACGTCGTGAAAGCGAGCGTCCGAGTTCAGAAAAGGTGTCACCGACGTCGCTCAACAGGTGTCTGGGTTTAGAAGACATGTCACCAATGCAGCTCAAAGTACGTCCGGGTTGAGAGGAGGTGTCGCCGATGTCGCGAAAGGCCTGTCCGGATTCAGACGACGTGTCACCGATGTCGCGCCAGGGATTCCGGATTCAGACTACGTGTCAACGATGTTGAACAAAGCACGTTCGGCTTGAGAAGACATGTCACCGACGTCGTTCATCAGGTGCCTGGGTTCAGAAGAGGTGTCACCTATGTCGCGCAAGTCCGGATTCACACGACGTGTTACCAGTGAAGGTGGGAGCATTAATGGGGAACAGGTGAAGGATGGGGGCTCAATAAGGGGGACCGGTGAAGGGTTGACCAATAAAGGAGGGACCAGTAAAGGTGGGACCAGCAATGGGGATCGCTGAGAGGTCCAGTGAAGGGGAGGGAGGGCAGTTAAGGTGGGGGAGGGGTCCAGTGAAGGGGGATCGGTCAAAAAGAGTCCAGTGAAGGGGGATCGGTGAAGAAGGGACCAGTAATGGGACCGGTGAAGGGGGAGTGATCCAGTGAAGGAGGACCGGTAGAAGGTTGACCAGTGAAGAGGGACCAGGTGAAGGGGGGGGGGGTGAATTTCAGTGAAGGGGGACCGGTAGAAGGTTGACCAGTGAGGGGGACTATGTGTCGCCCGATCAATGTCGCCACAGTAAGTGGTGTCGCGTCGCTCGGCGTCGAAGCATAAACGGGGCCCTAAATGAAGTCTTATTTAATGCTCCTCTTTTCCACTAAAGGGCCACGGTAGGAGCAGAAAACAAAGGTTCGTCTGAAGGAAGTGGCGAAACGAAGCTTTCTCCTAGTTTTCTTTGATCTTCTCCTCTCTCCTCTATTTTCATCTCCTCTCTCGAGATATTTTACAATTGTTTCCTTCCTTGCTTTTCTCGTTTTTTCTATTAACACTAGGCTCTTTTGAGTGAGCAGTTGTATTGCTTCAAAAAGCAGCCAAAAGTAGAGAGCACTTATAACAACCACTCTTTTCCCTTCCACAACTCGACAACATTCTTGAAGATCAAGCACAACACCCGGTTTCACAAACACAAACACTCATGGGTAAAGGTGCATGCATCATAGAAGACAAACGGCACCATAAAAGGATCTTTCGAAAAGGATAATGCCGCCTTTTCGAACAATTCTTCCAGTCACTCAGACGAAGGTTTACGGATAGTTCGACCATGAAGTGGAGTTGTATCGCGGGTCGGGTGCTTGCGATCTTACGTCCACAGACTTGATTATGCCCAAGTCGTAACATGCAGCGTCGTAACGATTCCACGTTTTCACGCTTCATCAACACTGGTCACCGACAACAGCCGAATGCAAGACACAGCAATTTCTTTTTTTTTTCAACCGCACCACTTGATCCTTGCTGGACATCATCGTTCGACCTGCTTCAGCCTTGGAGCGGCGACCTTAGGAGGCACGTTGCTGTGTGGCAACACTCTCGTACGGTACCTCGCTTTTTTGCCGCTTCCATTTGCTTCATCGAAAAGGTACGCGCTTCCTATGGCCTCGTATAGTCACTTGTTTCATTTTGAAAACCATGGCGAGGCGTCTCTCTCTTAAGAATGAGAACGATAATCCCAAACGTTGAGCTTCACGCACGCATTTTCACTTATTTTGTCGAATGGCGTGCGTGCGTGCGTGCGTGCGTGTGTGTGTGTGTGTGTGTGTGTGTGTGTGTGTGTGTGTCTGTGTGTGTGTGTGTGTGTGTGTGTGTGTGTGTGTGTGTGTGTGTGTGTGTGTGTGTGTGTGTGTGTGTGTGTGTGTGTGTGTGTGTGTGTGTGTGTGTGTGTGTGTGTGTGTGTGTGTGTGTGTGTGTGTGTTTCCGTCACAACTGGAGGGCGGAAAGCCGTATTGGGGATACTCAACGAATGATGGCGCAATCAGCAGCGGCCAGAAACTTTAGCCCTACGGGTAATCGAGGACGCTGAACACGAATCTGAAGTTTTGAAGCATCGATCGCCATCAATTGATACTGGTAAATTAACAGATTTTTGTGGATGTCGTTCATTTTCTTGATTTTCTTCTAACTTGCTCCAATCGGCATAGTTAAGATGCCCTTCTTGACGGAACCGTGACACAGGTGGCAGCTACAATTGATGATGTGAAGCTATTAAAACGGCGAAGCCGTTAAGAAGCCCTCAATGCGGCCGAGATGCCTTTCTAACGGCTTATCGCGAACGCGAGTAGAGAAAAAAGTGGACTTCCGTAGCACTTTATGTTTCTTTAAGCTCATGTAGGATAATTCTTGCTCTAGACCACATTTTCTCATACAACAATTTGCTGTGTTTCCCATAGGCTTGAGATGTTGACGCCGACAAGGCAGGAATGTGTGAGACGGCGGCTGCGACCGCGTATATATGTCGCCTGCTCGGCACCGCACGGTGCTTCGAGCTTTTTGCTCGTCTTATTTTCCTCTATTTCACTTTTATCGATTTCTCTCTTCTGTAGCATCTAGGAATTTCAGGGTAGGAAGGTGCATTTTTTGTAAGGGTGCATTAAAGGTGCTTAAGCTGAGTCACTTTCTTACTCATCATCGGCAGATTGCTTTCTGGTGTATTTTCGTGCATATTTTATTATTTCTATTACAATAAACGTTTAATTACCCAAGTTTGAGTTTGAGGTAATCCGCGTGGCAGTTCTCCACTGAGGTACCGATCGCATATGGTGCATCGGTAACCAATCTGAAGCCGCGGTCGAATTAAGTACCACAACCAAGGAGCGATTCATCATCCGTCTCACGGATCCAGGTGGGCACTTGAGGAAAACCTTGCAGTGCATGTTCAACGCTTCAAGTGTCGTCTTCTGAGTGTTCCGTGCATTTCGAAAAAATCAATCACATATCCTTCTCCCTACTAACCCTTATCGGAGCTCGTGATCTAGTAAGGTCTGGCGTCCTCGCGAAGGCAAATATCGATTCTACGTACGGATTGATTCGCACTAGGGATGGCAACCACTCTGAGAGCAAGAAAAGGGGTTTTAACGAGGCATCACAACACGATGTCCCAACTGCTGCTCCAATATGGACCCCTAGGGGAAGATGCACTTTTGGAATCCGAAGTGCAACCAAATAGCGATCTTCTTGCCCAGTTGACAAAGGCTGAGATGCAAATAAAGTCACGGCAAGGAGCATACGAGAAAGCTTTAGATGCCTTCACCGAGGCCGTTGACAAACTCGATGAAGATCTTACAGAGGAGGAGGAGAAGAAGATCATAAACACATAGAGGGCGCAGAAGAAACTATTTCGGAAGCGGAAAATGTGCTTCTAAGGATACAAATTAACAAGCAGCGCTTGTTAGATCAAGGACGCTCAGCTAACTCAGTGCATGAAGCCTCAGCAGCTTCTTCAATGCGCATTGAGTTGCCAAAAATACCCACTCCAGAATTCAGTGGAAAAAATTGGCAGTGGGACAATTTTTGGCAACTATTCGACGCCACTGTGCATTCACTGCCAATTCCAGAACTGCAAAAATTTAACTATCTCCTCAGTGCATTGAAAGGCGAAGCCAAAGCTTCAGTTGCACGATTCCAAGTCACTTCCTCCAACTACAGCACGATAGTGGAATACTTGAAGGAGAAGTACGGCAACACTCAAAAAATAGTTACGTCTTTGCATGAGCAGCTAGAGAACTGGACTGCAAAGGGTTCTAAGCTTAAGGATCAACGAGAGCTTTTTGTTCAATTGTCCGTCATAACTGCCCAACTACAAAGCAAAGGCGAGTCTTTGGAAAGTCCTTGGCTCTTGTCAAAGGTTCTATCCAAATTCGCAGAGCCGATCCAGCGAAGAGTGCTCAAGGAGAAGGTTACCTTACCGCAGTCAGAGAGCTGGACGATGCAAAAGCTCATGACAACTCTGGACGTCGTTCTCAAGCAGGAAGAAGAAATAGAGCTTGAGATGCCAAAAAAGCCTTCTCATCAACAGCAATTAAAGGAAATGGGAAGAACCGAATATAACCCAAGACAACGGACCCCATTCTGCTTCTATTGTGGCGACACGGAGCATTGGTCAGTAGCATGCACCAAAATCACTCAACCTAAAGCCAGGTTAGAGCACCTAAAGAAGAATCAACGGTGCATTTGCTGCGGCTCTAAAAACCATCCTTAGGCTCAATGCAAAGGTAGAGGGTGCTTAAAATGTGGAAAAAAGCACCATACTTCAATATGCTTTCGTTCAAGCACCGAAACTTCATCAGCCCTTTCTCCGTCCTACAGCAAAAGTGCAGTAGACAAAAAGAAGGATGAACGAAGCAGAACCTCACAGGTGCGACACAACCTAATAACGCGTGAGGAGGAAAAAACCACCGCGCTCCAAGCCAGCGAGGACAGTGAACACTTGACTGTAATGAACGTAAAGGATAATTCTACTCAGGAGCGACGAGGAGACGTATTCCTTTTAACGGGAACAATGAAAACTTTACATCCACGCACTCACAAGCTTATGGAACTTCATGTTCTCCTAGATACTGGAGCAGACTGTTCTTTCATCGATGCTAAATTGGCTAAGGAACTAGACCTACCAATTCAAGGCACATCTACGATGACACTAAGAACTTTCGGATCACAGCATCCGAAGAAAGTTCAGTGCATAACTACGTCGATGTGCATCTGGGATGTAGAAGGTGTGCAGCATCAGCTCCAGTTGTACACCCACGACAACCTCTCCAGGAACCTTACGGGAGGAAAGCTTGATAAGAAGGATCTGCAATTTATCCAGAAACGGCGGATACGAATGAGTCTACCTGCTGAAAGCAGACTGTGTTCCCCAACGGTACTCATTGGGTGCGACCAGCTTTGGAAGTTCATCAAGTTCGAGGCTCCACAGCTCAGCCTTCCATCTGGACACGACTGGACACGACTTCTTGTGCCGACACGCTTTGGGTACATGATATCTGGACGTCGACTCCAGCGGGCCGAGCAACGCACGGACTCGCGTAACTCATCGGTGAACGTAATTGAGTCTGCGGCAGGTCTCGAATCATGGGAAGAGCATTGGAACGTCGGACATCATGACGTAAAAGAAGAATTTTGTGGTCCAGAAAAGGAGGAAAAGGAAAAGACAAACGCAAAAGTACTAGCCAGCTTTAACAACTCTATTGAAAAAGGCAAAATGGCTACTTTGCGCGACTTTCTTTCAAGACGGACCATGAACCACTGCCAGACAACAGGGCGCTCGCAGTTCACCGCTTCTCACATGTGTTTCGGAAATACAGGAGCGATCCAGGATTACTCAAACAGTATCATGATGTCTTTCAAGACCAGTTGCAGAAGAGCATCTTAGAGGAAGTACACGAAGCAAACGATGTCATTGGAAAAAAGAAACACTACACCCCTCATCAGCCAGTTATAACTCCGGAGAAGGACACCACCAAGTTTATGGTAGTGTTTGACGCGTCAGCGCACTACAAGGACTGCCCATTCCTAAACGACGTCGTGCATCAAGGTCCAACCATGCTTCCAAAATTGTATGGCATCCTACTACGATTTCGCACAGGAAAACACGTTCTCCTCTCAGACGTCGAAAAAGCCTTCCTCCAGGTACATCTTCATGAAAACGACAGAGATTTCACAAGATGTCTATGGGTGAAGAACATCGCCGAACCACTCTCCGAGGATAACCTTATGGTATACAGATTCACAAGAGTGACATTCGGAATCAACGCTTCACCATTTCTCCTAAGTGCAACGATCCTGTTCCATCTACAAAGTCACGTTGAAGACAACACATTGGCCAAAGAAATCGCGTGGAATCTTTACGTGGACAACCTATTTCTGCAAACAGATGCTGTGGCTGACGGCGTCCAGAAGTACAGAGATGTCAAGAATATCTTTAACGACATCGGCATGAACTTGAGATGCTTTGTTTCAAACACCAAGGAGATTATGGACTCCATATCTCCATCGGACCGTTCCCCCAATCTCTGTCCGAAAGTGCTAGGCATACAATGGGACTCCGCCTCCGACAGCTTCAAACTGGAAGTGAACATGGATACTACAGGCTTCATCAGTAAGCGTACAATTGCTCAACAAATAGCATCTATCTACGATCCGCTCGGATGGTTCATTCCCCTCATGATCAAAGCAAATCATTTCCAACAAATTTTATGGAAAGAGCATTATGAATGGGACGAACCTCTAAGCGATACCCACAAACAGCATTGGATCAGTATCGTAAACGAGCTGTCAGGATTTGAGAAGCGCGTGTCGAGATGCATCACGCGATCAACAGTTTCGCACACCTTGGTTACCTACTGTGATGCAAGCTCACTAGCAATGACTGCATGCACATACCTAACCAGCGAGGAAGACTCCAACTTCCTAATGGCCAAGTCAAAAGTGACTGACATTAGACGCCTCACTACGATACCAAAAATGGAGATGAATGTCGTGACAATTGGTGCAAGACTGACTCTCAACGTCTTCTTGAGCTTGAAGTCTTCAATAACCATTTCCAAAGTCATCGTTCTGACGGACTCCGAAGTAGCCTTAAAGTGGCTTAAGTGTTCACAACAACGCCAAACCACAGGGCTATTTATCAAAAATCGAGTGCGGGAAGTGCATAAAGTGTCGCGTTCGCTGGAGGACATGGATGTAGAAGTATTCTTTGGCTACATAGACACAAGATGGAATCCAGCTGACGTCGGTACACCTGGTGCACTAGCGGAGAATTTTGCTTCACATGTTTGGTGGAAAGGCTACCCGCTTGACACCATTCGTTCTGAAAGATTCGCGTCAACCCTCTTCCAAATCCCAAAAGAGGAAGAAGTGGAAGACAACGAACCTATCTCAGTGCAAGTGAATGTTGCTGAAGGTCGAAAAGCGAACTTGAGGATATTCTCGACCTCACTCGATACAGCACCAAGGCTAAAGCAATAAGAGTCTTGGCATATGTCATACGCTTTTTGAGACGCATCGCATTCCGATTATCAGAGAGACTACGCGAACGTCTATGGAAAAAATTTCCGTTCCTCAAATGCTCAGAAAACGCCGATTATTTGACCACCTCGGAAATCAAAGATGCTCACCGTGCATTCATCATAAACCACCGGGCTCTTCATATTGGCGCTCAATACAAAAAAGCTGTCCAAAAACTTAAACTTGAAGGAAGACGACGACGGCTTGCTAAGAGCATATGGACGACTCAACAATTCGGAATTAGGAAAATCCTTGTTGTTCCAAACACAGAACTTTGCCGGCTCATCGTGCAAGAAGCTCATGGACATTTCTACCGCAGCACGAACCACACTATAGCTGAAGTACGACAGCAGTACTGGATTCCTCGTCTGCGAGGAGAAGTAAAGAAGTGCATACGTTCATGCGTTCCATGCCAGAAAATCAACAACTTGCCCTATAAGTACCCAAGGATGCCGAACTTGCCTTCCCAAAGAGTGATGAAGTCTCGACCATTCCAGCATATAGGGCTTGACTACTTCGGACCACTGCACATATACGAAGAAAGCAAGCAACGTGCGGAAGTGTATGGGTGCATATTCCCCTGCTCAGTAACTCGCCTAATACATCTTGATGTCGTATCGGATGGAACAACAGAGAAATTTCTGAATGCCTTCCGACGGTTTGTTGCTCGTCGGGGAAAGCCGCAAACAGTTACCTGCGACAACGCGCCTACCTTTATTCTCGGAAGCCAGATCATCAACAGCTGCTTGAAAGAGAAAGCGGATGACTTACTTAAAGAGATGAGCGGTAAACTTATTGAATCTAAGCACATAACTCCATACTCACCCTGGAAAGGTGGCTTCTACGAACGCCTCATCAAGTCAGTGAAGCATGCACTATTCAAATCTGTTGGAAAACGCATTCTCACAAGAGAGCAACTGCATACACTCTTAGTTGAGATCGAGAGATGCATCAATAGCAGGCCTCTTACGTATCAGGAAGACAACATCGAAGACGGGCTACTACCTCTTCGTCCCATCGACTTCCTTCAACGAAATATTGACCTAACATTACCGTTGGGATTCTCTGAGGAGGACGAAAGGGATCCTACATACCTGCCCTCGAGTGAATCTGCAAGCTTACAAACTCAACGCCAAATTCAGAAAGCTCTTAAATCCTCCTGTGCTTTCACGGAGCACTATTGGAAGATCTGGAAGGATCAATATCTAAAATCACTCCGAGAGCAGCACCGCCAGAGCATCAATAACAAGGCAGGATGTGCAAAAATACCGCGCATCGGAGAAGTAGTTCTACTCAGTGATCCTGTTCTAAAGCGCAACCAGTGGAAAATGGGCAGAATCGTGAAAACAATCGCAAGTGGTGATGGAGCCGTATGTGAAACAGAGGTGATTCACAATAGAAAGGTGCTTCGCCGACCAGTCTGTCAACTATTTCCACTGGAAATCAGAAGTGACGACAACAGTGCAACCAGCCAAGAGCAAACTCTTGATGACCAACAGATGAAGAAGCCAACAGAACCCTTCAGAAGGTACAACCTTCGCACGAGGAAAGCAACCGTGCAACTGACAAGGAATTCGACACCAGACAGCACTACATCTACCAGATCGACGAGGACATGGCCACTTTCTCTCTACGTGAAAATGGCTCTAACTCTTATCCTGATAAACACCGTCAATGGTCAAGCGAAAAACGATCAGATGTTCAAGGACATAGATCGCCATAAAACCAACTACTCAATCGAATGTAACCCAAAAGGAGTATATTTTCATGCTCCTGAAATCCAGGAATACGAGCTTTGCGTTAAGAGCTACTATATGAATGGGAAAATACCTCCAGTGCATCAACTTCTGCGTCTACCACCTGAAGAATGCTCTACGATTACGAAGCAAATTGGAAGTTCAAAAGCGGGAATAGGTACTTCGCATTGGAAATGAAATGCCCTGCGCAGTCTTATTGTGCTTCAATAGACTGCACCATCTGTTCCGCGAACATCCTAAATCCAGAATGTTGGCCGCTGGCAGCTATTTTTGGACTAGGTGCATCACTTTATGCTATCATAGCCTTGTGCTATATGATATGCTACGTACCTGTGACTATTGGACATCCGCTCAGAATTATACTGCGAGGAGCATGCAAAACATTATCCACGTCGGCGTGGTGCATACTCATGTGCATCCGATACTTCATGCTTCATGTCCTGCGCAAGGATCAGCGGCATAGATCTTCAAGAGTCCTACAGGCATTAGCCGTTGTGTGCCTTATCCAAGGTGCATGTTCGTGTCAGTTAGTCAACATCTTCTCCCACCATCTGCAAAACTGCCGGGTGAAAGAAGAACGGACTGTATGTGACATGGAAGTCGCATCAGTTATCAAAATTAACCCATTCAAACAAGAGGCATGTCTGAAGTTCCGGCGAAACGACTCTGATATCTGGGACGTAAGACTCTCCTGGAAAGGACTGAATCTCCACTGCAACCAGGAGTCATTGCTGTACACACGGAAAGTAGAACAGAAGGTCATCGACAGTAAAAGATGCCCACATATGGGTTCGTGCATTGGAAACAAGTGCGCAGACGTCAATGCTTCAAGCCTGCTTCCAGAATTAGCCGTAGGAAACTCCTATCCCGGAATTACAGGATGCATAGAATCCTGTGGAGGACCAGGCTGCGACTGCTTTTATCTAAGCTCTGGTTGCCTATTCTACAGGATATACGCAGTACCGAAGGACGACGAAGTATACGAGATCTTCAGATGCATCACATGGAAAGAGATCGTCAAACTTCGTCTTGATATAACTGACGTCAGAAGCAAGAAATTGCGCAGCTACGTGCTCAGTGTGCATCCGAACGTGCCACAACATGTGCACAATATGGACGTTACAGTGAGTTTAATCTCACCAGGATACTATCTCAACGGTAGGTCGGAACGGCGCAAGTGTTGTATATGGGCAGAACCGCCTCTCTCTGGGTAGTAACAAACTGCAGGTATCTCGACCCCAATACAACTCTGCGCAGAGTTAGGGCGACGGAAGTCGCGGGTTGGCGTCTGTTGATTCGCGTGCTCCACAGCTGACGGACGCGCGCGGAATGAGAGCTCGCTTGCGCCGCCAATTGCAGTGCTCAGGTGGCGTAGTAGGGAAGAGCTCGGGCTCGTAAACGCGGAGTCGGGGGTTTGGATCTTGCAGAATGCGTGCGTTTTGCACTTTTGCAAAGTACATGTTTATCATATAGGTAATCCACCTAGGGGTATTATAGTGTGTTATAGAGCTTGTTCACATATAACATATGCTTCAAACTACAGATTAGCTAAAATGTTCACTTCTGTGTGTCACTTATTTTAAGCCTATTTTGTGTCAAGCTATAGTTACGTAACGATAGATATTTGGTGGCACTAGTTAAAAGATCTGACTCCACCGACAAGACTTCGGTCAAAAAAAAATTCTGCTGAATCTTCGTTTAGGGAGGTTATTTGGTGTGCTGATCACGAATCTGACATCCGTTTTTCACGATTCGGCTGAATAATGTAGATACAGGAAGGCACCGAATTACATTCTTAAAGTTTCTGCCGGTGACGGCAGGTAGAGACAAAATCGTGAAAATTGGATGTCAGATTCGTGATCAGCACCCCAGATAACCCGCCTAAACGAAGTTTCAGCGAAAACTTTTTTGACCGAAGTCTTGTCGGTGGAGTCGGAACGTTTTACTAGTGCCACCAAATATCTAACTTCACACAAAATAGGCTTAAAATAAGTGACACACAGAAGTGAACATTTTAGCTAATCTGTAGTTTGAAGCATATGTTATATTGTAATAAACCTGCCCCTCAGGTTTATTCACGTGTAGATCATACGGCCTCTTCGGCCCTTACATAACAAAACACTGGTAACATAACAATTTTATTAACAATAAAGGCGCATATGGACGGTAACTAGGGGCTACGGATGCATGGCCGGGGTGGGGGGGGGAGGAGAGAAGGAACTTCTCAGGGGCGGGGAGGCGCCGGAGCCGACACTACACGGCCTCCGATCAGACTAGGACGAACCCCGCAGCGTTCGTAGGGGTGCTTTTATATCCTTCAGCCAGTGGGATGAAACAACGGCTGTCACTGTTACAACATGCTGAAGACACTCGAGAGTTGATTCCGAATAAATGCCTACGCTCATTACATCCTACCCTATTTGGAAGTCCCTGTCCCCAGGGACTGAAAGGTGGAGAGAATTTTGTGAATTCTGTCATACGGAGCGCACTGTAGCGAGCACTTTTCTTCCGATCACATGTTGGCATTCGTGGCATCTTTCCATTCCAGTCTAGAGTGAGAAGACGCATAATAGATACCTGTCGTAAATGTCGTTCCTCACTCGTTTGGAAGAGCTTGATGAATATCATCGTCAGGAATAGCAGATCAGTCGATGTAGTTGAGGTGAAGAAGGGATAGGCGATTATGATAATTATTATCTTCAGCCATGGAGTGAGTAGACAGTGGAGGTGTGTGGAAGAGAAATGTTTCGGAGGGAGTGGGGGAGGGGGAACGGGCGGTACTATTAGTGAAAGTGTAACTTGAAGCAGTTGCCTCCAGTGGGGTGGTCCTCGATCGGTAGAGCTATAGTTTGCGACCGGAGCGACTTCGTTGATTGATGTGAGACTGAGTATTGGGGATGGCAAAAATAGCAGAGAAAAAATGGAGAACAGGAGCGGCTCTCTGCGGGCGCGCGCCTGTCTATTCAAAAATTTCTTATTGTAATGCTACGAGATTGGGAGAGTGGCCTTCTATTATTGGGTGCAAAGCAGTTGGTCGGTGGATAAGATTAATTGCACGTAGGGCACGATGTGGAGTTACGCAAGTATTGGGCTGTAACACGGCAATGTGAATGTTCGCAGGATCTATTCCTAGGATAAAAAACTGGGCTTATGAAGGCAGCTGCCGTGTAAAAACGATTGCGAAAGACGCACGGAAGAAGAGATATTAATAGAACATAGATTATAGCGCTATGAGGAACTAAAAGGATGATGCTGTATTTTCTCATTAGTAATTAATTTTTTAATGTGTGACATTCCTTAGAATTCTAAAGTTTTTCTGCATTAATACCTGGGAGAATTTGAACATTACAGCGCTTATTCCGGCACCATCATTATTCAATGAATAACTTTTATTGCACGAGGTGTGGTGCGGCCTGGCCAGGACTTCATTTGTTGCTCAGAAATAAAGATATGAGATTTAATTCAATTTCTGGTTAGCCTCGTGCTAGAGGGAGCAATTCATGCGCTTCTACTTCGTATAAGACGAAGGAAAAAGAGGAGAGGTTTTTTTGCACATTAGAGGTGGGAATGTCACAAATTTAGTTTTCGCACAAAATATTGTGATTTTGGCGCATCAACGAATTAGTTGGAAGAATTTTGACCTACTAAAATAGAAGGAGTGGTAAGGGGAGGAGTTCGTTCATTAAGGTTTATTTTAAAACCCTAGCCGGGACCTCCATGTAATAAACCTGCCCCTCAGGTTTATTCACGTGTAGATCATACGGCCTCTTCGGCCCTTACATAACAAAACACAGGTAACATAACAATTTTATTAACAATAAAGGCGCATATGGACGGTAACTAGGGGCTACGGATGCATGGCCGGGGTGGGGGGGGGGGGAGGAGAGAAGGAACTTCTCAGGGGCGGGGAGGCGCCGGAGCCGACACTACACGGCCTCCGATCAGACTAGGACGAACCCCGCAGCGTTCGTAGGGGTGCTTTTATATCCTTCAGCCAGTGGGATGAAACAACGGCTGTCACTGTTACAACATGCTGAAGACACTCGAGAGTTGATTCCGAATAAATGCCTACGCTCATTACAATATGTGAACAAGCTCTATAACACACTATAATACCCCTAGGTGGATTACCTATATGATAAACATGGACTTTGCAAAAGTGCAAAACGCACGCAGTCTGCAGGATCCAAACTCCCGATCCCGCGTTTACGAGCCCGAGCTCTTCCCTACTACGCCTCCTGAGCACTGCGCTTGGCCACGATACGAGCCCCCATCCCGCGTGCGCCCATCAGCTGTGGAGCACGTGAATCAACAGGGCGCCAACCCGCGACTTCCGTTGCCCCTAACTCTGCGCAGAGTTGTATTGGGGTCGAGATACCTGCAGTTTGTTACTACCCAGAGAGAGGCGGTTCTGCCCATATACAACACTTGCGCCGTTCCGACCTACCGTTGAGATAGTATCCTGGTCAGTCCCACCACTTCCAGTTCTGGAACAATTCTTCATTTCGTCACAAACCCGAACTGCTATCTGGAACAGGCAGCAGGAGCCAATTCTTCGTTGCCAGTCTGAAAAGGAAGCCGAGATGCTGCAATGTGTAATGGGAAGTGACTGCGATTGTACAGCTGCGGAATCTCAAGTCATGTGCAGGTGCAAGGAAGATCCAGTTGAGAGCAGCTTCCACAACATTAGCAACGTTCTTCCTATGAACTATCAACAAGTCCGATTTACGAATCACCCACACTATGGGATTGTAGCCAAAGTAAACCAAGACATATCAGCCGAAGTCATTCTGAATATGAAGGATATCATCGACGACTCAGTCATCGAGGTCACGGATGAAATCTGCACAGTGGACAGCACTCACCTGAAAGGATGCTATCACTGCAACAAAGGAGCATTTGCTAAAATAACCTGCAAATCAACTACACAAGCAGTGGCAGCAGAAATCGTATGCAATGAAAGTAGTTATACCGTGCCATGTACTCCTTCTGGAGAAGTTTCCGAACTCAACTTCCTATTCAACTCAGCTAGGATTCGTGTCCAGTGCTCGCTTAAATGCGGAACGACGACGAATCACTTCGAAATCACGGGAATTTTGAAGCACGTGCACGGCTTCCAGGGAGGAATCATGCAGTATGTGCACCAGAACCACAACAACACTTCTGAGTTCCACTGGCCAGATATTAGCCACATTGTGGACATCTACCTACAGTGGTATAAAACACTCGTCATAACAATTGCGGCGGTAGCAGTAGCTATCCTTCTCAGCTATGTCTATCTTACGACAGCATGTGGACGTTTCTTTCGAGTGTGCATTTACATATTAACAAGAATCTTTGCATGCGCATGGAGAATGTTTACGTGTGTAGCATGCCTTTCCTTCAAGCATGTCGGTGCTCTCTTCACCACTTCACCTAAAGGAGGATTACAAAAGTTGATGTAAAACTTCTCTGATGTCTAACTGCATGAGAGGTGCATTGATCTACTGTTCAACCTCATTTTGCCAGTTTAGAGCATTCGTTTCGAACATGGACAACGACGCGAACGGACAGAAACGAAAGGCTGAAGAGCAGAAGCTGATAGACGAGATACGACGCAAACGAGCATGCGTGGAACGTGCTTCGAGCTTCCCATCAGAGAAGGATCTTCAGTCGAAAATCCGATATTTTGTGAGACTCATTGTTGACTATGTCCATTCTAATGATCTTGAGAACTCCTTTACTGAGCTACGGGGGACTAGACCCCAACTTTTCGCGAGGAGGGAGGCGACCCTCTACAAGTGTCGAGTGGAGATGGTGCATTTGCAAGCGGTCACTTTGATAGAAAGAATCCGTTCCGCTGCCGAAGCTCTATCGATGACCCACGAGCTCTACGGACTACTGGTCTTGGCGAGATGCGCATCGGAACGCTCCAAACGACACTTCTACAGAGAAGAGGAAAAAGGAGTCTCGATAGAGCCCTCCTTTACCGCTGACTTCGTTCGCAAAGAGCTTGAATTTCTCTCGGATTTGGTGCACAGAGTAGCAGCTGAAGTAAGAGAAGCGGAGTTGCAGATGGAGAGCGAAAGTCACGAGGGACCACTTGAGGAAGTCAACGAGCTGATATACGAGCTCAGAAGGGACCTCGCGGAAAGGTGCCTGGTGCTGCAAGAGCAGGTGAACAAGCAGGGTGACGAGATTAAGCAAGCAGTGCAAGTCGTCAACAACGCAGGTGGCTCAGTGGAGGTGCAGAAACCTGACAAGGACAAAAACGGTGCTGTCGAACCAGACAGAGCCGAAGAAAGACAGCGTCCAGAGGTGCATTCCGATAAAGAAGCCGAAGAGGACTTGCTGGACTTGTACGACGATGGAGGCGGTCAGCAGTCGAACGCATGAGGTCGACTACGCAGAGAAGCATAGAGAAGAAATAAGAAAGCGGATGGCAGAACTGCGGATCGAAATCGAGAGCTTGCAGTACGTTCCGAAGCGCAAGTTCCTTCAGCAAGTGACAATGAGACCAGAGGAGCGATTCCTCAGATGCGGATTCTGCTTTGCGAAAGGAGAACACTACAGTGACATGTGCCCGGACGCCCCTTCTGTAAAGACTCGGAAGGGGAGAATCAAGTATCGCTTCTGTCTGGATACACTTCATGAAAGTAACCGGTGCAAGAAAAAAAGAAAGGCGTGCAACTACTGCAATTCAATCGATTACCACACGGCCTTGTGCGACTTACTGGAGCAACTAGCGGACTTATGGTTAGAAATGGAGTACGACGAGTTGCGGAACGAACTGGAAATGATCGACGACCACTACGGACCATCGACCTCAAGCCGCCGGGAATAAAACGCGAGTAGAGAAAAAAGTGGACTTCCGTAGCTCTTTATGTTTCTTTAAGCTCATGTAGGATAATTCTTGCTCTAGACCACATTTTCTCATACAAGAATTTGCTGTGTTTCCCATAGGCTTGAGATGTTGACGCCGACAAGGCAGGAATGTGTGAGACGGCGGCTGCGACCGCGTATATATGTCGCCTGCTCGGCACCGCACGGTGTTTCGAGCTTTTTGCTCGTCTTATTTTTCCTCTATTTCACTTTTATCGATTTCTCTCTTCTGTAGCATCTAGGAATTTCAGGGTAGGTAGGTGCATTTTTTGTAAGGGTGCATTAAAGGTGCTTAAGCTGAGTCACTTTCTTACTCATCATCGGCAGATTGCTTTCTGGTGTATATTCATGCATATTTTATTATTTCTATTACAATAAACGTTTAATTACCCAAGTTTGAGTTTGAGGTAATCCGCGTGCCAGTTATCCACTGAGGTACCGATCGCATACGGCTGGTGATGAAATAATATGCGTCAGGTGGAGGAGAGTAATCTGTGGCCGTATTCATAAACGTTCCGGGAACGTTCAAGGCTTCCCGCGGGAAGCGACCGGGCCGGGAGGCAAAAGTTCGTATTCACGAACATGCCGGGAAGCAACGGGAGCCTCCCGCGCCGATGGCGGGAGGATCCCGGCCTACCCGCACTCAACCGGTCGGGAAAAAGCCGTCAATGAGGTGGTGTGTTGAATCGCAAGCAATAGGATTTCGATGACGATTTTGCTATCGAAAGTCGTCTTCACGGGGGGTTATCTTCGCCATATGTCTCCTAACGTCTTCCTGGGCTATCTTCTGGGGAGGGGGGGGGAGGTCCGGATTCTGTCGCTTACTTGATTGGAAAGAAGTCACATAATTGATCTGAAACATTGACAATGAGTGGCTCTTTCGTCGGATGCGTCACGCACTCTATTTCTACGCGATATTGCGATATCACTTCTCATCCTTTTCCGTTGTCAGTCGGTGGACATTTTACGAGCACGTTCTGCGTGGAAAAGAAGACATCGTCAGCGAAATAGGATTGAACTTCGTAGTGAACAACAACAAAATAAAAATATAACTGAAGGCATGTGTAAAATTACAAATTATTTCTTCAATAGTAAAGTAGTCCAAATTATGAAAAAGTGAGTAAAGTAAAAGTAAAAGTATGCAAACTGTTATCACAACCTTCAGCCTCAATCCTTCAGCCATTTTTTCTTTTAGTCTGTCTTCGTCTCATATTTAGAGAATATGGAGGAACACTTTAACCTAATGGTCACACTTCCAACGCCGTGCGGTACGTCCTGGGTGCGCCGTGCACGCAGAGATATGGTAGAAATCGAAGAAAAGAGTGGAAGGACAGAAGGTCACGAAGGTGACTACACCAACAACGGGCATTCCCAAACGGCGATCTATGAAAAGATGTGGACACCAAAGGAAATGTAATCTCGCATATTATATGCAACTGTTTCGACTTTTAAAGACGTTCGAAAGTCAGACACGCTGACGTATGGGCCAAATCATCGAGGATGTCCTCAGGATGGCAAAGCTTGTACGATGCGTTTATGAGACCTTTTAAACAATGAACTGCCCATCGGCTTGTCCCGCATGTCATGTCACACTGCTTCGATTATATTACTGATCGTGAGAGCTGGAGGGTGTAGGGTATCCTAAGAATAATCTTAACATGCTGTATAGTGCTGACTTTCTACTACTCTTCGAGGTTCCACGGCTGCAGTGTGTTCCATTTAATTACTTGCGGCAAAGGTACCCTTTCAGTCATAGGATAGAGGATAAAGGGAGAAGGCGATTCCAGCTGATAATGGTGGTGCGTTTGTATTGCTAGAACTTTGGTCTTCTTTATTAAAAATTTAAATTGTACAGCTATAAATTACATCCAATTAACTTCCCATGGCGCGTATTGCAAAACATGCGGATTCAAAGAGCTTTTGCTAAAATTATTCTTAGAATACCCTGGGGTATAGACAAAAGTAGGTGAATAGGAATTGAATGAGTCTTGTCTACCTGCAAGAGTGGAATATCAGCATTTCAATTGCTTCTATAAGGTCATTTAGGTTGCTTTACGCATCCATCCTCGTGTTTGGCCTCTTTGACTTCAAAAAAAGGAAAAGTTTTAAATTGTAATTTGTGCAAATCTATAAACTGATCTAAATCTAAAATCACCACCTATATATAAAAGAGTTTGTCCGTGGAGTGATCTAGCCTAAGGGGGCGTTCAGAACGTTCGCGTGGCGACGCGAAGCTCACTGTCGGAGCGACGCGATCATCGCGTCGCTCCGACAGTGAGCTCACCTGGAATCGCACCGTTATGAACGGCACGCGATTAACATCTGAACATAATCTCCAACATCTCATCATAATCCACCCCATATCATAGCAACACTTCGCGTCGCCCCGTCGCGAGGTGTTCATAGCTGTTCTGCAGCGAACACCTTATCGCACGCAATTATCAGCATCGCCACGCGATGAAGATATCGCCCCATTTGCAAGCAGCGATGAACTCATCGCGGGGCGATGCTTCTCTCTTCACCCACAGCTCGCATCAGTCTATGCGAGCGTGAAGCAGGTATACAACTTTATAAAGTAATTTTTTAAATTCAGGTATCTGCTGCTGAGATCGAGGATCACAGAAAACCTCCAGTAACGGTTATTTCTGGTAAGTTTTTTCTATGTTTTCTACTATCTCGGTTCAGAAGAAATCTAATTTGTTCTAAGATTTTTCTCTAGCTTTAGGATATACTTTGTAATAAATTGTGTTCTATACAAGGGGGCTTGTGGGGGAGCCACCAACCAGACCTTTGGCAGCCGCTAGGACGCTGAACGCCTGGTTAAATTTATAATAGGAGTCATGCGGAAATTTCTGTTTGAAATTGTTTTTTTTGTTCTGTTTGAAATTTTCGGAGATTCAAAGCTTTTTTCATGTTTAGCTGACGTAACGAAGGAGGAAAACCCTGATACGTGCTTTATAGGCCCGAAAAGAAACCGGTAAGCATTTATGATTCGATTTTTTAAATATATAGTAATTTATTTGTGTATGTCGTACACTTTATAATTGGACTCAAATAGACCTTTGTTGAGTTAGTAAGTATGTAAGTGTTCTTCTCATGTTAAAGTGGCTTTGCTTTGGCTGAGTGCTATCGCTGAAGCCAGAGGAACAATATAAAAACTTCGAAAGCTTTTGACGATTCTCATTGCAGGCATGTCCGAATTGTACAGGAAGTTGTTTTTGAATGTTCTCCAACGGCAATGAAGACTCTGTAAATACAAAGGGTGAATATATTATTCTCATAGTTTTGTATGCAATAATCTGGCTGTTTAAAGGTTTATGGCTCCAGGTACCAAAAAAGTAATGGACGTAAATTATATCAGAGAAGGAACTCAAATTGTAATGAACAATGTAATAAACAAATTTGTGAGAGAATTGTTCATTACAGTTTGAGTTCCTTCTCTTATATAATTTACGTCCATTACCTTTTTGGTACCTGGAGCCATAAACCTTTAAACAGCCAGATTATTGCATACAAAACTATGAGATTAATTTACTCACCCTTTGTATTTACAGAGTCTGCATTGCCGTTGGAGAACATTCAAAAACAACTTCCTGTACAATTCGGACATGCCTGCAATGAGAATCGTCAAAAGCTTTCGAAGTTTTTATATTGTTCCTCTGGCTTCAGCGATAGCATTCAGCCAAAGCAAAGCCACTTTAACATAAGAAGAACACTTACTTACTTACTAACTCAACAAAGGTCTATTTGAGTCCAATTATAAAGTGTACATCATATACAAATAAATGACTATATATTTAAAAAATCTAATCATAAATGCTTACCGGTTTCTTTTCGGGCCTAGAATGCACGTACCATGGTTCCCCTCCTTCGTTACGTCAGCTAATGATAATGTCGAATGATCTAACCTAAGTTAGGTACGCCGCATCACCCACAGCGAGAGCGGTAGGGTGATCTAACCGAAGTGAGATACGCCGCATTATCCACTGCGAAGGCGGTTGATGATCTAACCTGAATGAGGTACGCCTCATCATTCACAGCGGGGGCAAATTTTGCTGTTGAACGTGGGATGTTGCTGCAGCAGGGGAAACGCAGCGCTTTACTGCTTAACACAACAGCACATACGCGTGTTTCTGAGCGTCCAGATTCAGAAGCCGACTTCGTGCCATTAGTTTGAAAGGACTACAAAAGGGGTAAGAGTAGAAGGGTTGAGAACCGACGGCGATAAGAAGGCAACGACCAGGAGGAGAATCGTGATGGTCGATGGGGAAAGCAATGACGCAGGCCAGGAGGTGGCACCTAGAAGAGTTTAGGCAATACGTAGGGATCATTAGAGAGTTACCAATCAGGGTAGGGACAGTAAGGAGGATCAGCAAGGGGATCCATTACCATTAAGAGAGACCTTATTTAGAGGATGTGACACCGATGTCACGCAATGGGCGTTCGCTCGCCGTCGTCGTGTCGTGAGCATGGGAGGCCTACTTAATAGGGGTAGAGTAGTAGGGAGGATCCCGAGGGGGTGAGGAGGAACATACCTTGAAGAAGGAACCTGGAGGCGGGACCAGGACGGGGAACCAACAAGAAGGGAGCCGTAAGGGAATTCATACGGAGAAGAAGGAATCTGCCATTTACATAGCCTCGTCATGCTTGACACAGCGGCGACTGCGCGCGCTTCTGAGCTTCTTGATCCAGAAAACAGACCCCCCTACTTCGCGCAGCAAGCATCCTGATTCTGAATACGTGTCACCGACCGTGCCATGGGCATGGTAGGCCCACTAAGGGGACAATGGAGAGGTATGGGGGACCTCTACGGTGTACCAGGAGAGCGACCAGGAAGGAAAGGAAGAACCTGGAGGAGGGGCCAGGACGGGGAAACTAGCAAGAAGAGACCAGTAGGTGTCAGTAGTGGAAACAAAGAAGTGGGTGAATAGTTGGGATCAGGAAGGTGGGGGACTAAAGAGGGGAGGGAGGACCTGTAAAGGCGGACCTGCAATTAGACCCAGTAAGAAGAAACGAATAAGGGGGAACCTGGCTTCGGAAGACATGTCAACGACAACTTGAAACGCTAGCTGTTGAGCATGAGAACGATTGCGGAGGAGGAGCCTGGGACAGAAGTACTGCGCTGCACAAACCAATGACATTACTGGCCGGTCAGGAAAGACCGTCTATGATGAAGGTACCGAAGTGGTGAAGGGCTTGATACCAATAAAGCACGCACCAAGCCCTAGATGCCAGCGAATTTTATGTTTCACAATAACTACTTTCCATAGGTCAGTGATGCTACAAAGTCGCGCGAAGCGCGCAAGTGCGAGGCACGCCGTTAGGCGTGTCGGAGCACTTGTGATCTATAAACGAGTAGCTTCTTAAGCTCTCCTTGTCCTCTCCAGGCACTGAAGAAGGTTCTGCCGGAAGATCAGTCGAGTGGAGTGGCAAGAGATTGTATTACAAAATAATCTTGGTTTCCCTATTGGGGATCGTGCCACTTTTGTCCCCGACAAGTTCTTCAAAATACTTTTAAAATCGTAAGAGATGGCACATAACTTAACAGCTCATGAATTTCTGATATTCTGTTGAGATTCGAACAATTTCAAGCCAGTTTTTATTTTTGTTGCTTGTTCATTATTCGTTTTTCCGTTATCCGGCGAGTTTTAGGCAAAATTGTCCGTTAGCCGGGTCTTAAAATTTCGTTATTCGCTCATCCCTGGTTGAAACCCAGGCAATTTGAGAATTTGGTTCTTGAAATCTTGCAGTTTCCGCCTCCGCTGCGAATCTAACTCGCGCGTCGCGGTCGCTCCCGCTTCCCGGCGGATTATGAATACCTTCCGGGTTGCAGGAAGCCGGGAGTGGGATGCGGCGGGAGCGGGAAGGCATCGCCTGCTTTCCCGCTCCCGCCACGTCATGAATATGGCTACTGGAAGTATCCTTAGACGTGTTGCACAAGACGTATTAGGCCCCTGTTATACTCCCGCGGGAGCATCCGCGGGACGTCCGCGGACAAAGGATGCACCGCTGACCGCGGGCGTGACGGGGCGCGGCGATTGGCCGGCTCGGGGACCCCGGCGCGATTTCCGCCCATCCGCGGAAGCTCCCGCGGGAGTATAACAGGGGCCCTAGGCTGTTGCAGGAGTTCGCGCCATCTTCAAGACACCATATTTTTTAGATTTACAAAAAAGCGAAATACGTCAAGAAACGGAGCATTCAAGTAGGAAGCTACAAGACGGGAAGGAGAAGGAACCCTAGACAAGCTTACCAGGATACTATCTCAACGGTAGGTCGGAACGGCATAAGTGTTGTATATGGGCAGAACCGCCTCTTCCTGGGAAGTAACAAACTGCAGGTATCTCGACCCCAATACAACCCTGCGCAGAGTTAGGGACGACGGAAGTCGCGTATTGGCGCCCTTTCACGTGCTTCACAGCTGACGGGCGTGCGCGGGATGAGGGCTCGTATCGCGACTCGACGAGGTGCACTGGTGGCGTAGTAGGGAAGCGCTCGCTTGGGCTCGTGAGCGAGGGGTCGAGGGTTTGGATCAGGGATGGGCGGAAATTTTGAAAATTTTCCCAGAAAACAGAAAACAGAAAATCGCTTTCGTCAGAAAACAGAAAAATCAGAAAACAGAAAACAGAAAATTTCGCAATTATCATACTACCTAATTATTCAATCCGAAGAATTATTTGTCCAGTAGCAAGTGCTTTTTGCACGACTAGAAATTGGTCGTGGACCAGCGTTTTAACTTGAAAGCGTTTATAGGAGTGGCTTGTAAATGATGAATTTTTCCTATTGCATTCATATTAAAATATAGCGGTTTAAGGCTCACAGTCCAAATGTAAGTGTAATCTCAAAACAGACGATTCGCTAGATTAGGGGTCCCACTCGTAAGAGACTGGCCTTATAGAGCACCAAACACGGGCCAAAGATGTTTTGGGTACTGGCTTGATATTTCACAGAACAACACGAGAGTGCGACTGAAGAAGCTGTCAGCGCAAAAACTTTTGGGTGAAAGTGTTTCTTTAAATACGTAGACATTATCTAATAAGGATCAAACATATACCCTTTCCATCATATTATTATTATTATTATTATTATTATTATTATTATTATTATTCATACATACATATCATATTACATCTCGATTTGCTGGGGAGGGAGACATGCCTGACATCGGCAACAATCGCCCGATCTGATTGCTGTCCGTAGTCTACAAGCTCTTCACTCGATTCCTCCTGAATAGGGTTAGCAGAACGCTGGACGAAGGACGGCCGTGTGAACAAGCAGGATTTCGGAGAGGATTCGACTCGATCGACCACATACACACCATTATGAAGCTCATCATGCAGCTGTGCCTTACGTTCATCGACCTGAAGAAGGCAATCGACTCCGTCGAGACTGAAGCGGTTCTCGACGCCCTGCTCATTCAGTGCGTTCCTACTCAGTACATCTGAGTCCTTTGAGAGCTGTACAGTGGATTCACGACCAAGATCTCTCCACTCTACAACGACGTCATCATCGACGTAAAGAGAGGGGTTGAGCAGGGAGAGACCGTATTCTCAAAGCTCTTCAGCACCACCCTCGAAAACGCCATGCGCGAACTAGAATGGGAAGACATGGAGTTAAGGTCAACGGCCGGCAACTGACCATCTTAGGTTTGCTGATGACATCGTGCTCATAACACCGAGCATGGCCAGGCCGAGCGAACACTAGCCCACTTCGATCGTGTATGTGGGAACGTTGGACCGCAGCTGTATCTTACGAAGACGATGTTCATGAGGAACGGACAAGTTTCTGATGCGCCATTCTCGCTCATCGGAACGAGCATCTCCGAATGCTCCAGCTACGTGTCTCTGGGTCGCGAAGTCAATATGGCCAACGACCTAGCGCCGGAGCTGAGCAGGAGGAAACGAGCGGCTTCGGGAGCTTTCAAGAGCGTCGAAGAAGTCGCGGAGAAGACGGAGAACGTCCGACTCCATGCCCACATATTCGACTCCACTGTTCTTCCTGCCCTAACATACGCCTCAGACCTGCGCTATACGGAAGCGGGATGAACACGTGATCAGCGACGCACAGCGTGGAATGGAGAGCGCGATGCTTGGAGTAACACGACTTCGCCGACGTTCGAAGATCAAGACACTGTCGCATGGGCGAAGTCGTCGAAAGCTAGGTGGGGTGGCCACGTAATGCGATTCGCGGACACCCGCTGGACGAGAGCCGTCACTGACTGGATTCCGCGAGATGTCAAGAGAATACCAGGATGCCCACCAACGCACTGGTCGGACTTCTTCGTGGAAGCCCTGAACGAACGATATGACGCTCTTCGTGTCCGTCCGGCGAGAAGGATCCATTGGAGCACTCTGTCAAGCGCCAAGGACAAATGGAGACGTTGCTGGTGCCCGTTCGAATAACTCGATGATCAGCGGGACGACAGATGATAGATGTGATAAATTAAAATTTTTATGTATCACTATTCTATCACTACACCAGTGAAGTCAAAGGTAACTAAAACATTTCAGCCTCTCACTAATGTTGGACAACCAAAAGCTGAACAAGAGTTAGAAAAGCAGCTCCGTCAAAGGCTTTGCTTTATGATCATTGGGAAAGACCAGCCAACAATTTTCAATAACCGGAGGTGGAGAATAATCCTACCCACAATTACTCTACGGCACATAGTTAGTTAACATATATTATAATGAAATGCCCCTCAGAACACTAGTTTTCTAGCCTTTGCATAAAGTTCTAAGTAATCGTAGATAGTCTAAACTACTGCAGAAATTTAAGATACTACAAAGCGAAATTATGAAAGTGGAGAAATGTGCTGTGAAGGGACTCCATGTCAGCAGCACTTACACAATCAAACAAACAAAGTGGTATAATTTTGAGTGCATAGTGCAATTTCTACAAGGCAGAACCAGAAACTTACATGCTTGCAATTTAAAATACTCTAGAAACATAATTTTGAGATGAAACTCATGATTCTATGATACTTTTTGGATTCTCTTTATTGGATTTCTATTGTATAATTTTTTTCGCAGCTCTATTTTCTGTTTTCTGGCCAAAAAATTTGCTCAAAATGGCCAGAAAATCAGGAAACAGAAAACAGAAAACAGAAATTCCGCCCACTCCTGGTTTGGATCCCGCAGACTGCGTTTGTTTTGCACTTTTGCAAAATCCATGTTTATCATATAGGTAATCCACCTGGTAGCATTATAGTGTGTTATACAGCTGTTTACATATAACATACTACCCATACCGTTAACAAGGGTGGTTCAGGCAGGGCCACCGATTTCCCTGAAACTTTGTCTAGGGGGTTATTTGGTGTGCTGATCACGAAACTGATATTCGGAGTTTTCGGCTTGATAATATAGATACAGGAAGGCACAGGATTACATTCTTAAAGTTTCTGCCGGTGACGGCAGGTAGAGACAGAAACGTGAATAACGGATGTCAGATCCGTGATCAGCACCCCAAATAACTCCCCTAGACGAAGTTTCAACAAAATCGGTGACCCTGCCTGGACCACCTTGTTAACGGTATGGGCGGTTTCCGACCGATTCGTGAAAAACGGATGTCAGATTCGTGATCAGCACCCCAAATAACCCCCCCCCCAGACGAAGTTTCATCGGAATTTTTTTTTACCGATGTCTTGTCGATGGAGTCAGAACTTTTAACTAGTGCCACAAAATATCTATCTATATGATAAACATGGATTTTGCAAAAGTGCAGAACAAACGCAGTCCGCGGGATCCAAACCCTCGACCCCTTGCTCACGAGCCCGAGCGCTTCCCTAGTACGCCCTGTTCACTGCGCAGCGGCGCGATACGAGCCCTCATCCCGCGCGCGACCGTCAGCTGTGGAGCACGTCAATCAACAGGGCGCCAACACGCGACTTCCGTCTCCCCAACTCTGCGCAGAGTTGTATTGGGGTCGAGATACCTGCAGTTTGTTACTTCTCAGGGAGAGTCGGTTCTGCTCATATACAACACTTGCGCCGTTCCGATCTACCGTTGAGATAGTATCCTGGTTAGTCCTCAATGTGCAAGACATGTACAACGACAGCTACCACCAATGGGTGAGAGACGTTCTGCCCGAAAGCGGCGCGGGCAAAGACGCGGGACGGTGCCTGCGGAGCCAATTAGCGTCGACTCGCGCAGTACACCCGCCGCTCCGCGCTCAGCCAGACAGCCCTCGCCGCGGATGCGATAGTAGCCCAGCCAACTACGGGGCCTGTAGGTCGACCAGATTTGTTGTGATTACAATCGATAGAGAGATAGGAGGCTCAGACGGCTTGCATTGGCAGTCCAGAAATTCGGATTGATCTGAACCCTACCATCTCCTATATCAGAATTTCAAGCTCTATCGAATGAGCCATAAAAGGATCTTGTCACGAAAACCCTTACAACAATTTTTCTAAGGTGCTGTTTAACTTTAGTTAAATATCAGTTTTTATTTTTATCAGAAGGAACTACGACGCATGCTTCCAGGCTACTGATGTTAACTCTACCATCTCCTGCATTATGCCCTGTCTAAATAGCCCTTAAGGCGAATTTTTAGGCGTTGTTTATTTTCGTTAAATAGCAGTTTTTATTTATACCAGGATTAATTGCGAGGCTACTTCCATACTACTGATGTAGACCCTACCATACCCTTCCTAGAATTTCGAACTCTATCGAGTGATCCAGAAAAGAACCCTGCCTCAATAACCCTTAAAGCGAATTTTTTCAGGCGCTGTTTATTTTTCCCTAAATATTGGTTTCCATTCACATATATCAGGATTAAATGCGAGACATGCTTTCAGGCTAAAATTGCACGAGGATTCCAATTAGATAGACGAGAAATATTTTAACAGAAGTTTAAAGCCTTAGTTTCAACATGACATCTCCTTACCAATTCGTAACTGATTTTTCTATGGAACTTTATAATCATTCGATAGAGATCGAAATTCTAATACAGGAGATTGTAGAGTTCACATCAACAGCCTGAAAGCGTGCTCGTAGTTAAATCCGATATAAATAAAAACTGATATTTAACGAAAGTTAAACAGCGCCTCAGAAAAATTGTTGTAAGGGTCTTCGAGACAAGATTCTTTCCTGGCTCATTCGATAGAGCTCGAAATTCTAATATGGAAGATGGTAGGGTTCAGACCAATCCCAATTTCTGGACTGCCAATGCAAGCCGTCTGAGCCTCCTATCCCTCTATCGATTGTAATCATACCAAATCTGGTCGACCTACAGGCTCCCGTGGTTGGCTGGGTCAGCATCGCCTCTGCGGCGAGGGCTGTCTGGCTGAGCGCGAAGCGGCGGGTGTCACGGCGCGAGTCGACGCTAATTGTCTCCGCAGGCACTGTCCCGCGTCTTTGCCCGCGCCGCTTTCAGGCAGAACGTCCCCTTCCCACCACCAATGCCTGAAAATTAACTATTTAGTAAGTAAACAAAATAGAGGCAAAAGATGTTTCTGAGGTTTTCCTTTCACCTTGAAATCCGCGGATATGTAGTCCCGTCGGCTAATCTGCCTCTTGCCGGGGCTAATTTGCTAAATGTAAATGCATTCCGGAAGCTTTATCAAGCATCGAGTAAAAAATTAATAACAACACTTTTCTTCACACATCTTGGATTTAAGTTGCAGAGCCCATATTTGCAGTGAACGTGCATTGATGAAGGCATATATGAGGACCCTTTGCAGGACATTCAACGTCTTGAATTTTACGCACATTCCGTTGCTCCTGCTAGATACGTGCCAATAGCCGGATTACCTGGTAGAACCACTTTTGTCACAGCACGAAATGTTGGTCCCACTGCTGGCTGTACTGTGAAAATCACGGTCCTGTACAGTCCGAAGAGAGTAGCGGCCGAAATCTCCTAGAAGAATGGCTGGCCGAGATTTCTTTGGAAAGGTTTCCGCGTTTCACCCACCCCTTTGTACGGCTTCTGCAGCATAGCTCGACCTCCGACCATGAACAAAAGTCTATACTTCTCTCTGTTGCTCAACGTCTTCAGTCTCATGTTTCCATGGACGCTAGAAAATTTTTAAAAGTTGCATTAATTGCATGGCAAGATTTTCGTCACCGACCTTCTACGGCGAAACCGATAATGACGTCGACCAACCATGTTCCTCGGAAGCTCTCACTATCAGAGCATCTAGCTGTCACTGATCGGGATTTGATCTTAATGTTTTCCACACTGTGCCCCAGTCTCGCTGTAGTTGTAAATCTCGCGGGAAAAATTGTCGCGTCATGGCCGACACGGCATGCCGAGAGGGAAGGTATACCCCGAGAATTGAAGAAAGACCCCATTATAGCTCTGTGCCAGGGCCGTCTCTCGGTGCCGAGCAAAGCACAGCGACGAGCGAGAGATCTACAGGAGCGCTTGCCATGTGTGTTCCATAAACAGTACTGTCGCGACTTGATGGTCGCAACTTTCGGCAAGGGGGCGTGGCAAGGGTATAAATACACCCGTCGGGGCCGGCTCTGCCCTCTTCAGGGGCAGCACTCAGAAAACTTTGAACAAGTTACTTGCGTCTTATGAGCTCCAAACTACCAGCCTGTCCAATAATTCTTCTCCGAAAATTTCACCATTTTTAATTTTTTCAACTTTATTGAAAAACAAGTCTAATCAACAATATAATCACCACAGTTATCCGCAACAGTGGCCCATCGATTGGGCAGGTCGCCGATGCCCTTCGCCCAGAATGCCGGGGCTGCGACTCGAAGAAGTCCGCGATGTCGGATTTGAGGTTGTCGTAGTTGGTGAATTTTCTTCCGGCCGAATGGGCTTCAGCGGGCGGAACAAGTGGTAGTCGGAGGGGGCGAGGTCCGGGGAATACGGCGGATGGGCAACCGTCTCCCATCCGAGCGTCGCCAACTTCTGCTGGGTCTCCTTCGCCACGTGGGAGCGCGCGTTGTCTTGTAGCAGGTGGACCGAGGCCCGTCGGGGACGATTTTCTCGGATGGCGGCGGCTAGTTTCTCGAGCTGATCGGTGTAGATGGAGGCGGTGTACCGTCCTGCCTTGCGGGAGCAGCTCGAGGTACAGCATGCCCTTGGCGTCCCACCAGCAGCAGAGCATGATCTTCAGCGTGTGCTCCCTGTCCTCGAGGCTCGTGTCGCCGCTCTCGAAACGATTGAACCAGCACCTGACTGTGCGTTGAGACACTGCATCCTCCTTGCACATTCTGCAGATTTTGGCGACCGCGGTGCCCGTGTCGTTGCCCAGCAGCCACTCGTAGTATACGAACGTACGATTTCGACCTTGGTCCATTTTATTTAGTATGGCCAGACGCGGCGACTGCGCCTTATATACCCCTAGCATGGAACTCTGGAGAATCTTCTAGAAGGTTTTTACACTTGCCTGACATTATAACACTTCTAAGGAAGGTTTTTACACTTGCCTGATATTATAACACTTCTAAGAAAAATTATAGAATTTTGAAAATTTTCGGACAGGAATTATTGGGCAGCCTGGTAAGTTACTTGCGCCTTTAGATCTCCAAAACAAGTTACTTGCGAGTTATCCCTTGCGGTTAACTAACTTGCAGGGTTGCACCCAGGAATTTTAAACTGGCACGCAACTAAATGCAAAGCAAGCTTGCAAGAAGCTTTCGTGCAAGCTAATGTTTCGCGCCTAATTAGTTTCAAACACTACACAGGCGTCCTCACTCGCAGCGTGTGACGAAGCGTCGTGCCGCCGTTTCTCGACGGCTTCCGTGGTGGACGGTGTGGTCGGCGCTGTTTTAAATCTTCTTCTTCACGTCCGCTGTTTACAGCTGCGTGATGTGACCCATTGTCTATGTCGCCTGTGTTACCGTGCCGTAGTCCTGCTTAGCGAGCCCTTTCTCTTAGCAGTGTCCTCAATTTGCACTTTCAGCCACAGACCTGGATAATGCTGGTAACGGCATTTGTGAAAAGCCGCGTCTTAGGGTGATTTTGACAACGGTGATTTTCACCAGACCGGATTTTTCAAATGTTTCAGATAACTAATTTTGAGCAGAAATGCAATATCTTACTCGAATCGGACATCTAGTGTCTGATCTCTGAAAAAAGCGTTATCTGAATTAATCGAAGATTCGTTCTGGTGAAAAACACCCTTGCCTTGATCATCCTAAGATTTTTCAAGAATAGCATCTGTTTGATGCGTTTAAGGCTTGAGCACACTTCGCTGCCTTTGTTGCGGCAGCAATGATAAAGAATATCATCGAGATGCTGCCTGATTTGCTGAGCGGCAAAGGCAGCGCCGAAGCCGTGAGCACACTTCGCTGCGGCAGCGGGGTCGGTTTTGCTGCCGCAGCAAGAAATGTCGAACGACATTTCTAGGCGCGCGCTGCTGTTTGCTATCCTTATCTTTATCCTTATCATTTGCGAAAGCAGCGTGCACCCTCATTTGCTGCTCGAGCCGGGTTCGCAACGGCGCCGAAATGTGCTCGAGGCTTTACGAAGTTTTAAAAAGTGGAGGATGCGATTTATCTGACTCAGTATTAGATCTGTTTTCACTGACAAGCATATCTGGAAGACTTCTCGGCTTTTTAGAACACTCTGAAATTATAGTATTGTGCGTAATATGAATTTTCCGCAGTCGGGCATTTCATGTTATGAATGCTAGAGGAAGAGGAGTAAAACATAAGACTTTGTAGGATTACAAACACTTCAGTAGAAAATCATCCAACCCACTCGTCGTATTTTGCACTGTTAGAAATACATTGGGATGGAGAGAGAGAAATGTGGTGCTCGCTACCAGCCGTAATCACACCGTGTTTTGGGTAAAGGTTGGTTGTTCTGACACTTATTCGTATTCAGCTTCAATCGAAAGTCGTACGTCTGTCTTAAAAATACTGCGGCTTACTTGAAGTGTTACGTTTGAGATAGAAACGGGGAATAACCAGTAAGGTTGATGCTAGCGAGAGGCCAAGCGCTTCACAGCGGTTGCTAAAGCAATCTGACCGCGACGCGGAACACTTACTCGCGTCCAGGTCAACGCGTTAGAATTTGCTTTGGTTTCTCACTCTGAAACATGAATATTGAAAAAAAAAGTTCATGGAACCATTACAAGTGCGTATTGAATGGGCTAATATTGGGAACATTCAAGCAAGTCGACTACTCCGAGTAGTGCATAGAACCCTTTAAGCTAAATATAATCTACGGGTGGCTATTAGCTTAAAGGATCCTTAATCTAAGCTACATACATCTTCTGTTGCTAATATGTAGGTTGCATGCGAGTTTAGATTTAAACTAGATTAGATCTAAACCAGCTGTAGGTTACCTGTGACCTGCAAGGGTCTTCGTGTAACTTGCGTGCGACATCTTGTGCTAGCTTGCAGCAACTTACGAATGACTAGTTTGAGGCAATCTATTACCTGCGTGCAGCTTGCAAGTAACTTGTTCAAAATTTTCTGATCAGGGTCGGTTCGCCCCCGGCACAGTCAGTCTCGGACTGCCGGGACAGTCGCCCGTCTCGCTCGATCCGCTCGTAGGGCTGTCGGGGCTAGAATCAATAGCGACTGCGCCAACCTCACAAGCTCACAATGAGATTAACACCGCAGAGGCATCAAAACTTAGGGAAACACAAGTCCAGCCACAAGTGCCTCCAGTCCCACTCGTAGTAGTCACTCATATGTCACTGTGCCATATGTAATCGAATATAGATCTTACACCACATAACCTGTATCCCTTTCCTCCTAGACTGCCACAATATCGAAACCACCGAAGGGGAAGTCTAGTCAAATACCAGGACACCAAAATCGTTCATCTTAATTACGAAAAACTGTCGTAAATCGTAAACCGTAATCCTAAAAGATATCTGACGCGCAGTGGATCGAAATCTCTATATGCTTTTTCTGCTAACGGTACATAGAGTAGATTCATCAATTTTGCAACTAAATTTGTCTTCCAGCAAAAATAAGACTATACCACAAAGAAAAATGATTGACTTAAGCGAAGTAATTGCCTGTTGTTACAGGATGTTTTGTTGCGATCAAAACTCTTCCGCCAGGCGGGACTCGAACCCGCATCTTCTGCTTTCCGGGCAGCGATGTTCGCCTTACACCACCGGCGCTGTTTGACCGCACGTAACATCCGCGATATCCTCGAGGTCTGTCAGCACCCACCCGTGATACGGGATGGGCCGGCCGCTGATATCAGCATGGAACCGGTTAAGCTGAAGACCTTACTAGTAACAATGCTTGAACACATTTGCTTAAGCCTGGAGCGGCTGATAGAGAGGTTACATGTTGTTACAGGATGTTTTGCTGCGATCAAAACTCTTGCGCCAGGCGGGACTCGAACTAGTAGTAATTGCCGTTATTCTCTGTGAGATTCCTCCTCTTTTCATGAACTGAGTGGATTACATCTCTATAGAACTCGGTCGGTTGCGACCTGCAGAAGTCGTATACCACCACCGTGACCTCATCGAGTTCGGCAAAGCGTCTACCATGAAGGAAGTGATCCATCGACCGAAGCAGATAGCAGTCAGATGGCGCAATGCCCAGGGTGTACGGCGGTTGCTTGATTTTGGTCCAGCCCACCTCCTACATTTTTTCCAACGTATGAAGTGCTGCAAGCGGTCGGCTGTCCCCTGGTGAATGAAACATTGGCTCGTATCGATATTTTTCTCCACAAATTTTTGCTGGATCTAGTCGAGTTGTTGGCAGAAGCAAGCGTTGAGGATGGTTTCACTACGTGAAGTAGCTTTCGGTACACTGGACCACTACGCATCCACCAAACGCACTGCAGGACCTTCTTTCGGTGGAGCTCCGGTTTTGACGTCAGAACCCCCACCTCTTTGCGTTCCAACTATTGCTTTCCGGCCTGATAAGGATTTGATCCAGGCCCCTCGCTTGAGCCGGTGCAGCAGCTCGCGGCTGTCGGATGCACAACTATTTACTTAGGTTTCCGTGAGAGCATAACGCACTGACGAACGTGATTTTGGTGACCTTCCAATCTTCTGCAACCGACGAGAGGTGGTTCGCTGAGAAGTGTTGAGATCGGCGGTCAGTCCGAGTGTGGTTTCAGAAGAACTCGACTTGATGGATTGGCGCAAGCGCCCTTTGTTTGCAGCAGTTGATCTTCCCGGGAGTGGTTTGTCTTTGTTGCCCTTCTGGGCGGAAAGGAACTTCTTGTTCCATCTCCAATAATTTATTCGGCTAGGCTTGAAGTTGCCGGTGACTTTCTGAATGTGCTTGACCCCCGTCGCTAAGTTGCTGCCGAGCTTGAGCTAATTGAAAATGAAATCACACACTTTTTCACTTTGAGTGCACATCGTTCTAGAGAATAAAACTTTTCAACCGCACAAGGAAAACTACCGATTCATAACTCAAAACGATCGCTAAAAAACAAACTTTCAATAGCAATATAATACTTCGGCGGATTTACTTTGAGTTCCAGTAAAAACAAAAATGTTGCAAAATTTATGACTCAATCTAATATTTATAGCGCTACTTTCAATTTGAGGTGATAGTATTCTAGCCAACTGGTTGGACACCTTCAAGATCAATTGAACACTATCAAAACAAACTGACACCACATAACACCGCTCTACGAAAGTTTACATGAATTGTTGCTTTGAAAAAATGTTTTTAAAAATTTACTTTATCTTAAATGAGTGCATCTAAATGCTGATAAAATAGAAAGCACAGCCATAAAAGTCCCACCCTTTTCATTAACATTTAGATTGCTTGTAAATGTAAATTATCAGACACAATCGCAACAAGTCACCGCTTAAACCAAAGGACAAGCAAAATTTATCTAGCCGCTGATCAACCCAGCGAAAACAGCGTTTGTTCACGTTGCACAGCAAACGCGGCCTACTGGGCAAACGCATGGCACGATCTTATCGTATGACGCACTGAAAGATCCTTCTGCATTTTGAAGTGATCCCCAAAGTAATCCTTCTGCTAACACATAACAAAAAGCGTACGATCATATTTTTCTCGAACATATAGTCAGATTACGTTTTTTGGAATAAGTGAAGACATAATGTTTTACGTTCTTAAGTGATATGGATAGTTTTCAGTTTGATTTCAAATGGAAATATGTAAAGTGAAAAGTCGAACTCGAGCCACCTGCGTGCAAGGCAGTGTCCTTTGTTTGGATTCCAGTTCAGAATATTAAAGAATGAAATCAAACAGAAAATGGTAATACGCTGTGAAGGAGACTGCAAAGATGAGCTCGCCAGCATATACCAAGTTGCGCTGACATGGAGCGGAACGAGAGGCGCAATCGCGACAACTGTTGCAAAACGCGGCTCACCCAAGGTGCGGGCGTGAGTCCGACCTCGACAGGAAGAAGGAGCAGCTCGCGGTGTGGCTTCGCAAGCCTTATGGGCCCCAAATAATCGGAGTGCCATAGTAGAATAAACTATTCAAAGCAGAGAAAAATACTTAATCTTTATTAAGGTCCTTAACAATCAAAAATTACGTCCTTCAATCAAAGTGCCCTCCTCTTGTCCGTGTGCAGCTTCTGACAAGGAAATGTTCCCAACTCATGGTGAGCTTTTGCGATGCTATTTTGGCAGGATGTAGGGCCCTGAGAGTGGTTTTCTGTCTGGTCGGTTTGTACTCTCAAACTGACCAGACAGAAAAGTCGAATGGATTCGGATCTCGTGAATTTGATGGCCATCCTTCGTAGGCGATGGTATCTTGAAGTCGCGTTGACACCACTGCTGGGCGACATTCGACTAGTGGGCAGGAGCCGAGTCCTGCTGGAAGCACCATCGCGTGTCTCCGAAGTGGGAATCGACCATGACTTCGAAACATTCTCCAGGACCAATTTCAAGTACACTTCCTTGTTGATCTTCACTCCAACATTGACGAACACCAGTGGCGTCTTCCCTTCTGAGGATATCGCACCCAAAACCATAACAGAGCTGGGATGTGCAGTTTTTCCGGTGGCTTTTCCTCCAAAAATAACCCGCCTCTTGTCGTTGCAAGGATCCAACTGTTTCTTGATTCACAATAGGTTCTTTTGCTCAAAGAGAGAACATTGAATGAAGCTTGTAATTTTGATGGTTAAGGACCCTAACAATAATATTGCGAAGTGATTATCTCCGTTTTGAATCATTTCTTTTACTATGGCACTTCGATTTTCTGAGGAGATAATTAATGCGCATCCTTAGATAACTACGGCGATCATGGTGCCGTGGCGGCGCAAGAATGAGCTATGCCCTACGCGACCAAGGAATAGAGCTGAAGAAATGCTAGCAATTACAGATACACCTAACCTGATTGAAAAGAGTATTATGGTTGCGTTGCTCGGAACGTCCCACGAAAGCGCATAAGTGGTACTGTTTTCCTTGCGTTGTACTGTCAAATTGACCACTTCCAAGCGTTCCTGTATTTTCTCATAGTGCACTTCTGGAAAAAGTAGTATGAAAACGTGTTAAGCATTTGCCTGGAAATGCTCTTAAGCTGAAAACGCATCGGGGTTGTTTCCGCGATATCCTATAAACGTACAATGCGTGGCGAATCATAAACGGGTTTTACTCAAGCCAAGCTTTATTCATTCATTCTTTTACGTACTAGAACAAGCGACTTTCAAACCGCTTATCCGTGTTTGGAAAAGTCTAGCAAGAGTCAAAAAAGGTTAATCAAGCCATTATACACAACTCACTCTCGCTTAGTGTTGAGGCATTGAAGATCCTTCCCTCAAGTCCAAGGAGTTCTATAGTAACCTCAGCCCAAGCATCAAAATCTGCGTCGGCGAGAGCCACTGTTTCCTCACCCTCCTAAAACCTTCTCATTTCACGTCTTCGAGTCTTCGCTATCATTGGCTTATATTCCACTGTTCTATTCTGTCTTATGCTATCCTATCCTAACCGCTTTATCTATCTATCTATCTATCTATCTATCTATCTATCTATCTATCTATCTATCTATCTATCTATCTATCTATCTATCTATCTATCTATCTATCTATCTATCTATCTATCTATCTATCTATCTATCTATCTATCTATCTATCTATCTATCTATCTATCTATCTATCTATCTATCTATCTATCTATCTATCTATCTATCTATCTATCTATCTATCTATCTATCTATCTATCTATCTATCTATCTATCTATCTATCTATCTATCTATCTATCTATCTATCTATCTATCTATCTATCTATCTATCTATCTATCTATCTATCTATCTATCTATCTATCTATCTATCTATCTATCTATCTATCTATCTATCTATCTATCTATCTATCTATCTATCTATCTATCTATCTATCTATCTATCTATCTATCTATCTATCTATCTATCTATCTATCTATCTATCTATCTATCTATCTATCTATCTATCTATCTATCTATCTATCTATCTATCTATCTATCTATCTATCTATCTATCTATCTATCTATCTATCTATCTATCTATCTATCTATCTATCTATCTATCTATCTATCTATCTATCTATCTATCTATCTATCTATCTATCTATCTATCTATCTATCTATCTATCTATCTATCTATCTATCTATCTATCTATCTATCTATCTATCTATCTATCTATCTATCTATCTATCTATCTATCTATCTATCTATCTATCTATCTATCTATCTATCTATCTATCTATCTATCTATCTATCTATCTATCTATCTATCTATCTATCTATCTATCTATCTATCTATCTATCTATCTATCTATCTATCTATCTATCTATCTATCTATCTATCTATCTATCTATCTATCTATCTATCTATCTATCTATCTATCTATCTATCTATCTATCTATCTATCTATCTATCTATCTATCTATCTATCTATCTATCTATCTATCTATCTATCTATCTATCTATCTATCTATCTATCTATCTATCTATCTATCTATCTATCTATCTATCTATCTATCTATCTATCTATCTATCTATCTATCTATCTATCTATCTATCTATCTATCTATCTATCTATCTATCTATCTATCTATCTATCTATCTATCTATCTATCTATCTATCTATCTATCTATCTATCTATCTATCTATCTATCTATCTATCTATCTATCTATCTATCTATCTATCTATCTATCTATCTATCTATCTATCTATCTATCTATCTATCTATCTATCTATCTATCTATCTATCTATCTATCTATCTATCTATCTATCTATCTATCTATCTATCTATCTATCTATCTATCTATCTATCTATCTATCTATCTATCTATCTATCTATCTATCTATCTATCTATCTATCTATCTATCTATCTATCTATCTATCTATCTATCTATCTATCTATCTATCTATCTATCTATCTATCTATCTATCTATCTATCTATCTATCTATCTATCTATCTATCTATCTATCTATCTATCTATCTATCTATCTATCTATCTATCTATCTATCTATCTATCTATCTATCTATCTATCTATCTATCTATCTATCTATCTATCTATCTATCTATCTATCTATCTATCTATCTATCTATCTATCTATCTATCTATCTATCTATCTATCTATCTATCTATCTATCTATCTATCTATCTATCTATCTATCTATCTATCTATCTATCTATCTATCTATCTATCTATCTATCTATCTATCTATCTATCTATCTATCTATCTATCTATCTATCTATCTATCTATCTATCTATCTATCTATCTATCTATCTATCTATCTATCTATCTATCTATCTATCTATCTATCTATCTATCTATCTATCTATCTAACCCCACGTATGTCATGCACTGTACTGGTCCGATATCACGCATGTGACTAGCATGGATCACGCGGTAGAACCTAATTGCTAGTGTTTCTCTGGATGTAGGTTGTCAGTGAAGTGGATACTAATAAAGCACTGCATTCGGATGTTTGTCTAGGAATCTTTGGACAACCCAAGACTCCCATAACTGCCTGTTGCCAGAGAAACACAAGCTCATTGTCAAATATCATACAACAGAAATTAAACATCGTCCGAAACGAAGGAATAAACTTTTAGCTTGAGCGTAGAGCAAAAATGTATCCCGTTGCTGTAAGTGACAGTTGTTGATTACTGAACCGTTACAGTTCAGTCAATAACTTACCAAAGTGTAATTGGCGCCGGCGTGGGTTGGAGGTCCTTGTACCGAATTATGGATTATAAGATGAACTCTATAACAGCTATGGATCTTCCAACTGTTTCTTACGGTAGCAGAGTCTACAATATGAGCTTCTGCCACAGTAGAGTAGCAAAGACCCATTGTACAGGCCTTACAATATCAAATTTCATTTGATAGAGCAACAGACACTTGCACAGCTATTTCAAAAAAGATCGCCTCCGAAAAGCGACCTTTCCATAGCAGGTGATGAATAGAATTAGGGTAAATATTGCGCAATCAAACTCTGCCACCGTTTCCCGACAGATTTTTTCTTTCGGTTAGACCAGGTTTTCTAGACGAGCGAGGTATTCCACGGTTTGCACTATGCCGTTGCACAAGGTGTTTATCGAACTAAACAGGCAGTTTCTGTGGGTCATATTAATTTTATTTATTTATTTATCTATACGTGGAGGTCCACGCAAAAAATGGCACAACAAAACATGACCATTAAAAACAGAACAGAACGAATAAAACATATAGCAAGAATTACCAGCCCTCAATTAGTGCAAAAATTTCTCTCCTTTTTACCAAGTCCTTAAAACCAAGGAGTAGGGGGACCTTGAGGTTACAATGGAATCCGCGCCTCACGAGTATAGGGGGTCTCTTACACGCCCGCGGTACCTAAGCCAGCAAGCAGCTCGGGGGAAGTGGGTAGGGGCATTGCTTCATAGAGACAGTCGGGGGTTCGGTTCTCCTGCGTTGTGGTATTTTTGCAATTCAACTGCTTTGCTGATATTTGAGGGTCCTGAAGTCTACACAATTTTCAGGCGTTTTCGAGGTGCCAGAGCCAAAAGCAAAAATTACCTTTTGGGCCATTCCTCAGCCGCATCTATTTTCCAACGAACATTTATACTTTCTGGTTTGGTTGATGTGTTTTTGTTCACAGAAACTTTCGGTTTCATTCTTATAATATCGTCTTCTGAAATGGTGTGCTATCATAGAATAATAATAATGATAATAATCTTCTTCTTCTTCTTCTTCTTCTTCAGCGTTTGTCCCGCTTCGTCGCGGGGTCCGCTATTCTGGTGTCATGACGCCACCTTTCCCGGTCATGCGCTTGATCGGGGTGGACGCCAGTTACTTTCATGTCCATGTGTAACGTATCCGACCAACGCTGCTTCGGGCGTCCTCTAGGCCGCTTTCCGGACACTTCCAACTCAAGGCCTATCTTGCGGACGCTGTCTTCCTTTCCACGCAGAACGTGGCCGTACCATCGTAAGCGAGCTTCGCGCATCTTGTCCGCTATCGGCGCGACACCGAACTTCTGCCGAATAGCATCATTTCTGATGCGGTCCATGCGGGTGACTCCAGCCGTCCAGCGCAGCATCTTCGTCTCCATGACGCTGAGGCGCGTTTCAACTTCCTTAGTCGCAGGCCAACACTCAGCGCCGTATATTGCTACCGGCCGCACGACTGTTCTGTAGATCTTCGACTTCAGGTGCTCTGGTATCTTCCTATCGCAGAGCACACCGGTCAGCGAACGCCACTTGGACCAAGCTGCACTCACGCGTGAGTTCACTTCAACCATCAGACCGCCGTCAGACGCTATTGCTGATCCCAGGTATTTAAAGACCGCAGTGCGTGGAAGCTCAGTACCGTTAATCTTAATGGAGCCGGACTCGTTTACGTCAGTCGTTAGGTACTCGGTCTTCTTGACGTTCAATTTGAGTCCGAACATCGCCAGGCGATCGCACCAAGCTTGCACCTGCCGCTCGAGATCATCTTTCTCTTCGCAAGCGAGCATTACGTCATCAGCATAGAGCAGCGTCCATGGAACAGGCTGCTGAAGATCTCGCGTAATGGCATCCATGACGACAACAAAGAGGAGTGGAGAAAGCGCAGAACCTTGGTGCACCCCGACAGAGATGGGAAACTCCATCGAGGTTCCAGCTGCAGCTTGAACTCGACTCTTTGGACAAGAGTAGAGCATCCGCACCCACTCTATGAGTTCCTCAGGTACGTTGTGTTGTCGCAAGGCGTACCATATAACCTCACGCGGTACGCGGTCGAAGGCCTTCTCCAAGTCGAGAAAGGCTATATGCACCGGCTTCTGTTTCTCACGATGCTTCTCCACCAGAAGGCGGGCGGCGTGTATAGCATCAATGGTCCCACAACCAGACACAAAACCGCACTGGTTGTCGGAGAGCCTGACGATTTCACGAATTCGTCTGTCGAGGATTCGCTCGAAGATCTTCATGCTGTGCGAAAGCAAGCGAATCGGACGGTAATTGGAGCAGTCTGCAGGACTGCCCTTCTTCTTCCAAATCGGAATCGTCGTACTGTTGTGCCAACACTCCGGTACTTTCTTCTCCTTTACTACCTGGTTGAAGAACTCAGCCAACCACTCAGCAGGATACCAGAGCTTCGACTTCCAAACATCGGCTGACAGATCATCCGGTCCTGTCGCCTTGCATGGCTTCATCTTCTTTAGAGCCGTTTCTGTTTCCTCCACGGTGATCTTGTGAACGGGACCGTGAACAGAACCCACAGAAGGGATGGCGGGGTGAGGAAATTCCATAGTGGAGATTTCCTCAAAGTAATCACGCCATCGCTTCAGCGCCTTTTTGCGGTCTGTCAGAAGATGGCCGCCCTCATCGTTGATGCCAAAAAACTTTTCAATATCCTCGGTTTGGCGATGGCGGGTCTTAGCAAGTCGGTACAAATCCCGCTCACCATCGCGTGACTCGAGCTTTTCGTTGACATCACTATAATGAGTGGCTTTCGCAACAGCCACGGCTTTCTTTGCAGCCTTCTTCGCCTTCTGATACTTCTGCCAGTTGTCGGCTGTTTTATCGTTGAGAAACACGTGATAGAGCGACTTCTTCTCTCTAACCTTTGCCTTCACATCGTCCGTCCACAGCCATGTCTGCTTATCGACCTTGCGTCGCCCAGGCTTCGTTATGCCGAGTTCCAACCTTGCAGCTTGGCGTATCGCGTCGGTTGCTCTCTCCCAAGTTTCGTCGACAGTCGTGACTGTCGGTAACCGTACGCGGGAAATCACAGCTGCTTCCTTCTCTTTCATTCGCCACCACTTGATTCTCGCAGCACCGCATCGCTCAACTTGCTGCATCCTCGGAGGGGCGATTTTAAAGGTGCAGACAAGCGGTCGATGCTGTGGGGCGACCGTCTCATACGGCACGATCTTCGCGTCTGTGACAATGCTTCGGTCGCGATCCTTGACAAGGACAAAGTCTATCTGAGACTTGGAGCTCCCACTATAGTATGAGATGAGGTGGGAGTCGCGTTTTCGGAAGACGGTGTTCACAATGGTGAGATTATGCGATTCCGCATACTCAAGAATGCGCTCACCATCGGCGTTACGAGACCCGTATCCGAAACCACCATGACAGCTGTACCCGTCCTTCGCAGCACCTACGTGCCCATTAAGGTCACCAGCGACTATGATGACATCTTTCGGCGGTACCTCTGCTGTCTTCTCATCAAGCAGGCTCCAAAACTCTTCCTTGGCTTGATCGGAGCAGCCACTCTGCGGAGCATACGCAGAGAAGAAGTGATAGAGTCGCTCCTTCGCGGCGACAACGATCTTCATCAACCGATCGTCATAGCGTTCGACGCTTACAATCGAGTCACGAAATCGTTCGGAGACGATTATTCCGACACCACTGGTGGTCCTGGGACTTCCACATAGAACGGCCTTGAAGCCACGTCCTATGTCCCTTGACTTGCTGCAGGACCACCTCGTCTCCTGCACCGCACAGAAATCAACTCTTCTACGCTCCAGTGCTTCAACCAACTCGCACGAGCGGCCCGTTAACGTACCCACATTCAGCGTTGCTACGCGGGTCCTGCCTACGTTACGGGACTTTCGGACTAGCTCAGTTGCCCCCCGATGCCGTCCTCGCATCAGGGACCCTCGCATACTTTCCACACTCGCCGGGCTCTGCGAGTGCGCGTCGGCTCCCGCGGACGCCGTAGCACAATCTCGAAAAACATGACTATTCATACACCATGTGATGTGACATGGGTCTTCGTAGGCCGGCCTGTCACAAGGGCCTGTCGCCTGCATTCGAGTGTCCGTGCTTAGCTTAGCTCACAAAGCGAGCAGTTTCCAGTGGCACCACGTGGAGGAACGGACATCGCCAATAATAATGATAATAATAATAATAATAATAACATAAACAATATTGGAACCTATCCTAATCGGGGGGAGCACATGTAATAAATACAATACAATAAATACATTGACTTGGGATTTGGACGGGGACGGAGCGGCTTCTAGAGGACGAAATAGGACCTTAGCTGACAAAAATTCACAAAAAAATGCATTCGACTTCGCCACGGTTGTATACAGACAATGCTTGTGCCCTTCCCCCCCCCCCCCCCCGCCCCTCTTCCTTATTATGACAAATTCCGGTTATAACGTGTCAGACGGCGATCAGCTGCATACAACCGCAGCGATTTTTTTTTTGTTTCTTGTTTGTTCGTTCGTTTGTTGAGTGAGTTTGGTTGCATAATTTTTGGTTACGTGCCAACCCCCCCCCCCCCGCGACTAGGACAGATCCCAATATTGCAGTTCACGTTCAAATCTCTAGCTCAAACTTATAATCGTTGACGACGTGTCTGATTCAAGTATCATTCCGCAAAACAAGATTGGCGCGGATCTCTACTTTGCTTTCTGCGCCTTTTTTGTACGTCGCTCAGGAAACTTCCATTTCTTCCTATAGGCCCATCTAACAGGTTCGGCAACAAGAATGCGACTCCTTATGAAATCAGGAAGATGAGTAGTTGTTGAAGTGACAAAAGAGCCCACCATTGCTCTTGTTGACGGAAAGGTAGGAGAATAAACTTCGAGTCCTTGGAACCATTAAGTGGAAGCCTTGACCCTTGATTCATAAATGTCTCTAGGTCGAGTGGTCTCAAGAGCTCTACGCCCATCCGTTCAAGCAACGGCGGCGGTGGGTCCTTTTGTCTCCTTTAACGGTTAGCGATCTTCTCGACTTCATACGGCGTGGCTTTTACTGCCTCTTAGGCTCTGGCATGTCTCCCTGTAGAGCTAAATGCTATTTTGGAGCGAAAGCTTCCCAGTGACTTCGACTTCTCCATCCATAGAACGTAAATTGGATCAAAGACCTGCACCAAACCTACCTAGCGGAAACAGTATTTTAATCAAACAGCAGTGCATTTACCTTTGATGTTCCAGAGACGAAATGTATTTCCAGTAACCACATGTTCCTTTCCGTCTTGGACAACTTTGATGTAACAAATGAACGTTGCCGACTCATGAATGTGCACATAAAGATTCGTGGCATTGTAAACCGTCCGACGTCCGTTCTAGAAATTCGTATATGTACACATCACATAGCCCTGTGTAACAGTATTTTGTGGCTATGTGCTCTATTTGTTCGGTCGTTGCACATGAAATGACCGATTTTTCGTGTCCGCCAATGCTCCCTTTCCAGCATTATAGTTTCTGAAAGCGTAGTATCTCCGCTCCTTTACCACTTATTGCTTTTGTTACATAATTGCCTCTTGCCAAGTTTTTGACGTCGTTTTTACAGCATGAATCAACTGATATTCGGGTGCTCTACTTATGTGAATGCCGAAGTGGACACTGTGCCGCGGCCGCGACTCGTAACATCGATGCTGCGTTTGAGGAGGATTTCGCTAAGGAGTGCACTGTTCACCACTGGTTCGAAAAATTTCGATCTGGAGATCTCGAAGGTCTCGAAGATGAAGTCTGAGGTAGGCCGCCGTCACTTTTTAGCGACGACCAACTCAAAGCCATGGTGGAGTAGATCCGCGTCAAACTGTGAGAGAGCCAGCACAACATTTCGGCGTTGAGGGCAGCACTCTCAGTCGCCACTTGAATGCGATCGGAAAAGTGAATAAAGTGGAATAAAGTAAGTTGAATAAAGTAAATGGATCTTGCTCGAACTGACCGCCGGGCAGATGCTGAAGCGCCACGACACCTGTGTTTCGTTAAGGCTGCACAATCTAAGGATTCATTCTTTGGACAGATGACATGCGGCGAAAAACGGAGTCCGTATGACAATCGTCGTTGCTCTGCACAATGGCTGGGCAAGAATGAGAGTCCCAAGGAGACGCCAAAACGAAGTCTCCATTCAAAGAAGACCATAGTGACCTGTGGTAGACAACGACTGATATAATCCATTGCAAGTTCTTGAAGACTGGAGAGGCAATCACAGCGGAGAAGCACTGTGCCGAAATTGAAGTGATTCAAGCATTTAGGTCGTCACGTGAAGGATAAAAAATTCAGCAACCATGGTGGTGTCGAAAATGACTTCTTATGCTTATTGATTCTTGTAGTTCTGACTCTTAAAAGCATGAGATGTTTAAGTTAGAGTCGCTTTGGGAGAAGTGCATTATTTGTAATGGTGCTTATTTTGATTAATGAAATTGCTTTCAAGCAAAGGTATAATTTGTCAAATTTTTCAGTCAAAATCGGTCATTTCATATGCATAAACACAATTTTCACGTCAAATTGGACACTTTCTAAGCTAGCCTAAGACCTTTGAAATCAAAATGAACTCTTCCAAATTGACACGACCTTTAGGCAGGTTGAACTACAGACTCAGTAAGATAATTAGAATATTTTTTGTTCAAGGAAAACTCAGAATAACGGGATTTTGTGTAGGCTATTTGAATGCGTTTTGCCTACAGAATGACTTACAGTGGCCAGCCGATGAACGAGTCAGCACTTTACCCTCCCAGACAAGTCTTGTACTAATTCACGGACTCCGGTAGTGATGGAAGGCTGGTTCCCCAGGGAGGGAAAATCCGAAGTCAACGTAATGTGCCCAATGAGCGTCAAGAATCTTTACGATTAGCTTCAGATATAGCCATTTCGAACGGCTATAGGGTTCAATTCGTCATAGAAGATCTCATGCTAACTCTCATGGTATATCTCAGGCAAGATACCTCTCGTTCTACCATTCATCTCCGATAGAGTCACTGCTGAAATTCTAGATTCTAGAAATTCTGAGCTATTTTAAGGGAACAACTGCAGGACGACGTTATCCTAGTGAACATTCCTAACGATAACATCAGGCGGCAGTTAGATCGAAATAGGCTCTACGATGAGCGGAGAATTTTGGAAAACTGCGTTGTTTGCCTAAATGGTAGTTTAGGCGATTGCTCAAAGGCTGGAGCAATTTACCAGATGGAGTGTTTGGCATGTAACGCCAAATACATCGGAGAAACGGGAAGGACTCTTGCAATGCGCGTAAGGGAACATCTGTTTAGTAAACGACGTGGGTTGCAAACCAGCCCACTTGGAAAGCACAAGATTGATGCGCTTAACGGGAGCGACTTTGAGGTGAAATGTACCATTTTAGCCACTTTAGGAGATATTTCGGCGAGGAAAGCATTAGAAGCATTCTGGATTTTTACAAAAAATCCAGTAACGAACAACCGAAATGAGTCTCTGTCTGCTACGAGTGACTTTCTGCCGTTCGTGTCCCATTGTGAACTGTGGGACCGGTCGGTGACAGGGGTGAGCAGTGTGCACCATTCGTGACTACTGGCTAACTGACGTCGGCGAACATCAACCCATGCGGTGGGTCCAACTGGTGGGTTCGTTTCTCCCACTTAGTCCCTCCTTTTGTGCTCGTGGAGTAGGTCAGAAATGCTAGGGTCGTTAAGGCGCTTGATGGAGTAGAACGCAAATAAAACTAATGCGCCATGTTCAGGCCTCTGAAGACGACGAGAAGTCGAAACGTCAGGCCCTGCTAAATAAAGATCCACCTAAAAACCTCGTGTTGGCTAAAAACTTGACTGACTAACAACTTACAATGCCCAGGTTTGAAGAAGAGGGACGTTGGGGATTACTCAGAATAACTTTTGGATTTTTTTAAAACTTTAGCTGCCGAATAAGTGAAATAATTTTATAAATGTTTTTATTTTCAAAGGGAAAATAGTAAATTAAATTTCGTTTTAGGGAGCATCAAGACCGCAATCATGTCCTGCATCAAAATACTGGATCGCGCCATGCACTCAAAAAGTTTAACTCAACGTTTACTTATAGTGTAAACACTGCTCATATGCAGCAAGAAAGATAGGATATGTGTGTTTTTCACAATTGTTTGTGTTGCACCGCTTGCAGGTGTAAAACTGCATGCAAACAAAAGTTTTGCTATCAGTTCAATAAAAATCGCGAAGTTTCGAACGGGGGCATGGCGCAATCTCTGTTTTGGCAATATAAAATGGCCGCCTTCCTGCTCTTCAAAACAAGCGTAAACTCATTATTTTTCTTCAAAAAATAAATTTTCTTTATAAAATTTTAAACTAAATGCTCTCTTATTGTGAAGTAAATTAAAGCTTCAAAGAAAGTTATACTAAAAGTTTCCTTGAACAAAAAATTGTTCATTTTTAGACAGTCTCTGGTTTAATGTAAATAGAAGAAATTCACATCGATTTGGAAGAGCTCTCTTTGATTTCAAAATTCTTAGGTTAGCTTAGAAGAGTGTCCAATTTGACGTGAAAAGTGTCGAATTCGACGTGAAAATTGTATATTGTAATATACCTTTTCACGTCGAATTGGACAATTTTCAGATCAAAATGGACACTCTTTCAAGCAAACTTGACGCTTTTAAAATAGAACAGAGCTCTTCAAAATGAAAACGAGTTTTCTCATGCAATACGTCAGATACTCTCCGAAAAGGGTAGAATAATTTTTTGTCCCAGGAGATTTAGTACAACTCTCGTTGGCTTATTTGATTCACTTTCACTGTACTCCAATAGACGAAAAAACTGTTTGAAGTTTTATAAAATTTTTAATTTTTAATAAACAAATACTAAATTAAATTTTGGTTCAAAAGAAAGACAGAAGCCAATTAGAATAGTTTTGAAAGGCAGAAATCGCTTAAAGTATTAAAATTAGAGATTGCGCAGTGCATTCGATTAAGCCTTCGCGATTTTGAATCGACTTCTAACAAAAATTCTATTTGGAAGAAGTAACACAGATTCAAACGGTACAACAAGAACATTTGCCTTTGTATCATCACAACTAGGGCGCGTGTAGCGCAGTCGGAGGAGGCGCGACTGTCGCGTGCACCCGATACCAGGTTCCTGGTTCGGATTTCCCTCCCAGGCCAACCAAGCCTTCCATCCCTCCGGGGTCGGTGAATTGGTACCAGACTTGTCTGGGAAGGATAAAGCGCTGACTTGTTCATCGGCTGGCCACCGCAAGTCATTGTATGGCCAAATACGCATTCATGTCGCCTCCACGACATCCCGTAGAAGTAGAATGCGCTGGCGCATCCCAGAAGGGATTGAGTAACGCCGTCCTTTATCCTTTTATCCTTTATTTATCATCACAACTAAGCTACATCTGTACTAGCAAGAAAATAAAATTGCGACGATCTAGTCGAGTACTTTGCGCGTTCACTTGTTTAAATATGCTAAATGATTGCATAATTCCTGCGCTTTACAAATCTCAATCCTTTATTTATTTTGTAAATTAAAAATTGATCAAACCTGTTTCAGTTTAAAAGTTGTATAAACTAAAAATTTTATAGCATAGCTTTTACAACATAGTTCAGTTATTAAAGCAGGTGAATTCTATGACAAAAATTAGCCTAGCCATCTCGGAGCGCCTCTATTTTAATACGAATGAAGCCCGTTTTGATTTGGAAAGGGTTTGGTTTAAAAAGTGTCAATTTTGCCTCGAAGAGTGTCCTGCTTAAATAGGTACAAACATGAAGTAAGCTTATGGTCGAATTAACCGAGTAAATCCACCACTTAGGTCCCGATTTGGCCCGGTCTTAGGGCATAGGACCAAATTTTTTCTCCGACAGCTTGTACCCTCGCGACACTTCGGTGAGCTTCGTAATGGTGTGTATGTAGTCGATCGTGCTGAATCCTCTCCGAAATCCTGCTTCTTCGCATGGCTGTCATTCGTCCAGCGTTCTGCTGATTCTATTCAGAATGACTCTAGTGGACAGTCTGTAGACCACGAACAGCATGCAGATCGGCCGAGAGCTGCCAAAGTTTCCACTCTTTCTTTCTTCGGTCTTTCTTGTACAAAGAGGCTGTTTCTATCGGTTTTCGTTTAGCCGAAACTTTTATGCCGACAGGAGGAATGTTTTTAAGCAGCGCGGTGACAGCAACCAATGGTATCCGCGGGTGTTTAGGTAGGCCAACTATCATACACCAGAATTAACACATCTTGCTTATGGTACACTTGTGGAAGCGTTTTTCCATCTAATAAAAGATTGAATCTAAATCCCTGATGTTCTGATACTGTCGAGCAAAGTATTATAAGCTCGTGTGCAATTTATGGGCTTATTTTAGCGCAGTAGGGAGAGGAGCCTTCTGTCGCGTGCAAAGGTTTCCATTCTCCTTGTTCGGATTTCCCGAGCAGGCCAGCCATACCTCCCGTCACTTCGGAGTCATTGAATTGGTGCCAGACTCGTGTGGGGACGATACAGCACTAAAATGTTTATCGGCTAGCCGTCACAATTCATTCTATATGCCAAAAACGTGTTTAAATGTCCTTCACAAAATCCCACAGAAGTAGGATGCGTAGCGTAATCCGAAAAGGGATCGAATAATGATGTCCTTTATTCCTTTATATGCTGTGTGCATGTCCCAAAACGCAAAACGGAAAGCAGTAGAGCAATAGCTAACCTTGCTCCAGTAGACGCTTTTGTTCTGGCAATGACTTGTTGGTTCCTTACAGTCGATATATTTCTTGCCCTCGCACGGAATCGTGACAATGCCCTGCACCACTGCTTCGTACACATTTGAGGAACTATCTGTAAATGCGCTTATCACCACTCCTGTAAGAAGCGCTGAGAATACTGTGCATTACCTTCGTCACTAAAACTGCCAATGACAGAGAAGAATATAAGCAGACTACACTTCAACCTGAAAATAGGATCAGAAGATTTTCCGAGCAATCCCTGCCGCAGGGGTCACCTTCCACGGCTCATATGTGTACATAAGTGCATGCTGAGAGTACATATCCTAGTCAAAAAGGGAACTGCTAAAAAAGCGAAAAAGTGCGTTTCAAACGTATAAGGCCACCCCTAATTTTGTAAATTTTGTTTTTTACGACATTTCGCGGTAAGGGGCTGCTCCCACTGATTTCGTCGGATCGAAATCCAAACCTGAAAATGAATAAGGAACCTCTCTTGGATACAAAACTTTTAAAAAGAAATCGTTGGTTTTCCACTGTGTTTCAAAAGTATAGGGGGTCTTTTAGTGTGCGCGCGACGTGCGAGGCGATGCCATGTGTAGTGGCCGGATTGATCATTCCCATCGCTCAATCAATTTGGCCCAGTACGCATGCATCGCCTCGCGCGTCGCGCGCACACAAAACGACCCCTAAGACCATTAACGATGCTGGTTAATGATACCCGCAATTCTTCGCCGTGCCAAACCACAACTGCTCCACATTGATTTTGATATTATCTACTGTTCTATTACCAACATGTCGCGTTGTACCTAGCTATCCGTCGAGGAACAAGCTCAAGTTCGAGCTCTATATCAGGCAGGACATTCGGCTCGTGAAATCGATGCCCAACTTCATCACTCCAATTGCGCTATGTCCAACTATCTGAAAGATTCTGTTGGCTATGGAAGAAAACTGAAAGACCTCCCGTGCTCCCTATACAGGATGTTCGACATATTCAGCGAATCTTCTCGAACTCGTCAGCTTTGATCAGCCAATCTAAGGCGGACGTCTCGTTGGATGCATAGCGTACGACCATCTGGAGAGCAGCCAGGTAGAGCGGCAACATTGTCCGTGAGTCGATGAAGAGGGCTCCGAGGCTGACTATTCGCTACAATGCCGAGCGTCTTCAGTTTGCGCGTTGAAACATGAGGACTGATTGGATTACGGCACGCCCTTTTTCCCTTTGGAATTCTTCTCACTTGAACGAGTCTAGTGCTTTCAGAAAGTCTCCCCCAACGAAAAGAAATTTAGTTTGGACGGCTCCGTGGATCTCACTGCTACTGGCGGGATCTGCAGAAGGACCCACTCGTCTTCAGCAGGCGTAATTTCGGTGGTAACTCCCAGATGGTGTGGAGAGCCTTCTGTAGCTCTGGTGTTCTTCGGCTTGCATCTACCACGAGTCGAACGAACTCACAGGACTATCAGGGTATTATTCAAGTATCATCTATACCATTTCTTCACCGACGTCACAGTAATTCACTTTTATACAGGATAATGTTTCGGTACATGACAGTAGAGCAACCATCGTGTGGTCCAGCTCCAAAAATATCCACCTGCTAGATTGGCCAGCTTGTTCACTAGATTTCAGCACGATTGAGAACATCTGGGAATCATTGTACGGCAGATGTATGCCAACGGAAGGCAATTCAACAACGACGAGGAGGTGGGCAGATCGAGGTGGCGTGGAACCGTTTGGACCCTAATATCCTGAAGAACTTGGCTGAGGGTGTGCCAGACAGAATTTTAGAACTTATTTCCAATCACGACAGACCTGTCAATTATTAATTTGTACCTGTAATTGTAACTGCTGAGTATTGATTGTAATTAAATAGAACTCTCTCTCTCTCTCTCTCTCTCTCTCTCTCTCTGTGATGGACTTATACTTTTGAAACAGTGGAAGACCAATGACTTCTTCTTTGAAAGTTTGTAACCAAGAGAGGTTTTTTATTCAGTTTCAGGTATGGTTTCCGACCACGGCGAATTCAGTGGAAGCGGCTACTTACCGCGAAATGTCGTAAAGAAAGACAAAGTTTAGAAACTTAGGGGTGGCCTTATACTTTTGAAATCACTGCAGTACGGTATCTTCTACTAGAAAACACCATAGGAGGTCCTCTCATATACTAGCTCCGTGTATTGTCCTTGTAAAATAGTTTAATTTCAACTCCACTGTCGGTGCCAAAAAGAAACTGGATGAAGTGCTCCCTCTCCACTAGGATAGATCCTACTGTTTTAATGCAGTATACCGAGGAAATAGGGAAACGACGAAGAAAATAGGGAACACTTGAGTGCAAGTCCAATTGTGGGGGGTACACCTCACACTCTCATACAAATCAATAAATCCACATACGCCTTCGTATTACCACTCTCAATCCTGCCAAGCCATGTCCCTGCACGTCTCCTAACCAGACGTCTCCTGAGTCCGCGTTTGGTGCTTCGCTGTGACAGTTGTTCGAATTTGGTCCAGGTTTTGTTTCATTCTGTTTCATTCCTTTTTCCGCAATTTTAACCTCAGCTAAGAACGGTGTTTTACGCACTCATTCCACGAATTGTCGGTGCTAGATGACATAAGGTGCAATCCTATTGGTGTGGCAGCTGCTAAATGAGTTCGTAAGAACTAAATCTGTTCAGTATCGAAATATATTGGAATTACTCATTTTATAGAAAACAACTGCACTAGCGAAATCTAAAGAGAACAGAAACAAGGGAATATATAGTATTTGTGAGCTAGATTGGGACGTTTGCAAATGGCTAGGACGTGACGTACATTGTCTTTTCTGCTTCCATAACGTTAATTGATTGCTGGTGACTTGGAATAATTTTTGATTTTACTCACATTATCTTTTTCTGCTAGAAGATGATCCGTTCTCGGGGCAAATCTAACAGGATTTGCCCAGAGATCGGTCCTTTTTATGTTCTCCTCTGCCGACTAGGTACACTGAAACTGACAATGAGTCTATTTGGACAACCAGGGGCTAGATTCATCAACGACTTACAGCAATTTAGCAGAGAAATTACAGCCGAAATCCTTGATAGCGCGGCTTATCAAGCGATATGGTGAGCGATAAGCCGCGTTATCCGAGTTTTCCGCTGTGAATTCTCCGTTAATGTTATGTAAGTCGTTGATAAATCCGGCCCCAGGCTGATGTACTTTACTTAATTCTATATGCCATTGGCCAGTTATTGCGTTTAGTTATGTCGTGAAGTGATTTAGGAGCGGCCACCACCAACTATGATTGGGCCGACATAAGGTTTAGATGGTCACACCTCAGTTTGAATGTTGTTTATTCCTACCACGATTTTTATGATAATGTGAGGGGCTAAATCCTTTTAGACACCAAGGCTATTCTGGAGAATTGCTCCTAATTCATGCTCGACGTATCTCACACGTGATCACGTGCAAGCTCCATAACGACAGTTTTGCGGCACTGGTGTAATACATGTCCTCCAAAGCCTTTACACGTAAATTCCAACTCATCAGTTTACCAGCTGACGAGAATCACGGAAAGCTATTTACCGCCCGACCTCGACCGACAAAAGATGAACCACGGGTCCGTAGCGGATTTGGGAATAAACGATAGAAGCAGAGGAGTTGAATAGGGAGGAATCAGTTTTATATGTTATTCTTAGCCTAAACTCCTCCAGAATGTTTGTTCCATTTTTTTAATAGTTTCAAAATTTTCATGCATACCTGGCTAAGTAGTGCGGGTCTCTGATCGAATTGCGCAGTTTATGCTACGAGTGTCCCTAGTATTTCTCATCCACTATAATATGTAGTAGACGGAAGGTTCACCGATACCGCGCTACTGGCGTCTTAACGTTTACGTGTAAAAGGCCTTTGTCATACCATCGCTCACCCCGAGCGACGCCTAATGATATGCACCCATATCGATTCCATCGCGCTGCCCGATCGATATGGGAGCATATCATTAGGCGTCGCTCGGGGTGAGCGATGGTATGACAAAGGCCGAATGATATGCTCCCGTACCGGTCGGGCGGCGCGATGGAATCGATATGGGTGCATATCATTAGGAGTCGCTCGGGGTGAGCGATGGTATGACAAAGGCCTAAAGACGTGCGGAGGATGTGGATTACACCAGTCCAGCATAAGTGACGTTATGGTGTTCGCGTGTGACGTGTGCCATACGTGTAACGAACGTGTCGGGAATTTCCCAAAATTCACTTGGTGTCTCCAACGCCATGGAAATTGTTTTAGACAGTATGTATGCGGATTCGGGATGACTTTTTTACCTTCATGACATCTCAGAAAGGTTGAAAAAATGAAAGGAGAGTGGTCGATAGAGAAAAGAAGAAAAATATCTAATCATATTGCGCAATGAGAGGACGGAGATGGGGCAGCCCATCATTACTCAAAAAGTACGTGTCATGGCATTTCCCACGTATTGGACGAGTTTTTGCGCGTTTAGTTCGCGCGAGACGTACCGTTTGACCTAGGCGGCTCTCGTTGCTACTTGCATTACACATACGTACGCGTCAGTTTGTGTACAATATGGAAAGTTCCACGTCACCATATCCGACTGCTACGCTCAAGGTGGTCGAAGTCCATGGGCTGCCCCCTCCCCCTCGGCCGTCCGCCCATGTGCCAATCTGATAAAAAAACAGGTGAATTCTTCTTGCAGATCTTAAATAAGAAGCATGCTATAAACGAATACGAGTGAAATTTTTGAAGCAAAAAGAACCATAAAACAAAGTAAGAAACAAACGCTACTAGACTAACGAAACATAAAGATTGCATGTTTTCCACTTTCTTTTTGTGTGCCAGCCATTAAGGATAACGGTACTGATGAGGAAGAGGGCCCACTGAAGCCGAGGAGAGCACAGTCAGGGCAAGGGAGCAACTCCAGGATGTAACCAAATTTCACATAGGTGCAGTAAGTTAATCACGTTTTATGGTTCCTTGGGTGCAATCCTTGTTGGTGGTGGTAGCAATTAAACGATTTCCTGACCAAACAAAACTCAAAGAATGGGCAACAACATGTAGAAATAAGTAAGCTGTTCCAACCTGGTTGCCCAGATGGACTCAGTTTCCGAATTCCTAGTTGGGAAAGGGGGGGGGGAAACCTAAAAAGGACCGTTCTCGGCGCAACTTTTGTAAGGAAGAACCTCACTACTAGATTTCGAGAACGGGTCATCTTCCAGCAGAACAAATAGTTAACGTCAGTAAAGTGAACAAAAATTAGGCCATGACACCATCAGTCAACGTTTTGCACACAGACAAGAGAATGTATTTCTCGTCTTAATCGTTTGCAAATGTCCATATCTAGCCTACAAATGTTGTACATTCTCATGTTTTCTGTGGTATTGGGTTTGACTTCGCTAGTGCAGTTTTCTTTGGAATGAGTGAGTTCAATATATTTCAATACTGAACACATTCAGTTCTTATGCAATCGCTTACAAGCGGCCACCATCAACTAGGGTTGCCCCTATTTTGTTTTCGTTAGTGTTGTTTTCTACGGAATATGTAAGTTCGATATATTTCATTATTGAGCGCACCCAGTTCTTATGAAATCGTTTAAGAGTGGCCACCACTAAATAGGAAGCCTATGAATGATGAGATGCCTCTCAGTAGATTATAGTTCTATTCCAAACGGTATTGAACGAGCTTCAGTCTTTGGTTTTTCTTCGCTGAAGAACAGAAGAAAAATCGCTGATTTCGTCATGTTGTACAAAACTTTTGCAAATAAGGCTTCCATCGACCCAACCAAATTCTTTGACGGTATGCTGACAGGATCCGTGAGATGGAAGTTAACTTCGAGTCTCAGTTGCTAAATCGCGAATTAGATCAGAAATCGCGGATTAGATTTCTTAACCTATATCGTATTTTCAAGGAATTCAACCTGCTACTGGGCAAGTATGACGATTTAGAGGAACTCTCTGCTCAAGCCTGCAGAACGCTTGTCAAAGGTTGAATACCTTACAGTGCAAGAAGTGTTCCCTGTGGTTTGTGGTTTACTTGGCTAGTGTTTGAGTGGTCAATGTGTCTTGTTTTCGTTGATGTTTTCTTACACCTTGCATGCTAGACAGTTGTATGTGTTTGTCTCTGCCTTGAATAAATGAATAAATGTTAAATAAATAATGAATGCAATTTGAAAGCAAGGTACGAATATGAGCCTCAAGAACCCTTTCATTGCGTAGTTTCCCTTCTTTCCGTACTCAATTATAGAGAGATCAATGTTTAAGTTTTTTTGTAAGTTTGCGCTTACTGACATTTATCAATGAAGCATAGGAATAAGGAGCTTCAATGCTCATCAAATGCCAATCTCTTACCGATTTTGTTTTATACATGTATGCTTCCACAATCGGAGTTCCCAAAGCGCTTTGAACTCACCAACTGCCCATCTTTCCTGCAGCTAAACTAATGAATATCATCACCGCTACTGTCGCTTTCAGCGATAAAGCAATCTGTCTGTTCATTGTTTATCTACTTCTGCTGTGAAGTGGTCAGTGTTTTTCCGTCGCAGACATTCGCAGTCCATAACTTCGCTGAAATTTATTCCTTCTTTTTTCTTTCTTTATTACATGAACATGCTATGTGAATCAGTAAAGCAAAAAATCAAGAAAACTAACAACTTGGCAATGCAGAAAAACTTTGACACGGCACAAAAGCACAAAAAATCAAAGGTTCAAATAACTGCCCACCTAGTCAACGAGACCTTTGGAATCATAAGGGACACATGCTTTCCTGCTCATCTTTGCAAAGTGGGAACCCTCACGGTGCGCGAAAAAAAAATGTTCGAAAAAATCGAAATCTAGTTCTGACTTTTGGAAGCACTAATTTGCGTGAACTACCACGTGGAATCAATTTCCTCTCCAAGAAAAGGTGACACCTCTTCTGAACCCAAACATGATTTCTGTAAGGTCTCGTTTATATTTCCGACGCCGAGCGACGCGACGCATTCTGGCCAAACTGATCGATCACGTTGCACGGAATTCATGTCTGGATTCAGAAGAGGTGTCAGCTATGTCGCGCAAGGGTGTCCGAATTCCGAACATGTGTAATAGGAGACCGCTAAAGGGGAGACCAGTAAGCAGGGGTAGTCGGCGTCGAAGAATAAACGGGCCTAAACCTCTTCTGAGCTCACACCCTTTGCGTGGCATCGGTGATGTATCTTCTGGACCCAGATCCCATTACGCAACATAGGTGACACGTCTTCTGAACCCGGACACCTGCGGCTGCGGGACATTATGTACGAATGGTCGCCGCGGACGCGGCGACTCGCATGGCGAGCGCGCAGAAGACGTTTCAGCGGCCAGTGGTATCTAGACCTGCATCAAAACTTGCACATCAAGTGTTAGAAAGTGTATACAAACTCAGTTTCACTGCGATAGTGTGTCATATTTTCAGCTTTTCCTGAAGAAGTATCATATAAAATTGAGCATTAGAACGTTGCTTAGTTTTATAACTCGAACTCAATTTCTGAACCAGAGCATGTTTTCCCCAGCTCCTGCAACAGCAGAAAGGGATATCAACAACTCAAACCTAGCGTCTGCAGCAAGTCATGAGCACAGCTCCCACGACCGCTGCGGAGCTCATCGCGCACGCGACAGTCATCGTCGCGGGCGCGGCGACCATTCGTACATAAAGACCGCCCCTCGACACCTACTGAGCAGTGTCGGTTACATGTTTTCTCAACCAGGACGTCCTTAGTGCGACATCGGTGACACCTCTTCTGAACCCAACACCCAATGCGCGACATCGATGACATGCCTTCTGAATCTGAGCGTCTGTTGCACGACGTCGGTGACACCTCTTCTAAACCCAGACGGCTGTTGAGTAACGTCGCTGGCATGTCTTTTGAACTCGAACGCCCTTTGTGCGACATCGGTGACACTTTTTCTGACGGTCTCGACACGGCGTGAGTGGCACCTCGTCTGAAGACGGACGCCTCGACTTCTAGGAAAGGCCAGACGGATGAGCAGACGGAGGACGGACAGACGGAGACGGACAACCGCTAGCTCGTTTACATATAGCAAGTGTTGGATAAAAATTTCATAGGCCTTACCATTAGGACTTTGAACGAAAGTGAAGAATGGAGGGATGGCAATTCACAAAAACCTCAAAACTTTCGCAGAAATGGTGAGCAAGCCCAATTTTTATAGGTCGCTGATTTTGTGTGCATTCGAACTCCAAGCGCACAGTATCTTTTCTAAACGTGTAACCGATGTAGGCAACACTTGAACCATACTACATCTACTCTTCAATGTTTTATTAATAACTGAACATTCTCCCACATGCAACTCTGAACTTTGTCCCTCTAAAACCCATCATCATTAACCCATTACGTATCGTCAGTTTTTGTTTTTCGGACTTCATCGTCATTTGTTTATCACCATTTCCTCTCCACTAACCATTTCAACCAGCTTAATACCATTCGATTGATTAGCGCTTACCTTCCCTCGCACTATTCCACTCTACGAAACAATTTTCAGACATTCTACCCTTTTCCTGCCCAACATTACTCCCAGCAATGCATGCTGACCGTCCCCCACGCATTCACGCTCCTGCTCACCCATTCTCTTCACGATCGCCCAAAACTCACCAGCGAAGCAGCGAGGACTCCGCCTGGAGCAACGCACGCCCGCGCGACTGCACGCGCCGAGTTGAGTATCGACGCCGCCCCACGAGATGGCTATGGCCTTTCTCCACCTCATGGGTACCTCCGACCTCATGAAACTGAGATTGAACAACTACTCAAGGGTGCGGCGATATCCCACCATATATAATAGAGGAGGGTTTTTTTGCCTCAACGTGACCGTGGGAAACTTCGTAAACTCCGCGGGCTCGATGGTTTAATCACCCAAGTTTGAGGCAGGTTCTCGACTTCTCTCTCCGAAGGGAAGCGCCGGGAGGTGAGCAATCGCCGCTGCCGAGGAGGACACGTGAGGCGTTGCGAAATAGGCCGGCGCCGCGGCTCTGCCCGCGCACGTGTTGGGTGGCTACTGCCTCGAACTGACCCCCTTGAAGGCTCCTGTCCTTGTTACCGGTCAATTAGTGCTTGCAATTAGGTGCTGCTACAGTTGTGTTACCGCAGGGTACAACTCTGCCGCCTGTGTGATGGCCGAGGTCACTGCTCATTCCTGTTCTTACCTTCTCTTTCGGGCATAACCTTCTGATGTGTGCGAGCTTCCGCCTTTACTTTTCTGAGAACAGCTCCTGCTGTGTTAATCCATACTGCCGCTCTTCGTTACTGCCTTTGCCACCGTTTCACTTTGTTTCTCTTCGAGAGCCTTTCAAGTTGATGTCAGTGTTGTGGTAAGAATTTGCGGCCCTATTCTAGTGCTCCTCGCTCTACACGTTAGAGTATGCGCCTTGGTAGGAAGGCACATGTATGCCCATTCACAGCAGAAGTGAACTAACTTGGTTCACCATAGGGCTAGAACCCATCAGTGCTGCTGATAATTTTGAATTTCATACAACACAAGACTACGAATTAGGTGTTCTTACATCGTGGCCCTCCCGCCCAGCCTATTTGAGCCCCACTGCTAGTTGTGGCACTTATATCCACACTCGTGTGCTTCTTAAAGAGGCTGACGACCACTTAACACGATGAGCCCTGTCCACCCGAGCCGTTTTGCGCCTGATTCTGTAGGCTGTAAGTAAGATTCTTCCTTCTAAGTTGGCTGGATTAAGCCCGTCAGTTTCTCCCGCCCACATAAACTTCCTGCTTTCTACACCCTTCCAAGCTGTTGGATTTTTATTCGTGTGATAGCAGAAGTTGAACAACAAACACAACGGTGAGGAACATACATATCCCACCTTTGTGGTTATGTGGCTTTTACAATATCAGTCGATTAAAAGCTGCGTGAACTTTTCGAGGGCATGGTGCGATCTCGTCTTTTATTGCGCTATATGCTTGCTCATTAGCTAGGCTGTAAGTAAGATTCTCCGATTCGAAGTTCGTTGTGTCGAGCGCATGCAACAGTTTCTCCCGCCCACTCATGATTCCTATTTATCGCTTGGCCCCCTTCCAAGACGTTGCGATATTTATTGATAGCGTAAGTTTAACAACAGTGAGGAACACACATATCCCCACTTTTGGTGGATTGGCATTTTTGGAGTGCATGGCGCGATCTCATCTTTTAATGCGCTATATGTTTGCTTCTTAGCTGCGGGCTGTAAGATTCTCCCATTCGAAGTTATTTCGGCTGAGCGATTTATATTCGATTGATAGCAGAAGTTGAACAACGAATACAACAGTGAGGAGCACACATACCCCCACTTTGGTGGTTCAATTAAGACGCATTTACGCTATCAATCAAATAACCAGTGGTGCTATTGGTTTTCTCTCAGACCTAACCGATTGGGATTGTAGTTGCCTGATTGTGTTGGCCGACGGGAGCGTTCCACAGTAGATTGGGCGTTTTGATCAGGCAGTCGATATCGATCATTTGAGTGGTGCTATCGGTTTTCTCTCAAACCGAACCGATCGGGATTTCTATCTGACACATGGGAGGTAGGGAAATCAGAGACAGAAAATCGCACCATCTATAAAGGAGGGAGGCATAAGTCACTGTCTGTAGTGGTTCGCCAACAGCGGAAACCAATTTCCCGTCCCACCCCAGTTTTCGACTACACTAGGCTCTTGGAATGATTCTTCCCGTACGTTCCCTCAAAATTAGTGGCTAATGAAGTCACCTCTGGAATCTCCTAGCGGCTCGAAGCACGACGACTGGGCAGAAGTGTCAGACATTTCTTTAGGCTTGACAAGCTGCAATAGGCTGTGAACTCAACGCTAGATGAAGAAGGAGAGCTGAGAACATTCTTCTGTGTGCTATACTGAGTGAGTGGTACCAAGCTAGGAATCAGTCTGGAGTTGGCGCAAGTTTCAACGTGCTCGACGCTACGGATGCTTTCTTACCCAGCGTCGGCGCCGGCGGAGCCGGCGACCGACGCTGGGTGAGGAAGCATCCGTGGCTAGGTTTGGGTTACGTCCCTAGCGTGGCCCGCCATACCCGACGCCGGCGGAGCCGGCTAGCCCGGCGTGGCCCGCAGGTGCGATGCCGGCGAAGCCGGCTAGCCTGGCGTGGCCCGCACACTCCAGCGTCGGCGCCGGCGGAGCCGGCGACCGACGCTGGGTGAGGAAGCATCCGTGGCTAGGTTTGGGTTACGTCCCTAGCGTGGCCCGCCATACCCGACGCCGGCGGAGCCGGCTAGCCCGGCGTGGCCCGCAGGTGCGATGCCGGCGAAGCCGGCTAGCCTGGCGTGGCCCGCACACTCCAGCGTCGGCGCCGGCGGAGCCGGCGACCGACGCTGGTGATAATTAATTGCCTTGACAACTGAACGGGCACGTCCCTTGCGTTCAATACAATCGCATAAGTTAGTTTGCGGAAAGGATCGTTCAAAAGACCCAGGAGTATGTTGAGAGGTTTTCCTGAGAAACGGTCAACATAGATCGAATATTCAGACTAGCAGCTTGAAGAAGGCCAACGTCATCGCGTAACTCACGAAGTTTCGTCAGGATGGTGATGTGCCGCTTCCTTTCTTCTAACAGCAAGGAGATGATAGCACGAATATAGTCGGGAATAGTCGAATCGTTTAGAAAAGCGTGGATACCTCCTTTGATTTGATCTGTAGACGAGGTAGTGGTCGAACGGTCAAATAGAGCGAAGGAAGGACGCGGTGGCATTTTCCGCCCCGTCTTCGGATGAGCTTGGGGTGTGGTCTTAAGAGGATTGGAAGCAGCACCCATATTGGCAGGCAACACTGGAGGCGAATGGAGTACAAGGAAGATGATTTCGGAGGCAGCCAGGAAGGTAGAAGCAGCAGAAAGAGGTCGCTTGGACAAAAATATTATGGGACAACCGCTGCAGAACCGGTCAGTAGCCGACCGCTCACGATGACCACACAGGCTATACTATTTCTAAGACCTAGAGTTATAAATCTATAGATACCCTTTAATCTCAAATTTTTTAAACGGTCCTAGTTGCAATGCATTTTTCTGCGGAAGACGTAGTGTTTTGACCCTTCCGACAGCGCCAATGACCTCTCCATAAAGCACTTCACTAGCGATGTACAGAAAACTTCCGAATTTTCTTTTTTCTTCTTACCGCTGTTGCTTGCAATTCATCACTGGTATCTTGTTTACAGTAAGCTACTTCAAGTTTGGTTGAACTGGGGTCGGATTCTCTTAAAACTCGATTAACACGGCTCGTGGACGATATGGGGGCAATTATCCGCGTTTTCTGAGTTTTCCACTGTGAATTCTCTGTTAAAGTTATGTAAGTCGTTGAAGAATCCGACCCCTGAATGCATTTTATGCTTTGTTTGAAAACATTGCCCAACCGAATTTAACGGCTTACTTTCTGCTAATCAACTTATCCTACTAGATGGTAAATTAACTGGTACTGGTACTAGATGGTAAATTAATAGAACATGGAGTACTCTTGAAATAACGTAAAGCTTAGTTTTACAACTCAATGAAATACCCATTTTTCACCCACAACCCACCACATGCACATGTCTGCTGGCTTGCGTTTTTTGGAGAGTCGAACTCTATAAGGAAAGTTAGAAGGACGGATTATTTCAGCATACTGCACGCTTAGCTGGCCTTGACACATCATCGCTGAAATCAACCATTTCTTCAGACACCTTCAACAGAAAGGCGTTACTTTTGGTCTTCCACCGTTTCTGCCGTTCATTGCCCTCGTTTTGGAAAATAGCTCGAACAGGGTTGTTAAGCTCGTCGAGAGTTTTCCGATGATCAGTTCCTGTTCTGACCGGCAGGAGCCGATTAATTCTGAAATTTCTGAGCAGGCGCTCAATCCCTAACCCATGTCCAACTGCCGTCACTCGGTTCGCCAACATGGCTGCCTTTTCAGGGTGCAACGCCTAGTGGTACTAGGGCGATTTTGAATCGCGGCAGGTCAGCACTATATTGCCTCCTTCTTCAAAGTGTTCGTGAGCCCCCACGTTTCTTTGACAAATATAAATTAACAGCCTTTTTAAATTTTAATACAATACATCCAACTGAAACTCCAATTTTTCGCAGAAAGATTTACATAGAGTCTTCCATAGAGGAAAGACGTTGCCATAACGGGTTAGATGTCTTATGCGCATTCCGAGTTCCATAAAGATTCTCCTGTTTAGAGTCCTTGTTTACGGACTCTAAACGAGAATCTTCACATTGCCTCTGTCTTAAAACGAGATGTCATCGACTCGCATCGACGATTAAGGAAAATTAGCAAAAACATGTAAGCGAAGAACCAAGGTAAATTAAGGTTTGGCGCAGTTAAAAGTAAACTGAACTACTGAAAACTCTCGATTTGACAAGAAATTTTATGACTTCTATAGAAGTCGCATGTCTAGGGACCGGATTACACTTCATGATTTGAATCTCCTTACTGATTAACCTTCTACTGTAGCAGCTTACTGAGCTAACTATCATGTCCCGATACAAAGGATCTCATCACTGATATAGTTCACTTCAGGACGTTCGATATGTCATTACAGTCTCCATTGATGAGCTATTATGGGCGAATATTTCATGAGCAGAGTACAGTATCACCAGCAAGAAACCGTAGTTGTGCTCGAATGATTGTAGTCGAATAATTGTTCGAGTAACTTATTTGAATAATTATTCACATATACGATATTTCTTGATTTTATTCGTTCGAATTCGAGCACGATGATTTCCAGAAGTAGAATATTCGTTCGAATTCAAACGTCGAGAGGGGCGGCATATTCGAATATTATTCGAAAATCGAACAACTAAACTCTATTCGATCAGCATTTGAGTGATGTTTTGATCAGGATAACAGGTTGGAATGCATTGGAAAGGAACGAAAATAGCAATCGATTTCTGCCTAGAAAATGTTTTCATATATCTTCATGTATCTCTCTATATATTCTCTAATCTAAAATCCTCTAACATCAGGGGCAAAACCGCAGCGAGCGTGCAATTGTCAACACAGTGCTGTGTTGCCATTACCCACTCCCACAAACACGAGCAATGTCGGAGGAGCAGTCTTAAGTACGAATTGTCACCGCGTGTGCGGCGGTCTACGTTCACCCGTGCCAACGTTCATGCCCTGTTCATGACCTATGAAGTGTAATTTCTGATGCAAGTCTAGGTGGGAGCCCATCCTGTATCTCTTCTCGACTGGCATCCTTTCTTAAACGCATCAACTCTACAGTAATAGTGCATTTCTACAGAAATAGTAATCTGCAACGGTGCAGAACATTCTCATTTATGATGTGTGAATAATGAGAAGGAAAGAGAGAGTGGACCCCTCGATTTGGAATTCCAACCACGTTCTTATTAGAGGAGAACTCATTAATTTTAAAGAGACATGTCTTACTCTCTTATATGTCTCGTTGAAATCGATCTTCATTGTGAGCGTTTTGTTAAAGTAGAAAAGGAACGACTGCAGCCACGCATTTTGAACGTTTTTTGAACAACATTCAAACATTTATTTTTGTTTCCCTTTCGGCGCTTCCTACTCTGGTTTCCCTCATTTTCCTGCTCTTCGCTACATCTTCCACGTTCTGTTTTGTTGCAAAGAATTCCCGAAATTTATTTAACTATGTACATAGTTGTACGTGGGTAACCATGCAGGTAAGGAGAAACAAAAAAGGTATTGTGTTCCTCTTGGAGATGTCACTCTTGCATTGCATTTTGCTCTAGAAACAATTATTTTCCACTGCCCAGCCCAAGTGTTAGAGGTAGAGACAGTGTAAAATTCTCGGAGCTGAAGATTTAACATACCATATACCATTTTGTAAATTACGATTGAGTCGTTTCTTTTTCTGCGAAATGTAAGCATACGCAGACTAAAGATCTTATTCCGAATAGAAGGTGAAGGGATGGTGGTGCAATCAAAATCATGAAGTCTTATCTGAAGCTTTCTAATGCTTTTAGTGCGTAGAGAACTGATTATACGTGCGCAGCAACATCAGCTTTTTTCGCTATATGTTCACAGTGTTCCGAGAATGAAGGTTCTATGTTGGATACAAATCCTAATAATAAGTCATTTATGATAGTTGGACTACCGAGCCGTACCCTATTAAGGCGATAACTTTTTTGTTGACCTGCTGCCCAAGGTGAAACACTTGGGATTTTTGTCCTGACGGAGGAAGGCTCCATTTCGTCAACCAATCTGCCATTGTGCTTATTGCTTATTGAATAGCAACATGCTTCCTCACAGGAAACCTCATAAATTTTTTTATCATCTGCAAACACCTTGCAGAAAACACAGTGACTAATCAAACTGGGAATTTCTGCAGTATAGATGGTGAAGAGAACCGGCGACAAGGATTTGCCGCATATCGCTGCTAGTCACCATCGCTCGGAAAACAATATCCCTATTCTCAGGCTTAATGCAGCGTGCAACTGCGTGTGCTGGGAGTTTTAGCCTTTTACTTATTCGTCACGGTAGGTAGTTCTCCAGAAAAGGAAACGGTGCCGCAGTTCAGGACCATGGCCCATCATGGGCAGTGAATGATTGACCAGCGAAGTCGCCCCGTAGCGCGATCTTTGTAGCGCTCGCTACACTGTTCGCTGCGTGTGCGGCGACAGTTCGTAAATAACGTCCCGCAGTTAGAAGGACGCTTTTTCGCACTTAACACGGTTTCGCTTTCTCAACGTGCAGGCGAAATAGAAAATGCACATCACTGTAAGAGAGGTGCACTTGACGACGTGAGTACTGGTCGATCCGTCGTAACAAATAAGTTTGTACTTGTCTTTGTTCTCCTACTTGTCAGGACGAGCTATGGTTTCAAAGCAAAGCCAAGAAAGATAAGATTGTTATGGATTACACAATCTTCATAGGTCCTTGAAAACGCTTAGGACTTGTTCAGTTTTTCAGCATCATGCAGAACTGAGTGAGTGGCGCATTTTAAAAAAATACAACAATATCATATTTTATTTCTTTAACATATTGCAGAATTGAAATACCAATCGGATCTGCTTACTATAGGCATGTTTTATTGTACAGCAAAATACGGTTATTTGTTATTCCTCCATTCGAAAAAATTATGGGACCATACGAATATTCGAAAAAATGAAAAAACGAGGCTTATTCGATTTTCGATCATTCGAAGATTTTCAACATCGAGTAGATTCGTTGGACCGCTCGTTCGGAAATGTTTGACATTCAACTCATTCGTTCATTCATTCGTTCGATAAATTTTCTCAAAAACACAACTATACAGGAAACGCATAGCAATTGTACTCGGAAAACAAAGGATACTGTGTTTGGATGAAGTGTATTCACCACGCATATTTTCCATGCCTATATTGGGCACAGTTCATAAAGTGTTTGTAACTTCGTTAAATGTACATTTAAAAATTGCTTTAGAACACGTAGAAGCCTCTCTTATCCAATCTGAACATATTTGCCTTTAAAAACATTACAGCTGTAGCTCAGAATAGCGAGCGCATTCATAGGGGCCATCGATGTACGCTTCGATCGCATGTGCTGACCGTGAGCGGAGGCTCGGGCGTTGCACTTTGCGATCGATTGCGTATGCCGTGAGAACGTATTCGCCCTGCCTGCTGCTTTTCATCATTGTGTTTTGTACTATATTCATTACCTATTTGATGCTATTCTGCTACATTATATGCTGGCCTGTGTGGCCCCGCTGATTCGATGGATTATTCCTCTACGGCTGCCAGTCACCCTTCCTCGTGGGCGTTTTTTTCGCCACCTTTTTCCTTCGGTTATGTTGCAAAAAAAGGTGGCAACGGCAAATTCCTTCCGTCTACGTTTCATTACTTGTATTTCAGAACGTTCTAATCCAGCATGTAGAATTCTAGTACGTTAAAGGAAGAGTAAGCGCAGTTGCGATCAGTACTCTCTCCTATTCCTGTGCTCTCTGATCGGGACCCCTCGTTCTCAATAGTGGCCGTGGTCGCCCGAACGAGGGCGGGAAGGGACCCGATGAGCCGGATACGGCGGGAACCGCACCTCCCCGGGCTGGGCGCCCGCGGCGTGGTTCGAGAAGAGTCGTTCGACTTCCCGATTGGCAGCCGGTGGCCGTAAAGTCGTTTTACTCTTTTGTTCACTTGGATTCTCGCCACAGGGGATTAGTTCTTCCTGCATTGTACTCCACTTAAGAAGTCGCAGAGATCTTATTTGGCTCTACATTCATCTAGTCGGGATCGACCCAGATCCCGATCCCGACGAGGTTTACGACTCTTGACTTTCTCCGTGTAGCTTGCCCGTCATCCCTTTTCCCCATTCCTCCACTTCCGCCTTCAACTTTCCCCTCATATGCTCGGTCACGATGGCTACAAAACTGAGTTGCTGAATAGTTTAAAACAGGGATTACATAGATGAACATTCAACATCTCACCGTAGAATCATGAAAATGGGATACGACGCCAAATGGTACATAGAGAAGTCTGATACATTTTGAACCTGTGATCGAGTTTACCTAAAAACACCTTAGGAGAAGCGAAACTCACCAAATCCAAAGCTGACCCACGAATGGGCAGAGCCATACCGGTCCTAGAGGCTAGTGGAAACTCTGCCCTCGTAACTCTCACGGGCGAAAATGAGGAATCCGTGCGAATTCAATTTGACCACCTGGGTAAAGTACCAGCTGGCATCAGCGCTTCGCCTATACCCACAAATAGACGTAGACGACGTCGAGGTAAACCGTGCAAACGTGAGCCATTAGAATCAGAGACTTCTACTCAACTAGTGTCAGGTACTGTTCCCATTCCTACTCTACATTAGCCGGATCTGGGTACTTTCGGTGTTTGAACATTTCTTCTTCAGCTTCCGCATGGATCGGGACAACCCGAATCGATCGGGAAGGTGTGCAGCGGTGTGTTTGAAGATGGAACCCGGCTTCGAAAGTATGCGTGCCATAAAGTCTGGACGAAATGTGCGGTTCAACGATAATGCCGGACGAGCAGCCGCTAGGTGTCACTGTCATGACTTCCGTACAACGGAATCATGATATCCCAATCAAGAATCGGCTCGAGAGCCTGCCCGCGATCAATAGGCGGAACGCCCCAACAGGTATCTGTCGCCAGACTGTCCGCCCCCGGAAAATGTATATAAGCAGCCGCCTCAGGGCAGATGACAGTTTCGTACGCTCTCGCACCAGCGGTTCACTCGGAGTCAGCTCCTCCTGCCTCAGCCTCCGCCGTCGTCGTGCTACCACCGCCGCCGCCGCCCGTGGCCGTCATCCAGGCAACAGCAAGGACTGCCGTGGCCTCCGCCGCCGAGGCAGAAGAGCGGGCGTCCTACAGAGTGATCCCGCACCGGCCCGGACAGGACTGCAAGAACTAGGCCGACTGGCCAGCAAGAACTCAAGAAAGACTAGATCTACAAGAGGGCTATAACTAAGGCTAAACACTCAATCATCTGGTTCCTTCCATACTCGCATAGGTACCGCGTGCACAATAAATATTGTCGGACAATACGTATCAGCCTAGAGAAGACATTTGGCCTTGAACCACCAAAACCGTATTGGACCGCGAAGCACTCGATTAGCATTAAGTCAAGCTCGTGTGATGCAGCAACAGAGTAATTGTGGCATGTAAATAGTGTGCATAGTGTTTTCTGGTGATGACTGTCCTATGAACGGCCGTCAGTTAGTGTATTTTGATCAATCGTTTGTCAAATACTCAGTGTCGAGTTTTGAAGAGGACTGGAGTCGTCGAGACTCTCCTACTCGGGCGTGATATTTCGCCCACTCTGCTTCTCTGTCCCGGAGCCCCGGGGCGGCGGGCGCGAGCCTATAAAATTCATTTTTGGACTGTGTCGTGCGGCGAGCGGCGGACTGTGCGATTCCCTGGACTGTGTGATTCCCTGGATTTGTCACGAAGCACCTGCGACTCCTGGGACGCTAGACGCCGATCAACCAGGATCGCTGCAGCTTGCCCATCGTGGCTCATCTTGGAGGAAACCTAAGGTGAGCAAGAACCTGAGGGCTGGGGAGAGGAAGTCGTCACCCCTCGGGGTCGCTGCAGTGGGCAACGTACCAACCTTTACAGATGGAATTATGGCGTTGTTGCATACTCCATCTGTTGCGCTTAAATACGAATTGCCATGGGTAAATTCAATAAAAGTAAAACCTCTTGTCTTGCCAGTGATACCGCCTTAAATGCGGGAGGAAAGAATGCGGATAGTGTGATCATATATGGAACCTATATGAATTATTACAGTGGCTTCTTTAAATATTGGCGGGGTGCAATACGTTTTAAGATTTGTTTTGTGTGTTCACACTTTGCGACTGGGCGAGCGGCTGTGTCATGGTTACTAACATATTCACGCCAATTAGATTTTAGTGAGTTGTTGTGTGATGAACTGTTGTCAAATCCAACTCAGATGGCAGATCTTTTAAAGAATTTGGAAACAGTAATTCGATCAGAGTTCACTTGTCATTTCGAAGAAACGAACAAACAATCTTTGATCCATTCGACTCAAGCACCTACTCTTCAGAATAACCCGTCACCGTATTTTCTAGAAATATCAATGAAATAAACACTCCATAAAAAACGTCCAAGTAGATGTAGACAACATTCATGTAGACATAAATATCGCATCTTTTATTGCAAAACCTCAAACAATACAACTTACTAATCTTCCAAATTTCTGAGAATATTAACCCAACCTTCTTACAGACAACGTATTCTCTAGCGCACTTCTCTTCAATAACAAGACATCACCTCACGCCAATCGAACAGTCCGAACCAACTCACAGATCTTAAATTCGAATTTCAACCTTGCTCGGATCCAAACAAACAAGTTCTCCACCTCCGAATCAGTCGGTCTGGCCGGCCGTCATCACGGCGCGCTTGGCAAGCTGCCACGACGACAGTATCTCCCTGCCCGTCTCGCACGCTTCCACCATTCACACTCTCTCGTCAACCCTCGAGCTTCTATTCACACATCCACACCTACCATACTCTCTAGTCGTCGCACCTCCCTGGCGCACCCACCGGTCACTCTCTCTCTCTCTCTCTCTCTCTCTCTCTCTCTCTCGCCGTCTTCCATCCCGTCTTGCACGCTCTTCCCGACTAACACTATCTCTCAGCTCGCTACGATCACGGAAACGTCAACATCGCAGACCCTATAGCAGCAGACGAAATCAGAGTTTGTAAAAACCGAACCGTCCCCTGGCTCTCCCCGTCCCCCGGACAAGTTCTTGGCGCCTCCTGATTTTCAGGGATTTCTACCTATGCAGCGCGTCCCTCTTGGGCTTGCAGGCAGTGTAGCGGCTGTGCGCGTCCGGGACGGTTGATATGAGGGGGGGGGGGTTCCATTCTATTTGTATTTGTGTCGTGGTCTCTCCGTTCTGACTCATTAGCGCGTGACTTGTGGTTCTTATATTGTTCATATTGTGTTGTTTCATGGTTCTCATGTAATCTTCTGCGTGCTCATTTATGTTTTAGTGTTGTAATCGGTTTAGTCTTTTGTGTTTTGTCTTTACTATATCACTTAGCCTTTTTCAGGGTCCTAATGATATCGGTGCTACTCTTATTTGGTATCATGTTGTTTCTATTCATGTTTCGCGTAGTTGCGCTCGTATAGTCCTATGTTTATCCATTTGTTCTCCTATCTCAGTTATGATTTTGCCACCGATGCTTAAATGTGTTATTTCGTTAGCCATGCGCGTGTTTATTTATGTATAGTAAAAATAAAGGTTTAATTACCCAAGAGGTGATCTCCGTCGCGTTCGGTGGCATCAACTGTCTAATTCCGCGTGGCAGTGCTTATTCGTGTGGTTGGAGTCACTTCACGAATACTGTACAGAAATTGTAATCCAGAAAAATTATCTTGACAGTCCAGCCTCCACCAAGGAACTCATCACCACCATCCACTGTCAGCCGAAACTCTCCACAAATAAACGTCATCAAGAAAACGCGAAAATCCATAGCTCGCCGCATCAAGACTCTCAAATAGCTAGCCGTTCACCTATTCTCTCGACGCGTCAGTGCCTCGAGTCGCCAGAACATCAAAGTAGGACTAAAGAAGAGATCAAGGCCACACAGAAAACGAATAATACGAACCGTGGACAGCGGATAAAACCCAAACACGACCCCGATGAAAAACCCGAGAAGCCGCCGCAAATCAACGAAAAAGGTAAGAGCCGTCATCGATCTTTCGACGCCAGAGCTTCAAGTCGATGACTCACCCAGCGTACCAACTTTATCAAGATAAGCCTCCGCGTATAGAGCCACAACCGCCGACATCGACATCATAGCTAGCCATGTCGGACTACGAGCGGTCTGACAGTGACAGTGACTACAGCGACGGACCGGTGCAGATCCCCATAGACTACTACCAGCAACACGCGAACCTCGAGCCAGAGGACAACAACCGTCAGCAGGACTTACCACCACCATCACCATCACCACCACCATCATCTTCCCCGCAGCCCAGATATAACCCCTGGCTCGAACCGAATTTGGCAGAGGAGATGGATCTCTTCCTGCAACTACTACACAACGAATGGATGCTGCATCTGGAGCACAACCGCCGCGACTTGAAAATTGAAAATAGGTGGTACTTGGCAGCCTTAATGACTGGAATGACACCACCGCCTACTCCCAGCGACTCTGAGCACAGCAGCTCAGAGTCTGAGGGAGCCTTCTCCGATGAGGAGGATTAGTAGAAGTAGAAACAGTATGAGTGGTAGGTGAGGTTAGAATCGTAAACAGTAGTGGTGCTGTTAACAGAAGTTATTATTCATTAGGGGTAGTAGATAGTTAGTAGTTATTATTCATTAGGAGGCGTTGTTAACATTAGTTATTAGTTGTTAGTTGTAGTTGTAAAAAAAAGCATTTATTGGCGCTTGTTTTGGCGACAGTAAGGCACACGTGAACATGGCGGATCGTGAGCCTTATGAAGAATCTATTGAGAGAAGTGTTCACGGCAGGAGGAAAAGCATCGCGGCAGAAGCACATCGACGAATTCCGTCGTCATAAGAATGCCCCGGTTGTTGAAGCTGCACGACTCGTGTAATTGGATTCACTTGTATTGCTGCTTACAACAAAATCTATTTTACTAATATCAAAGCACGCGAGTTTGGAATCACACCTCTCATGCTGTATCGTATCCACCTCGGGTTGTTCTCTTGGAAAGTGAACATCATTCTATCCGTGGTCCAACTCCGTTTCCGGCAATCGACCATGGATGGTTCCGAAGCTACCTTTCTGCTGAATATCTGCGAGCCCTCAAGACGATTCTGGTGGCTATTCGTCTTTGCCTCATTCCTGCTCTTTGTTATGGACAGTTTGATGATCGCGACCAGAAGTATGTGACTGGTATTCTCCGCCGTTTCATTCTGCCTGAGAAGACCGAGTCTGTTCCCGTTGGCGTCACTCCAGCACCCGCTAACGTTCCTAGCATTAGTAGAAGTAGAAACAGTATGAGTGGTAGGTGAGGTGGCAATAGTAAATGGTGCTGTTAACAGTAGTTATTAGTCATGAGCAATAGTAGATGGTGTTTTTAACATTAGTTGCTAGTTGTTAGTTGTAGTTGTAAAAAAACAAAAACAAAAAACAAGAAAAAGAAAAACACGCCTACGTAACCCGATACCACATAACCACATAACCCGAATATACATAACTCAAGCTTTCGATTCTATGAAGTACATATCCACAATCTACGAACTGCAAGACTACATAGCTCATATCTACACAACTACAAACCACATTATTATATAACTCATATCAACGATACTGCGGGCCACGCTCTACGAACTACTAACCTACAACACTCATAATTCCATAAATACTATCCACGTACCTTCGATCACCCCGACATCCTACGCTCCTTTAAACAACACTCACGTCCAAGAAACGAAACCTACAAACCCCAGTCACAGGCTTCATCTAATGCTTCGAATTGCAACCTTCAGCCAATGCGAAACAAACCCGATTACTTAAAGAAATATTCGTTAAACAAAACTCAACACAATTTTTAAGGAAGATGACCTACGTCAGCTGAGGAAACTGCTACTACAGCCTGCAACCCTCCCATCGGGAGAGTACTTCTACTACCCCTTCCACATGGAGATTGGTCCAAATGAAGCTAGCAAGATACATTGAAAATCCATTGAATTACTTTATGATAATTCCATCTCCATCTCTGCTGGACTTCCAGACTTCACTCCATGCGCACCTGTATTGTGTTCTCCGAACTTCCTCCTACCCTTACCTGTATTGTATCTTCTGAGCACCCACATTGAGATATCCATCCTTCGGAACGTTAGAATACTCCTCCTTGTACTCAAACTATCGTCCTTTTTGTTCTTCGAATCCACTCTCCTGCTCTCGGGAGGGAATGCCCCAGCGCCTCATCACAATTATCATCACAAATTCTTCTTATAAAAGATGGCCAGGATGCGGTGATCTACTGTTGCCGACGGAGCCATCTTAGCTTCTCAAAAAATTTGCTCCAGTACAAACCGGCTTGGGTAGTAAGTAACCCTGAAGTCGGGAGTGTCATGAAAATCGACATATTCATGGTGACTCATCAAGCAGCCCCGGTGGGCCAGCAGCGTGAGGCGTGTCATTAGGGCGTGCCGACCCTCACAGAGCCGCCAATTAGCACTCGTCTCCGCTCAAATTTGCCCGTATAAAAGGCCTTCTGTATAAAAGGATGCCGCCGGCAATTTCAAGCAGTTCCGCTCGGTCTCCTGCCTGCAGTTCACTTCTCTCCTGCCTTCTCTTTTCCGGCTCCGGCTTCCGCTCTTCTCCGGCACTTCCCTACAACTCACTATAACCTCAAGCCCCATAACCTCAAGCCCGATAGCCTCCCTGCACAATAACCGACCACCATCTCTCCATACATCTCTCAAGCTCCTCCCTCATTCCCTCTAGCCTCAATATCCACTGAACCACCTATTTACACTGTAGTATTGTTAGTACACAATAAGCTTATATAAAACGCTCTTTCCACACAGAAGAATACAACACGTTAGCCAACCTTAAAGATCCTATACTAATTATCTGTACATGGTACATGATGCTAGACCTAATCGGTTAGACATACCCCTCCTCTGTGTACACGGCATAGCCTAACTTTATCATATTTAATCTCAATGCATCATCGAGTAAACTAAGGATTCCAAATGAAGTGTAAACTCAAGCCCCGAGCATAAAGAGGGCGATGTGCCCATGGTGCGCTCTGAACCCGATGAGCAAAAAGTGAGTGACGCGGCCAAACGATTGCAAGCGGGTGTGTTGCGTGGATCGATCCAAGAAATTCAGAGTGCGGTGTACGACGTGGCACTCCGGTTAGGGTCCACCTTGGTATGCCGGAGTACGTAGTGCCATAAAACTGAACTGAGTTCCTGGCAGGCAAAGCGGGGCACATTATCGGCAAAGAGTGGACTTCGGAATGGTCCATAGGGCTAGGAGGCGATGCCGGCTACGCGTATGTCGCGGAGAAGAGCGTGGACCTGGTGTACCTCATGGGAGCCCAGAATGATGTGGAAGTGTTGAAACAGGCATGAGATGTGGACGTGGCGACGACAAGAGCCCAATTAAATTTTGCTCACTCTTGATGGAAAGCCAACCCACATTGGAGCATTCCGACGTTCAGAGAATGCTTGCACCCTGGCGGAGAAGGCTAAGAAAACAGCGATATGTGCGGAAACACTGTCAGTCCTGCCATCAAACAAGTATTGCAAAGGAGCCACGCCGGTGTGGAAAGCGCAGGTTATGAAGGTGAACACTGCGCTTGGACAGCACAAAGCAGTGCTGCTGGAGAACTAGAAAGGCCGCCTGAGGAGGCGGCCAAAATTGTAGAGTTTTCCGATATATTTTATATTGTTAGGTCAGGGGGTCCGCCACTACTGTGCGGTGTATGTTTTGTGCTGTTCGGTTATGTTCTTGATGCCGTTTTAGGTCGTTTAGTGAGCTCCTCATCCTGTAGATCCGGCAGACGGCCCGCCACCGATGACGTGGCATCGATCGATGTGAGCAGTGTCGGCGGGGTGAGGGAGCGCTCCGAGCCAGCCAATCGCGGCCAGGAGCGGGGCTTGGGGCGCGCTCACTCCATATAAGCCGGCCGGCATGGGGCAGGGTCCATTCTTGCACTTGTGCTTGCTCCCGAGCGGTCGGGAGCTAATCTACTCTTGTCAGCAGCCGAGTAATCGGCAGTCAACCCATCTTACGTCTCCCTCGGACCGGCAGAGTCCCTCAAGCAGCACAGCCAAGTTCCGGAAAGGATTCTGGGAACCAGGAGAGGCAAGCATCTCCCCGCCAACCTTGCGTCCAAGGGGAAGGTCTGCGCGTAGTTTGTTAGCGTCGCCGCTAACTGAGTCATCGCTCAAGGGCGCACTTCCCGCTCAGCCGACACCGCGGGTCTAGGTCCCAAATCCTCTTTGTGAAGTAGCTAGTGTCTGTGCTTTAGACTCTCCGTTCTATCGTTGCGTAGCTTTAGATAAACCTTTATACACACTGCGGCGTGCTGTGTCAGTGAACTGGTCAACGGGCCAGAAGTATCGTTGGAGGTCGTCACGTACTGGTGCGGTACGAAGCCGGAACCTTTCACTTCCAGATCGAAGTGTTCATCCCACTCCGGCACTCCGGAAGCGAGTAATGAGCCAGCAGGCGGACAGCCCGGTAAGGGATTTGAGCATCTCTGAGCCGGTCGGCAACGACCGGGAAAGGTTGTGTGCGGATAAATTTGCCGGCATAGCCGGCATGGGGGCCTGGCCGAGCTATCCATCTCAGATTGTAGACCCAGCCACAAACCAACCATCCACTAGACACCAAAGGGTCACAACCTTTACGGGCACTACTGACATGGGGGCCAATCCGCCTCACCAGTTAACTACGCACAGAGCTGATACGGGTGTCAACCCCCCTCATCAGTCGTGTGTTCAGGTAGTGAACACCAGCAACGAGACACTTCGCGGTACAACTGCGGACAGCAGCGAGAACCGTGTGCCAGCCGAGGTGAGTGAGTTGCGAGTAGCAATAAGAGACATTGCGTCTTGCGTTGAAGAGCAGCTGGATCAGCAGCTCAGAGGCCTGTCTCGTAAAAAGCGAGACATAGTCCTCGAGGAGCTGCGGAACGCAGTTAGCATGGCCGAAGCCAAAATGGAATCAGCATTCCAGCATGCAGTGGGTGCTGACTGCCCTGCAGCCAGGTTGGGTACGTCCATCCAGCACAGCATGCAAGATCCACCTCTCGCGTCGCGGGAAGCGGCGGCTAAGGTCGAGTTGACACAGCGGTCGGGCTGCGATCGTGACTTAGTTCAACAACGCATGGACACATATGAGCAGGAATTGGCACAATTGCGGATGCAATTGCAATTGTTTCAGAGCGAGCAGTCGCGGCAGAGTGCCCAAGGCGCCCATGAGGAGTTCGCCGAAGCGGGCAACGGTAAGCCTTGGGAAGAGGCGAAGCTAGGCAGCGGTTGTGTTGCTCGGCGTGAGTCAACAGATATGTTGCAGGAGGTGTACCAACCGCAGCGCCCACAGACTTGTCCGCCATTATCGCAGGCATCGTGGAATACGCCATGCCCGTCGCCGCCAGGTGGGTCACCTGTTTCATCCCTAGCTGGTAGTGCTAGTGCTCTGGCGAGGGGCTCACCAACGTCGTCCGCGGGCAGTGGGCGTTCCGACGCGACACTATCGGTGCTCAATGAGGTCCTAAAGGCACAAAGTGTCAAGGAAGTCAAAGAGTACGATGGCAAATCGTCGTTGAGCGACTTCTTGCGTGCGTTGGAGGTGAAATACCCTAAGTCGGTGTGGAGTGACTGTGAAGGGATATCCTGCTTAACCATCTGGTCGGCTCGGCGCGAGCTCACATCGATTGCTTGCCGGTGCAAGCGGGCAGTTCGATGAGGTTCCCCAGGCTCTGCGCGAGGACAGATGTACCCCAGGTGAAAGGCTCAAGGCCGAGCAGGAATGGAAGAGCCTTGCAAAGCGCGATAGTGAGACTGTATTTGACTTTTGTTGTCGCCTACAGAGTATTGCCAAGCGAATGGCACCGGAACAGTGCCTTGACTTCCAACTGGGAAGTAAGCTATATGAGTGCCTGTCGGATTGGCCGGACTCTTACTACATACTAGCGGCGTTGGATGCTCCGAACGGTTCTGTGTTCAGCGAAGTTCGGAAAGTTGCGCTGCGTCTGGAGCGGACACATTGCATCGCGCTGTCGAGTGAGAGTAAGAAGTCCTGGAGTGGGAGACACACCAAGGAGGACCAGAGAAACAGCAACAGGCGGAAGGCCACGGAGCGGTCGTCTAGCAAATCACAGACTTGCTTCCAGTGCGGTGAAGTGGGACACTTCCAGCAGGCATGCCCAAAGAAGGTAATCCCAAGGTGGGACGTGATTTGGCGAAGGGCAGTACGGAGCCCCGAAAGGCACCCTCGAGGCAGGGCAAGCGCCAAGATCACCCGTCCTTCTCCACTCAGCTCAAGAGGAGGCGTCGCGTTGCGGGAAGCGTTCGTGACCCTGATAAAGCGTACGGGAAGCCGTGCTACTGTGAGATAGAGCTGTTGGGCCTAACCGCGGAGGCGCTGGTTGATACTGGGTCCGTAGTCTCCATAATACCAACGGTTATGTTGGATAAGGCGAAAGACCGTGGAATTGACATAGACGGCATAGTTGTTGAGGCGGGAGACCCCAACAAACATCGTGTCTATGATGCATCGGGGAACCCGATGAAGTTCCTGAAAGTGATCGAAGTGGACGTTAACGTGAAGGGCGCACGTCAAGCTCGGGTGCAGCTTCACGTCCAAGAGTCCGATGACGATTTCGTCATTCTCGGAACCAACGCCTTTGAAGCGTTGGGCATTCAGCTACACTTTTACCCAAAACCAGAAGACGGAAAGTCTAAGCTTCTGACGTGCATGCAGCCAGTGAGTGTCGACAAGAAGTCGGCTGCACGAGCCCGCAAACGAGTCGTAATTCCGCCGAACTCAGAGGCGATGATCGAACTTCAAGGGCTAGAAGGCGCGGAAGGCGACAGAATCTTCTGGTCTGGGGTAATGACAGAGTTGCATCCGGAGTGTGCCGCATATCAAACGGCTCGGGAAGAGTACCTGTTGTTAACAGAGACCTGGAGCCGTGGGTAATCCGGAAGGGAGAAGTACTAGGTGAGTGGTCAAGTGACCAGTGGTACGACCCTAAGACGGCTGATATACCAGTTGATATGCTGGCGATGCAACGTATAACCTCGATCCACGCTAAAGCGGATGATGTGATCCAGATATTGCAGGCGTGCAAGAAGTCTGGCAAGATTCCCGCTTCCTTCAGAGATCTGATACGTGAATACGAGGACGTATTTGCGGTGTCTGACGTAGACTTGACTCACCAGGATACTATCTCAACGGTAGGTCGGAACGGCGCAAGTGTTGTATATGGGCAGAACCGCCTCTCTCTGGGAAGTAACAAACTGCAGGTATCTCGACCCTAATACAACTCTGCGCAGAGTTAGGGATGACGGAAGTCGCAGGTTGGCGCCCTGTTGATTCACGTGCTCCACAGCTGACGGGCGCGCGCGGATGAGGGCTCATATCGCGGCTAGGCGGAGTGCACAGATGGCGTAGTTGGGAAGAGCTCGGGCTCGTAAACGCGGGGTCGAGGGTTTGGATCCCGCAGACTGCGTTTGTTTTGCACTTTTGCAAAATCCATGTTTATCATATAGGTAATCCACCTAGGGGTATTATAGTGTGTTATTGAGCATATTTACATATAACATATCACCCATACCGTTTTCAAGTGTGGTCCAGGCAGGGTCACCGATTTCGCTGAAACTTTGTCCAGGGGGGTTATTTGGGGTGCTGATCACGAATCTGACATCCGTTTTTCACGATTCGGCTGAATAATATAGATACAATATGGCACAGGATTACAATCTTAAAGTTTCTGCCGATAACGGCAGGTAGAGACAGAATCGTGAAAAACGAATGTCAGATTCGTGATCAGCACCCCAAATAACCCCCCTAGACGAAGTTTCAGCGAAATCGGTGACCCTGCCTGGACCACCCTTGTTAAAGGTATGGATGGTCTCCGACCGAATCGTGAAAAACGGATGTCAGATTCGTGATCAACACCCCAAACAACCCCCTAGACAAAGTGTCAGCGAAAATTTTTTTTGACGGTGGAGTCGGAACTTTTTACTAGTGCCACAAAATATCTATCGTTACACAACTATAGCTTCACACAAAGGGCTTAAAATAAGTGACATACAGAAGTGAACATTTTAGCTAATCTGTAATTTGAAGCATATGTTATATGTAAACATGCTCTATAACACACTATAATACCCCTAGGTGGATTACCTATATGATAAACATGGATTTTGCAAAAGTGCAAAACGATCGCAGTCTGCGGGATACAAACCCTCGACCCCTCGTTCACGACCCCGAGCTCTTCCCTACTACGCCACATGTGCACTGCGCTGAGTCGCGATACGAGCCCTCATCCCGCGCGCGCCTGTCAGCTGTGGAGCACGTGAATCAACAGAGCGCCAACCCGCGAATTCCGTCGCCCCTAACTCTGCGCAGAGTTGTATTGGGGTCGAGATACCTGCAGTTTGTTACTTCCCAGAGAAAGGCGGTTCTGCCCATATACAACACTTGCGCCGTTCCGACCTACCGTTGAGATAGTATCCTAGTCAGACACATCTCATGGAGTACGAGATCGACGTCCAGGGGTAGCCTCCTGTTAAGCAGAAGACGAGGCCAGTACCGTACGCGCTCAATACGATTATGCGTGGATTATCGAGAGGTTAACAAGCTGGTGAAGAAAGACTCGTATCCACTCCCAGCTATTGACATGACGCTGCAGAGCTTAAAGGGCAAGCGGTATTTCACTTCGCTCGATCTTGCTAGTGGTTACTGGCAGATCCCGTTGACAGACAAAGCGAAGGAAATCAGCGCGTTCACCACGACGGCAGGTCTGTGTCAATTCCGAGTGCTTCCATTCGGTCTTACCACTGCACCTTCGGTCTTTCAGAGGCTGATAGAAAAGGTGTTAGGCGGCCTGCTCGGAGAGGAAGTCTCCGTGTATATTGACGACATCCTTTTTGCAACAGAATCCATTGAACGCCACCGCTACATCCTGGAGAAGGTGTTTCAAGCCCTGAGAAGCGCCAATCTGAAAGTTAAACCGCAGAAGTGTCGACTGCTGGAGCAGCAAGTCGCTTTCCTGGGGCATGTTGTGGACGCACAAGGCGTAAAGACCGACCCAGATAAGGTCGAGAAGATCCGTAACTTCCCACAGCCCAGAAACCTAGCAGAACTTCGGACGTTCCTCGGAATGGCAGGTTACCATAGGAAGTTCGTGTTCAGGTTTGCGCTGATTGCAAAGCCGTTGTACAGCTTGACAAGCCCTAAAGTTGCGTTCGAATGGGGTGCCGAACAGCGGAGCGCTTTCGAGACACTAAAACGGCAGTTAACGGAAGCGCCAGTACTTGCTCAGCCAGACATCGAGAAGGCCCGGAGCGGTGCCAGACCATTCGTGATATACACTGACGCGAGTAGAATCGGCGTAGGCGCTGTGCTAGCGCAAGAGCAGGATGATGGATTTCTTCATCCGGTCTATTTCGCCTCGAAGCCGCTATCAAAAGCGGAACGCAACTATCACGTGACGGACCAAGAGGGCTTAGCTGTCATCTACGCACTGAAAAAGTTCCACTACTTCATATACGGTGTGCGTACGGTTATCAGGACGGATCATGCATCGCTGACATCGTTGTTTAAGCGCACTAATGTTTCGCCACGTATCTTACGTTGGGCGATGGAGGTGAAGCGATATGATGTCAAGATAGAGTACGTGAAAGGAGATGCCAATGGCGTGGCGGACGCCCTTTCGAGAGGTTTCGTGGACCTCGCAAGTGATGCTCCTACGACGTTAGCTCACGAGAAAGTCGTCTGTGCAATTCGTAAGGCACCGTGGCTGGAAGAGCTACGTCAGGACAAAGACTGGGCACTCGTCATAGACGCTGTCCAAAGTGGCGCCGACAATGAAGTGAGGCTTCCTCGGCAGGAGAAGAAGCTGAGTGCTAAAGACTTTCTCATAGAAGACGGCCAGTTGAAACTGTTGCTTCAGGACGGCACGTCCGTATTCGTTGTGCCGAAGGCAAGACGGCGTGAGTTCTTCGACGAGAACCATAGCGGAACGCTTGGTGGGTACTTCAACGCAAGTAAGATGTTTGCGCAGTTGCGCAAGCTAGTCTACTGGCCGGGAATGAGGCAAGATTTCCGGAAGTGGTGCGGAGAGTGCCAGCGTTGCTTCTTAACGAATCAGAAGACGGTGAACGTCCCACCGCTGAAGCCGATAAGTGTGTCAAGCCATTCGAGGTCATTGGAGTGGATATCCTCGAGATGGGCACAACGACGCGAGGCAACAGATACATTGTGACGGTGGTGGACCATTTCACTAAGTATCTAGGCGCATACCCGGTGCCAGACAAGAAGGCTGAGACGGTTGCAGAGGTAATATTCAGCCAGTGGATCTGTGCAGGCGGACGATGGCCTGAGTGTATACTTTCGGATCGCGGAGGCGAGTTCGAAAATGCGATTATGTCGGCACTGTGCAAGATCCTTGGGATCAAGCAGTATTTCACGAAGGGCTATTGCCCGCGTGAAAACGGTCTCACCGAGTTAGTTAACGGGACGTTAGCCCGCATGCTGAAGAAGAAGAGCACGGTCCCAGCAGAATGGGACAGGATTCTTCCAACTGTGGTATATGCCTACAATGCAAGTCCACACTCAGCAACGGCGGAGAGCCCACACTTTTTGGTGTATGGACGTGATCCACGTTACCCGTCGTCGATGATTCCTCGGGAGCAGTTATCGCCGTACACGCAGAGTTATGACGATTATAAGACCACTCTCCTTAACGGATTGAAGTTGGCACGCGACTGCATTGTAGAGCGATCGGAAAGCTACAAGAACGCGATGAAAAAGCACTACGATGCAAAGTGGCAGACGGCAAAGTCTGACGTGTTCCGGTGTGGCAATCGCGTCTACATGAAGGTGCCCATGGAGAAGGGCAAGTCGGGCCACCCGAAGTTGGTCTTCGAATGGCGTATACCATACAGGTGTTGGACGGAAGCTCCAATTCGGCCCTGATCACCTTAATTGGTGAGAACGAAGAACCGGTACGAGTTCAGTTTGACCACCTCGTCAAAGTTCCGCCAGGAGTTGACGACACGCCGGTTGCCGGAAGGACTTCCAGGCGTCGAAGGGGCAGACCCAAGTGATCGACGCGCGTGACACCGCGCCCAGATCAGAGTAGGTTCGATGAAAGACCTTTCAGATGTAATATGATTCCTTACAGTGGCAAGCGGTCGAGCAGCATGGACGTGAATTCGATCGACTACAAGTGCCCGGAACGTTTCGAATGGGAAGCGCCAGGTCGAGACCGAGTTCCATCGAGCAGCCGCGCAGCCGTCCATTGAGAAGCCGATCGTGCATGGAATCGTCGCCCAGCCGTCCATAGTGAAGCCGATCGTCCATAGAGCAGCCGAGCAGCAGTCTATAGAGGAGCCAATCGACCATCGACAGTCCTGCACGTCAGCCGCCAGTCCTGTCGCCGTTACAACATTCGTAACCAGCCTCATCCCCCCAGTAGTCCTCCACGTAAGAAGGGGCATTGGGTCGGGCTGAGTGGAGCAGCCCTTGGGGCAGAGGGGGGAAGTGTTAGGTCAGGGGGTCCCCCACTACTGTGCGGTGTATGTTTTGTGCTGTTCGGTTATGTTCTTGATGCCGTTTTAGGTCGTTTAGTGAGCTCCTCATCCTGTAGATCCGGCAGACGGCCCGCCACCGATGACGTGGCATCGATCGATGTGAGCAGTGTCGGCGGGGTGAGGGAGCGCTCCGAGCCAGCCAATCGCGGCCAGGAGCGGGGCTTGGGGCGCGCTCACTCCATATAAGCCGGCCGGCATGGGGCAGGGTCCATTCTTGCACTTGTGCTTGCTCCCGAGCGGTCGGGAGCTAATCTACTCTTGTCAGCAGCCGAGTAATCGGCAGTCAACCCATCTTACGTCTCCCTCGGACCGGCAGAGTCCCTCAAGCAGCACAGCCAAGCTCCGGAAAGGATTCTGGGAACCAGGAGAGGCAAGCATCTCCCCGCCAACCTTGCGTCCAAGGGGAAGGTCTGCGCGTAGTTTGTTAGCGTCGCCGCTAACTGAGTCATCGCTCAAGGGCGCACTTCCCGCTCAGCCGACACCGCGGGTCTAGGTCCCAAATCCTCTTTGTGAAGTAGCTAGTGTCTGTGCTTTAGACTCTCCGTTCTATCGTTGCGTAGCTTTAGATAAACCTTTATACACACTGCGGCGTGCTGTGTCAGTGAACTGGTCAACGGGCCAGAAGTATCGTTGGAGGTCGTCACGTACTGGTGCGGTACGAAGCCGGAACCTTTCACTTCCAGATCGAAGCGTTCATCCCACTCCGGAAGCGAGTAATGAGCCAGCAGGCGGACAGCCCGGTAAGGGATTTGAGCATCTCTGAGCCGGTCGGCAACGACCGGGAAAGGTTGTGTGCGGATAAATTTGCCGGCATAGCCGGCATGGGGGCCTGGCCGAGCTATCCATCTCAGATGGCAGACCCAGCCACAAACCAACCATCCACTAGACACCAAAGGGTCACAACCTTTACGGGCAATACAATATATTTTCAGAGGTATTTTATATACTTTGTATATTTTCCGAGATATACCACCAAAATGTAAGCATCTCCCACAGCGGGAGCAATTTTTAGCACTTTTACCTCTACCAAGCTGACCTGGCGCGCCTCAACTATGTCCCCCACTGTCGAGAACCACGCAATCAAGCGGGTTTAGAGGCGGAGCCGCCAGGATCCCGGTATGTGGGGCTCTATAAATCCCGCCTGTCAGCACCTCTGGTGCACTTTTCTCCACAGTAGTCTCTTACAGACTTTTCTTCCTTTTCGAGGGCGAAGCATCCTTCTAGATCCCATTGACGCCGTTCTCATCTCGGTCATACGATGTCTGGCTTACGTGACAGCTAGTGTTGTAACCGTAGCGCTGTTTTTCATCATTGTGTTCCGTACTATATTCCTTACCTATTTGCTGCTATTCTGTAACATGATATGTTGGACTGTGTGGCCCCGCGGATTCGATGGATTACTCTTCTACGGCTGCCAATCCAGTCATCCCAACTCGTTGGCGTTTTTTCTTCATAACCTTCAAGTACAGTTCGTTGTCCTTCGGTTACATTTGCGAAAAGAAGGCAGAACGCAGCAGCGACAAATTCCTTCCGTTTACGTTTCACTAGTTGCACTTCGAAATGTCTTAATGCAGTACGTAGAAATCTAGCACGTCAAAGAAGGAGCAAGCGCAGTTGCGGAGTCGAGGAGTCGCTAATCAAGAGGAGGACAATTTCCAGGAGTAAATGAGGCAGAAATGGTTTCGATGTCCGTTCCTCCACGTGGTGCCACTGGAAACTGTTCGCTCTGCGAGCTGAGCTAAGCACGGACACTCGAATGCAGGCGACAGGCCGTTGTGACAGGACGGCCTACGAAGACCCATGTCACATCACACGGTTGATGACGTTACATGAGTATCGAGATAGTGCTACGGCGTCCGCGGGAGGCGACGCGCACTCGCAGAGCCCCGCGAGTGTGAGAAGTATGCGAGGGTCCCTGATGCGAGGACGGCATCGGGGGGCAACTGAGTTAGTCCGAAAGTCCCGTAACGTAAGCAGGACCCGCGTGGCTACGCTGAATGTGGGTACGTTGACGGGCCGCTCGTGCGAGTTGGTTGAAGCACTGGAGCGTAGAAGAGTTGATTTCTGTGCGGTGCAGAAGCCGAGGTGGTCCTGCCGCAAGTCAAGGGACATAGGACGAGGCTTCAAGGTCGTTCTATGTGGAAGTCCCAGGACCACCAGTGGAGTTGGAGTCATCGTCTCCGAACGATTTCGTGACTCGATTGTAAGCGTCGAACGCTTTGACGAGCGATTGATGAATATCGTTGTCGCCGCTAAGGAGCGACTCTATCACTTCTTCTCTGCGTATGCTCCGCAGACTGGCTGCTACGATCAAGCCAAGGAAGTGTTTTGGAGCCTGCTTGATGAGAACACAGCAGAGGTGCCGTCGAAAAATGTCATCATTCAACGAACACCGTATTTCGTAAACGCGACTCCCACCTCATCGTGGGAGTCGCGTTTACGAAATACGGTGTTCGTTTACGAAATATAGTGGGAGCTCCAAGTCTGAGATAGATTTTGTCCTTGTGAAGGATCGCGACCGAACTCTTGTCACAGATGCGAAGGTCGTGCCGTCTGAGACGGTCGCCCCACCGCTGGTCTGCACCCTAAAGATCGCCCTTCCAAGGAAGAAGCAGGACGTGCGATGCGGTCCACCGAGAATCAAGTGGTGGCGAATGAGAGAGAAGGAAGCAGCTGTGATTTCTCGCGTGCGGTTACCGACAGTCACAACGACGAAACTTGGAAGAAGGCTGCCGACGCGATACGTGAAGCTGCAAGGTTGGTGGAGCTCGGCATCACGGTGCCTGGACGACGCAAGGTCCAAAAGCAGACGTGGCGTGGACAGACGACGTGAAAGCAAAAGTTCGAGAGAAGAATTCGCTCTATCATGTGTTTCTCAGCGACAAGACAACCGATAACTGGCGGAAGTACCAAGAAGCGAGGGAAGCTGCAAAGAAGGAAGGCCGTGGCTGTTGCAAAAGCCACTCATTATGGAGATGTCAACGAGAAGCTCGAATCGCGGGATGGTGAGCGGTATTTGTACCGACTTGCTAAGAACCGCCCTCGCCAAACCGAGGATATTGAAAAGTTTCTTGGCATCATGAGAGCGGCCATCTTCTGACAGACCACAAAAAGGCGCTGATGACGGGATTACTTTGAGGAAGTTTCCACTATGGAATTTCCTCACCCGGCCATCCCTTCTGTGGCTTCTGTTCACGGTCCCGTTCACAAGATCACCGTGGAGGAGACAGAAGCGGCTCTGAGGAAGGTGAGGCCAGGCAAAGCGACTGGGCCCGACGACGTGGCAGCTGATCTGTGGAAATCAAAGCTGTGGTACACTGCTGAGTGGTTGGCGAAGTTCTTTAATCAGGTTGTGGCGGAGAAGAAGGTGCCTGAGTGTTGGCGCCAAAGCACGACGATTCCGATTTGGAAGAAGAAGGGCAGTCCTGCAGACTGCTCCAATTACCGTCCGATTCGCTTGCTTTCGCACAGCATAAGATCTTTGAGCAAATTGTCGATGGACGAATTCGTGACATCATCCAGCTTTCCAGCAATCAGTGCGGCTTCGTAGCTGGCAGTGGCACCACTGATGCCATACATGCCGCCTGCCTCCTGTTAGAGAAGCACTGCGAGTAACAGAAGCCAGTGCATATCGCCTTTCTCGACTTGGAGAAGGCCTTCGATCGCGTACCGCGTGAAGTGATATGGTACGCCTTGCGATATCATGGAGTTCCGAAGAGCTTATAGAGTGGATGCGAATTCTCTACTCTTGTCCAAAGAGTCGAGTTCAAGCTGCAGCTGGAACCTCGATGGAGTTTCCCATCTCTGTCGGGGTACATCAGGGTTCTGCGCTTTCCCCACTCCTCTTTGTTGTCGTGATGGACATCATTACACGGGATTGAACGTGAAGAAGACCGAATATCTAATGACGGACTTTACTGAGTCCAGCTCCATCAAGGTTAATGGTATCGAGCTCCCACGCACTTCGGTCTTCAAGTATCTGGGATCAGCAGTAGCATCCTATGGCAATCTGATGACTGAAGTGAACTCACGCGTGAGTGCAGCTCGGTCCAAGTGGCGCTCGTTGACTGGCATGCTCTGCGATAGGAAGATACCAGAGCACCTGAAGTCGAAGGTCTGCAGAGCAGTCGTCCGGCAGGTAGCAATGTACGGCGCTGAGTGTTGGCCTGCGACTAAGGAAGTTGAAACGCGCCTCAGCGTCATGGAGACGAAGATGCTGCGGTGGACGGCCGGAGTCACACGCATGGACCGCATCCGAAACGATGCCCTTCGGCAGAAGTTCGGTGTCGCACCGATAGCCGACAAGATGCGCGAAGCTCGCTTACGATGGTACGGCCATGTTCTGCGTGGAAAGAAAGACAGCGTCCCCAAGATAGGCCTTAACTTCGAGGTAATTGGAAAGCGGCCTAGAGGGCGTCCGAAGCAGCGTTAGTCCGATACATTACATATGGACTTGAAAGTAGCTGGTGTCCACCCTGATCTAGCGCTGGATCGGGAAAGGTGGCGTCATGATACCAGAATAGCGGACCCCGCTACGAAGCGGGACAGACGCTGAAGAAGAAGAAGAAGAAGAAATGAGGCAGAAGTAGGAACAGTAGTAGTGAAAGGGAAAACAAATGGAAGATCTGAGGGAAAAAATCTTTAGTTCTATTGCTGCAAAACAAATCCAGGATGGAACAGTTAAATTGGTAAGATTAAGTATGTCAGTCCCGGCGTCCATCGGGGTGTCGCGGCCGCAGTTACGCTCTGCGGCGGTATCGAATGTCTTCTGTCCTGTATTTTCTCTCATTGACTGTATCTCTCTCATCCCTATACTTCTACACAGGTCGTCTTCTCTGCCACGGTCCACGGCCTTCCGAACGGGGACGAAGAGGGACACAGCACTGTCGGAAATGGTGGAAGCCGCGCCGTCCTAGGTAAGCGACCGCGGCGCGAGATCGACCATTCGAGTCGGACCTTTGCCGTCGCAAGGCGTTGACCCCTTGCCGTACCGAATTCGTTTTCGAATCTGCGCTTCCGCTGGTGGCTGGTTAGGCCGTGGTTTCTCTTCATCGCTTAAGGGGGAACTGCTTCTCTCTCTCCCATTCAATTCGTTCGTGTGATTGAACGCTCTTAGGGTCTTATGCCTTTCCAGCAGGATCGTAAGCGATCCTAGGAAACAGTCAGGAAAACGTTACCAGCGGTTACTATGGTGTCAACTCTGGACTTCTTTAGCGCCATCCTTGCCCCTTTCCTCCTCTTTCGCCATAAATATCTCGAGTTAAATTATCCGATTTCGTCAGGGTCGTGGTCTACACCAACTACCCCATCGTGTAGTCGGTGTAGACCACGACGATTTTCTTATAATCGTTAAAGTCCACGTCGTAGGTAAACTGAAGACTGTACCAACGAGACCAATCTTCGGACGGGGAAGTCTAACTCATCGTGGTGATTTAAAGGAAGCTCGTAAGGGGCCGCAGCTCACTTGTCTCCCACTATCGTAAACAGTGTAAGTAGTGTACATGCAGACGACTGCCTCTTGCACGGTAGACGCTTAGTGCTCTTGTTGAATCGTTTGTCGAATATTCAGTATCGTTTTGTAGTGATCGATTGAAGGGAATCTGGTGCCGTCCGGACACTCGCGTGTGGGAATGGTACTCCCACTCTGTTTTTATTGCCTTGAGCTCCAGAGCGACCCGGGCAGATGCTATAATTCTTCTGCGTGTCCTCTTGCTGAGAGATTGTACCTTCTCCGGCTCTGTTGCCGCAGTCGGAGCGGCTCCGACTAATCATGGTTCCGGTTTCCAGTTCCGCGGCGGCCGAGCTGCTGTATCATGAGTATTTGTGCCAGCCACTTGGCATCGCCTTCTACCTCGTTGAGAGAAGGACGCAAAGGAGCTAAGCTGGAAAGGGGCTGGTAAACGACGGCGAGCCCGCTCATCCAGCACCGAGGAACGGTTTCTTTCCGGCAGCAAGGGCTGAGCTAGGCATTTGGGGGGGGGGGATGGTCCTAGACCTAGTGGGCGCCAACCAAAGTATGTTGGCGTTTACGATTACTACACACATTGTTGACTTTGTGGTACAAGGAAACTTGAAGATGTTCAAAAAGAGAGCGATACCAAGCGTTTCAGTGTTTCCTGGATAAGACGAAGGTGCGTGAGAAAAAAATGATGGCCAGAGAAACGATGTGCTAGTGAAAGTGGTTTCTACGTTTGCCTGCAATTCCTTGAGGAATGACCACCACTTCGTACCTGGCTGCTGGTTGGATAAGGTGATGCCTGTGCTAAGGCTGACCAGAAGACACTAGTAAAGTGGCGGAATGTTGGTCACTGTATGGTGGGAAACGAAAAAAATACGGCCGACGTCCTGAAAAGTATGCATGGTAGTGGTCGTGAGCAGATACATCTTTCGGTGTAGGGGGCATGGGGGACAGGCCAAGCTCCCCGTGTTAGACTACGAACCTCGACACGGAAGGGGCCCGCACTTCCCCAGCATGCGGAGGAGCGGCGCTAATTGCGGGAAGATAAGTCCACCCAATGGCGAGATACAAAATAGTCTAGGACATACATGTTCCAATTTGTGAACGTCGCCTCAATTTCGAAGCAGTCCTGTTGCGGATACGAGCACAAGGAAGAGGAATTGCATAAGAAGAACTTCTTGTACATTACCTCATATGGATTAGCCCTGGCGGTCGATGCCATCCGTCATCGTTGCCATGCGTACTCAGAGGCAATACAATCGTCTTTGTATAGCAGAACTGAAGTGAGATGGCACTTAAGGTGATTTCAATGCCGATCACGACATCCGTTAAACTCATCATTCCAGATACCACACCCAAGAGTCGCGAGATGTCACAGGTTCTGGTAACATTGGAAAGTAATCGCCTGCCGACCTAGCTGCAGCACAAGAGTGGAACAATATTATTTATTACAAAACAAACAATACAAACAGGCAATGGATACAAAATTAAGAATGCAGGAAGATGAGGAGTGGGGAAGTGCAGACCACAGTGTCTGCCAAGCGAGCGGGACGGGCGAAGAAGACGAGACCCCTCGTTCGGCGGCAGACCGTTTAAATACCCTTGCCCATGTCCTCGATCGATGGTCAAAAGTCGCCCCTGCCGCCACTCAAAAGAATCTGTTTGACCTGTCCTAAACGATAGCTTAGTCTTCTCATCCTTCACCTACTGGCTATTGCAGCCATTCTTCTACTTGCGGGCCCTCTGGGGAAGTGGCGTCCCTGCCACTCGATTAGTTCGATATCAGCGGGTGATATATATGATAACCAAGGAACTAGCTTTTTTTTTACATGCGATTGGTACGATATTAGGTGATGGTAATAGAAGACCCAGTCTTTTACTTGCATTTACGCTATCGATCTATCCCGTCAGCCGTTTTTATTTATGGTACGGTTTGCCACCGCGACGGCCTGAGCCACGACCTCTAGGCACAACAGAGTATGGAGCGTATGAATGCGAGCACCTGTAGTGGGAATGTGGGTATGGACCCCGCCCTTGGTGATTTCCCCGCGCCTGATTTGTGGTGTTCCTCATCACCTGTCGTGCGGTTGTGGGGCTGACGCTGGTTTCGTGCGGCGCTCCTCCTGCAGTTTCTTTTTCCACGAGTTCGAAATTGACGTCGTTTTGGACATACTCCTTCAATGCCGTTACAAAGTCTTTGATGACTCCCTTGTAGTAGACTCCTTCGGCAGTGGATCGCGTGCGCTTTCCGACACTCATACACGGTTCTTCTGTACTCAGGATCGCAGGAATCTTGTTGATCACCAGGCTTTTCGCTAGAGCTGATGTGTCCTTCACGACATTAAGGACGTCGACGAAGTCCATTCTGTTCGTATCCCAGGCTTCGTCTCCACGAGGTGGCGCGACTGCAATTAGTTTGGTGCCATTCCGCACCAACATTCCCAGCGGACTGCAGAGTTTGAGCCACACGGCTTTTTCGATCCTGAGCTGTGTTGTCGGCCCGACGAAGATGCAGGCCCTTCCCGAGTTACTGTTGAGAAGTGCAGGTATGTCCGTGAGGTTGCCGTAAACGAGGAATCTGACGTCTGACGACTCGTATAGATCCGCGATGCTCCGGAATCCTTCTGGGAGGATTATCAAAACCGGTCGATTTGCTCCTTCGATTTTGACGTCGTTCCATGAATGCGTACAGGCGAACCGTATCCCAGAGTTCATCACGTCGTTCAGCTGGTTTACTGCGATGCCAACGTTTCCGTCGTGGAGCAGCTGCACAGGGTTCCCATCATGCTGCATGAGAGCGCGAAATACATGGGCACAATTGGCTTTATAGAATGTATACGCTTTTTGAGCGCTTTCAAAAGTCACCAGATTGTAATTGAGGTCGTTCATCAGGAAGCGGCGACGGTCAGGCTGGCTCTCATGTTCGTATATAGCCAGGAGGCGGGCCAGTTGATAGATGCTATTGAATTTGACATTCGCAATACTATGATCGACACTAGGTATGACATCTCCAAACGTCATTCCGCGAACGGCACACTGGAAGTTGTAGTTCCGTTTTGGATCGAATCCAGTACCAGGACATGTGAAGAAGATGCCCAATTCACTCGTGTTGCGACCGTCAGGTGTAGCCCTGCAACAAAGGCTTTGTTTGGCTGACCGTTTTACTCTTCTGGTGTTACTGCTTATAGATTCATTATCTATTTCGGGTGGTAGCTTTATCAACATATCGTGTTGAACTCTCAGTGGTTCTTGATTATCGCTTATACTAGTTATTAATGCCGAGTTTTCACTGGATTCAACTACTCTATATATGGTCCACCCCAGTCTGTTTTCAGCTTCGGGTACTTGGCTGCACTCTTTTCACGAGGAAGTTTTAAATACACGCGATCACCTACTTGCGGAACTAACGCTGAGTTTGAGTGCACCCTTTTATCGTAGGAACGCTTCATTTGGTTTCTGTACTCCTCGTTTAGCTCAATTGCAGAATCTTGTGCCAGCTGTATGCTTGCCAACAGCTCGTATTTATAGTCGTCATAATCGATGTAGTTGAATGTAAGCTTCTCTGCTGGTATCGTTTTGGATGGAAAGTGTGGATCGAACGCGTGGAGCAGATAAAATGGACTATCACCTGTCGCTGTATGTGGTGATGAATTGTACGCGAACACTACCATCGGTAGCAGTACGTCCCACTGCGCGGGGATCCTGGTTTTCTTTTTAAGCAATCTTGTTATGGTGCTTATTACCCTTTCCGTTATTCCGTTTTCTCTCGGAATATATCCCTTTGTAAGCGATTGCTGAATTCCTGTGAGTTCACACAGTTCCGTAAGCACACCGTTCACAAACTCTGGGCCTTGGTCGGAGTGAAGGGCTTTAGGCCACCTACAACCGTCACACACCCATCGCTCGAACAGATTCTTTGCGACCGTTCTAGCTGACTTGTCAGGGATGGGGTAAGCGCCTGCAAATTTAGTGAAGTGGTCGATTACCACCAAGGCGTATTTATTTCCTTGTTCTGTCATTCCCAATTCGACTAGATCTATTCCTACTAATTCGTACGGGTGCGTAGTGACGAAAGGCTTCAGTGGTGGTTTATAGCTCTCATGAACGTTCGTGAGAAAACATTCCTTGCACTCTCTACACCACTTCGTCACATCTCTCTCCATATTTTCCCAGAACACTGTTTTCTTTAGCATCCTTGTGAGCTTGCGAGCATTCAAGTGCCCTGCCAATGTCCCTGCATGAAACTCCCTGAAGATTTCCTTCCGTTGGGACTTTGGCACCACCTTAAGGGCGTTGCTGTCCATGATCAGATAGAGGAAACCGTCTTTAATCTGAAAGTCTGCAGTTGTGAACTTTCTTCGACACCCTCTTAAGCGGACCTCTTTGTCTTCGTCTCGCTCGATGACGTTCAGAATAATGTCTTTGTACAGATCGTCGCCTTTAAGCTCGTCTAGCCAATTCGGATTCTCGTTTTCTACCAAGCAAATGACCGCTTCGTTCTCCTCACAAACTGCGGGGTCTTCCGTGCATTGGGCCACTCCTCTTGAGAGAGCGTCAGCGACCACATTTGCCTTTCCTTGTACATATTCAATTTGTAGTCTATATTTTTGCAGTTCGAGTGCCCATCGGAGCACTCTAGCTGAGACTGCAGTTCTTTTAAAAAGACTCGTTAGAGGTTGGTGATCTGTTCGAACAATTGTCTTGAGGCCGTAAATGAAGAAGTGGAATTTCTTCACGGCAAATACCACTGCTAACGCCTCTAGGTCAGTTATATGATAATTTCTCTCAGCCTTTGACAAGACTTTAGAGGCAAAATAAATAGGGTGAATCATTTCGTCGTCCGATTTCTGAGCGAGTACAGCTCCCAGACCTTCTTTGGATGCGTCAGTGTAAATGAGAAAAGGCTTTGACCCGTCTTGTGCCGCTTTTATGTCAGGTTGGGCCAGAACAGGTGTCTCTGACATAGCATGTTTAAGCTTCTCGAAAGCATCCTTTTCTGAGCTGGACCACATCCATTTCTCCTTCGGACTTGTGAGCTTGTAAAGATTCTTCGCAATCTTGGAAAAGCCCAGTATGAACTTGCGGTAGTATGCGGCCATACCCAGGAACGTTCGTAGTTCACCGACAGACTTTGGTTCCGGGTACTCCAAGATCCTTTTTACCTTCTCTGGGTCTGTATGCACTCCGTTTTTATCGACAATGTGGCCTAAGAATGCCACGTGATCCCTCAGAAATTCACATTTCTGAGGTTTGAGACGTAAGCTGGCTTTTTTCATGGCATCAAAGACCATTCTTAATACTTGGTAGTGCCGCTCTTCAGTTCCGGTAGCAACTAAAATATCGTCGATGTACACGAATACTTCATCATCTTTTATCTGCAGCTCCTCTAGAACCGTGTCCATCATGCGTTGGAAAACTGCCGGACTTGTTGACAAGCCGAAAGGTAGTACTGCGAATTGGAATAAACCTTCGCTTGTGGTGAAAGCGCTTTTCCTTTTTGCATCCTCTGAAAGCTTGATTTGACAAGTAGCCTGAGTGCAAGTCCAAAGTGGAGAAGAACTTCTTTCCAGACAGGCTTTGAAGCAGTGAATCTATCGTCGGCAGCGGGTACGAATCCTGCTGCGTAACCTTGTTCAAATCCCTGTAGTCAATACAAAGTCGCAGGGATCCATCCTTCTTTTTGACGAGGACCACTGGAGATGCCCAGTCGGAGGTGCTTTTCTCGATTATGCCTCGATCTAGCAATCCATTTATCATACACTTGAACTGCTTTCGAGCTGCTATAGGCACTGGGCGAGTCTTCTGCTTTATCGGCTTGTTGCTTCCTGTTTCGATTTCGTGTAATACCAGATCTGTTTGCGAAAGCTCGTTGTCGCGTATAGCGAACACGTCACTATACTCGTTCAAAAGCATCTTCATAACCTTGCTCAGGTGTACTCCATTTGGTATTGCTGCAAGTAAGGCTGCAGTGCGTTCCGAACCTGATATTTCTTCAGGCGGCGGTGTCATATCTAGCATATCCGAAGACACCTCCACGTCTCTAGGAGATATCCACTGATCAGTTGTCCATGTTCCCACCGCTTCGCCGCTATGGAAAACTACAGGCTCTTCTGACCTATTACACACTGGTACCTCACATTCTCCTTTTTCGGATCCCATACACAAGCCGTCGCTTATGAAAGGAGTGTTGGAGCACAAGACTGACACTTGCTGGGCACTTGCGCACGTTAACGTCACTGAACGTGTGCTGCCAGGTGGTATGTAGACTCTTTCCTTAACGAGTGCATTCTTTACCAGTGCGGAAAAGTTTTCCCTGATTTTATTTTCATCTTGCCTGAACCCTGAATCTTGCGCCAGTTGCAAACCAAACGCTTCGAGCGCATTGGTACCTAGTATAATCAAATCTTCCAAACCCTTTCCCACATAGCATGAAATGAGTTTGGAGACTCCCCTGAAGACGATTTCCAGTCTAATGGTATCTAGGAAATCCATGGTATTTCCAGATGCATCCCTTATCTTCGCCTCCGGAGCTTCAATGCGTACCACAAAGGCGTCCAGGTCGATACCTTGCTCTAATGCTCGTTTGAACAGCTTCAAGGGGACTATCGATGTCTCAGAACCCGTATCTAGAAGTGCCTTCGCTTCAATAGATAGCAACTGCACAGTCTCTACAGATTTTTTCCCGAACAATTTGTGCACGTCCACGGAGGAACTTTCTTCGGAACAGGCCCATGACTCGACCAACGTTGTGAACGCTGATGCTCTGCGGATACTGACTTCGTTTGACTCAGTCTTGTGCCGTGTGTTCTCCCGACACAGGTTAGCTTTGTGGCCATACTTTCCGCAGGTGTAACATTTTTGATTACCCTGAGATTTGGGTGAAACTGCTCTTTCGGGCACATGTCTTTCTCGCCCCACCGAGTGAGAGGTTCCTCCATCTACTTTATCTACGTACTCATTTCTGCCTTCTTTACGGTCATCTACCTGGCCTTTTGCATTATCACCTCTCTCTCTCTATGTTTAAACTGCTTGTTTGTTGACCTTACAGTGGAGAAATCACTCGCTAGTTGACGACTCCTCTCAAGTCGTAGCGCATCTTCCTTGACTTTCTCGTACGCTTCACTTCTTTCTGAGGTTTCAAGCGCTTCGGCTAAACAGTAACTACCACTCCACTTTGAAAGCTGCCTAAACAGTATCTCCGCTTTCTGTAAAGAGGCGGCGGACGCAGGCATGTTTTGGAAAGCTTTACCAGCTAATTTCTCTAACACAAGACAGAAATCTGCGACGGACTGACCGTCTCTTATTGTGAGCGTACGTAGAGAGTTCAAGGCTTTTACGCAAGCTCCATTGCTATCTTCTTGCATGCGCTTTCCCATAATCTCTACCACTTCGTCAAAAGTGCTCTCTTTGACATAAGCTGGGATAGTCTCAAACACTGTAAGTGCATCCCTTCTCAGGAACCCTTCCAACAAATGGATCAAGTCCCTATCTGGCCACTGAGACCGAGGATACTTCACTAGAAAAGATCTCAAAAAGCGCTTCAACCTCTCATGAGGTTTCCCTGAGAATGGATGGACTTCAGGTAATGCCTGTGTTCGCATTAGGTCAATCAGCGAAGGATCCACGCACGAGTTATCTCGATTTATCCTCGTACCTGTGACTGATTGGCATTCCTCCAGCAGTTTGGGCCTCCATTCGACTCCTTGCGTAGGCGAGCAGGACATCGGCTGGAATGTCCTCGATGGCCCTGGGCAGACCGGCTGAAATTGGTCTTGTTGTGCACTGTTGCCAATGGTTGCATATCTTGCCCAGCTTTGCTTAGGTAAGCTAGCTTGACACTCACCGGGTAAAGTTACGTGGCGCTCTTCTGGCGTGCTCTGCGTAATCGACAACGATGCCACCTGTAACTTCAGCCTTTCAATTTCACTTTCTAATTCTCGATTTTTGGCTTTGTATTCCCGCTCATTGACAATCATTTCTCTTACTCTTGAGGCTATTTCATTTTCATCACATGCCATCGCTTCTTGCAGCCCTAGAAGAACCTGACGGCGCTCTAAATTGTCATCAAAACAGCGCTCGAGCTGCGAAACATTTGTAATATTAGCGCACCGTAAAAGCTGTGTCATGGGCGGATCAGCCTCCCCTTTTCTTGTTTTGCGCAGTGCCTCTATCAAAGTTGTTCGGATGGTTAATTTTGCAACCTCCGTTTGTTTCCTTTCTGCATCCGAAATACAGTCTCTATTACTGTCTCCTGCGCGCATTGTTTTCTTTAGTTGCTCTTCGCACTCTATGCTTATCATGTTGAGGGCGCGCTGTACTATTTTCATTGAACTATCCACCAAAACCTTTATGTCATTGCTCACCTCTGACTCGATGAGCGGCTCCTCCTGCCTCGCATCTCCAGCATCGTTCTCGTCCAGGAGCATTTCTTCTGTATATTCGGTGTGCTCCATGATTGTCCTGGAACAGTTCGTTTGAGGCTATATATCTCAAAAGATTCGAAAATATATGCCGACGAGCGGATCGAACGAACGAGAGATGCAGTGAGAGAACTTTTCCCTTACCACTTAGATGTGGCACCTGCAGTGGACTTTATTGATGTAACTATTTTATCTTGCCTAGGATTCCTTAGATTCACTACAGCTAACCCTTGCCTTATACAAAGTAGGGTTGGTGCGGTTGGTGGGTATTGCACTAGTCTGGGATCACACCGATCCAGAAATCACACTAGGCTGGGATCACACAGATCCAAAAATCGCACGGAGCTGGGATCACACAGATCCGGAAATTCTATCAGTCTGGGATCACACAGATCCTGCGTACCAGATTTGTCGGCTCGTTATCAGTGAGTACCACAGGGATCTCACAATGCTCTCCTAGTTCAGCTCGGAGCTGAGTCCGACTTCCCACACTCCTTTCTGAGTCACTGGGACTCCTTATTTGAAAAAAAAATTATTCTTGCACCACGGGGGTGACCTGCGCTCGTGCGCCTGCTAACTAGGACCGGATTGGCCCCCAAGTAATCGCCTGCCGACCTAGCTGCAGCACAAGAGTGGAACAATATTATTTATTACAAAACAAACAATACAAACAGGCAATGGATACAAAATTAAGAATGCAGGAAGATGAGGAGTGGGGAAGTGCAGACCACAGTGTCTGCCAAGCGAGCGGGACGGGCGAAGAAGACGAGACCCGGCGTTCGGCGGCAGACCGTTTAAATACCCTTGCCCATGTCCTCGATCGATGGTCAAAAGTCGCCCCTGCCGCCACTCAAAAGAATCTGTTTGACCTGTCCTAAACGATAGCTTAGTCTTCTCATCCTTCACCTACTGGCTATTGCAGCCATTCTTCTACTGGAACGCCACCTGTAGTGTTGAGGAGCCTTGGCTTCCTTCCCTTCGCTCTACGAGGCCGAAAACATCAAGGAGTGGACACACATGGGAAGAGTCTGCGCCGAATCCATGAAGTATACAACCGCAGCTGACCGCTCATTTGATGCTATAGCGCGTGACTACTATTGCGACGTATTGGAACAAGCGCCGCTCATCCATCCTGCTCGCAGTCTGGGCATTCGGCCACGGAGCGGGAACGCGCTATTTTCAAGCCGACAAATCCTCATTGTTCTCCAGAAACTGACCATGAGATTGGAGGTAAACGACCTGATAAGATTGGAAGAGTTCGAGTCCGCATCATCGGAGCTTAAGGATCTGATCGTGAGACGAGGGAGAAATTGCTCAGAAACAGGAGACATCGAGATTAGCATCGACCCAACCTCTTAGTCATTCTGAACCAACAGCGACGCCTTTGCGAACTCCATTAACCCTCAAGGAACCGAGGCATCCGCGATATCGACAACCAGAGAGCAAAGATCAAAACCTTACCAAAAAACCTCGAAAACCCAACCAGTTGAACAAGGACTATCCCGGGAACGGCACCCCTCGCCCTCCGAGAAAGCAGCATAAAGACACGCTTCCACCTCGGGAAGTAGCTGCTCATCGTCCGGTCGACTCTCTAGTACACGAGACATGTGGAATCCTCGACCAGTCGTCTAATGTGTGCGCACTGCGCTTCTCTAGGATACATGTTCTTACTCACTGCTGTTCGTCCCGTTCCCTGTTCACGTTGTTTCATAACCGTTTGATCTGCAATCGATCCCCGCCAAGTCTGCGATCTTCTGTGATCGTCGCGTATATAAGGGCGCCAGAGGGCCACTCAGTTCAGGGGCCGGATTCATCAATGGCTAACCCACGGGTATAACGGATAGAGATACCCACGATGAAGCTTGCGTCTCTGACTCTCACCTTATCTCTACCTGACTCTTATATTATCTCTACCCCTTATACCCCGTATACCCACGGGTTTAATTGTTGATGGATCCGGCCCCAGTTCGTGTTCTTGTTCACCTGGCAGCCAGATCCAAATAAAATCCTCTTTCCAATACCTAGACGATACCTGCCGTGGATACACCCGTCCTCTACGGTACACCATGTACAATATACGATATCAGATGATACACTCATTACGTCTGCTTTGTATGATACCAGACGTTCAGCGACCTAAGGGTCGCCAAACGTCTGGTTGGGGGCTTCGCCCCCAAAGCCCGACAATAGAACAATCCAATCCTAATCTTCCTCCTTTCTTCTTTAGGCCTTCTTACTTTTATCACAGTAAAAAAGGTTTTATTGATTAGTGCAGCGGGATATGGTAGGGTAGAATCTTCGCTGCTTCAAAATCTGTGGAGTATTTACCCACTATCGCATGCAGTGACTTATTCACCCAAGTGCCCGTTCTCTACGTGGCGAGAAACATACCATGAGAATCCCAATCCGAAATGCTTAATCTGCAGAAACATAAGTAAAAGTAGTCGGTATTGGTCGATAGGTCGACAACGTTTACTGTCCGGCGGCAATAATACTCCGAATCCTATAGTCACCCTCCCTACCTCTTCTCACCCCCCCCCCCCCCTCCCCTCCCCTCCGCGCTAATGCTTCCTTACATACCTATGTGCTGGCGAGAGTGAGAGTCAGCAGCAGCACTCACATGTGACACTGAGTCCCGACTAACGTGTCTCCACGTTGTCACGACGTCTGTGACACTCCTTCTGCACCCCAACACACGTGCCAGGACTTCTGTGACCGTCTTCAGAAATCCGACGCACATTGGACGATAATGAGGGAAAATACTGGTCCCCTTATCCCCCTCTCTAGTGGTCCCCCTTTGCTGATCCCCTGTACACTGGTCCCCCTCCTACTCCCCCCCCCCCCCCCCCTACTCGGAATCCCTACGCAAGTTGGACGTCTGCGGCACGTATTCTGAATCCCTGCGCATATTGGACGACGTCTTCAGCACGACTTCTGAATCCCAACGCAGGATGGCCGACGTGTTCAGCACGTCTTCTGAATCCCAGCGCACGTTGGACGTCTGCGGCACGTGTTCTGAATCCCAACGTACGTTGCCCGACGTCTTCAGCACCTCATCTGAATCCCTACGCTCTGCACTTGATCCTCCTTCATATCCTGAAGCGTTGTCCGCTCAAAATCCCGTAAATTTGGGTGATCCCCGCCAAGGTTATCAGTTCGCCTCGCCCATGGTTAAGCTCAAAGAAAGCCCGGCTGGCATACGCCATACCGTCGTAGTCATCTCCTAGCTTCAGTCTTCCCTCCCGTGATGGACACGTGACACTAGCCGATTATATATAATAGGATAACACAATGCTTCGTCCCCGTGATGACAGCGGTGTATGGTCGGCTAACGATCTCGTCTTATGATTAATACGCAAAAAGCGCGCAACGAAAGGACCAGGACCAGCGACAGCTTTCCAACCAATACTTAGCCATAACAATACGATGGAAAGGTTTATTGGCTTGCTTTGTCTTACAGTTGCGTTATTGATCGCAACTCAAAAGCTTCCTCTGGTGTTGTCGCTGTTTCCCAATGCGAAGTGTGGTTATCTCTTGTTACGCTTGTTTGTACATACACGCGTGGTTCTCCTAGCATATAATAGACATATTTGTCAGATTCGCCGAAAGCAGCAGGGAAAATGTGCTGTGCAGGGGGAGCAAGCTGAACATACAAAAGCGCGCGGCAGCCGCGGCGACTGCTGCGGCAAGCGCGACATCTACATATTGTGTGTGCTGCTACAGTTACGAAGTCTAACGCTCTTTCAACTGCATGAACTGTTATAGATACCTCTGATCAGCTATTTGAGGGTCATCCGGTACACTTAATTAGAGGAAATGGTTATTTCGGGTGGGAACTGGATGACGTAATCTAGGCAATGGAGAATTGCTGCTAATGTGAAACGATCTTGGGTTCTTTCATGACACGAAGCTTCATTTCTAAAAGCCACATATCTAGATACAATACTGCATAACTTGGGAGTTTGTTAGAGCTCCGTTTCCACCATAGCAGCCCACCCAGGAGCGATGCGTCAGTGGCGATTCCTCGCGCGTGCGGCAGAGGCCGCCGCGCGCGCGGCGAAAACTTGTATGTTCGTACTACCAGCCGCTGTGCAGTGCTATCCCTCAGCCACGCTGCGAACCGTAAAGAGAAGCTATCCACCTCTCAGGCATCTTCTCATTTTTGTTTTGGCTAAACGCTAGGGAAAGCGGGAGACATCGCTGTGGCCTGAATTTCCCTTCGAACATCGTCGGGAAACAATGGCGAAGGTGTTTTCGTGTTTTCACGTCTCAGCCGATTGAGCGAGGCTGACACTCGGATTCTCTTTCCGACTAGGATAATGCTGCACTCTCTATGGATATCAGCGTTTATCTCCGGTACGTACTTCTCCATTCAGTTAGCCTGAATCTACCGCGTCTTTCTGCTTAAATTTGATTCAATTCAAGAGTCTATGGCTTTCTTCTTATCTGACTGTCTCAGTTCTTTATGCTCACAAAGGTTGTTAACAAATGCGTGCTGGGTGTTCAAAATTCTGTCTGGCCAAGTACGAATAAGTTCGACGAAATTTTAACACGATCATTGCCCATTTCCCCAGCTCATTGCCTCCAGGACCAGAGGACTAACTATAAAATGTCGTACTCCAAGCCGAAATCAGGAGCTAGGGCCCGCTTTTCTACTGTAAGGGGCGGGTCTGCATACCTGACATTAAAAAGGGATTTACTCCCTTCTCCAAAAAACGTTTAACCTTCCAGACGAGTTGCTGAGAATGCTAAGAAGACTCTCGTGATGCATTAATTGTATGTTTAATGTTTATATTGTTTTCAAGTGTTATTTGTTGTTGGATAGTGATGTTCCATAAGTTGTCACACGACTGACTTAAATATTCTTAACAAATAAGCAACAATAAACCTTTTTTGGAATTTCGATCTATCCTATCTTATGAAAAAGTGCCTTAACCTTTTGAAGGGTTATGAAATTATTCACCCCTTTGATAAAGTGATGTTTCATAGCTTAATCAAGTGCATGAAAACATTCCAGTTTCCTAGTTCAGCCTACGCCATACACTCGCTCAAGCTGTTCACTTTACTGGTAGTTTGTTTAATTGAAGATGAAAAATGGATTCCTAAAATGTGATGAACGCTAAGGCTGCATCATGCACTCATTCGTCATTTTATGATTTTCACTTGGCTGACAGTGTTAAAGCCGTCATGTATGACAGCACGCAACAAAAGAAACACAAATAGCGATGAAACTCAACGATAAAAAATGATAAAGGATAAAGGACGGCGTTACTCAATCCCTTCTGGGATGCGCCAGCGCATTCTACTTCTACGGGATGTCGTGGAGGCTAGTTGAATGCGTATTTGGCCATACAATGACTTGCGGTGGCCAGTCGATGAACAAGTCAGCGCTATATCCTTCCCAGACAAGACTGGTTTCAATTCACCGACCCCGGAGGGATGGAAGGCTTGGTTGGCCTGGGCGGGAAATCCGAACCAGAAACCTGGTATCGGGTGCACGCGACAGTCGCGCCTCCTCCGACTGCGCTACACGCGTCCTGAAACGCAGCGATCACCTGTATCACCTGTCGTCCCGCAGATCATCGACTTGCTCGAGCGGGCGCCAGCAGCGTCTCCATTCGTCCCTGCCGCGTGCCAGAGTGCTCCATTGGATCCTCCTCGCTCGAGGGACACGAGGAGCGTCATAACGGTCGTTCAAGGCTTTAAACACGAACGAAACACAGCGATAACAAACCAAAATTGGAAGAAACAGCAAATTATCGAGTCCTGAGATAACTGTCAACGAGTAATAGTTTAACGAGGATGCCAAAGCATACTTTTTGGAAAACGTCACTTAAACAAAGTGTTTCTGAAAGAGTTGCGCACATTTTCGCGTCGACTTCACCATGTATTCATTTCGAAGATTCGGAATTGAGGTTATTTGAAGAATCTGGGAGACGCGCTACTCTTTTGTCAATCAAGAATAAGGATAATGGATAACGCGTAGCGTTAGTCAGCGCTTTTGGGATGCGCCACACACTCTACTTCTCCAGGGTGTCGTGGTGGCAGTTTAAATGCGTACTTCGCCTATTCAATGGCTTGCAGTGGCCAGCCGATGAACAAGTCAGCGCTTTATCCTTCCCAGACAAGTCTGGTACGAATTTACCGACCAGCGAGGGAATGAAGGCTTGGTTGGTCAAATCCGAACCAGGAACCTGGTATCGGATGCAGGCGACAGTCGGCACCTCCTACAACTGTGCTACACGCGCTCCCCTCTGCAAATTAAGGAGCTTTTGGTTGGATCAACATCCACTTTCTTGTGGAAATAGAAACCTTGGATTGGCGCTACAGTTGTCGCATTAGCAACCTAAAACAAATTACCATCCTAGTGCCAAAGGTGCGATCGTTGAGTCGATTATTAGGGGAGGGGGGCAAAAGTAATGAGACAAATTGAAAAAATATTTATCTCTTTATAACTCAATTACAACTCAACGATGCTGAGGAATGTATTTGCCGTTAAGTTTGATGGCCGTTAAGGTTGGATGATATTGCTGCCATCGCTCAGCCAACCTCCTGATCCCATCCTTCCAGAACTGCTTGGGCCTGGTGCTGATCCACTTCTCGTTATGGTTGTCAAGCACTGCTTGGGTTCTTGTGTCCCTTCCGACCAGGAAGTCCTGTAGGCTCAAGAAGTAGTGGTAGTCGCATGGAGAGATGTCCGGCGAATACAGTGGGTGAGGCATGTGAACGTAGCCCAGCTGGCCAAGCTTATCCGTGGTTACTTGTTCCCGATGGGGTGCGGCGTTGTCGAAGAGGAGGACCTTCTTGAAGCGCTACGAATGAATAAGAGCGAGTCGCAGGTCCATCTCTTCTGTTTCGTTCACCATGGCCTTGGAGTCCATCGTCGTGCGTTTGGTAAACAGCTTCCACTATACCGGTGCATGGGCGCAGACCCAAAAGCTCTGAAGGTGCTTCACGCCGTGAACATCTCGCCGAACGAAGGTCGGTAACGGGTCAACAGGCCTCATCCAGACTGGCTGCTTGGCAGGGTTAAGGTAGAAGACGTACTTCTCATCCTGCGTTAGGATTGAGTACAGGCTGCTCGGGGTTGGGAATCGGGAGATTTGCACGACACAGGTCGACTCGTCAGACTGAGGTTTCGGCATGCTTCTGGAAAGGGCGGAAGTGGTGGGCTTCACTAAGTAGCATACAAACATACAAATACGATAAGCACGAAACCAAACTCCAGCCACGAGATATGTGGACACGGCATGGGGTGTCTCATTACTTTTGCTACCCCCCTAATATATGGTAGACATTGCGTGAATGGCGCAGTTCAGCTCTCTACCATTGCAACAGTTTCGAGGCTATCTTAACCAGGAAGCTTTTCTGGATAAAGACTTTCAGCCTTTTGTTACCTTCATAGCAGTGGTTCTTAACTAAAGATTTCGCAGGGTACTAAAACAACAATGCAAGCCTACTCCACGAAAATGACTTGACGCAATCAGTCAAGTGAATTTCCTAAAGTACTTATGCACTGTGTAACTTCGGCATTCAGTAGTGCTTAGAGCTCTGGTTTTTCGTTCTTTCAAACAAGTTTTCAAACTCAACTTGACTTAAAAGTGACAAAATTTTATGACCATTCAATCAATGAATGATTTGTAGAGGCACCCTGCATTTCGATCACACAGTTCGAGGATCATAGATACAGTGTGCTGATTTTCTCCTAACGCAAGTTTCTTGACTTATTAGCTGTGGAAGCAAGAGGTATCAAAATTATCTAAAAGTTGTAGGTTTTAATTAATACAAATGGTCCTGTGCACAGCACCTAGACATTTCTCCTAAATTTCCGATGGCTAGGGTGAGAACACTTTTTCACTCTTATTGTGCTATACACTATAGTGATGAGAAGTTTCCAATGAGAGCATGGTGAAATTTTTGATAGGCGACATACCCGTACTGAACAGCGACGCGACCAGGGACCAGATTAATCAACCGCTTACCGCCCTCTTACGGTGAAAATACCGCCAAACACCGATGCTAATGTCACATCGGGAGGTTTGGCAGTATTTTCACCAGGGATGTGCGGAATTTCCGTTCCGTGTTCCGAATTCCGGTTCCCGGCCATTTTGAGCTCTTCCGCTTCGTTCCGTGCTCCGCATATTTTTGGATCGGAGGGCGGAAACCGAAATGGGCACTGTTCTACACTATTTTTATATTGAACACAACCAGCTTATCAATTAAAAAGTGTTTTTCTTCATATAATTGTAAGAGAAATACTGTTTGACCACTCTAGTATTAATATTCTTGAAATTGGTTAGACTACCAAAAAACACTCAAAAATGGTAACGGCTGGGTGCAGGGCAAAACTAATGAGCCACAAAGGCTATGTATGCATTGTATGCTAAGAAAATGCATTCAACATTTGAATGACCATAAAATTCTTGATCATTAGTTACAAATTGCCACAAAAACTTTGTAAGCATATAGCGCAGTATTATGATCAAAGGTGCAAATTTCAACTTTTAATTTCGTTAGGTGTGTTATTCATCCATATGGAGTTTTGCGATTCATTTTTTAATAAAGCATCACGAATATCTACCACGAGCTGTTATTTTGGTGACTTATTGATTTCTGACACAAAACTGTTGCTTCGAGAACCATCTAAGAACTGTTTAGCTGTATCATCTTGGGCGTAGGATTTCTAGGATGACACAGACAATATTCCTTGTTATCATCTTAGATCCCAGAATCAATTCTGAGTACTAGTTTTTGTGATTACAATGTAACTGCTCTTGAGTATGCAGATATCTGTGCAGTCACCACGTCATCCATGATGCCGTCCATGGTTTCTAAAAGCGTTGAGAGGAATCTCTTTCCTGGTAAGAAAATAATCTAGGTGACTACTCCAGTTTTAGACATTACCCGAGTGGTTTTTCTTGGGGGTCTGTAAGTAACCTAACCTCAAGTGGTTAAGTCGGTTAAGTCTACCGTTAAAAAAATAGCAGCAATCAAAAAAGTCAGCGAAAACCCCGTCGCAGAAACTAAATATGGAAAGACTGCATGCTCAAATAATTAGAAATAGTGAGATAAGACTCTGAATTTGTTTTCGTTTATTGCTCTAACCATAGCTAAAAGGTTATCATAACAATATTATGAATTCATGCTTCGTTATGTTATGCTATGATGAGGATGAGCATTAAACTGAGGAAGATTCTGCTGCTCGCAAAGTTCTGAGCAAGAAAAAGTGCAACAGAAGCTTTTGACCCCGTTTCAGATGCACTTTTAAGAAATGCGAACATGTGTCATGTCCGTCTCCGCGTTTCGTATTCCGGTTTCCGGCAATTTTGAGCGTTTCCGTTCCGTCCTTCGTCTCCCGCTTTTTCCAGAAAAATTTCGCTCATCCCTGGTGACAACACTTTTTCACTCTTATTGTGCTATACACTACAGTGGTGAAGTTTCCAATGAGAGAATGGTGAAATTTTTGATAGGCGACACATCCGTACTGAACAGCGACGCGGCCAGGGACCAGAATAATCAACCGTTTACCGCCCTCTTACGGTAAAAACACCGCCAAATACCGATGCTAACGTCACATCAGGAGGTTTGGCAGTATTTTCACAGTTAGAGGGCGGTAAGCGGTTGATGAATCTTCTGGCCCAGATTATTAACAGCAGTGTACGCAATACGTGGCGCATCCCTCATCGTCAGATATAAATGCCCAGTGATGCACCCCAATTTTTACGAGTAGATCAAAAAATGAGAATGGGAATCGAAGCGTTTGAGTAAAAAACATTGAGACGAATAAAGTTATATAAGAGTAGAGTTCTTTAATAGGCAATATTCATTCATTGTTATCATCAAAAGGTCTTTTCTGCATGAAGCAGTTTGTGGAATAATGAAGTGGATCAGTCATAGATTTATTACAGGAAATCCATGTTAGCTAACATACTAAAGCAGAAGCGCAACATTATATATAAGAATAAAATAAAGCAATCGACAAGCCAGCATTGCGGACCCAGGTGTTCCACAATGATGTTTTTGAAGGAGTATAAAGAATGTGTAAGCATATGGTTTTTACTAATTTTGAGATGAATATATAAGTTTGGTCAACAGTGTATCAGGCAACGTTTCCACGGTTCTCGAAAGGTATTTGTGATGTATTAATTGTCTACCTTTAGCCCTTGCCTGTTAGTGCTCTTCTTCAAAAATATAGATATTTCCTGAAGCGGTCAAAACGCGTAGTCCGAAGAGTTCAAAAAAGTCTAGAATTCTTCAAAGTCGGTATAGCGGCGTTTTTCTACGGACAAGTATAATGGCTTGAAGGAGAAGTTTGAAATTCCGTGGAAAGTTTGATACTGTCAAAAGTTAGGGGATGGCCCACAACTGATGAAAGCGTTGTATGTGAAACTCTATACCTGAAACCTGTTCATTCGAACGGTCTGCCCTTAAGAGAATGGATGTCACCGATGGTGTTCCTCTGCACGGAAGGAGGTTAGTGGGTGGGTCATTTATCATGGAGCGTCGTTCTCTCTGTCCGCTGCTTAGCGAGGCTCACTCCAGTTACTGCAAGCAGATCTTCTCTGATGTGTTACTGTGAGGTTGCTCCAGAAACACCGTCCGGTTTTGGTGCTCGTGTTCAACCTCCCACTTGGTGGTGTCTAAGAACGATCCGTATATTTTTGGATAGCTTGGAATGGAATTAGCTTTATTGTACTCTACTCAAAGTATTCCCTTAATTTTCAGAGCGTTCCTTCAGGCGCAGAAGAAGAAGATTCTCATAGTTTTCTTTGTGGGCTCAAATTCGGCGCCACAGCCATGACAGGAAATTGTGGGATCCAAAGAACACTTGGTTCGGCAGTACACCTTCACCATAATTCATTTCGAAGGGAAAAAGAGAGTCTCGAAAGTTAAGGAGCCTGTCAATACGTGCAGGAGATTTACCGGTTCTAGGCTGACATGTGAGAGCGGTAAAAGTAGGGATACTGAGATAAGAAACCAAGATTTTAAAAATACACTGATCTCTTTGCAGAGGGTCTTTGCAAATAAAAATTTGCAAGCAAGAATAGTTGCAGTCACTGTTGGACAGGAATGCCCGGTTACATCTGTGATCCCATGAAATGGTTCGGTAGCACAGAAATCCTAGAATCGACCGCTAGCAGCTGTAGGTCCTGTGAGATTTGAAGAACAGATGATGTGGAAACCATTAGCGGAACGGTGACGCTTGACCGCTGGTTAGGAAATCAACTCCCCAGAAACTAATACACTTCTCCACACCTTTATAGAATTAAGGACCACCTCAACAGGTCTCATGTAAATGGAGATGTAAGTGTAAATGTAATATGTAATGTCAAGTTTCTAGTAGAGACATAGGTACAGAACCATTGACAGAACCGAGATTCACGAATTCGTAAACTGTAAAAGTCCAGTATTTAATGGCCCTGAAACTATAACCTGAGCCCTTTACCAGTAAAGACATTCAAGTTTCTAATTAGATGAATCTGAGATGATAAACTGGTCTTACGGTTGGACAAATCATGCGAATATTTCGCTTTGAAAGTGGCAGCTTAAATCGAACATTATTTTTACGCCAACATAGAAAGGCAGTGAACAACGTTAATAATTTTGTCTGCATTCGAGATGCTCTACGCATTCTGCTTCTATGGGATATCCTAGAAGTAGAATGCGTTTGTGTAGTGCCCGCGACAGCCGACATCTCCCCCGACTGCATTGCCTGACCACCAGAAGTTTTCGAACACTACAGGAATGTCTTCCTCCAGAAGAGAATACAACAACAACATTTGGATAGAATGTCTGGTTTGAAGTCGCGAAGTTTTAAAGATCCACTCAATAAAGTTCGTTCGTTGGCTGGCGTTTTCATTGAAAGTTCAAATTCTCTTCAATAGCTAGAGCTGAGCGCTAAACCAAAGAACCATTTTCCAGTGGTGTTGTCCCAAAAATACGGCGGCGATGACCCGATTGTGGTGCCCGTCGGCGGCCCTCAGTCACAGTTTCCCGCGTTGATCACCGCTGACAACTTCCCGTTGTTCCCGTTTATCGAGCAGTTCAACACCGGCATCGAAATCAATCCGGCGAATAAAGTGGTACTGCGGACGCTTTTTCGGTCCTTCAGCAGATCTCATCTATAGTCGAAATAACACAGTTCATTTCAGTCACTGGCTGGGGATATGAACATCCCGGTTCCCGGTTGGGGTAACTGGGACATGGACGGTAACTTGTATGCTGGACACATCAACGTGGATCTGAAGACAGGCTACCAGACTGGTCCGAAAAATCCGCTGAACATCAAGCCCGAAACGCTGGCGCTTCTCGCGCAGAGTCCAACGTTTAGGGCAGCACGAAGTGAGTTGACTAGCCGCATCCTTCAGTAGGCTTTTAGAAGCTTACGCACAATCTGACAAATGTTTCTCACAAATCTAGTTTGATACATGTCGCGAAAGTGGGCAGCATTGTAAGGTGGAAGCGCGCCACCCAATCACGCCGAGTCGAATGGACGTGCCATTCAGAGAGGGCGTATAGGAGGTGGCCACTGCCTTCGGCCGGTGCTCTGCTTTCTTATGATTGGCTGGCGCGTTTCCACCTCATAATGCCGCCCATCTTCACGACATGGACTCCTAGATTTTAATATTTTCTTGTTCAATTCACCTTTATCTCTACCAAAATCCTCCAACACCTCCACCATCATATCCCCGCTAGTACTTCAAACAAGTATCGTAAGAGTAATCTACTTGCACTTTACGTCAACTGCCTGAAAAAGGCATCGAACGAACTCTGTCGAAACTGAAGCTGTCATTAAAGCTGATCAGATATAATGCTCCCTCTCATGGTCAGCACGTCAGAGTACTTTGAGAGCTGTATAGCAGATTCAAAACCAAGATCTCACCACACTACAACGACGTCGTCTTCAACATTCTCAATATTCCCTAAGCTCTTCAGCGCCATGCTCGAAGACGTCGTGCGCGATCTAGAAAGAATAGACATGGGAGTGAAGATCTACGGCCAGCAGCTGACCCATCTTCGCTTCACTGACGACGTCGTGCTCATAACACCGAGCATCAGTCAGGTGGAGCGAGTGCTGGCCGATTTCGATCGCGTGTGTGGGAACCAGGGGTGTGCGTAAATGAAATCCGAAATTTCGTAAATCGTAAATCGTAATTACGAAAAAATCGTCGTAAATCGTAAATCGTAAACCGTAAATCGTAAGAGGTGCCTGACTTGTAATGCATCTAATTTCCTGGTTTTTTTCTATTATGTTAAAGCTAATAAAAGCTATGTTTTGTTGAGACGTTTTCAGCTCGAGCTGGACACTTTTCTAATTAAGATGGAAGCCATTAAAATCAACTAGCACCTTTCAAATCAAGCTGGACAAGTTTTTGGGGAACCAAAATAAACCACGTGTTCAAAAACGCTCTCTTAAATGCGCCTATACAGGGTGCCCGAATAAAAAGCTTACACTGCTTGGACGATCAAAAATGTTTGTCATTCTACTAGCCACTGGCTTACATATAAAACTATGACTGTAGAAACAACAACTCCGAATAAATCAACAAAAAACATTCCATCCAAAACCAAAAAAATAATTTGATCGCTGGTCAACTCGACGAAAACTGTATTTGCACAAATAATCCAACAAGCATCCTCTACTGAGTGAGCGCATGGCACATTTCTATGGTATGACACACCTAAAGTTCTATGCATTCCCACATTTTGAATTGTACCCCAACAGCATTTTTGTAGCAGACCGAAAGGAATTGTGTGACGATTGAAAGTGTATGAGCACATTTTTGGACACTCGTCATAGTCGGGTTTTTGACTTAATATTGTAAAGGCAGAAGGGCGCGTGTAGCGCAGTCGGAGGAGGCGCGACTGTTGCCTGCACCCGATACCAGGTTCCTGGATCGGATCTCCCGCCCAGGCCAACCAAGCCTTCCATCCCTCCGGGGTCGGTGAATTGGTACCAGACTTATCTGGGAGGGATAAAGCGCTGACTTGTTCATCGGCTGGTCACCGCAAGTCATTGTATGGCCAAATACGCATTCATGTCGCCTCCACGACATCCCGTAGAAGTAGAATGCGCTGGCGCATCCCAGAAGGGATTGAGTAACGCCGTCCTTTATCCTTTATCCTTTTATTGTAAAGGAAGATATTTTTGTGGCATTCTTTAGGAGTAAAGTAGAGAAGCAAGGTGCAGCCTGAATTGAAAGTGGTTAACTGATTCGTACAAGGTCCATTTTAAACATATAGGGGAAGCACCTGGTGAAGAAGTCGGAGGAGGATGGCTACCGCATGCTCCAGAATAGGAGTTCTTGATTGCAATCCTACCACGGGCAGTCAAGTCTTCCACACCTGCTGGGTTGTGAATTGGTAGCTGACTTGTCTGTGAAGGATAAAGCACTGACCTCTACATCGGCGGCAACCGCAATTCATTCTATAGGGCAAACCCACACTCAAATAACCTCTACGACATTCCAAAGAGGTAGAGAGAATGGATGGCGCATCTCAAACAGGGACTGGTTAACGTCATGCTTTGTCCTTTATCATTTTTGAAGGCAACCACAACTTCTGGAATGAAAAATCGTCGTTCGACGATACCAGGCAATTACTTTCGGCGTTTATTTCGCTCGCAGGTTCGCTTGCACTTGTTAAATTTCGCAACCTACAAAATATTGCTTCTTCTTCTCCTCCTTAGCGTTTAGTCCCGCGCAGTCGCAGGGTCCGCTGTAGCCGAGTTAGCCAAGTGGTTAGTAGTGTAGTTTCATGCACAAACGGTCACAGGCTCGACTCTCGGCTCCGGCACGCCATGCCCTACAAAAATTGCAAAAACGGCAACGGTTCCAGCGTCAGACCCAGGTTGTCAGGCCGGCTGAAGGAGAAACCTTGTCACAAAACTACAAAATATTGCATTACCAATTAATGACTGCTTGCATTCGCCTGTCCTGCTCTCCACTACCTTTGTAACAAACGCTATCATATCCTTTGCCCATTCTTTAGCATTCTGAATGGATCGCGTAGGGCGAACACAACAGCCCCAATCAAACCACTGAAAACGAGACCAAAAGTGTCAAACTTTTTTCACTTTTATGACGAAAATGTCAGACGTTTTGCTTAAGGTGCACCTCAAATGTGAATAAAGTCCGCGCCATGACGTGCAGTGATAATCAGATTGAAACGTGATTGTCTTACTCTTTCCAACAGTTTTACTGTTATTCCACAGCCTCCAATCAAGCCCAATATTCCTTGATGGCTTTGCGTAAGTTCTATTCGTGTGCATTGGAAAGAGTCGTCTATGTGGTGAACAAGTGGTGAAAAAGTTACAAGTTGACTAGGCGGTGGTTGCAGCATAGAATATCGTTCAGCAAATGATCATCTCCATTCCGGTGCAGGGAGAATTTTCATGTTTTTCTGTGGACAGGAACGAAATGCTTTCAGGCCATTCGAATGTGAGGTGTTGTGCTAGAGTAGAAGGGTAGTTTCATGCACAGAAAAACCGAACTGGCCAGAAAAATAGGCTAGTCCAGTTCCATTGCCAGGAATTAACTATAGCGACCTATCCACAATGCAGCGTTGTTCTGTCACGGCGCCACAGCAGAACATAAAAAAGAAAATAGGAAATAGCAATGAGCTATGAGGGAATTTTTTAAAAGTGGGTACATCGTCATAATCCGAATTGTATCATGTTATGTGGATGTTCCTCATCCGTGGACCGAAGATCACATTTACGAAAATTTACGATTTACGACCCAAAATGTCGTAAATCGTAAATCGTAAAAAATTTGCCGAAAATCACCGTAAATCGTAAAATCGTAAATCGTAAATCGTAATTACGCACACCCCTGGTGGGAACGTTGGATTGCCGCTGAATCTTACGAAGACGATGTTCATGAGGAACGGGCAAGTTTCTGATGCCCCATTCTCGCTCAACGAAATGGACATCTCCGAATGCTCCAGCTACATCTATCTGGGTCGCGAAGTCACTATGGCCAACGACCTAGTGCCAGAGCTGAGCAAGAGGAAACGAGCGGCTTGGGGAGCTTTCAAGAACGTCGAAGAAGTCACAAAGAAGACGAAGAACGTCCGACTCCATGCCCACCTATTCGACTCCACCGTTCTTTCCGCCCTAACATACGTCTCAGATATCTGGGCCACACGACTGCAAAATGAACACGCGATCAGCTTCGCGCAAGGAGGAGTCGAGACGACCTGAGTGACACGACTCATACAAGTGAGAGGAGGCCTCCGAAGTTCCGAGTTTCGCCCCAACTAGTAAGGTCCATCTTGGTGGAGGCATGGACATGAAGACCACCAGACATGGTGCACAATAACTTATAATTTCGACAGACATCGATCAACGCTATAGATTTTCGTGTGGATTTCCCTGACTGATGTGAGAATCGCCCGAAAATTCTAGCCCATAGACAAATATTGAAGCCTACAAACGACGCGGACCGATATTGAAACCCTCTGGAGTTTCGAGTTTGGCCGGCATTCGGAAATCAGAGATGTTGTCGCATAAGCCAAGTCGTCGAAAACAAGGTGGCCGGTAGGTTATACATTTCCCTGCTACCGCCTGCATAATAGTCGCATTTGGTTGGATTTCACGGCTTTCAATTTTCATGAGCACGAACTAGTGTTCTCTTGCCACACTACGAGGTCCAGTCAACTATGCAAACACACTCAAAGGCCCACTAGTCGTACTTTTGGAATCAAGAAGTGCTTCGATTTCTCCTAGGTTTTGGGACAGAAATGATGCTTTTCGCTTCCTTGGTGCGAGAAGAAGCAAAAACTGGGCTATTCTGGCACCGAACATGGGCGAACTACGTACAACTGCAGCTCGGTGAACGATGAGCAATTGACAACTTTTTGACAAAAATGGAAGAACAAGATTTAAGGTAAACGTTAGGAAATCTATTTTCGAGATGCGCCACAATTCTACTTCTAAGGAATATCGATGAATATCGTTAAAGCAATTTGAATGTTTACTTGGGCTATGCGGTAACTTGCGGTGGTCAGCAGATAAAGCTGCCAGTGTCTTATCCTCCACGACGAGTCTGACAATAACTCTCCAACCGCAGAGGAATAGAGGGCATGGTCTGCCTGGGCGAGAAATCCAAACCGAGAATCTTCAATGGGAGTGCACGCGGCAGCTGGCGCCTCTTCCGGCTGTACTAATAGTCGCACGTTAGACGTATATGTTCAGCAATAACTCTTTATGACCAATAGATTCGAAGAATACTGTGAATAGAACCATGCCTCTGAACGAACCATAGGACGCAGTAAACTCAATCCAGGACAAACGGTCAACATTGAATCCCATCAGGGTGCAGAAATACGACAGGGGAGCCACGGGCAACGAAACGGGGAACAGACGAGTAGCAATGGAAGAGGTAGAGCAGTTAGAAGCCGTTAAATGCTCTTGCCGTTAAATGGGTGACTTCTATCGCAGTGTGTAGGCCAGTGGATGTGCTTCTTCGCGAAGCGAACTCAACGATGCTTAAGCGGCGTTGGGCATAATAAAGCGATTATCTCTCTACTTGCTCCAGACACAAGGACACACTCGCGAGCAGCTGTCATTTCTGTATCCTAAAGCGGCGAAGCACTTCCTATTGGTCCATTTTTCTAAGGAGGAATTGATTCCAGAGAATGCTCGAGAAGTGGTGGTCGGTCGGATTCCATACGGTTATGAGCCGATCAAGTGTAAGCCGCCTTACTGCAATCCGTTCGTGCATCATACAGGAGTAGCCGTCGAGGTCGAACAGGGTAAGCTGCCACCACCTTTTTATTTACATCTTCTTCAGTGCAGCTAGCTTCATAGAAAGTGAGGACACTTCAATGGGTCTTGAAGCTTCGCATATCGCTGCTCGAGTTTTTACCTTTTCGTTTTGGCTTCTCGTCTACACCCACTGATAACATGTCGTCGATTTATAAGTGTCTGCTGGGGTCAGTTTCACGTTCGTTGTTGTCTCTGCTTATTCTTGTCAAACGGGCGTAACAGGCGTACCATCAAGTGCTGCTTCAGAACTGTCCTTCTGTTGAATATTTCCTCTTATTTCACCAGGTGACGATTCGTTCTTCATCGGCGGCGTTGATTTCCCCGTTCCTACAGGCGAAGGCGGCGGCGTTCGGTTCCCACTCTCTGGAGCAGTGGAATACGTAGGTTCAACGGACAACAACCGGAACATGCATCAGCAGTGTTTGAAGGCTATTTACAGGGAACGTCACCATACGCCTACGCACACGGTAACGCCTTCAATCCAGTGTCCCCGTTCGATCTCAAGTCGCTCGATGATGACAATATCAGCCAGACAGGATCTCTTCGACGACATCCCGTGAAAAAAGTTGACAAGGAGGCGTTTTATAAGAAATTCTATGACAAGCTGCCACAATAAATCGAGTTCGTAAACAAGCCGGCAATTAAATTATGGTTAGTAAATGATGTCGCTCGAGTTGAATGGCAGAGCGTTGGAGGAAGAGGTGGCTGTCGCATGCACAGAACTCCAGACTTTTGGTTCGGATTTCCTGCATAGGCCAACCAGGCCTTCCATCCCTCCGGGTCGGTGACTCGGTACCAGACTTTACTGGGAAGGAGGAAGCGCTGAAATGTCAATCGGTTGGACATCGCAAGTCATCGTATAAGCCGAATACGCATTAAAACCGCCTCCACGACATCGCATAGAAGTTGAATGCGAGGTGCACTTAAAGAGGATTGAGTAACGCCGTCCTTGATTCTCTTTATTAAGATGATGTTGGTAGTGCAATATTTTGCCTTTAACGGGTGTGCCGAACCAAGGTTCAAAAATATCTGCCGTTGGTAGGCGACAAAATATTAACAATTTCCATCCTACAGCATTCAACAGCAGAGCTCCACGGATTCATCCATTTTCTAAGGCCATTTTTGGATTTTTTATGAGCTAGAGAATATGGCAGTAGGATGCGATCACGTCGGTAGAATACAAAGGGCAGCGGTTTTATTCTAACCTCTGCAGTCTTTATTGAGCCGTGCAGCTAAACAGCACCAAACTGCACTATTCGCCGCCTTTCTTCTGTCCGCTCGGAACTGCAAGTGCCTGACGTTGATTTCTTCCCACACGGACGTCAGACCACAGCCGATTGTTTCATCTCAGGGGGAGAAGCATCTCTGTCAACAGCAACATAGGACTCATCTCTCTCTCTCTCTCTCTCTCTCTCTCTCTCTCTCTCTCTCTCTCTACAAGCTGCTATCTCTACAAGCAAAGAGGTGGAGCCACAGTGTTGCCGTAGGCTGGCAACACTCACAGGATAAGATGGCTTGGTGTTTCACCTCTCATTGACTCAAAAATGAATAGGTGTCACGTACGATAAGACCTATGAATGTGTGTTACACACGAAAGCTGCCGAAGGATTAAATGGCTAGCTTTCTAGAGCTTTGACGTTTAACGATGCAGTGATTGGGCAATATCTTGCTTGAGTTCAACACTGAATCTTCAAGATATGCCTCAGTTACCAACCGTTTTTCATAAGATCAAGTAGCTGAAATCTTCGCTTTTACTGCGTATCAGGTGCGAGCAGTACTCATAACAAGCAGACAACGGAACCTCTCACATGTGATGGTTCACCTTATATTTAGGTGGTTGCATATAAAATGGCCGAGCTTGAAGGAGAACTTTGACAGTTCATAACTTTGTTTAGAAGCTATTTTATTAATCGAAATAAGCACCGTTGCAATAAGTACACTTTTCCCAACGCGAGAATAGCTTGGGCAATCCACATTTGTAAAAATCAGAACTACGAGAATTAACAAAACATAGGAAGTCATTTTCGACATCATCTTGGTTGCTGAATTCTTTATCCTTCACATGAAGATCTAAATGCTTAAAAAGTGATACTTGACAGGGGACAGATCTGTTGAATATGTTGAATGTGGCAGAGTTTCGCACCCCAGTTCATCCAGTCTCTTGACAACAATTTTTGAAACGTGCGGACGGACGTTGTCATGCGGTAGGATTGAGCCTCTTCGATTGACTAAATCCGGCTGTTTTTCAGTCAATCTCTGCTGCATCACCGCAATTTCGGCACAGTAATTCTCCGCCGCTGTGGTAGTCTTCCCAGTCTTCAAGAAGTTGTAATGGACTATACCACTATTCAGTCACCATGGTCTTCTTTGGATGGAGACTTGGTTTCGTCACCTCCTTGGGACTCCCATTCTTGTCCAGCCATTGTGCAGGGGGACGACGATTGTCATAAAGGATCTGTTTTGTGTCGCTTGTCACGATCCTGTCCAAAAAAAAGCCCCTTAGATTGCGCAGCTTTAACGAAGCACAGATGTTGTGGCACTTCGGCATCTGCCCGGCGTTCAGCTCGTGCAGGATCCGTTTATCCAATTCCTTTACTTTTCCGACCGCATTCAAGTGGCGACTCATGGTGCTGCCGTCAACGCCGAAAATCTGTTCAAAAAAGGCTCTTTAGATTGCACAGCCTAAAAGCCTGAGAAACACAGGTGTCGTATTCTATACTAGCTCTTCCACAGTTGGACGCGGATCCAGTTCCACCATGGCTTTCAGTTGGTCGTCGTTATGGAGTGATGGTGGCTAAGCTCAGTCTTCATCTTCGAAGCTGTCATCTCCAGATCAAAACCTGTAGAACCTGTGGCGAATTGAGGGTTCCTTAGGGATGGCAGTCGACACCGTTTTCATCCTGGCCAAGTGCAGCGTTGATGTTACGAGCTTCGACCGCGGCGTTGTATCCACTTTTCCATTCATTTAAGCAGAGCTCCCTAGTTGTTGATTCATATGTACAAACGGCGTCAAAAACTTGGTATAATGCCATTGTGTCACGAAAGCTATAAACGCCAAGAAAGCGGAGAATTTGGATTTCAGAAACTACGTACATTGCTTGAAACGGGAACATTCGTAGCCACAAAAAATCGCCCGGAAACTGACGTAGCAAAATCGGCCATTTCAAAGGCGACGACCTAATATAGGAGTTCGACCCTCTTTTTTAGTTGAGGTCACGGAACTTTGATATGGGCGGGTACTCTTACTTACACCTGTAGCACCAATAATGAAGACTACAGCGGTTTTGGTGGACACCAACTACTTCAAATACATAACATGTCAAGACTGCTTCCTGAGATAAGTAGCTGTTTTCGTTAACAGTCAAAGCTAAGAGCTTGTTGGCGACACTGAGCGAAAGCTCAGTGTCGCCAACAACCTCTTAGTTTCAAATTGCGTGCCCCGTTTCCAGGTTCCTTGTTCAATTTCCCGCCCAGGCTAACCAAGCCTTCCAACTCTCCGTGGTTGTGGATTGGTATCAGACTTCTCTAGGGAGGATAGAACACTGGCTTTTGTTGCGATCAAAACTTGTAGCCCCAGGCGGGACTCGAACCCGCACCTCCCTATGACCGGGCGGGAATGCTCTACGCCATTACACCACCGGCGCCGTTTGAATTGTTTCTATCAAGACCATCAGCTTAACTGGTTCCATGCTGATATCAGCGGTCAGCTCATCCTGGATACGGGTGAGTGCTGATCGGTCCCACGAGGTGTGGATGTTGCGTTCGATCAAACGACGCAGGTGGTGTAATAGCGTAGAGCATTCCCGGTAAATGGAACATTTGAAGGTGGAATGGACGTGTAGTCATAACCGTAATGGCTCGGAACAAAATTTTCAATCATTCTAGTTTGCTACTTCGCAGGAAGAGAAATGATTTGCTCATGATTTACAAAATGATCACTGAAAGAGTAAGCTTACGTCCCGACAAATTTTACACAACATCTTCTTCATACACGCGTGGTTGCAGGACAAAAATTCATTCTCCTAAGGCAAGGTCACGACTGCGAGCTTTCTTTTTTACCCAAAGAGCTGGTTCGGAGTTTCTGAAATTTTCTAAAAAAAATGTGGTCTACCGGGTTCCATTTCACAACTGAAAAAGCTCATTGACAGGTACATCAAAGGATGATTCATTAGGGTGGTGTATTTTTAATCATTTATCATGCATGCTTGTTTTGTTCTTCTCGTTGTTTTTATCTTTTATTTTCTTTAACTGGTTCTGTCTGCGTGAATATCCACGTACTATAAATAAATAAATAAATAAGTTCCCGCCCGGTCAGAGGGAGGTCCGGGTTCGAGTCCAGCCTGGCGCTGGAAGTTTTGATCGCAACAAAACATCATTGTGACAGCTTAGAACCTCGATACCAGCCACTTGAGGCTTAAAGAAACTGATTCGAACACTGGCTTGTTCATCGGAGGCCACTGCAAGTTATTGTCTAGGCCAAATGCGCATTCAAATTGTCATCATCCCGTAGAAGGAGAGAACTGGTGCATCCCGAAGGAGCCTTTGATCCGCCGTCCTTTACTGTGTACGCTCAGAGAGGGATTTAAATATCCTTCTCGTAGGCTGACACTCATCGCTACCTGGAGTTTGCGCTTAACTATTAACGGTTCACCGACCTACCGGATTTACCGACATTTTTCTTTAAAAATTTTCAGCGAAATTCAACAACGAAAACTTAAATTAAATTGCATAACGGCATTTTATTCACCTTTTTTTAAATCTGACTCTCTCTTCATGTAATTGCACTTCGGCGAATGTTCTGAATGAGCCTTCGCATACCGTTAGATTACCGAAAAGACTCTCACCTCACTTGAATCAGTGGAGAGAAGCAGTCGATACCGCTTTCACATTTCGAGAATTGTTGGTGTTATTCTTCCACCTTGACCAATTTATCTGTGTGCGGCCCCACTCTTTACTGCCTGTAGCTTCGTGTTTTTGGCTTTCTACGCCGTTTTTCGCGTTTGATTGCTATATGTTAGTTTTTTTTTCGGCAAACCTTACCAACCAGTCAGGTTTTCCATTTTTTTATGATGCTTTTTCATTAAAGGGTTTGAAAAGGCTGAAAAATCTTCTACTTCTGTGCCAAAGATAAAAACATCTAGAAATCCTAGAAGGATTTCATTTAAGGTTACGAACGCCATCGCACATGTCTGGAAAGGAAACAGCATGGATGCGGTCAAGAAAGAAATGGCCGCTGTGCCGCTGCTGGTTATCCTATCATACTGTCTAGTTCCTGGTAAGAACATGACCATTGGGAATTCCAGCCATTAGGTTTGTTCTTAGTGCCGTAATTTCTTCTGACAACCTCTTCTTTTTATTATACATTGAGTTCGTAGTAGGTCTCAAAGAGAGTCTCCAAACTGGCGGTGAGCTTTTGCGGTGGAATTTTTACAGGATGTAAGGTCTCGTGCAGGGAGTGTGGGGAGTCCAAAACTATAGTTTCTTTTTCGGAATGCTCTTCTGTGGTCGAAGGGAAGCGTGTGGACCAGGAATGAGCGGACGGATAACGGATAATTTTGCCGAAAATGGCCCGATAACGGAAAAACGGATAACGAACAAACGACAAAAATTAAAATACTTTTAAATTGCACTAAATTCACCAACGGGTCAGGACTTGAAGCACTGTTTATTTATAAGCCATTTCTAGACATTTTAGTAGTGTTTTTGAACGTTTTGCGGTCGCCACATTAACGACGCTCTATGGGGTTTTCTGCCCATCCGTAGGAAGACAAACGCACAGCGACATACCCGCCTTTCACCTGTTTCCAAGGGGTCGGTTGGATTGTCTTATTTATCAGCCTTACTCTGCGCTTAACTCTTTTTTTCAAATAGAGCAGTTGAAAAATAGAATAGTACGTGGAAGAGCGATTCTTCCGATGTCTCTGAAAAGAAGAACGCAGGAGACATCCAGCCAAACAAACTTCGCATAACGATCTTGTCCTACACATGCTATGAACCGTTACTGTTCTTGCTGCTCGATAGCATCCCAAGGTACTTCAACGTAGAATTATCTGGGATGGATAAAATGCTAACTTTTGGGTAGTAACTGCAAGCAATTGTGTAAACACACACTCAAAGAGTTATGACATCCCGACCTTCTGGATCCAAAACGGAGGTGTTCCCTATGTTGCAGACAAGTTTCACAAAAAAAAGTCACATATTAAAACAAATCTACAAGTCTTCAGCACCTACGATGATAAGTTTGTTTAGTAGTTTATTGTTCCCCTAAAAATTTTAATGGAGAAGTTGCTTGCTCTATGTATTTGGATTAATCCTATTTCTTTTGCTAGTATTCACTGCTGTACTGCAGTATTTTTTGATAATTCACGACAGCATATGGCTAAAAAGGTATCATTACCGCCTGCAATCAAATCGAACATACTGCAATAGTGCAACCACAAATGATACGACGGAAAGTTCGGCGGTAAAAAATCTTCCCAGGATGCGGCTCTCCACTTTTGACGATTGCTAGTAGCAGTTTGTATGCCTTCTTGGTCAGCACAAGACTTGAGATGAATGAACAATGGTGTGCTAAGTAGGCCTCATATAAGTATGGTGCAGGCTTAGGGGGCCTTCTGTAAGGCAGGAAGTTAGATATCTTTAAAACTATGTAGACAGTTCCCAAGTGAAGAAACTTCAATTAACTCTTCCAGATTTGAATACTTCTGTTGTTTCAGACGATCACTCTCACGATTGTGAAGGATCCCGTACATGGTCCACCCATCATCACGTCGAAAGCTAAGATTCAGCTAATTTGTTGTTCGTTATCCGGCCCAAAATCGCCGGATAACGAACAACAAAACGGATAGGCCAAAACTCCCGCAAACCGGATAACGGATAACGGTTAATCCGTTCATCCCTGGTGTGGACGCGTGAGCGCGAAGTTCATGACGCCCTGCTGCCACACGGCCAGACGTGGTCGATTGGCGTTGTGATGGTGCTGTAGCTTCATAGGAGCGTGGTAGTGGGTTCGATCCCCCTTGTGCCGGTGTTTTGCATTTTGCGATTTATCGTCAGTGGAACCCTTTATCCCCATTTCTAATACATTCTTGAACAAAAACACTGCAATAAATGCCATTTGCGTTCATGGAGCTCTTAGAAAGTGGAAAGGTGGGAATTGTTTGGCTTCCAGATTAAGCAAGTCAACAACTGATGCCAGATTCGTGATCAGCGTCCCAAATAACCCCCATGCACAAAGATTGGGCGAAATTGGTGCTTCTGACCTAATCACCTCACTCGATCCTGGGCCTAGAGCGGGTTTGCACCTCGGTCTTCATGGTCAAACGAGGGTAGTCATTGAGGTGTAAAACCATTCGAGGTGAAAACCAATTGAATACGTTAAGCGGTGGAGGGCTACGCAGAACGTAAAATATCGAGACTACTACGTCCTTTTTCTGAACGGGTGGTAGATACATAGAAGCCTAGATGTTCAGTTACATGCTTTTTTTGCAATCCTCCATCATTGCTGAAGAAGGTTGATACTGCATTAGCTATTCTTACCTGTTCATTACTACGTTTTAACTCCATCTATGCAAAGAATATAATAGAATTTGGTATCTACAACACCTCATCTTAAAACATATTGACTGCTCGAAAATCAAAAGAGGCCATGCACTGTACTAGCGAGGTTGAAAAATAGTTAATCATACTTCGTTTACGGAGTGCTGACCACGAATCTGACAACGGTTTCTGGATTCCCCGTTTTCTTATGACAGGTAAGAGAAGGTGTGAGAGTGGAGAGTCGGATGCACCAACTTCGCCCAAACTTTGTGCGCGGAGTATATTTGGGGTGCTGATCACGAATCTGGCATCAATTTTTAGACTTGCTCAATCTGGGAGTAAAAAATTCCCACCTTTCTACTTTCTAAGAGCTCTATGAACGTAAATGGTATTTGTTGCCATGTTTTTGTTCAAAATGTGTTAGGAATGGGGATAAAGGGTCCCACTGACGATAAATCGCAAAATGCAAGGACACCGTCACAAAAGGGGATCGAACCCACGACCATGCTCCTGTGGAGCTACAGCACTACCACAACGCCAACCGACCACGTTTGGGCGGGTGGTAGCAGGGCGTCATGAATTCGCGCTCACGCGTCCACACGCTTCCTTTCGACCACAGAAGAGCATTCCGAAAAAAGTAACTATATTTTTGGACTCCCCACACGGTACCCTACATCTTTTAAAAATTTCACCGCAATAGCTCACCGCCAGTTTGGAGACTCTCCTTGTTAGAACGATTAAGATACTCTTTTAATCGTTCTAAGACCGATTCGATCGAACCGATGTTCTTTATGCCAATGGTGATACTGTCCGGATGGTTAGCCTTAACAAAGATGTGCCCGTAAAACGGCCCGAGGGCGGCCGCAGCAGCGCTGGCTTGATACGCGCATGCTGGGATCCACCTCGATCAAGCATTTACTCGCGTGAAGTGGCGTCACAATACCAGTAGAGCGGACTCCGCCCTAAGCGGGACAAACGCTGAAGAAGAACAACGTTAGGGCAATCCTTACCACTATACGAATAATCGAATTCGAATAATTATTCGAATAATTTATTCGAATTCGATTTTCGATTATTTGATTATTCGAGTTTCGCAAATTCGAATAATTATTCGAATTCGATTATTCGAGGTTCGAAAATTCGAATAATTATTCGAATTCGATTATTCGAGGGTCAAAAATTCGAATAATTATTCGAATTCGATTATTCGGGGTTCGAAAATTCGAATAATATTCGAATTTCGAATACTTGCTTGTTTCGAATGTGACATAATGATGATCTTTGTAAGCGACGTTCATTCCGGTGACGACTGTTTTCGATAGCACACCGTCGAGGATCTCGCCGTTACGAAAACGAGTACTAGTGTACTTAGTGTACCGCACTAGATCTTGTTCAAAATAGGTCTACTAGAGGTAATCTGCCATGGGAAGAACGAATATCATAGTCGTTTTTTGCGGAAATGCTTTATAAGCCAATTATATTAAGTTATTAATTATATTAAGTCGCCCTAGGCCTTGCGAAATAGCGCGCGCTGGTAGGAGACGCAGAAACCGCCCCATACACTAGTGCCCGAAAACGCATTCAAATATTTATTTATTTATTTATTTTTATACGCGGGTATAAGTATAGGAGGTATATATATATATATATATATATATATATATATATATATATATATAAGTTCACATATGATTCAAACACAAGATAACAGGTGACTAAATAAGTGACTTGTGGCTTGCACAATAACGCAATACCTCAAAAACAACATCAAACTACAAAGTTTGCTGGTGATACCCGTCAACCAATCTTTCAAATTGCCTTTGGGTGTTTGGTATATTGTTTTCCTTTAAAGGCTTCAAAAATTCAACCCCTGCTCCATATGTGAAAAATGCGGATCTTACCTTGCTTTTGCTCTGGGAAGTTGAATTTTCCATTGAGCACCTCTTGTAGGAGAAGAGGAGACCGAATAAAACTAGAGGGCACCATACCATTTATCGACTTGTAAATCATGACTAGATCATATTTATTCTATTATACGATATGCAAGAGCACGTTAGTTAAGGATCATCTTCCTGGGCAATGTCAAAGGTGCCGTGGTATGCTGTTGTAATTGTAATATATCCGTGAACTCCTATCCAAAATTTCTCAGTGAAGCTGATCCGCACCAATTCAATTCTAGCTACTTCTCTTTTGCATTAAGACTAAACACAGCGGTACCGTAGTGCAGGTGTAGTACAAGTTCTAGTTCAGCGCTAGTACATAGTACAAGTGCTCAGTCACGCACTTGCTGTTGATGTTGCAGTATCACTACGCCAAGAGCAATCAATTCAAGCTGCTTGCTATACAAACTCAGCCCTCTTCAGTCCCTAGCAGTACAGATGGCAATATTTGAGAACCCTATTGTGCTAACCTTACTGGGTGCGTGTAGCGCAGCCCGAGGAGGTGCCGGCTGTCGCGTGCACCCGATACCAGGTTCTTGGTTTGGATTTCCCGCCCAGGCCAACCAAGCCTTCCATCTTTCCGGGGTCAGTGAACTGGTACCAGACTTATCTGGGAAGAAGAGAGCGCAGACTTGTTCATCGACTGGCCACGGCAAGTCATGTATGGCCAGATACGCATTCAAATCGCCTCCACGATATCCCGTAGAAGTAGAATGCTTGGCGCATCCCAAAGGGGATTGAGTACCGCCGTCCTTTATCCTTATCCTTTATTGTGTTGCAACCTTGATCAGGTGAGTAGTTTTATGAAGCCAGTAGGCCTATTGCCAAAAAGTTGTAATGGATCACACTAGCCGCCGACCACCACACAGTCACCATCACCTTTCTTTGTTGGAGGCTCGCCTTTGGAAAATGTCTATGGGATAAATCGGTGTCCAACCACTGCCCGGAACGTTTCCTGTTATCATACAGAAACCACTTTTCATTACAAGTGATGATTCGATCCCGAAACGGGTCAGTTTTGTTGCGTAAAAGTAGAGAAGAACAAACCTCGAAACGTGACTATTTTTGCCGCTCACTCAACTCGTGGGGCATCCACTTTTCGAGCTTTTTCACCTTCCCAAGGCGTTTCAAAGCATCTTCGAGGCTGAAATCTCCGGTCCAAGATTTACTGAACCACTGGCATACAGTGCTTTCCCCAGAACTATTAGGCCCCCACACTTGGTTGATTTGTCGGGCTGTCTCGGCTGCGGATTGTCCCAATTTGAAGTTAAAATTAAATATCTTTCGGAATTACTTCTTCGACATCCTTCCAAAAGCCCTTCAAGAACAAAATTGTAATAAAACTTTGAAACATAATTTATTTAGCCAGATAGAGCGAAAAATTCTGTACAGAAAGTAGCATTAATGCGCAATGCCAGTTGAATTTTTACTTAATAATAGGCGATGAAGAACAAACAGTAACAAGAACAAGCAGTAGTAAAACAAAACGCTGAGAACTTTTCGAGCAACATAATATATGGAACTTGATTTAAGTCGGAGATTAAAAATAATTTGGTTTTTATTTTTAGATGTCCAAACGCGATTTTCGTAAAATTTTCCGGCTTTGGCTGATGTCGGGGAACTTCTTTTTGATTCAGCCACTAGGCAAACGCGCCTGTTATCATAAAGTATTCATCTCTCATCGGAAGTCACAATCCGTTCGAGAAACGGATCGTTGGCATTGGGCAAAAGATGGGCCGACGATATCTCAAGACGACGATTTTTCTGACTTTCGGTCAATTCAGTTTCTTGGTCTTCCCAGTTTGCTTCAAATGGCGAACAACTGTAATGTGATCGACGTCGAGATCCTCGGCAATATCTCGCGTGGTTTGCGCGGATCAGCTTCGACTGACGCCTTTTATGGATCATTATCAACGGCTCTCATGTGGTTCGTCTTCGAGGCTGGTGTTGCCGCCACGAAACTTTTGGAACCATTTCGTACTGTGCATTCGTTGATCCTTCCCTGGTCCCATACTTCGTTTATATTTTGAGCGGTCTGAGCGGAAGTTCGGCCCAGTTTCAACTCGCAGAAATAAATTTGACCAAAATCGCGTTTAGACATCTGAAAATCTTCTGTTCCGCTGTTTTGTTTTGCTGCCAATCTTCTGTTCCGCCTTCATCTGTTGAAGATAGTTTCGAAGAAAAGGAACGCCTTCGCTCAATAGTCATCAGTGGCATATCCAAATCTAACTCTCCTTCATCTGTAACTTGAGCTCTTCATGATGTTGATGCTGTAAAACAAATATTCGACCACCTAGAGATTGAGTGTGTACCACAAGTTGTGTTCAGGCTAGGTAAACCTTCTGAGGGTAGATCGCGTCTATTGAAGGGTGTTTTGCCAAACACATATTATCAGAAGTTATCACTCAGAAGAGCTTCTAGGCTCCGATCCCTTTCCTGTTTAGTAAGTGAAGGGCGGTGTATATCCGCCCTTCACTTACTAAACAGGAAAGGGATCGGATCAGAGAGAGCAGACTTGCTACAAATAGGCCCGCAATAGACATTAAGCTCACTTGTCAAGCAACCCAACCTTCTACGGTAAACTAACGAGTCTTCCTCGGGTACCTGCAAGGAGCCTAAAATGTTTTCATTCTAATATCAGGTCTCTTCAGAAAAATATTTCGTATTTGATGTTTGCTGCAAGACGCTCCAACTATGACCTTATAATGCTTACTGAAACTTGGTTAAGCGATATTAATGACCTTGTACCAATTCTTGGGCAGATGAATTCAACCTATTATTTTGTAAGATGTGACAGAGCTCATAAAAGGGGTGGTGGTGTTGTTGTGCTTATTAAGCGTTCCATAGCATTTGAGGTTGTCTGGTGTGAATCTTATTCCAATGCTTTTGAAATTATCTCCTGTGATTTGAAACTGCTTGAATCCACTGTCAGGACAATTGTGGTCTATAGGACGCCTAGTTGCACCACTAGTGGTACGATACAGCTTATCAAGGCTTTAAGTGATTTAACCGCATTTGAAGGGCAATGCATTATAAACGGCGACTTCAACTTTCCAGATATTGACTGGGTTAAGGTTCCTCTGCATGCCACTTCTTTTACATCACAAATGTTTCTCAATTTTTGCAACCCTAACATGCTTGTTCAAAAAGTTCACAAACCAACTCGCGGTAGTCATACACTTGATCTTGTTCTTTGTAGCGACACTAAGCTAATACGTGATGTACTTATTTCTGCACCAACTGGGTCAAGTGATCACAACAGCCTCTCTTACAATGTAGAGACTTTCATAAATCCACTATACTTCCGGAGGTCCTTCCACAAAGCCCCGTATGACTTCATTTGCCGCTACCTGTGCTCCTTAGATTGGAGATTTATTTTGGAGACACTTCCTGATATCAACGATAAGTATGAGTTTTTTCTGTCAATTTTGCACGCATCAATTCAAGAATTTGTCCCTTTAGAGACGCAGGCCCTAAATAGAGGCAACATTCCACCGCACCTGTCCAACCTCTTTGAGATTAAAGAAAAAGCATGGCTGGACTACCAAAAACCACGTACCATGTCTACCATGTCATGTCTGCAGGCTAGTGAACGCTTCAGGCTTATTAAAACTAAATTTGATCGCCTTATCAAAAAGTACAATAGCTACATCGAACGTAAACTTTTGGACAATCCAAAAAAATGCTCGTTATATAAGTTGTTGAACTCAAGGTTGAAGCAGTTAACTAAGATCCCTACGCTAGTTGATGATGAGGGGAACTCAGCTGTCAGTGATTTTGAAAAAGCCTCCATGCTAGCCGCACATTTTAAAAAATCATACTCCATTGAGGCTGATAATGAAAGCTGGTCTGAGTTAGCCTTTTCCACTCAAAGTGCCTCACCTGACAGCTTAGTTTGGTTTCACAAAGAGGACATTTTCAAGCATCTGAGTAACTTACCGCTATCTTATACCACTACTCCTGATGAAATACCTGCCTACTTCATCAAAAAAGCAGCTGTAGCCTTAGTAGCTCCTCTAGAGCACATTTTCAATTTTAGTTACATGCATAGCGAAATTCCAAATCGATGGAAGCATGCATTTGTCACTCCTATCCCCAAAAAACCACCACACGGCTTAGTATCTAATTATCGTCCTATTAGTATCACATCAGTGTTTTCCAGAATATTTGAGAAAATTCTGAAAGTGGCTCTTGTAAACAATATAGAAACACATGAGGTTATACCTAAGAACCAATATGGTTTTAGAGTCGGAAGATCGACTGAGACCTTGATGCTATCTACCTTAGATGATTGGACCAAGTCACTGGATGATAACACTGATGTTGATGTGGTCTTTTTTGATTTCAGCAAGGCCTTTGATGAGGTGCCCTTCAAAGAACTTATTTTCAAGCTTCAAATTTTTGGAATTTATCCCAGAATTGTTAAGTGGGTAAAGAACTTCATCACAAATAGATCCTTCCAAGTAAAGGTGAATGACAAATTTTCTCGCACGTACTCAATAACAAGTGGCGTACCCCAGGGGGGTGTATTGTCACCGATTCTTTCCATCATCTACACTTCCGATTTACCTGTCTTAGTTGAAAGGCGTGGCGTTAAGTGCAAAATGTTTGCAGATGATATAAAAGTATACAAGAATATTACCAGTGAAGTGGATCACTTTGCCCTCCAATGTGCTGTTTCAGATGTTGCCGATTGGTCGGACAGGTGGAAATTACCTATCTCAGCTCAAAAAACTCGGGTTTTTCATCTAGGCAATTCAAATTCGGTTAAACACATTTACAGCCTTGGTGGTTGCAACCTACTCAGTGAAAACTGTCTGCGTGATCTGGGCTTCATCTTAGACAAAAAACTTAGTTTTTCAGAGCATTGCGAGACGATTGCAAAGAAAGCTGAAAGAGTTACTTACAACATTTTTAGAGCGCTGTCTACAAATTCAAAAACTCACCTGCTTCTTGCATACAAATCATATGTTCGCCCAATACTGGAGTATGGCACCACTGTGTTCAATCCTCACCTTAAGCGCTGCATACAGAGGCTAGAATTCGTTCAGAATAGCTACACTACAAAGCTATGGTTACGCCTAAATGGCTTTGACTACACCTCCATTCCATCAGCGCCTGATCGTAATGAAATATTCGAGCTGGATTCACTTGCTATTCGTAGGAAGCGAAACGATCTAATTATGACTTTCAAGATGATGACTGGAAAAGTTGCACTTCCACTTACTGAGCTTTACACAGTCCATCATTCTACCACTAGGGGTTGTAGAACTAAAATTCACTATTCTACGACCAAAATTTGTGTTGGTGCCTCCTTTTTCACTCAAAGGGCCGGTTCTGAATTCTTGATGTTTACCAAAAAACATACTTTGCCATCTTCGATTAAACAATATAAAAAGCTCGTTGGTAGTTATCTTAAGACTCGCTAATTCGCCGTTTCTTGTATTTTTGTGTTTATTACCAATGTGTTGTCTTGCTGGTCTTTATTTCGTCGCGTGTTGTCATACACGTATAAATAAATAAATAATCAAATAAAATAAAAACCAAATTATCTTTTTAAATAAGCGATTTGAGTTAAATTCCATACACATACATAGAAATCGCATATAATGAGCTTTCCAACAATGTATAACACCTTATGAAAAGTCTTATGGTTAGTTTATTGAAAAATAGTGTTAAAACCAAAAAGACAGAAAACCTGCATTTCTTTTGCACCAATCTAATAATGCTAAGTTGAACAGAAAATTTTTCCACACGGGACCGCTACGGCAGGGACGGGCTGCCTAACTGTCATTGACATACAAACAAAGAAACTTCACTTTCAAGCTCCAATCAACAATATCGATCGATATTGACCTCTAGATCAAAACCTTTCACTCGCTATAAAGTACACGTTTTTTGCATTCCTCCGTCATTACTCAAGAAGGTTGTTGCATCATTAGCTATACTTACCAGTTGGTTAGTACATTTTTGATTCCATTCGTGTAAAGAATATAATTTGTCTACAACACCTCTTCATCTTGAAACAGCTTGGCTGTTCGAAAATAAAATGGCCCGTGCACTGTACTACCGAGGTCGAAAAAATAGTTATTCATACTTCATTACAAATTAGGTTGCTCATCACGAATCTGACATCGGTTTCTGAATTTCCGGTTTCTTATGGCAGGTTAACTCTTTCACGACACGCGTATTTTTCCCGCGCGCCGAGTGAATACGGTTTTTGGCTTGCTTAATGGGGAAATCAAAGATGCTCACCTTTCCACTTACAAGGAGCTCGAAGAACGTAAATGACATTTGTTGCCATGCTTTTGTTCAAAAATGCGTTGGAAATGGCGATAAAAGCTCTCACTGACGATAAATCGCAAAACGCAATAACAATGGTGTGTGCGGGAATCGAACCCATGACCACTCTCTGTGAAGCGAGAACAATTCCGCTGCGCCGCCGCCTAAGGTGGCCAGGCCGCTATCGACAATGCTGATTGCGCAACACTGCGTCCACGCTGCATCAACGCACGCGGCACACATTCCGCAGACTTTGGGGCAGCTAGTGCTTGCTTATGAAATCCGTTTGGCAAATTTGGTATAAATATTTGTAATCAGCGTTTCGATCTCTTTCACAAGACGTAGGTATGTCCAAAGTTCCATGGGAAGCTGAAGGCATTCCGCGGTTAGTGGTTCCTCCTTTACGGGTCTCCATTACTCTCCCAAATTCCCAAGCACGTTGGACGACGTCTTCGGCACGTCAGCTGAACTCCGACCAACTTTGGACGACGTTTTCGGCATGTCTGTTGAACACTCACCCACGTTGGACGACGTCTTAGTTAAAGGAAAAATCTCACTGTCCTTATTATGTGTGAAGTTTATTCGATTATTCGATTTATTCGGATATTCGATTATTCGGAAATTCGAATAACCGAAAAACAGGGTTATTCGATTATTCGGAAATTCGAATAAGCGAAAAATGGACTTATTCGATTACTCGGAAATTCGAATAAGCGAAAAATGGGGTTATTCGATTATTCGGAAATTCGAATAACTGAAAATTGGGGTTATTCGATTATTCGTTCATTCGAATTTTCGAAAAATGGGGTTATTCGATTATTCGGAAATTCGAATAACCGAAAAAATGTGGTTATTCGATTATTCGTTCATTCGAAAAATTTTGGAAAAGCACAAGTATACTTACCACCTTACAGAACCCTCCCCTCTTGCCACCATTCTACTCCAATGTCCCTCCCGACGGTATCTATCCATTGCCCTATTCGCCATCCGGAGACGCGCCACGTATCCGTTATATCTAAAAGCAGCCCTAAAAGAATCTAAAGTGGTGGTGGTGTTATTTGTAAGCAACTATAATACGGTTGAAATTGGAGGCGCATGCTATCGCACTCAGGTGAGATGCCGGCTGTGGCGTTCACTACGATACGAACTTCATGGTTCGCATTTACCGCCCATTCGTATAAATTCTCCACACAAACGGAGTCGCTGAAATGATAAAACAGTTGGTATTATAATAGGAATGATAAAACTCTTAATTTCCGCATAGGCTCTCCCATGGTCACAGAAGAAGACGAATACGCATTCAGATTGCCTCCACGATATCGCGTCGAAATGGGATGCGTGGCGCATCCTGCAAAATGTATGACTAAAATCGACCTTTCTCCTTCATGTTTCCAACTAAATATAAACTATTGAGCGACTCACGTGGAAATCTTAAATACATTATCTGACCATCATTTCAAACTAGATGTCTATCCTGACATTTTGGAGGAACTTCTCGATAGTTTGCTAGCTAGGCTGCCATCGAATGTGCTTTCTATCGCGACCTCCAACACAAAGGCCTCCTCAGTCCCAATGAGGTAGCCCATTTCGATGCATAACCTTTGTTGGTTCATTTTGTCGAGAACCCTTATGAACAAAGCGGTCGCTTGTTTTGCAGTCCTTAAACATCCGGTGTCAATGGTGATGGAGCTGTGTGCCAAGCGCAAGTGGCCGTCGCCAACGTTCAACCACGACGAGAGCGGGCCGCCGAACATGCGGGAGTTTCGATGCACGGTGAGAGTTCGCCTTATTGTACTCAGCTATCGCAGAGGTTCTAAGCAGGCTGTGGAACACGGCTTTTAGGCCGTCGTCAATGGCAAAGAATATCGGTCCAATGTTATCTCTCGCAGCAAGAAGGACGCGAAAACGATGGCGTGTAAGGTAAGACTTATTGTTTCATACTATTTCTCTGCCAGGTCGCAAGTACTAGGTGTTCATCTGTTTGCAGATAGTTCTTCAATCTCTCGGCCTTATACCTCGTGATCCGTCATTACCGGTCGTTATTTGATGTATGCGTGTGCTTGCTGTTGTACTTTAAATATATTTGTTGTTGTTAGTTTGTATGATTTAAGTTGTTTGACTGGGTTTCGGCTGAGTTCCTCCTCCTCGTCGTCGTCATTGTTAGTCTCTTTGTGTATATAAATGAATTCTATGAGTAGAGATGGTGATTCTGTCGTTCTTGAGTTATTTTTTCTATTCGAGCTCACACTGGTTCTTTGATTCTGTTTAATAAAAGTTGATAACGTAGTCTAGTGTTGCTGCAGTGCAGAAAATGCTGGGACACACAAGAGTCATTAGTAAAATCAAAAGTGAGTTGCCGGCTGTGGCGTTCACTACGATTCGAACTTCATGGTTCGCATTTACCGCCCATTCGTATAAATTCTCCACACAAACGGAGTCGCTGAAATGATAAAACAGTTGGTATTATAATAGGAATGATAAAACTCTCAATTTCCTCATAGGCTCTCCCCATGAAGTCACAGAAGAGGACGAATACGCAGATCGCCTCTACGATATCGCGTCGAAATGGGCTGCGTGGCGCATCGCGCAAAATTATGACAAAAATCGACCTTTCTCCTTCATATTTCCAACTAAATATTTACTATTGAGCGACTCACGTGGAAATCATAAATACATTATCTGGCCATCATTTCAAACTAGATGTCTATCCTGACCTTTTGGAGGAACTTCTCGATAGTTTGCTAGCTAGGCTGTCATCGAATGTGCTTTCTATCGCGACCTCCAACACAAAGGCCTCCTCAGTCCCAATGAGGTAGCCCATTTCGATGCATATAATTGCAGCTTTGCGGACGCGCACTGGGCTCGTTCTTTCAAACCTATTCGTTGCATGCTTTATAACCAATTGTGCTCTTCAAGAAAGTCTATATATCTCAAACAGATCAGATTTCCAAGAAAAACCATCAGTGGCTGTCGAAATGGATCTATGTAGACTGATGAAATCGCTAACCTTGAACCTCCGCTTATTTGCTCCAACTTTAGTTTGACTACTTCAACATCATTGTAAGAGAAATTCCTCACTGGTGTTGAAAAAGCTTTATTAATTACGCATGTCAGTCGGATTGTTGAGGTGCTATGAATATCACGTCATCTTTCTTCCCATGCAGGTCTGGCAGCCATATGCGAGGCAGACCTTGCGGTAGTCGTTTGCTGATGGCTCCTTTGCGGTTCCAATTACGTCCTGAAATTTGAAAGCAACTGGTCAATGAGTGTTCAGAAAGTCGACGTTTTGCTAAGCCCTTTTTCGCAGTGGCTATTCAGGGGAGTTCAATGCTTGGTCTTGCGAAGGTCATCGTAGTAGCAGGGGAAATCGGTACAGTCCATTTACGTTATTTAGTTAGTCGAACGAAATATTCTGTTTTATAGTTTAGGACTAGACAGAACAGGTTGAGATATGAGAATGCAATCGTGAAGTGCCAAATAATGTTGTTCTCCAACTCATTAATCCAAGGAAGAAAGACCTGGCTGCCCTATGTGCACCTAGCACTGAGGTAATCGTTCGTACGTGAAAGTCATTGGTAGCTCTGTGCAAGCGTTCCGTTGCCGTGCAACTACAAATCTCAAAAGTGCTTTTCCCAATATGTTCTTTATAAGAATGCTGCCATTTGATACTTACTTGGTATTTGGGATCCAATGTCTGTATCGTAATTCCTCCAGTGCGCGAGAACACCGTTTTTCCGTAATGCATAATTGATGTATAATCGTAGGGAAGGTCGTAGGTGGTGGCTCCAAATTCTTTGCCGACAAATGTGAATTGGCTCCAGTCATCTGAATGTTCTCTTATTAGATGCGCTATTCAAAAAACCAGGCCTGAAAGTGGTTCTAGAGCTTGTGCCGCTTAAGATTTCCTTGTACCGCCGTTATTTTCGAAGGAAGTAGGACTGAAAACGTTAAAGATTTTGTCGGTCGTCGGAGAGTATCGCTCTGTTTTAGAGCGTGACTGACTCGATCCTTTGACTTTGTTTTGAAGTATGACCATGTCTAACTTCTAAACCCTTCTAGCGTGCTCGATTTTGGTGCAGCTCACCTGGTGCAAGGTTCGGGTAGATGACTTGGATGTACTTGTCCCTATCGATGCGCTGGTGCTCGTGCCATAAGCCGATCACATGCAGCAACTCGTGAATAACGAGGTCATGCCTCAAACATCTAAATGGATTCTTCATAAGAATCGTGTGAGTTTGACGCTAATAAAAAGGCAGACGTCTAATATAGAACTGCTATGGATATTCTTCGGGTCTACAGCCCTGGCGTGCGAGGTAGCGCAGTAGGGGAGGCACTTGCTGTCTGTTGCGCCCATTTGACGTTCTTGGTTCGGGACTTGTCCTGAGCAACCAAACCGTCCAACCTCCACAGTCCGGGAATTTGACCAATTCTGCGGAAATGTGTTTACATCTTCGTCGAGCACACTACGCTTTTCATTGTATACGCCACGCATACAGATTACACAATTGGAAGCCCGCAAAAGTAGAGCACATGACTGATCCCACAAAAAAGGTCACTCGGCGCCAGACATTCTTCCTTATTAGCCACGTCCATAAAATTATGAACTATTTCCCGATGAGGAGCTCGAATGCCCAGTGTTTTCTCAAAAACACGACTTAAAAATTTAAGGAACCTTGCCCCAAGTTGCTTTTGTTTTCTTGGATGTTAAAAAGTTGAAGGACATCATGGAATGTACTGAGATTTGAAATCAATGTCGTGATAACTACTAGTAATTGCCTGCTCGAGTTCCTCCGGGGACAGTTGTCATCGCTGCGTTCAATCACCAGCAATCACTTTTCTACGTCTGATGCAAGAGAGCGCCAGCCAGCTGTACCCGCTTTGTTGTAGCAAGCCCATCACTCTGATGCTAGTAGGAAGCCTTGAAGCTAACTTACGTAGCTTCGCTGTTGTTTTCAAGCATCACAGGATTACTGCCAGGTGAATGTCCGACGAACGCACTGCATCTGAATTTTAGCACCAAACATTCGATGAAGAAGTATTATGGAGATAGGTCAGCACTGTGATGGATTTTTTTGGATTTTTTTTTCGTTTATCCTTAGATCTCAATCATTTAGCTACAGGTCCACACTTGTGAATCGCTCAGACTCGAATTTCGGACTCTTTCTCACTTTATTACGCAAAATGCTTAACGTCTCTGAATCTCTAAGTCCTTGAATGCCATTGCAGTTGAGGAAGGGAATTTAAGAGGTGACAGAGTTCGGTGGCAAACGGATCTGAGTTCCTGCCTCTTGCCTTCTAGTTATCTAGCTATCTAGGTGCTTTGGGCACTTACCCATTTCCTTTAATGTTCTGAATTTCCACGTAGTCGGGTTCGTTACCACGAGCTTTGAAGCGAATGCAGGTGTTCTCTGCGATTGACTGCATCGCCCCCGTTATTGTGCTCGTTTTAGCGCCTAAAACGTTAGGGGTCAGAAACTGGATCAGAAAGTAAGTCAATCTCTGCCGTTATTAGCAGAGTATCTTTTGTTTTCGTTTTTTTTGATACGCTGTGGTTAATGGAGGAACAGGTTAACAAATTCATGACCACCAACGAGGTCTCGCTTCAGCTATGCACCATTCCTTCGGAGCTATACTTTTGGTTTTTGCTTCTTCGAATGAACGGTTGAAAAACAGAGGAACAAGTCTCTGTTTGAGAGCGACTTACCGTAATCTGCACTTATCACATAAGGAATGACAACGAATCCGGACTGATCTTTGGTCTCCCATTTCCTCGTCGAGTTGGGCTCTATTGCGTTAAAGAGCTTTCTGGAACAATACGCGTCTACGCCTCCGAACAACTTCAATCGTCTTTCGTGCGAGAAAGTCGCTGCGGATACCTGGGTCCCGAACGGAGCTGCATAATATCCTGTTCACCGCCGACATTGAAAATATCGATGACTTTAGGCTAAAATATCGACTGTGCACGTTTTGGATCTCAGTCATGTGCCATAGCTTAAGTAGGACTGAACTGTCACCTCAGCATGAACTGTCTGGAAGATTATTGCGAAAAGGCAAAGCGTCAAGAGGTACGTTGCCGACATAGCCTAAATTTTGCTCATTGGGCTGGACATTGCTCATCGGGCTGGACACTGTGTTGCAAAGAGAAACAACACTATTTCCTACGCGTTTTCTAGACAAGGGGTTGAGTGAAGCAGATTGTTTCGTCTACAAGGCGCTCTGGGAGGGTTTGAAGGGATTAAAGACTAAAAATGTGCACTAGGTGAATGTTTGCTAGTATAGTCTGCCTTCTAAG